>OY856409.1:1104329883-1105529883 GCA_963693085.1 Alisma plantago-aquatica
TTGTTAGGAATGTTAAAAGGAGATAATTTAAAGGTTTTAAGTGGATTGGATGAATTAGGGTTCGTAATAATTGAAAATGAAAGCAAAACCCTAATTTTTAAGAAAACCCTAAAATTGGACAGAAACCCTAAGGGACATGATGATATTGGATAAATATTAATAAAAGTAAACTTGTACTTTTATTTCAGGGTTTATGTGCCTTTGCTTGCTTATTTGGATATTCTCTCTCTTCAATTTTGATTCTATATCTGAAACTGCAATAAGAGGTATGTGGCTACGCTTATGACTATACCGATTAGTTTTTTGAGGATTTTATCGACGTTTTCCTCAATGATTGAAATAATTGTTGGATGTTTCATTTCATGCAACTATAAAGTGACTATGAATATCACTATGGTTATATATGTATAACAAGCTAGATCCGAGTCCACCCCTATGGATATGCAAAAGTTAAGGATAACCTAGAGAAAGGTCTAGGGTATCATGAGTTAGAAACTGGGCTACCCACGTGTAGTGCCATGAGACTCTTAGCATACCATGAGTTAAGGAGTGGGCTACCTACGGGTAGTGCCATGTGACTCCGCCCTAGAAATTGATTCACTTGATAGGTGAAGTCATGAGGGGTATAAAGGGAATATGGGACACATGGATCGCGTTGTTATATTTAAAATGTAACATTTTCTGTTAAATGATAATTGAATGCTATACATTGTTATAGATAATTGCATGAGTAGTGATTTCCCCCAGATACCAGCTTTGGCTGACCGACGTTTTGTTTGTCGGCGTTTTAGGTACAAAACAAAAAGGACAAACAGTAATCTGACACATTGTGAAATACACTAATTAAAGTCCAAGGAGGATTAGTTAGTTATCCTGAGTTCTGGATAGAAGTTTTAGAGTTCTAAAATTTTCAAAGGTATGCAAAAGTTTTATTTATTACAGTTTTTCAGTTTAGTCTAGTAAAATTTATTAATTGTTATCAATTAATTGCTGAACCTTGATCCGGAAATTATGTGTGCGGCTTCGACCTCTCGGTCTCCCTTAATTGATGGTTATCGGGAGGTGGGGTCGTAACAACTTGAGTGTAGCATGTGATCAGTACACTCAAGTGTATTCTAGCCTAACTATATATAGTAGCATGTGATCTGTACACTCAAGTGTATTCTAGCCTAACTATATATATATATATATTGAGAGAGAGAGAGGGGGGGGTGATCTAGTACGAGGCATTGCACGGTGCGAGCATGAGAGCGTGAATTGTCCACCGCACATTGTGGTTGATGTGAAAGCAGCGGCTCAACTAATATCGAGGGAAATGTGGTGGCAGACCGATACTTGTTAGACTGCTCTATAGGCCGTACCACATCAGCGATAATGCGACAACCTGCTCAAATAAGATTTGATATTCTATTCAGCCTTATAAACCTCTTGTACTTTAACTTCATCTCTTCCTGGTAAAAGGATCACGTCGTTTTATTTCTCTACCTCATTTATTATTCAACTACTACTCCCTCTATCTACCTCGAGCACAAACTACGTGATTTATTAAGCCCCGTCATTGTTGGTTTCTGTAGAAATTATAAATATATTCCATCGGTTGTTTCATTCTTGTTGTAGTTTATTTGGTAACGCATTGATTGTGTGATTGTATAAATACTTCAATGCAAGTCTTTCAATGCATTAGAAGGTAATTAATGTGGTTGTTTCAACACGACTTTAGAAAGGATCTACATGATGGAAGTTTCCAAAATTAAGATTATATTATTTTTGTCCCTTATTTTTCTTGTAAGTCATTTTTTATTTTTTAGATTATATTTGGTACGAAACAAATACCAAAAGATGTCTTTTTCTTTGAGCATACTTTACTTACAACCTAATTATCTATTTCTTTAGCTAAATAAGGTGATGTAACACTACATCTATAGTCTCTAATGAATATAACATTCTCAAGTTTGTGTAGTGTATGGGATATGTCTAGTTTTTAAGTAAAGAATGCCTTTCTGGTTCACACTTGGCTTCTTCTTAAATGATTCCTTCAATTAGGGGTGTGCTTCAATACAATCTACCCTGCATAACAAAAGTGCAACCTTAACTTTTAACTAGGTGGATTGGGTTGAAGTTAGTTCGGTCCATGTCGACATTAGGTTGAGTCAATGTTGGGTTAGGTTGACGCCTGGTCGGTCATTGTAAGGTCAAGTTGATATCAAGTCGGTCAAATAGGTTGTGATATTTTTAAGTTCATTCAGGTCATGAGATAGATCTGGGTCATGTGTTGAGTCAGGTTTAGGTCTATAAATTTCATGTCATATTGAGTTTTGGGTAAACATCGGGTCGGGTCGGGTTGAGTTTAGGTTTATACATTCTTTGAGTTTAAGCATGTCAGATTGTGGGTAGGGGTTCGAGTTTCTCGAACCAGGTCATAATTTGCCAACTCTATTAGCGAATGAGTGGTCATTAGCAAGATCCTTGTATTGATCAGCGTCTGGTGGGATATCTCTTGTGGCTTGGACTCAGGGTTACTCGGTTTGTGAAGGTACCACCACTGTAGGAGATATGTTGTTCAAACGTCGCGAGAGCATCCTGAGGAATGCATAAATCCTTCTTGGCTCCAGAGAGCATGAAGGTATTGCTTCCTATTATGCCTTTGGCAAAGATATGTAACTTTGCTGATGAACAGAAGATGTCGTCAGTGATGGATATAAATTGTGGGTCCAATTTATTCTCATCTCCGGCTGAGTATTTTGCAAATAAATACCACTCTTCTTTTATCTCTCTTCTTACACCCACCCACTCTCTCACTCCTCTCCTTCCTACCACTCCCCAATCTCCTCTCTCATCCGTCAAGCCCCACACATCAAGAGGGAAGTATGAAGGATGACAACCAGGGGTGTAGGTAATGGCTCTCATCTTTTTGGCCTTCCTTAATTGGGGGTTGCTGAAAAGTGAGGTTGTTAAAGAAGTATAGAAAAAAAAAATAAAGGGGAGAAGTAGGACAAAGAGAGAAGTAAACAATAGAACTATACTAAACCACATGTGTACAACATGAGAGAGGATAAGAATCATACGTACAATACGATAGAGGATGTAAAGTACATACAATATAAGAGAGGAGAGAAGCATATGTTTGTTATACTATTCTTATTCCAAAATATGTCAACATTGTTGGATCCAAGGATGGGTGATTTGCTCTAGAGGGGAGGTGAATAGAGCTAAAAAGCACTTAAATAAAATTCATTAGACCTTCAAGATGTATCACAAGATAAGGTTTCTAATTAGGAACTTGAGTGCAACTAAACATACATAGAAAGGATGAGAGAGATTGAAACAAGCACAAGAACACAAGCTATGTAGAGTGGTTCCATACTCCAAACTAGGAGTCAGTCCACACTACCTAGAGAGGTCAACCTCTACGATTTCTTAACCATTGCACCTTCATTATATTCCTTATAAGAGATAGAATACATGACCTTCCTTTTCTGGGACAAGGATACCCTACCAAAGGACTTACCTATGCAACTAAGAGTCTTCAACCTACCAAAGGACTTATCCACTTTGCAAGGAGTCTTCTGCCTTCACCGTACAGTGCGATTGGTCGAGTTTCAATAAAGGTAACTCGATCGATTGCACTATGCTACAAAATCAATTTGGACCGTCGGTCGAGTTTTATCTGGATGAAACTCGACTGATTGAATAAATTAGTTTTGCTTAGTAAAGGGATTGATTGAGTTCTATGAAGGTGCAACTCGATCGAACCTGGACATTCTCAAAATCCATCAAGGGATCGGTTGAGATTGTAACTCGACAGACAAACAACCTGTAATGAATTTTGAAAAATGTCATTAAAGTGCTTAAAAATTCGATCTAAGTGCTTCTGATTTTTTTCTAAGCTTAATTACAAGTCATACAATCATTACAAGTGATTTATAACATGATTCTAATGGATTTACATCATATTCCAAAAACGTGCACTTATATTGACTTTGACTTGTCTTTTCTCCAAGTTAGGATGAGCAAGTTAGGGCATTTGGAGTGTGTTTATACCTAATCTGAAATCACACAAGTAAAAGTATTAGACACAAATAAATAGAATGGTTAGTCATCATCAAAACAAGGATTTAGTCAATTTAGACCTTGAATCAACACTGACTAAATTGACCTTGAGTCAACAAACATTAGTTTTGTTAAGTATTTTTCTTCCGGAAACATGCCAATCTTTCTTTATTAGAACCAACTGCTATGGAAAATTGGAGATGTTATTGGGAAGACAATCAAGATTGATTCAAACACATCACAAGTCAATAGAAGCAAGTTTGAGCCTATCCTCATCGGAGTATATACTTCCAAACCATTACTGGTAACAACCCCACAACGTGGAAGCAATGCAAGAAGCAAGATAATTAATAGTTCAACTAACCAACAATGAAACTAGTAAAGGTAGGGATTAGACCAATCAAACTGATGAATCCTACTAATTCCAAGCCAATATAACTGGTGATAACAAGAATGACATCAGATGTGAGGATCAATCTGTAGGACTATGTGCACAGTGCCTTGTTGCTAATCTAGTGGAGAGTACTTCACCTTCCTTTAAAGTTGCCTATAGGAGCGACTAGACATCATTATTGCAAATGCGCAATGGCTTGCTAATAATCTTGATGCCATAATAACAGTTCTACCATGTGTCAATCAGACCACAATCCAGAGCTTCTCTCAATATTCAAGTTGATGATGAGAAAAATAGATTTCTTTAAGACTAAGGCAACATGAAATCTAACTCCCAAGCTCCAAAAGGACCTTCTTCCTTTCTGGAACAAATATGTACCCTTTATTGAAGCACATTCCTCCTTCAAGCGCCCAACTTTGAAGTGGGACGCAACAACACTCAACAACACACGAGGGGTAATGCAAACTATTCTCATAAATTGATAAGAGTCAGGTACGTAACCAAACCTCTTATACTCCTCGTTTTGACATACAGTCCATGGTACTCTAGGACAACTTAAGCAACTCCTTTTTTGGGAGGAAGATGATCGGAAACAATGAGCCCATATTGATTGGCTCCGGTATGGGTTCTTATCAAGTTTGGGTCCAGGTGATGTTTGGAATAGATGACCCATTCCTGGCCTACTAGACATCATTATTGCAAATGCGCAGTAGTTTGCTAATAATCCCGATGCCATAACCACGATGCTACCCTGTGTGAATCAGACCACAATCATGTGCTTATCTCAATCTTCAAGTTGATGACGAGAAAAATAGATTTCTTTAAGACTAAGGCAACATGAAATACATGGCCTACATGACATAGTAGGGTTTCAAGTTGGGTTCTCCCGGACCCAGATAAAATACCAATATGATAATGTTTTCATCATATATGTAGGACAATATTTTAGTTTAAAAATATGCACCAACCTGTACATATAATGGTCATATGTACTACTATGACACTTAAAACTTTTTGTACAAATCCAATAGAAGAATCGTCAAAACCAAGATTACTTTAAAAAGTTTCAATTGCAACTGAGATATTATTAAAATTGAAAAACAACCCAACCATTTTATGAGATTTCTATAATCAAGGTTGATTATTATTAGTATATATACTTTACTGTTGTTTTTACTTAGTGTATTTTGGTTATTTGTCTTTCAGTCACTTGTTTCTTTATCCCATATTGCTTATCTCTAAACGTTGTACTACTCTCTTGTCTTATAAAAGAGAGAGCATTGTATTGGTTTTATTCACTCGATAAGAAGCAATACTTTTCTATTCTAGATGGTATCAGAGCGTCCCGATCCTCCCTAAACCCTATCCGCCTCTCATCCCCCCCAACCCTAGTCGCCCCTCTCCCTCCTCTCTCTCCCCAGCCCCCTTGCGCTGTCGCCACACCTGCCCACTCCCCCGCCGCTGCCCACAGCCACCCTGCCGCCGCCCAAAGCCATCACCACCACCACTCTTGCCACCACCCACCCAAGGTTGTCAAGGCGGCTAGGCGGTCAGCATTTCCCAAGGGACGCCTAGCCCGCCTAGGCGGGCGCCTAGGCTGTTCTTGGCGTTTTTTATATTTTGTATCTTTTTCAGTATGTTAATTTGATTCTTATTATACATATATACTACATATAATACCATATAGGAAACATAAAAAGAGGGCAGAATGAGGTTATGACAGCAGTAGCAGGAGATGGGAATAGGAAGAAAAAGGGGAAGTAATATCAACAAGCCTGCAACAACAATTGGAGCAGGAGACTTAGAAAAGAAAGCAGGGAAAAAGGGTGGCAGAATGAGGCTATGACAGAAGTAGCAGGAGATGGGAATAGGAAGGAAAAAGGGAAGTAATATCAACAAGCCTGCAACAACAATTGGAGCAGGAGATGTAGAAAAGAATAAAAGAAAACAGGGAAAAAATGGCGGGATGAGGTTGTAACTCGATAGAGAGGAAATGGAGGATGGGAAACAAAACAAAAGAAATATAAACAACAGCAGCAACATCACGAGGAATAGGTGATGTAAAAGAGGAAAGTAGAAAGTACAACATCATCAACATTACGAAGCATAGGTGATGTCAAAAGAGGATTTGAAGAAAACAGAATTAAAAAAAACACAGCAGTAGTAGGATTTCGGAGTAGGAGGGGATATAGGAGGAATAACTCAAAAAAAACGCAACAGCAGTACGATTAAGGACTAAAATGCAGGAGAAAGGATAAAAAAAGAAAAGAAAAAGAAGCAAGAACAACAAACATATGAGGAAGTGATTTTATGACTTACCAATTTTGCCCAAATCAAACATGTTTTCCCTAATTTTCCAAAATTTGGCCTGATTTTGCCTAAATAAGACCTATTTCAGCCATAAATTGACTCAAGCTAATCTAATTCGACCAAATCCAGATTTGATTCATGCTAATTTATCCTTTAAATGACTTAATTTAGGCTTAAAAGGCCTTAGACACCCATATAATGCACATACTAGGCTGGGCGCCTAGTTTGAGCAGCCTTGCCTAGCGCCTAGGCGCCGCCTAGGGGGGCGCCTTGACAACACTGCACCCACCCCTCTGCCAACCCTCCACCACCTTTCAACACCCTAACCCACTCCATTACCATGGCTTAATCCATCAAGTACACCCAATCTTCTACCCATCTTCTTCCCCAAAACCTCCGGACAGCTTCGGTAACTTTTCAGTTTCTGGCACGTTGACGTTGTAAAAGGCGTCTTTCGCTATGTTTGCCTGCGCCTCATGGTGGAGTGATTGTTCCTCCACGTTGGCGTAGGTTTCTATCTTCTCCTGTTGCCCCTACGAGGGTTTCTGAGATCCATGCTTGGATCTTCTATATGCTACTTCTAGTGCATGTGTTGGACTTCTGCTGCTGACTAGTGACTACTACCTCTGTTGCTATCTGCGCCCTTGATTCTGACTATCTCTATCATCTCGAATGGCTACTCCTGACCTTCCTCGCAATCTGTGCGTCACTACTGTCAATTTGGATGGCCCCAACTATCACCTCTGGGCAGCATCCTTTGAACTGTACGTCAAGGCTCAAGGGCGTTTCTCTCATCTGTCGACCAAGGGTCCGGCGATCCCTGCTGCTGATGCTGATGACAAGACCAAACAGGCCTACAATCTCTGGTCCAAGGAAGATTATGGTGTTATGACCTGGATGGTCAATAGTGTGGAACCTAAAATCAGCCAGGCTCTCCTTCGCCTCAAGACTGCCAAGGATATGTGGGATCAGCTCTCCCATGTATACTCTCACCAGCAGAATCCGAAGAAGGTTTTTGAAATCTTCAAGCTACTGGCCAAACAGGAGTACTCTGCTACTGACTTCGTGGAGGATTACTACAACAACTGTTGTGCTCTCTAGGATGAGTTCGAGGTCTACCATCCTCTGGCTGCAGATATCACGAAAATCCAGCATCAAAGGAACAAGCTTCAACTTGTCCAGTTCCTCGCTGGTCTGCCTTCATCTTTTGCAGGAGTCATTGATCAGATCCTCTCTAGTGATTCCCTTCCTACTCTGAGAGACGTTCTGAAGCGTGTTCAACGCCTTCCGTTTTGCAAAACCTACCTGACTCTTCTGACGGAACACCCCTTACTGTTCGGACTGGTGACTCCTCCCATGGACGCGGTCGTGGTCGGGGACGTGGCCGCGGGCGTTCTTCTGGACCAGGACGTGGCTCCTCTTCTCCTGCTGAGACTACTGAACAATGCTTTTGTACCTTCTGTAAGCGTACCAATCACAATGAAGATCGTTGCTGGAACATGGGAAGCCAGCCCGGGCGATTCAAGTCACCACAGATCAGCCTGACACTGCCACTACTTCTGCACCTTCGTCTGTCGATTGGATCCGATCAGAGTTTGAGAAACTACTACAAGCACGGCTTGCTTCCTCTATCGAGGCCTCCACAGATGGTAGCACTGCTCTTCTGACTCAGTCCGGTAAAAATACTTGGGTGATCGATTCGGGTGCGACATCCCATATTTCTGGCAATCCTACATTATTTTCTCATTTACATAACACTACTGTTATACCTCCTGTTACTCTGGCTGACGGCTCTCAAACATCGGTTACTGGTTTTGGTGATATATGCACTCCTGGATGTCTGCCTCTGCGCTCTGCTTTATATGTTCCTAAGTTCCCTATAAATATGTTCTCTGTCAATAGAACTGTGAACAGCCTTCGCTGCTCTATTACATTTGACCCGGATGGTGTTGTTTTTCAGGATCTGCGCATGAGGACGAAGATTGGTTTGGGCCATGAGGGACCAAATGGTTTATATTACTTGGATGTTCCAAAGACTGCGGCGTATCTGACATCTTCTGTGACTGGCATCCAGTGGCACTATCAGTTGGGACACCCGTCGGCAGCCAAAGTAAAGCATTTACTACCTCATATTTCAGATTCTATTTTTCATTGTGAAACTTGTCAATTGGGCAAGCAAACTAGAGCAACTTTTTCAAAGAAATTATGTATTGGTTCAAAACAGTCCTTTGATATTATACATGTTGATGTTTGGGGACCTTGTTCTATCTCGAGTATATCTGGATTCCGTTACTTTCTGAGCTTTATTGATGATTTCTCTAGGACCACCTGGATTTTCTTGCTAAAGGATAGGTCTAATATTCTTGAGACTATTACTGCTTATTTTCCTGAAATACGTACCCAGTTTAGCAAACCTATAAAAAATATTCGCACTGACAATGCTCTTGAATTCATGCAATCCTCAGTCAGCAGTTTTTGTCGCAAACTGGGTACTATTCACCAAACCTCCTGTGCCTACACCCCGCAACAAAATGGAGTCGTCGAACGCAAGAATCGCCACCTTCTTGACATCGCTCGTACTTTACTTTTTCACTATAATGTTTCCAGTGTTTTTGGCCTGAAGCTATTTCCGCTGCGTGCCATCTCATTAACCACATGCCATCTTCTGTTCTTGGGAATCAAATCCCTTATCAAATCTCATACCCTGATGCGCCCTTATTTTTTGTTCCTCGTATTTTTGGGAGCACTTGCTTTGTTAAAAACCTACGTCCTGGTCTAACCAAACTTGATCCCCGTGCCATCAAGTGTGTCTTCTTAGGGTACTCTAGGACTCAAAAAGGGTACCGCTGTTATGATCCAGTTTCAAAAAAATGGATGGTCTCGGTTGATGTTGTTTTCTTCGAGCACATGCCATTCTATTTTTCTGCTGGGTCTGCCCTTACGTCAGATTTATTATTGGAGACACCATTACAGTTGATTGATGATTCTGATTCCCTTGATACTGTTCCTGCTGCTGCTACTCATCTGAAAGTTTATCAAAGAAGACCGAAGACGACAACTCCCTCTATGGCCCCTCCAGAATCTTCTTCCTCAATGCCAGATCAGTCATCACCTCAGGTATTCTCTGACTTAGATATTCCTATCAGTTTAAGGAAAGGAACTAGAACATGTACCAAACATCCGATTGGGAATTTCTGTACTACTGCTCACCTGGGGACTAACTTTGCCAATTTACTACTGCTCTTTCTGCTATTTCTATTCCTAAAAATGCTTCTCAGGCTCTTAAACATCCAGCTTGGCGTCAAGCCATGGAAGCTGAGATGTAGGCTCTTACTGATCGTAACACTTGGGAGTTGGTTGATCCTCCCACTGATTGTTCTCCGGTTGGATGTCACTGGGTGTTTACTATTAAATATCAACTAGATGGCACGATTGAGTGTCTCAAGGCTAGGCTTGTTGCCAAGGGCTACACACAGACTTACGGCGTTGACTATTACGAGACTTTTTCACCTGTGGCCCGGCTGAATTCAGTTCGCATACTTATTTTTGTTGCAATTAATTCTGATTGGCCCTTATTTCAACTTGATGTGAAAAATGTTTTTCTATATGGAGATCTGCATGAGGAAGTCTATATGGAACAACCTCCCGGATTTGTACTTCAAGGGGAGTCCTCCAAAGTTTGTCGTTTGCGGAAAGCAATTATGGCTTAAAACAAAGTCCCTGTGCTAGGTTTGATAAACTGAGTACCATTCTTCAGAAATTTCATTTTAGACGTTCCCAATCTGATCATTTTGTCTTTGTTAAACAGACTACTTCTGGCATTGTTATTCTGATTGTATATGTTGATGACATCATTCTATTAGGGAGTGATCTTGCTGGCATTCAGGCGACTAAACGTTATTTGGAGAAACATTTTGTCACCAAATATTTAGGCACCTTGTGCTACTTTCTTGGGATTGAAGTTTCTCGGTCAGCCTCTGGATTGTGCCTATCTCAGCGTAAATATGTTCTGGATCTTCGATCTGAAACAGGTCTTCTTGGTGGAAAGTCTGCTAGTACTCCTCTGGATCCAAACACCAACTAGGATGATGAGAATTCTCCTACTTATCCTGATCACCATCAATATCGACGCATGGTTGGCAAGCTCATCTATCTTACTGTCACTCGTGCTGATATCACATTTGCAGTTGGACTTGTTAGCAGATATCTTGACAAACCCCGACAATGTCACTGGGATGCAGTCTGTCACATTCTCAAATATCTGAAGAGCTACGCTGGGAAAGGTCTGCTGTATAAAAAACATGGTCACTGTAACCTTGTTAGGTATTCTGATTCTGACTATGCGGGGAGCAAGATCGATCGACGCTCCACCTCCGGCTACTGTACTTTTGTAGGTGGAAATCTGGTTACCTAGCGCAGTAAGAAACAAACAGTTGTTGCTCGCTCAAGTGCTGAAGCAGAATATCGCGCCATGGCGCATACTACATGTGAATTGTTCTGGATACGGAGCCTGCTGAAAGACTTTGGCATTTTTGATTCTACTCCTATCCCTATGTATTGTGACAACAAGGTTGCTACCTTCATTGCCAGTAATCCTACCTTCCATGAACGAACAAAGCATATTGAGGTTGACTGTCACTTTGTTCGAGAAGCTGTCTTATCTGGCCAGATATCTACGCCCTACATACATACCTCAGATCAAGTGGTTGACATCTTAACCAAAATACTTCCGAAGTCTAGATTCATTGCTATGACTGACAAGCTGGGCATGATTGACATCTATGCTCCAGCTTGAGGGGGAGTATTAGTATATACACTTTACTGTTGTTTTTACTTAGTGTATTTTGGTTATTTGTCTTTTAGTCACTTGTTTCTTTATCCCATATTGCTTATCTCTAAACGTTGTACTACTCTCTTGTCTTATAAAAGAGAGAGCATTGTATTGGTTTCATTCACTCGAAGCAATATTTTTCTATTCTAGAATTATAAAATACATATTTAATTCTAAAATACATTACTCCAATATCTAAGATTGTATTATTTTGTAGAGTATTCCAGTTGTGGTTTAGCTCAATCCTAGTTCAACATGTATAAAAAGTTGGGATAAAATTTTATGCCTGACCTGAGCATTTAAATTATATAGTCTGAGTATAAATCGGGTTATGCAGACACTGACATGGGTTGAATTGGACCAACCCAACCGGATGCTCAGAATTGCCACTATTTATATTGGATTTAAATATCATGACATCAAGTAGCTAATCTAAGAAATAAAAGAGCATTCGCATAAATATTCCATTGTCAAAAACTCAAACAGAAATACCACTGTTTCCGTTGGATTCATGCATGATGACGTTGCATAGTTAATCTATTCGATCATTAAACATGTAAAATTGGAGGTGGGTGCGGAACAAACAAATAGTCTCGAGATGGCGATGAAGAAGAGAAGAGAGTAAAGATTATTTTATTGATTCTGACACTTCTGTAAGCCGACAGTCATTTCACGAGCAACAACAATGGCATCTCAAATTAAATAAACAATATCCATCGCAATCAATGGAACGAGTGGTCAGCAGACATTGCTCTCATGCTCGCACGTTAAAGTGGCTCGCATACGATCACTACTATATATATATATATATATATATATATATATATATAGAGAGAGAGAGAGAGAGAGAGAGTCAGGCTAGTGTACACTCGAGTGTACCGGAGGCACCGTACACCTCAGTCATTTTTAAAGATGCAATAACTTTTTGAAAAATCTAAACCGTTGATCTTCTTAAATATCTTAAGAACATACTATATAATAAATTTTAGCTCATTTGGACACTTATAGGTCGTGCATCTAAAGGATGCAAAAATCAGGCATTTCAAATTAGTTTTGTGCGTCGATTTTGTTGCCCTTGGATGAGTGACTTACACTCATCCAAATGAGCTCAAATTTTGTATGTATCCTATTATTATTGTAAGCATTAAGATCAATGGATTAGATTTTAGAAAAACATGGTCTAGATAGGCAAACACCATTGGGGTGTACAGCGTAATCTGCACACTCGAGTGTATTCTAGCCTCTCTCTCTCTCTCTCTCTCTCTCTCTCTATATATATATATATATATATATATATATAGTACACACACATATATATACATATATATGTATATGTATGTATTTATGTATACACACACACACATATACATAACACACACACACGCATATATATATAGGGAATTTATTCGTTACCCGTGCGGGTAGCCTGATTTTTAGTTACCCGCACATCCAAAAGTGTAACTATATGGTACACAAAAGTAACTCTAAGATCAAAAGAGTAACTATATTGATAAAAGAGTAACTCTAAGATCAAAAAAGTAACTGCGCAGAAAATATACAGTCAGTAAATATATGGACGTATTTTTTGATTTTGGTGGGGTAAATGATATTATTTTCGGATGAAATTTTTTGGGGAGCTAGATAAAGTGCTCCTCTACAATTGCGAAAAAAAAATTAAAAAAAAGTGACAGGAAGGGTGTGCGGGTAGCTACCCGCGCGGGTATTAAAGATGAGCCCATATATATATATATATATATATATATATATCATCATCATCATCTAAGCCTCAATCCCAACTATGTTGGGGTCGGCTACATGGATCTTTCGTTTCCATTCAGCTCTATCATGGGTCATATTCTGATTGAGATGTAGAGATTCAAAATCTCTCTTTATAAGCTCATCCCATGTTAATTTAGGCCTTCCTCTTCTTCTATTTATAGTGTTTGGCTCAATAGCATTGCTTCGTATAGGCGCACTAGTAGGTCTGCGTTGCACATGTCCGTACCATCTGAGTCGGCCCTCACGCAACTTGTCCTCAATGCTCGCCACCCCCACTTTATTCCTGATATAGTCATTTCTCAAACGATCTTTTCTTGTCTTCCCACACATCCATCTCAACATACGCATTTCAGCCACGTTCATCTTGTTGAGACCTTGTTTCTTCACCGCCCAGCATTCACTCCCATAGAGCATGGTTGGTCGTATAGCTGTTCTATAAAACTTACTTTTTAACCTGAGAGGGATCTTCTGGTCGCATAATACTCCAGTTGCACTCCTCCATTTCAACCATCCTGCAGTGATCCGGTGACAAACATCATTATGGACATCCCCGTCTATTTGAATAATAGAACCCAAGTAACGGAATTTATCACATTTTGGTATATCTACTCCGTCCAACTTGGCTCCATCATTCACACTGCGAGATTGGCTGAAATTGCAATGCATATACTCAGTTTTGCTCCTGCTAATCATCAATCCATTTGATTCCAATGCCTTTCTCCAACGTTCAACTTTATCATTCAATCCATCTTTTGTTTCGTCAATCAAAACAATATCATCAGCAAATAACATACACCAAGGAATATCATCCTGAACATTCTTTGTTAACTCATCCATAACAAGAACGAATAGATATGGGTTGAGTGTGGATCCTTGGTGTACCCCAACTGTGATAGGAAAAGTTGGTGTCTCTCCTCCAGGAGTCTTGACACTTGCAGTAGAGCTATCATACATGTCTTTGATCAAGTCAATGTATTGGATAGGCACACCCTTTTTCTTCAAAACCATCCATAACACTTCTCTGGGTACTCGATCATAAGCCTTCTCTAGATCGATAAACACCATATGAAGATCTCTTTTGCTTTGTCTGTACTTTGGTGTACACATATATATATGTATGTATATATATACACTTCAGTCTGTTTAGAAAATTCTATCTGAAAGCGATGTTACAGCCTCTCCTTTAAGGGTAGGAGCGAATTACACGGAGCTGAATCCATGCTCACCTGGTCCATGCACACCGCTCTCCTCCGGGTTAGTGGTGGGCGATCCCGCGGGACTCCCAACCCTTGAAAGGGGAAAGAAAATGGTAACACCGAAGAAAGGAAAGAGCGAGATGGTGGTTTGTATGTATACAAAAACACACATATATAACTGCTAGCCCCCCTCCCTAGAGGGTGAAATGGCACTCTCATGGTGTCAGCAAGAGATCCCATGTATCTTGCAGTAATATCATTAAGATGAAAATTGTCTTGTTGCAATCATTTACACAAGTCCATATACTTTCTGAAAACTATTGCATAAAATTTTCTGTGGCAATTCTCCTCAATGGAAATCGCCACCTTTAGCCATAAGAAAGATGTTAGAATCAAGAAAGCAATAACTACTTCAGAACAAAGCCACGAAAAAATTAATGAAACAAAAATCAGGGAAATATATAATGATTATAAGGAGAGTTAACCATCATTTGGTAAGTACAATGAGACAATATACCTTAAGCCAAGCAACTTTTATATAGTTAGTTGCATGTTGTTGCACAAGCCTCCTATGTCTTCCTACCCAATCATCTTCTACAAACAATTTCGCATCAGAGCTGAAAATTAAGTAGTGTGTGTCATAGTCAATACATCATACTGACATGTACTTTATCATGAGTTAAATGGATCATAACTTTTACCCACGAACATATACGACTATATAGTGAATGTTATTCATAAGAAAGATATGTGCCATGGCTGGATCCTTGTATTTCTTGTATCTGTCCTCCAGGTTGGTCATAACAGCCTGTATTAGCTGCGCAATCAACATCCCAGGCTGGGTACTTGCATCAGTTTCACTAGCAATCTGCTGAGATATCTGCTCGAGAGTTGGCCGGTAACTATGTAGGATTAAGCAATATTAGTTAGGCATGAAGATTTATATAAAATAAAGATGATAAATAATCCTGATACCAACTCAGATATACACAATATCATTATTGTTTAAGTAATGCTAGTGCATGCTAATCCACAAACAAGGTATCGACATAACCATTATGTATAAGCTTCTAACGATAGCGATAAAGTCAGATATTATTAATTCTCAACAATGCGCCGACATTTATTCTGAAAGAGCTTCAAAAAGACAATCAGAAATTTGCCTTCATCAAGAGGAGAAAACAAGATTTCAACTGCAGTAGTGAATAAGATATCTAAAATAAATGATTCAGATGGCTAAGGACATAGAGGGGAACTTCAATTCGTGATTTTTAAAGGTTTCAACGGTAAATAGTGAATGTAATGTTAAACAGAAGTTTATAGGACAAAAAAGCACTAAGCAAGCAAGCAAGCGGCCTTCTCAACACTAACTAGTCAATTCAATGTTGGAACTATATGTTGGAAATGAAAGAACGAATAAGTCATACATGACAACCATGGAAAACAATCCCAATGGGACAAAATGGTAGTTGCAACCCTCCTCTCAACAGGGAAAAAGATCAAAAGATCATATAAGTAGTTGCAAGAAATATATCAAAATAGAAGACACCGAAATGTAAAACCTGTGAAGAATTTTGATCAATGTTTAACCTTGTATAACAATTCAAATCTAAAGGAGATAATATATATTTAAGTGCTCGTTAGGTTTTCTTTCCCTTTTCTAATTACCTTCTGTACTAGCTGACCACATAGATCTGATTAATTATGAATAAGATAGTTGTTTCTAGAGAAATTGAGTTGAAAACTAATCATGTTGAGTCACCTAGATAGTTGGCGAAATGGAAAAAACCCTAATGTTCTTAAAATATATATACAAATGTTAAATATAAAGGTTTACTTACTCGAGTAGATATCTCACATAATTAATGACATAACTAGTCACTGGATGAACAGTTTCATCCATATGTTGACTTTTCTTAGAATCATGAGACTCGTTTCTAATTGTCTCCACAAAAGCAGAAAAATTCTTGACAACTGTATCCACCAATTGGTGACTTAAAGTCAACACACATTTATGGATGGCTGAGCACGTTTTTCCTTCAAAGATATTTTCAATCTGGTAACAAAAAAGTCGTACAAAATCAGTATAATCATAATTGCAAAAAGGAAGGGAAAAAAAATTGTGATATATGAAATTTAAAGCCAAAAAGATAAAGCAACTCTTCAGCTACACTAGTAGCATTGTAATTTGTAATCAGCAAAACATAACCTGAATCAAAATCAGGCTCAACATATGTACAGCCCAGGCCCATTATTGACTGTAGCAAAATAATGCTTATGGGTCAACTGCTTGGTCGATTGACAGTAAGGTCTGACTCCATGGTGCCTTTCGCCAGACTCAAATCCAGATCCAGACAAAGAAAACTCTTAATATGGGCCAGACGTTCCAAGAACAAGCAAGGCAAAAGAGGTTTGATGCCTTAAAGGCCATGATTAAGTTCAACATGATTGAAGGAGATCCAGTAACTTGATATGGTCCTTGTGCCCTTGCACGATACACCTTTTTGGTGCCCTGAACGATGCCTCCTCATCTAGGGTTTGCCTTGGACGTTATGTTAAGTTCTGTTAATATTGTTGCCCGATATGACTCTTTACCATGGTAGTGTTGTTGGGCGATATGGATAGGTCTTGAGCCTAGAAAGGTGAAACCCTAGGTGGGCGATACCATGGCTGCTTCCCCAACCGATATGAGTGTGGTAGAGGGACTTTTGTGCCGGGCATGAGGTTTGTGCTTGCATGACACCCCCTAAGTGGGTTGCCCGACATGGTGCCATAGTGGTCACCCTGCCCATGGACAACATGGAGTCTTGAACGGTATGATGTCTTGGACGACATAGTGCCTTGTACACTCTCAAAACGCCGAAAGCACCTTCATGTCGCCGTGGAGGAGCATGTTCGCCGCCTTGATCATGTGTTGGCCGAGCCGTTGAACGACCACTTGTTCCCACCTCTCGTGTAGGTACAGACACGGTAAATGCCTGCGGCGGCCATATCAATGCACTGCCGCTGCGAAAGTGGCGGCGATTGCAGCCGTCGTTGAACAATATCTCGCCGAGGAGTCGGATGAGGTTCTGGTGATGGAGGCGTCGGTCCCTGTTAGCGACAAACTCGTGGGTTCCTTGCCTTGAGTCGTGGTTGGTCGTAAGTGGTGTTGTACAGATGTTTGTAGGAGAACGGATGTGTGGGCTCCAGGACTGCCGCGACGGCAGGGACAGAGGAGAGACAGGGACCCGGTGGAGAATATCGTGGAAAATCACACATCTTCTCTCTCCTATCCTGCACCGATCTGCAACCACCTGAAGCTCACATAGCTAGTGGTGGTCGACAATCACCGCACGTAGGGACATCCACAAGCATGAATCGTAGGGTGGCAAGAACTAACTCCTTTCCCCGGTGTGCTTTCCATATCCGTGGAGGTTGCATCGACGTTACAGTTACAAGAGAGAGAGAGAGAGCGGAGGGACGGAGGATACGTAAATTTTTTGATACTATTTACAAGTATGCCACTGTGTTTCTATTGACAGGTAGCCAGGGTTTGTTACCCACGCGGGCAATGAATAAACAGCCTATATATATATATATATATATATATATATATATATATACACACATATATACATATATATATCCAGTCTCCACACTTTATATATAGGAATCATGTAATCAATATATATATATATATATATATATATATATATGTATATATGTATATATATATGTATATATATATACATACATATATATATCCAGTCTCCACACTTTATATATAGGAATCATGTAATCAATATATATATATATATATATATATACATACATATATATATCCAGTCTCCACATTTTATATATAGGAATCATGTAATCACATTTATTAACTAGTGAGATATCACTCTAATCTTGCTTACACATGTTAAATGGATCTGGACTATGGTGCCACTTCCCATATATCTAGGAATAATACATTATTTAGCACCTCAAAGAGCTTCAATAATCTAGTTGGAAAGAAGAGGCAAGCTTAAATGAACCTCGGAAGATCCTATAAAGAGATATTTTGAATCTTTGCATCCTAATCAGAATATGACCCATAGCAGAGTTGATTGGGAAAGAAGGATCCATGTAGCCGACCCCAATGCAGTTGAGATTGAGGTTTAGATGATGATGATAATGAAAGTCCTTCACAAATATGTCTGTTTGCATGGGAAATGAGTCATACTCTTCCGTTGTTGGCATTAGAGATGTTACAACCACTTCCTTCTAATCATTTTGAACCATAATTCCCTCAAATTTGGTTTTTATTAGCAAAGTGATTAAACCTTTTCATATACTCTATCTCAATAGAGGATATCGGGATGAAGCATATGATTAGTTGGGGTATGAAGGCAAAGATAACATTGCTACCTTCAAAATGGACCGATCTCACTGAAAATTGCTCTTGCATTTAGTACTCGCTCGCCTCTTTTTTTTCACCAACATATGGGTCGTCCATCTAGGTTAAATTTCTTGTTACTACAAATATTTGTCCCAGATTTGTACAACATAAAACATCCACAACAACATTTCCACAATGTCAAAACACTTAAGAGGTCTTTTGATTTAAATTTTTTAGACATTTTTGGTCCTTATTGTATATTACCAACGTCGGAGTGTAGTAATTTGTGAGCTTGATTGATATATGATCATAAACCTCATATGTTTATCTTCATTTTGTCTCTCACGGGATTATTCACTTATGCTTATGTAACTCTCTAGAAAAAAAATTGTATCGATGAGTGGAGTTGCCACCTTCTTAGGGTAGACTAAATGCATATGCTCAAAATAAATGTCCCTAAAACTTACCACCATGATGTTATCCTCATAGCCAGCTACATCAAAAAACACATGCCTTCCATCATCCGTTATAATGGCATTTTATATCCCTACCCTAACCCCATAATCCTATTTTGGCTTTATCACTAGGAGATTTTTGGTTGATTGATGTTCTTCACTCACACTCACTAATTAGACCTTGACAAATTCTCACCATGGGCTATTTGTTGTTTCTTCCTTGTCTATTCTCACACTCAAAAGGGTATATCCGCTTTGACTCAGTCACCATATAAGCTAGGTCAAGGGGTAGAGAGAAGCATGGAAAACCTTTTATGTGAAGAAATTTAAAACGATGTTTGACATCCTCTTTCAATGAGAAATCCCAAAAGAGACAATCTAACAATCTGGACTAGAATTCATCCAATAGGCCTCTTTTCTTTAATTATATTGTAAGACTATAACAGTTCTCTTGCTGTTCATCTCAATCTTTTCGCAAGACTGAGGAAGACTTCAAGAAGAAGAAAAAACATTTCGCACTTTCTTCTTGGCCAATACCATTTCTAGAAAACACAATTTAACGAGTTGATTGGTTGTAGAATTTCAATTGATAATATTTTACCATATCAACAACTATAATGTCTTACATTTTTTTAGCTTTTGAAATTAATTTGAAGTCTCTATTATTATCTTGCATTAGGCAACAAGATAAAAGAGAGAATACTAAATCAAGAATGATGAGAAATGTCATATAATTCTCCTTCATGTACATAAGAATGACCATTAGAGTGAGAAAGATTGTAAAGATCATGCATTAATTCTTCATGTGCGTGTAAATATAAGATAATGTAGATCTAAGAGTAAATACAAAACAAAAATAACGAAAAATGCAGCCTGTATCAATGGAAACACAAAACTAAGTGTGGGGACAGCCTACCTCAGTCTTAAGCTCGGAAATTGCATTGTGCATATCTAGAAGTTTAGGCAATTTCTTTTCAGGAGCTAAATTACACTTGACCATCATAATCCCAACACCTATCACCATTTTGAAACTGGAGAAAGTTGATTCTGCAAAGCATTGTTCTTTAAGAGAATCGAGGCCTTCCAAAATTTGATCACAAATTCCTTTCTCTTCCACAAGGAGAACTTTCACCTGTTTTATACAGCTGTTGGAAAATTTTAAGAAAAAAAAAAGTTAAATGATCAAGCAATTGTTACCACGACTTGAAACACTTGAATCCAAGTATCGATTTTGGATTCCAGTATCTCTGAATTCATCCTCAGCATATCATTGTAATTAAGTGCTTCCAGACCAAATTTGTTGATACTCTGTTCCAAAGCTTTCGATCGAGCTTCTCTACACAAGAACCAAATAATATTGTCAACAAATTTACCATATTATGAATGTTTAGTTTTAGGAGACAGCAATAATACACAGTTACAATAATACTTGAAAAAACAATTAAAATGCACAATAGTTACAGGTAATATACTAATGACGGAATCAAAATTGATGTTTTATCTATCACAATTCTGTTGCATGTTAAAGTGAGTACAACATTTAATTTCCCCGATGTGTCCTTAGCTTTAAAATCTTCATCTAGCCTATCAGACAATTATTTCTAGGGCATATCTCTAAGTGTGATTCTGATCTTCCATACAGAGAGTATACTGGATCCAGATAAATGTAAAAAAAGATCCATAAATTTTTCAAAGGGTGTCCTTATCACTTCTTTTAGTTATTTCCGGTGCATGTGTTTATTACTTCTTTTAGCTATATTCAATTTGCTTCCTGAATGCATCTTTCAATTGCTACAGTTTTTACACATGCCTTTGACATGTCACCTGTCCAGCTGGTTATATGCTACTCATCTTTACCGAAATTGTTGTCTTTAAAAACATCTTAACCTTTCTGTCAAGGATGTTGGACATCTTTATAGGGGTCAAAATGCAATTTTGAGTGAAAGGCTACACAGGTATGAGATCATATACAAAATTATTTAAATAAAAAAATGTCAAAATTCTGCAGAAACAAACACCCAAACTACAGAAATAAGAAAAACTAAAGAAAAAAGTTTCGGACATATGGTGAAAAGACAATTCTAACAGATAGGAACAAACCAAATATTTACTAATTACTGACAATGAACTGCAGGGATTTGGGATATTGGGGTAGCTCAAAAATGAAGCGCAATTGCTTAACAGCCTTTGCAAGTAGCGAGAAACATTTATGGTTGGAAAAGGGAAGCTGAAAATAAATTTATTGGGGATTCCTACTTCCTAGTGAAAAGTATAGTTATATAAGAGAATTAGGTTGGAGAAGAAAGCAAGGAAAAAACTGAATTGATGAAAAAAATAAGTCTCAAGTTAGATATACACTGCAAAAAAGTTCTTGCCGAAAAAAACCAGATAAAGGATTTGATTTGTAGGTTAACCAAGGTTTCTCACCTAGTAATGATGGACGCTTTACACCCAAGAAATATTCATGCTTTAGAATTTTTGTTTCTGTGATTTGAACTGTTCATGGTACCTTCTAGAAGGAGGTTCCAGGCATGGAACTAAACTTCCCCGAAGTTTTCAACTTCCTCCCCAGGCGATGTTGAACACCACAATGTTGACTTGGTCCCAACTTCATACTGATCCCCCTTGTCAACAAAGTTGGATTCTTACAATGTATTTTCGTCCTAACATCCTCGAAGTTGTCGATGTTTCCCTGAAGTTGGCGATGTTGAGGCGACGTTGATACGGCCCAGAACATTTGTCCTAACTAGTGTCCTAAAGGCCATATAAAGCATAAGTGGCGCCTCCAACCATCTTCACAACTTCTAATATCAATTCCTATGTTTGTTGGCTGCCCCTCTTTGTTGGAGAAGATGTTGTAACTACTATTTCACTCCATATTGTATGGAGGACATATGGCGAGATGTATTTCTATATTTGTATTACACATTTAAACCTTGCAACTATAAGTGCACATTGCACTATCGACCTACGTAGGGTTATAGAGTAAGAGAATCATATTGTTGTGTTAAATTAACATACGTATGATAGATTATAGAATAATTAGATGTTCTGAATCAAAGTTTTCTTCAAATTCACATCATTTTCTTCAAAAAAGGATATTGAAGTCTATATAAGTTTGCGTCGAAACTTCCTCAAAGTTTCCACAAACTTCCACTTCCACACCTAGCGAATTTGAAATGAAGTCGAAGTCCTACACCATGGTTCCAGGTATATATAGGCTAAAAATGTTACTAGAGTATTTTTGCTGTATAAAGTATCTGTGATACCTTCTATAAAAAGGGTTTATTTATAGGCTACACAACTATAATTTGTAACGATAAGTTAATAAAGCTCACAGATTGAGCAATTAAATCCTAAACAAAGCATATAAACAGTATATGAAATGGTCATTTGACTTCAAAAAGAAAAAAAGAACCCAGCCATTCAAAAGATTATTAGGAGTCAAAAAAAACATAATAATTCACTACAGAATGCATCTGCCTATGGATCTGCTGGATTATATCGAAAGTTCATTATAGTATTTTTTTTATAGATCAACCTGAAATTGGCCATCAACTCACCTCAACTAGAAGCATTCAACTCCGATGAATAGAAGTAGTGATAAGGCATGAGGAGCTCAGCTCTGGGTTGAGTCATTCAAACTCCTCATTAATCACAACTAGCAAGGGACCAACCACAAGAGCGCTCGCAATGCTCCACAGATTCTACCTTGGGCTGAAGCTCCTACGGTAGATGATGGAGAGCCCCTGGAGTGAGAAGAGGAAAAAGGAGTTGTTGGCTGTCAATCTCATGTGTAAAGAAGGTAGAGTCATTCCTAGTCAATTGTGCTATAAAGTTGCATTACCAGCTGACAAGAGAGAGAAATATGAATCAGGGAGAAAGAAGTTTGGGCACGTGGAGGTGGTGGGGAGAATTAAACATGACAAGTTGTGAGGGAGAGGGGGCAGGACCACATCTAGACCTAGGATTTAGTTCAGGTGCTCTAATGCCAACTTATGGGCAATGTTCTACTTCCTAGGGAACAATATACTATAATCTAAATTGGTTTAAACATAATCAATTGGCAAGAAGTCTCACAATAATCGAGGATTTTTGCAAAAAATTGGGTGCTATGCAATTTTTTTCCCAACATATGTGACGGCCGAATAACTCCTATTTCCCAGATTTAAGTATTTTTCCTGAAATTATTCACATATTACGTTTTTAACCCGTTTCATACTTGCTGATTTTTTCCCGTTTATACTGTGAGAATAGTCCCACATCGCTAAACTCGGGGATAATCCTTGGGATTATAAGGTTTGTGGTCCCTTCATTGCCAATGTTTTAAAAAGCGGGAAGCGGGAGGCATGCCGACAACACCTTGTAACTGGTTAAGCGCCAGCGGGCACTTTTTTAAAAAAGTGGATGCCTAAATTCTTATATATTTTTATACAAAGTTACAAATATTTGTATATAAGGAATATTTCTAAGGACCTTTTACACATATCTAATCAGAAAATCAGTAATTAAATACTTTACTACTAATCAATATTTCTAATCACTAAAATCAGCAAGAAAATCAGTGATTGTAAATAACCAACTATGAGTTAATTATTAAAATCTTTACTATTAATCAGTAATAAGAATCGGTAAAATAAGCAAGCATATCAGTAAATCAGTATTTAACTAAGCATTTATCGATACTTACTAGTTACTACAAATCAATATTTCTAATCATTAAAATCAGCAAGCAAATCAGTAATTATAAATAGCCAACTATGAGTTAATTGTTTAATACTTTACTACTAATCTCAAATACTCATCAAGTAATCAGTATTGTGCAAAAGAGTGATATTAATCGGTATTACCAATCAGTAATTGGTCAAAACAGCAAGGAGATAGGAAAACTAATCATTCACTAGAAGTATAATAGAGTAATATCTATACAAGTGTAAAATCAGCAAGGAAATCCATAGAAGTAATCCAATATCATGGCCTCTAGGAGCCGATGTTTACTTAGGTGGGTCGGTCAAAGCGGCAGCCCTAGACAGCTGTTGAAGTGGACACTTAGGCTGGCTGAGTTGCCCAAAAAAGGGCGCTTAATGGCCAGGCGCCTAAGGCCTGGAATTGGATTAGACAGCTAGCATCTGTCAACGCTTAAGCCGTCGCGGAAGCGGCCACCTAGGCCATTTTTAATATAGTGTTCATTCCAATTGGTTTTGCGGATACTCGCACTTACATATGGTATCACAGTGGACCCCTAAAAACAAGTGTGAGATCATCTACAGCCTACGAAACTTTAAAAGTACACGCAAGAGTGGTTGCACATGAGGGGCGATCTGAGAATAGTCCCCAGCCACTAAGTTTGAGGCTAACCCTTTGGCATATAAGGTGTGTGGTCCCTTCACTCAGTGCCACATTTTAAAATGCCCACACTTACACATATATTGTTTAAGACTCAAACTTCCTTTTGGCGTACACCAGTATATATATGTATGTATATATGGTTGTAATATCTATATTCATATATGTGTGCATTATAGATGTATACGTGTCTAAATGTTCTATACATACATGTGTGTGTGCGTGTGTATACATATATATGTATGTATGGGATAAAGAGAGGCATTCCCTCCCCCTCTCCCACGCCCGTGACGGAGGCCGAACGTCCGGGAGGGTGATAAACCAAGGCGGCAGCTGGGATTCGAACCCGGGTCTCTTCGTGAGGAGACACCGTGCTTGACCACTTGAGCCACTCCTTGTCGGCTATATATATGTATTGGAATCAGGTAATTATATTCCGACATCCCCCCTAACAATTATTAGGGGGGTCAAAGTTACATGTAGGCCCAACGCCATACACACGGGACAGCATTACAACTCACGCATCTAAATACGTAGTCTACGTCTAATGCATTTACAAATTTTTACAGCAATACTTGTGGCATTCGTGGACTTTCCTTGATGTTTTCTAGCATTCCTCTCCTCCCAAATGTGGTAGCAAAGGGCAGCAAACAAAAGATTCTTCTTCATATCTCTTCCGCATTTAACAAGCATCTGCCTGGGATCATTGGTGAGTTGCATTTGAAGTCTGAACTCTCTGCATAATTGCTCCCATATATCCTTCGTGAACTTGCATTCCCCCACTAGATGGTAATGTGTTTCATCCTTGTCCCCACATAGCAGGCATGCAGTAGATATATCATAGTTCCAGCTCTTTATTCTATCAAAGGTAGCAAGAATATAATGCAGAAATTTATATACACCAAATGCTCCATTTGGGCACCATCCTATCCATCCAAGTTTGTTCTCCCACTGGATCCTTCACGCCTCTGGCACGGGACAACTCCCATAAGTTAGCCTTCTTGTCGATGAGCTGCCAATTTCCTGAATTATTTAAAATAAACAGGTGTCTAACTTGTGGCCATATCTCTCTCATGACATTAATAGATCTTGAGTAACCTTCTCTTGTGTTTGGGATAAAATCCAGCCCTCTTGGGTATCTTTGTCTCATCCATTTACCCCATGTAGATGAGCCTTCTTGGTATGCAATCAGCCTTCTTATGGATTCCCATCTGGCAATGTCTCTAGGAGTCTTCAGATCCAGTCCACCTTCATCTAAGGGAAAGGCTAGTCTAGAGTATTTCATAGGATGATACTCACTTCCCCACAGAAAATTAGCAATCTTCATTTCAATTCTATCCAAGACAGAAATAGGAACCCCACCTTGTTGTGCCCAGAAAATGAGGAGACCTTCAATAGCAGCTTTAACCAAGGTTCTACGCCCAGCCATGGAGGTTTTTTGTGTAGGCCATCTATTAATCATCTCATCCACTTTGTCAATGCAGTCCGTAAAATTTTTGACGTGAAGGTTGCCGCCAGCAAGAGGAAATCCCAAGTATTTGGTAGGAAATGCGCCTCTTTCAACACCCATTGCCTGTGTGAGTCTGTCATCCACCAGATAGCAGTTTTTAGACAGGAAAATCTGTGTTTTATTTGTATTAACGCACAGCCCCGTTTGTTTACCGAAACCGATCAGTAATCTTTTAAGATTTTCCAAATAATGCTGCTTGGCTTCCATGAAAACAAGAACATCTTCAGCAAAAATCAAATGTGTCAATACCTTCGTGTCGTGAACAGTGTAAGGCTTTACTTCCTTCCGTTTTTCAGCTTCCTGCATCTTCCTTGTGAAATATTCCATAACAAGTACAAAAAGAACGGGGGAAAGGGGATCACCCTGGCGCAGCCCGTTGCTACCTTTAAAGAGCCCAGCAGAAGTACCATTCACCAGGACTAAGAAACTAGTGGTCCCAATACATTGTCTCATCCAGCCAATCCATTGTTCATTGAACCCCATCTGTTGCATAATCTAGTACCATTCACAGGCTATATATATGTATGTATGTATGTATGTATGTATATGCAAGCATCTGTGTGTGTGTGCGCACATGGGTGTGTGTGTAATATTTATATATATAGATGTATAGTTGTATGTATGTATGCATGTGTAATATATGTGAGAGTATACAGATGGGCATGTATGTATCAACATGCTCGGTGTATATATGTAAGAATGCATGTATATATATACATATATACATGTATTTCACTCCATTTTTTTCCCAAGTTTTTCCCAAATAATTGGCATACTATTACCATACTTTGACTATTTTTACCAAATTTCCTGCAAAATTTCCAAATTTTGAATTTTCTAGCTCAGCCATATGTTATCACGTATGGAAAATTCATGACTATGTTGACAGGATAACGCCCAGTACCAACAGTTATTACTAAATTAACTTAGATGATAGCCCATGGTGCTATTAATTTAAAACAAATTGACTCAAAACCCTAATGACTATGTGTTGTGCAAAAGTTTCAAACATTAAATTACCTAAAAGTGAAAAATTTGAAGATAATAAATTTGTTGACTAAGAGCACTTTCATTAAGATAACTGTGATTAAAGGTGGCTCTATATATAAAAGGACCGAGGTACACATGTCAGGAATACACATAAATAAGTTATATTACTACTACGTGCAATTAGGTTAACCACATTTACTCTAACACTCCCCCTCATACTGGAGTGTATACATCGAGTATTCCCAGCTTATCATACATATAATTGAAAGAGCAAGGAGGAAGAGTCTTAGTAAAGATATATTCTATCTGTTCACCAATTTTCACAAAAGGTGTGATGATCTTCTTTCTGTGAATCATATTTCAAACAAAAAGGCAGTCAACTTTAATATGCTTAGTGAGTTCATGGAAGACCGATTTATTTGCATTGTGGCTCGTTGCATGATTGTCACATTTAAGATTGGTTGGAGTTGTAGTAGGAATCCCAAGTTCTTGAAGAGCGGTACTTGCCCATTGAATATCGCAATTTGCAACAAGAACGAGTCGTATCTGTGTACTTTGCTTCAGTGCTTGATTGGGCAATGGGTGATTGCTTCTTGCTTATCCATCTTATAGGATGATTTCTTCAATATTTGCAGAACCTAAAGGTAGACTGTCAATCATTGATATCTCATGCCCGATCAGCGTCAGCATAGAAAATCAAGGTGACATCCTTGCTGTGGGGCTTCTTATCAAAGAGCATTTTTTCTGGTGCGATTTTGAGAACTAAAAGATTCTCTTAACTTGAACCATGCAACACATTCGAGGTTTGGCCATGTGCTAGCTTACCACACCAACAGCAAACCATATATCATGTCTAGTGATTATTTGGTAAATGAGCTTCCCAAGCACTCATCGATATTTCTCGGGGTCATCAAAAGGATTCCACCTCAGAGCCAGCCTTAGTGTGGTAATCCACTGGATAATCACATATATGGAGTTGACAATCCATGTATCAATTAGGAGATCAAGATCAAATCATTTCTAAGAGATAAATAGTATTGGATCTAAGAACTTCAATGCCCAAGATAACCACAATTGTCAAAGGTTATTGGCGTGGAGGTGAGACTTAAAAGTATTTTTAAGCATTTTTTAACGTAGAGATCCCAGCTTTATTGATGATAATATCATCCACATATACTACTAGGACGATAGTTCCAGATGCGATTTTGGAGAAGAGATTGTAATCACTGAAAGACTTAGAAAAACGCAAGAATGTTGTTGATTAGTTTTTTGAACCATATATGGGCAATTGCTTCAAACCATAAAGGGATAGTTTGAGTTTGTAGACTCCCCCTCCATAACCAAGATGTTGTTGCATTTAAACTTTCTCCTCCAGGTGACCATAGAGGAAAGCATCCTGATGTCTAATTGACATAAGGCTAGTCTAGATGAGTTGAAAGAGAAATCACAACCCGAACAATGTAATGCACGTGACAAGGAAGAAAGTTTCAAAGAAGTCAGCACCAAAGTTTTGAGTGAAACCTTTTGCAACCAGGCAAGCTTTGAGGCTTTCCCAAGTGCCTCAGAATTGAATTTTACCAAGAAGACCCATTGCCATTCAACAATGTTTTTGTTCCAGGACTCCAATATAAGATCTCGAGTATCACCTGTATGTTGCACTTTCATCTTCTCAAGCATAGAAACTAAGGTTTTGGAGAGCCTCATGATAGATGAATGAAATCTTAACTCATGGCTAAGATTTTGCATTTTTAGTAAGCTTGGAAAGACATCATGTATGAGAAATATGATTTTAATGGGCAAGTATGTATAACTTTTCAAGGTGCAAAAGGGTTGTGTGGATTCCTCCGAGTGTGAAGAGGTTGTTGGAGCCTGAAGTGATGGAATTCCTTTTGGCCTTCGTTGATAGACATAAGCAACATTATCAATAAAAGGAGACTCTGTCAAGGGAGGAGGTATAGGAGATCCATAAGTTAATAAAGGAAAAGCAAGATCGGTGGAATTTGAGAGATCCATCCATAGAACTAAATGGCTGGTTTTGACATCGTATGTGATGGCCCAAAAACAGAAATTTATAGAAATTTACGTCAAAAATTGACTTTTACAGCCCTTACCGAGGTCGTATGTGATGACCTTGGAGGTCAAATGTCACAGCTAGCTACTGAGTCATGATTCCCCAAAAGCTTGGGTTTTTTGAGATGCCTGCAAAAGTTGTTCACACTCCACCATGGAGATGGTGACTTGAGAAACTTTCTATTGTCTAAGTAATGTCTAAAGGATAAGGACCTCATTAAAAAAGCCATTTGGATAATAAATCCTAAGCAGGTGAGGTTGCGAGCTCCTAGGATGGTGTAGCATAAGTGCAGTGTAGGAGAAGCCCAAAGAAAGATTGTGGAATTTTCTTCAGTAACAGATGTCAGAGTTTGGTTAGATGCTTTGATCTCATGTTACAACTGATATTGAGAAACTTGAAAGAAAAAAAAATTATTTCACCCTCTTTGTATGGAAGTAGGATTAGATACGCGGTCGACGTGCCATCGAAGAATTTAAGAAATTGTTATAAGTCAATACACCTTGTGAAAAAATAAGAGATTTCTAATATTCAGATCACGAATACAAGTATAGACCCCCTCCTTATATAGGATAGAAGGAAGTGAAAACAGAGTTAACCAATATGGAATAAAAGACAACATACTAAAGAGCAAGAAATAAATAACATAAAAATAAATATGTTAACACTCCCCATCAAGCTGGAGCATGGGTATCACTCATGCCCAGCTTGTCCACCATAGAGATGAATCTTGTCTTTTGCAATGGTTTTTTTAATATGTCAGCAAGTTGATCCTCACCCGTGATGTATAGAGTAGATATGCGCCTGGATAGAATAAACTCCCTGACGAAGTGACACTATACCTCAACGTGCTTGGTGTGCTATGGAATGTGGCATTACTTGCAATGAAGATAGAGGCCTTATCGTCACAATACATAGGCATGGGCTCAGAATCATAGACCTCAAACTCCTTTAATAAGACTTAAACCCACATTAGCTCGCAAGTAGTATGAGCCATGGCTTAATGCTCAGCTTCAGCATTGGATCTAGCCACAACAGTTTGCTTCTTACTTCTCCAACTGACAAGGTTACCACCTAAAAGTTGTAGTAACATGAAGTAGATTTATGACCAATCATGTTGTCGGCATAGTCAGAGTCACAAATTCCAGTAATCGTACGATGCTCATTTTTTGTATAGAAGACCCTTTCTAGGAGAGCTTTTTAAGTATTTGAGAATGTGGCACACAGCGTCACAATGACATTGTCGAGGTTAATCAAGATACCTACTAACAAGTCCAACAGTTGATGTAATGTCTGCTTGTGTAGCGGTTAAGTGAATGAGCTTTCCTACAAGTCTTTTATATTCCATGCTATTAGGATAAGACGGAGAAGAATCATCATCCCAATTAGTATTGGGATCCAGAGGTGTGCTGACTGGCTTGGCACCCAACATACTAGTTTCTTGTAGTAGATCAAGAACATATTCGCGTTGAGATAACATACTCCAAATTAAGAATGTGATGCTTCGACTTCCAAAAAATAGTGCAGTTTTCCTAGACCTTTAGTAATTACTAGTATATATGTTCTCCTGGTTTGTTACGTTATTTGTAAAGATATATAAAGAGATATGTTGTTTATGTTAATTATGTGTTACTTTTGTGTTTTACACTACTTGTGTTTTATCCCATATTGCTCAGTTTTACTTATTGCTTTATTCTCTTGTCCTTTAAAAGAGAAAGCATTGTAAACTCTTAAACTCACGGAATACAAGTCTTTTCATTATTCTACATGGTATCAAGAGTGGTTTGGTTCCCCTGCAAATTCCCACCCTAATCCACATGCCCTAGTCGCCCCTAACCCTTCCTCTCTACCCGCCTCCACCCCCCCCGGTCGGCGGCACACAGCTCCCTCTCCTCTCTGCCCCCCCTCCTGACCCTCCTCCCTCTCCGCCCCACCCTGACGCCCACCCCCTCTCCTCTTCCCTGCCCCGCCCCACCCACCCCACCCCCCCGCCGCACCCGACCCCCCCTCCCGCCGATCTGTGACTGGACTTAGTTGCACTACTGCCTTGGCCACCCCTCTACTGCGAAGCTGAAACATTTATTTCCTGCTTTATCTAAAAAAACTTTTACTTGTGAATCTTGTCGGTTGGGTGAAAACAAACTCACTCTATGTTTCCTCCTAAGAAAGAAATTGGCTCTAAATGCATTTTTTACATTGTTCATGCGGATATATAGGCCCCTTGTTCTGTAACTAGTCATTCTGGAGTGAAATATTTTTTGACTTTCATTGACGACTATTCTCGAGCTACTTGGTTATTTTTATTGAATGATCGCAGTACTATTTTGGACACTATCAGCAATTTTTTTTCTAAAATTCAAACACAATTCAATAAACCCATCAAAGTTTTTTGCACTGATAATGCCCTTGAATTTATGCAAAAATCGGTGACATCTTTTTGTTCTGCCCTAGGGACTTTACACCAAACTACCTGTCCCTACACTCCACAACAAAATGGAGTTGTTGAACGGAAAACCGTCATCTCTTAGAGGTTGCTCGCACAATACTCCTTCATTATCAAGTTCCTCGACGTTTCTGGCTTGAGGTTGTTTCTACGGCTTGCTATCTTATCGATCGCATGTCGTCTTCTGTTTTGAAGAATAAAATTCCTTACAACATCCTTTTTCCCGATGCACAACTCTTTTTTGTTCCACCCCGTATCTTTGGGTGTACCTTCTTTATCAAAAACCTCCGCCCAGGGTTAACTAAACTTGATCCTCGCTCCAACAAATGTATTTTTCTGGGATATTCTAGAACAAAAAGGATATCGATGCTATGATCCTATTATGAGAGAGTGGTATGTAAGTGCATATGTAGTTTTTTTTAGCATCTGCACTATTACTCTGATAACATGGCATAGTTTTTTTTAGCATCTGCACTTACTCTGATAACAGGGCATCACCATTAAGTGACATTTTGGCACCCACGACATTGCCTGATATTGTGGATATTGATCCACCATCTGAGCATACACCTGAAGATCGACCTCTGCAAGTTTACCAACAAAGACCCAGGAAGAGTAATCCCTCCATGGCCCCTCCAGAACCAATTCCACCTTCAGCAGATGATCATCCCACACCTGAGGTAAATTCTGACTTACATATGCCTATTAGTCTTTGAAAAGGTGTTTGTTCCTGTACAAAACATCCAATTAGTCATTTCCGTTCATCCTCTAATTTGAGGGCCAATTTTGTGTGCTTTACTGCTTCTATCTCTGCTGTATCTATTCCAAAAAATGCCACAGAAGCCCTCTGTAAACCTGCGTGGAGACAAGCCATGGAAGCTGAAATGTAAGCACTCTCGGATCATAATACTTGGGATCTTGTAGATCTCCCTTCCTCCTGTCGATTGTTGGTTTCCGATGGATCTTTAATATCAAATATCAACCAGACGGCACTATTGAACGTCTGAAAGCACACTTGGTAGCTAAAGGCTACACACACACATATGGCGTGGATTACTTTGAGACTTTCTCTCCAGTCGCAAGGCTCAATCTGTTTGTATCCTCATTTCTGTTGTTGTTAACAAGGATTGGCCACTGTTTCAACTAGATGTCAAAAATGTGTTTCGATATGAAGACCTACAGGAGGAAGTTTACATGGAGCAATCACCGGGTTTCGTTGCTCAAGGGGGGTCTTCCTCGCAAGTTTGCAAATTAAGGAAAGCATTTTATAGTCTTAAACAAAGCCCTCACGCCTGGTTTGACAAGTTGAGTCAGATTCTTATCAAATTTGGCTTTTGTCGTTCTCATCAGATCATTCGGTATTCATTAAGAAAACTGCAGTTGCCTTAGTTATACTTATTGTCTATGTAGATGACATTATATTATCTGGCAGTGATACCGTGGGAATCCAGGCTACTAAAGCATATTTAGAAAAACACTTTGTCACCGAGGATCTTGGCAAGCTGCGATATTTTTTGGGCATTGATGTATCCAGATCATCTGCAGGATTATGTCTCTCTCAAGGAAAATATGTTCTAGACCTCTTACAGGAAACAGGTATGCTTGGTTGCAAGCCTGCCAACTCCTCTTAACCCAAATACTGACTGGGATAATGACACTTCCCCACCTAACGTTGATCATCGCCAGTTGGCAAGCTCATCTACCTCAATGTCACGAGGGCTGATCAAACAGTTGTTGTGGGTTTTGTGAGCCGATACCTAGATATAACTAAATAGTACCACTAGGACGTTGTCTGTCACATTCTGTGATACCTTAAAAGCTCTCCAGGGAAAGGATTATTATACAGGAAAAATGGGCACTGTAATCTTTCTGGCTTCTCTGATTTTGATTATGCAGGAATTAAATGCGATCGGAAATCCACTTTAGGATGTTGCACCCTTGTTGGTGGCAACTTAGTCACCCGGCGTAGCAAAAAGCAAACAGTAGTAGCTAGGTCAAGTGCAGAAGTTGAATATCGAGCCATGGCTCACATTGCCTGTGAATTTCTCTGGGTGCAAAGCCTTCTCAGAGAATTTGATATCACTGATTCTAAACCAATTCCAATGTTTTGTGATAACAAGGCTTCTATTTTTATTGCGAGCAACCCCACCTTCCATGAAAGAACAAACCACTTAGAAGTTGACTGTCACTTTGTTCAGGAGTCTGTTCTCTCTGACCGCATCTGTACTCCATATCTCGGCACTGAAAACCAAGTGGTTGATATCTTCATATAGCTTTTACCCAAGGCTCGTTTCCAGACTCTACTGGACAAGTTGGGCATGTCCAACATCTATGCTCTAGCTTGAGGGGGAGTAAAGAGATATAAAGAGATATGTTGTTTATGTTATTTTTGTGTTACTTCTGTGTTCTACACTAGTGTTTTATCCCATATTGCTCAGTTTTACTTGTTGCTTTATTCTCTTATCCTATAAAAGAGAAAGCATTGTAAACTCTTAAACTCACGGAATACAAGTCTTTTCATTATTCTATAATTTGTGTTATGGGCTTTATGCTTGTCTTGTCTATTAGCCTTTCTTTTATCCCATATCACTTATCCATGTTTTATGTTTTACTCTCTTGTCCTATAAAAGAGAGAGCATTGTACTTGTTTTTGGACATATCGAATAAACAGCTTTTTATTTTTATGGTATCAAAGCCTTTCATTTATCCCATATCACTTATCCATGTTTTATGTTTTACTCTCTTGTCCTATAAAAAGAGAGCATTGTACCTGTTTTTGGACATATCAAATAAACACATTTTTATTTTATATGGTATCAGAGCTTTTCGATCCTCCTCAGCCCTCTCAACCTTAACCCTGATGCCTTCTCCAACCTAGCCGCCACCCCCATCTCCCTCTCCCTCCTTCCTGTTGTCGCTGCCCCCCTCTCTTCCTACTGCCCCCCTCTCTCTGTTGTGTGTCGCTCCCTGCCCTCTCCCTCCTCTTCTCCCACCCCACAGCCCTATCCCTGCCCTCCTCCCATCAGTTGCCACCCCCCACCCACTCCTACCCGCCACCACTGTCCTGTCGTCGTTGTTGCCCACCACCAGAAACCTGCCCGCTGCCGCCACCCCCCCATCCTCTTCTCGGTCACCACAGCCCCTCCTCCTGCTCTTCCCTTCTTCCCTCTTCTCCGCTACATCCACCATTAATTTTTCCCCATCATCTAGCCACCTCATCCACCACCATCATCTAGATGTCTAAGGTAACTTTCTAACAATTGCATGTTGTACGTTAATCGGACTTCACTCGTTGCCTGCCTGTGCCACATGGTAGAGTAACTCTCCCCCCATGTTGGCGTAGGTTTTTATCTCTTTTTCTGCCCTTGTGTGGGTTTTTTAGATCTGATGTGTCAGATATGCTACTTCTGCATGTTGCCCGATTGCGGGTTTTACCAGATCTACTGATCTAAGTGTTCTACTATCCATGTGTTGGGTTCCTACCTTATTTATTGTCTATTGATTGTTGCTTCCACCTACCGCCTGCTAGTACTGCCCCAGTGTCGGGCTCCTCCTACGTGATCTTGCATCCTGTTATCTTCTGCATTTGTGCAGATGACGTCCATCGTTCCGCTACGGACTCTGTGTGTCACTACCGTTAAGTTGGATGGCTCCAACTACCACACCTGGTCTACCTCCTTCGAGTTCTATGTTAAAGCTCAAGGACGCTACTCCCATCTTACTATCGTTGCTCTGGATGTTCCTGTTGCTGATGTTAATGATAAAACGAAGCAGGCCTATGACCTATGGACGAAGGAGGACTCTGGCGTTATGACCTGGACGGTCTACAGTACTGAGCCTAAGATCAATCAATCCCTTCTGCGACTTTGAACTGTCAAAGACATGTGGGATTATATGTCCCATATTTACTCTCACCAATAAAATCCAATGGTGTTTGAAATTTTCAAACACTTGGCCAAAGAGTACTCCGATACTGAGTTATGGAAGACTACTACAACCAATGTTGTGCGCTCTGGGATGAGTTCAAGATCTATCACCCCGCTCACTGTTGATATTAAAGAAATCCAACGTCAGCGCAACGAACATCAGCTAGTTCACTTCCTTGTTGGGTTGTCCCACTCCTTTGGTTGCGTTGTCGATCAAATCATGTCTAGTGATCCTTTGCCCAAGGAACGAGATGACTGAAACCGACGCCGTTTCGACAGCTTGGAAATAGGTATTTACCGGTATACCGACGAAAATACTGACAGATGCAATCCTGGCCGTTTTAACGCCAAAATGAACGAATTAATTCATGAAATTTTACAAGTGTAATCTCTACACCTAAATGCAACATTTTATGCAATAAAATTTCATATTGGGTGTGTTGGGGGGTCCATCATGTGGGAGGTAAGAAATCAGACATGTTTTGTTGGGATTCGATGAAGGATTTCAATGACAAAATGTAGGAATTCAAATATGAAATTTTACTAGCACAATCCACAAACTTAAATACACACAATCATGCAATAATATACAATTTACAACATAAGAATAACATATTTACTTACCAACTCACATAAGTTGTATGTTGAGTGGCGCGCTGGTTGTCCATACTAGAATGAGTTGATATTGTTGAGATATACCTGCCATGACATATGCATCCTATACATTTGGTTGTATGTAGTCACGTGCTCCTCATACACATCATTATTAACAAATTGTATCATCCCAATCTTTAGAAAATGCACTTATAAATCTCTGAGATATTGTGCCTTTCTTGGAGACGTAGGTGGAGGAGCTCGAGTAAGTGGATGTTGACTTGTATGAGGATTTTGTTGAATAGCTACAGGCACAACCATAGGAAGTATTGGGACTGGAGAAATAGGAAGAACTGAATGACCACCACTCCATGAATGCCCACCATCCTCAGATAATGCAAGGGAGTTGTACAGATAACTTCCATGTGGGCATGAGACATTTGCTGTTACAACCCCAATTTTCAGGTTCATATCGTTGGAAATGCAATTTCCCCCAATAAACGTATGATTATGGGAATTGTATGAATTATATGTATTGAATGGATTCCCTTTGCAGTAACTCCTTTTTTCATGTGATTTCGTAGATCATAATATTTTAATGAGTCCAATATGATTAAAAGAAAAAGAAGAAATCAAATAATGCATTTTAAGAAGGAAATTTGAGATAATGATAAAAATATGAGAAATATGTTGAAATATGGATAATGGAATCATCATGGATGATATTTTGAGTCCACATGGTTTCTAATGGTAAAAGGAATCCAAAGTAAGAATATAAAAGATTAAGAGAGAAAATATGCTTAAAATATGCCTTATTAAGAGATAACTTGCATATGAAGAAAAATCCCTCATACTTTCGAGTTTAAGTTCCAAACTTTGCATACATGAAGTTTAAGTCATCATGGACTTCTCCCTAAAATTTGAGATTAAAAGGATAAACAATTTGGGAGATATGAATTTTGTAATATTTTCCTAAAGTTAAGAGGATATCAAGTAATGTAACGATTTTTCTAATATCAATCGAAATTCAACTTTGTTGGCACGTGGGATCTGAGCCATCAGATCGAGATTTGACGGTGCCTGGGCATCGTCCAGTTCTGGTGTAAGGAGGAAACCAGGAACAGTACGTTTCCTATTTGTTAAAGTGTCTATATTAGTCTATTAGTTAAATAGGCTAATTAGTTAAGTGGGCCTTTATATTCCGGCCCGTCTAGTTTAGATTACTTGGGACACAAGTCTCATGGTTTCTCCCTTGCTCCTATATATAGGACAGGGGTGTCCAGTCTTGTATCAATCTATTCCATTTCAATCAATCTTTTATATTTTAACACTATTGATTCCGCGATTCGATCCCTCTCCTATTCTTGTGCCAACCAGGTAGTGATTTAGTCGAATCGGGAAGGTGATTTTGTATCAAAAGCATGCCTGGAGAGACCAATTCCGAGAAGGATTGGGTTTTTCCCCAACTACCGTGGAGGAACAGACTCTACCGCCACCGGTCTCTGCCTATATAAGGCTTGGGACCCTGGACGGGGTTCATATGTGATTCCGCGGGGGTTCATTCGTGATTCCGCAAGATAGGAGGCCGGTCGGGCGCGATCTTGGTGCCTGGAGAGGCGTCGCCCTGGGAGCAGAGCCTGTGCTCTGTTTCCGGCAGGAGGGCCTTGCGCGGCGGCTAGCCGGGGCACTAGTGGAGGAAGAGATCGATGTCGGAGAAGTGACCAAGGGCAGTGAGTCTGGAGCTCCACCGTGTCGTGCGAGGAGCTCAGCCAACCGGGGCGGGAAGTGGCCTCACGACGGCATTGTGCTCTGTTTCCGCGGGGAAACAGGGGCACGGCTTGGCGGAGGGCAAAGCTCGGCTGGGCATGGCTGGAGGGCGACGTTGCTGGCCGAGAGAGGGGCGAAGCCCTGGCAGGTTGGCGCGATGATCCGAAGACGAGGTAGAGAATGAAGGACGAAAAGACACTGGCAACGGATCCTCTGTTTTCCAGGCGGAACAGAGGACCTCCGCGCTGGGTAGCCGCACGAAGGAGACGAAGGAGGAAGCGGACCCGGGTGCCGGGTTAGGCGGATCCAAGCCGTGATCCGCGGACTAGAAAAAAAAGAAGGTAACTTATTATGTGACGTATTAATCTGTCATTGGTCAAAATAAGTTTATCTTGCATTAATCATCACTAACGATTGGTAGCTCCGACGGAAACATGTAATATTTGATTTTTGATCAGAAAAATACAAGGAATCTAATAAAAATAGTTGTAGAGCCTGAATCTGATCGTAGTTCTAAAAGTGGCTAAAGTTACCATCATTAATGTATGGAATTATGGTAAAACCCTAATTTGTGATAGGAATCAGATTTAATGTCTTGATTATGTTATTTCGAGATATAGTAACCTGTTGAGAATAAGAAGAATGGAATCTGATTAAGATGATAATATGCTGGTTTTAGGGTTTTGTACACATGAATATGCTATAAATGAACATAGAAACCCTAATTTAGGGTGAATAATGTTTGATATGGTTAATTCAAAATTCATTAGAAGAAAGTGATGTTAAGTTGGTCCTAGGCCTGTTAGGAAGATTTTAATGAGATAATTAGGGTTTGCATCCAGTTTTACTGTTTTTAAAGTTTGTAGTTATAATGATAGAAAGTTAAAGATAAACCCTAATGAAACCCTAAAGAGGAGTAAGAAACCCTAGAAAGTGAATCCAAGTCAATAAAGTAGATTCTTGATAAGTGTGTAGTAAATAGGTTACATATGCTTTTCAGGATTTTGTGCTTTGTGTGGTTGACTTACTCGCTTGGATTGGATTGCCTGGTTGAATGGACTGTGCTTATTTACCGTGAAATCTACAAATCAGGTATGTGGTTAATTTATGAATAATCGCCTTACGATTCACGACGTTTCACGGACTTTCTCGATTGATGTGCAACCTAAATTGTTTGATTGTTCAATTATGCAATCTCATAAAGTCACTATGTGTATAACAATTAATTATGAGTGTACTTCTCGAACCTACATACCACCCTGACGTATGATGCAAGACCAAGCCCCGGAGGGAAGGTCTGAGTTGGTTAAGCCCCAGAGGGAAGACCTTTGGGCACCCTAGAAGTGACCCCAGGCACCAAGCTCAGGATGGAGAAGGTGGCCTTATGTCCCTTGCAAGGACAAAACTCTAAGAGAGGGTAATCTAGGGTTTAGGGTAAAAGCGGTTGAGAAGATACATTGAAAACGTAATTTGGATTGTTAATCTTCTATTTGCTATATTTAGGTTGTTAGAGCCTATTTGGGATGTTGTGTTTGTCTCCACATACCAGTATAGCAATATATTGACCGATGTTTTGTTTGTCGGCGTTTTAGGTACAAATCCGAAATTAGACAAACAGTAAAACGGAATTTTGTGAAGATAAAGTCTAAATATTGAAGGAGGATTAGATAGGTAGATTTCTTCTGCGGATATTAGTCTTAGAATCCTAATTTTACAAGGTATGAAGGTTATTTAGAAAGCGGGGCTCTCTCTTTAGGGTTAGTTCTCGCCTCTCTCTAGAATCCCCAGCGGTTACCGCTGGGGGGAGGGAGCGCTGCTTCAGCGTCTTCCTCCCCCTAGCTCTCATCATCTTCGGCCTAGACTCGAGTAACTGCGATCCGTGGAGAGAGGGAGTCTAGTTGGATGTTGTTCATGGCTTGGAAGAGGGGTAGACGTGGTGAGCAGCTTGTAGCTTGGATCCGGGTTGCTTGTGGTTGATCGACCTTGTTGGCTCCAGTCTGTTAATAGGGACGGATGGAGAGGTGCCGCTTCTGCTGGATCTGGCTTCTCGCTCGGCTGTGCCGTCGTCGTAGGCGGAGTAAGGGTGTCCCTCGATCTTCTTCTCAAAGCATGTCCCTTCTTCTCGAGCTAGGTTCTGGCTTCGTCCACTGCAACGGCGGCGACGCGACTTCAGCTTCGCTATGCTGCTAGTGGCGCTTCCCTCTTGGCAGCGCTTGCATCTGGCCTTGGGCCACCAGATGGCTGAACGAGGGTTTCTTCGGCTCTAGGCGACTCAGCTGGAGGCGATGGTCGGGTCCCCCAATCGCTTTCTCGTCCTTTGCTCCGGCTCAGGGCGGAGGTGTTCGGGCCCTCGCTCTCGCATCCGTTCTTTCTTGCTCTGCCGGCGGATGGCCTATGGCCACAACGTGGAGGATCAATCTCGTGACACAGCAAGCTGATGTTGTGGTGATGGATGTCTGCTAGGTGCATGTTGATATGACCCTGTGCAAACAGGGGCTTCAAGCCCTTGTGTGGGTGTGTCTTACAGGTTTCGTGTTTCAGCTCTTGGCGGCAGGTTTCTGCTGCTCACCGGCGTCCACGACAGAGAAGTCCAGGCCTGCGGGAGGCTCTGCTAGTTCGCTGGCGCAGTGGTTTTCTACGGCCGGTTGATCCCAGGAGCTGCGCTCTTCAGGCGTGGTTGGTTCATGTTGCTGCGAGGGTGAGCACCCTCAAGGTGTTCGACCAGAAGCTACTCCGTGTTTGCTCCTGATCAAGGCTACAACAAGGTGTTGCTGGGGTCGCTTCCTGATTCCCCCTTCTTTGTTGTGTGTAGGAACACCCCTAAGGTGTTTGACGAACAGCATCTTTGTAAGTTGGTTGTTGTTCCTATTGCAGGACATCAACAGATTGGTGCCTGGTTCGGATGCTAGTTGAACCCCAAATTGTTGGCATAGGACCACACATTGTGGGTGCTTCTATTAGACAGTTGGCACCGTGACAAGAATGAAAGGTTGTTTCGAACATCTTAGCCTTGCAGTTCTCTGTTGATAGATCGTGATGGGTCTGGCGATCTGAGAAGATCTGAAGCTAGTGATGCTGTTCCAGGCAGGGTTTCCTGGTGGATGCTATGTTGCAATATGTAGTTACTATTTGTGGGTGGGCTTATTGCATGTATCTGCAGGTTGTAATTAATCGTTCTCCTGGTAGGAATGACTGGTTTTAGTCTTGTTAGTTTGATGTTCTTCTCGGTTCCTGTTATCTTTAGGTCTAGTGTAATACCCCCTGCGTGGGGTATATGATCCTTGGTCGAGCTCTTTAGCTCCTTTTCATGTAAAGGGGTACTATGAGCCCAAAGTTTTTGGTTTATGGTAACACGCTTTTTGACTGACCAAAAAATTTTACAAGGTATGCAAAAGTTTTATTTCATTCCAGCTTTTCAGTTAGTATTAGTAGAATTTGATAATTATTTTTGATTAAATATTAAATCTTTGATCCTGAATTTTGGGATAACGCCTCTGACCTCTTGGTCTCCCTTGATTGGGGGTTACCGGGAAGCGGGGTCGTTACATTTGTTGTATAGGTATATCCAACATAATGTTCTACTTCTAGTTGCGGTGGTGGTGGTTGATTTTGATATCCATAGTACCCATATGAGAATGAGATGGGTAGGGTTGTGCATGTGTTTGCCCAAATAACATATCGCCAAAGCCTAATGTTGAATCATGTTGAGATTGAGAATCAGAAGCTGAAATACTCATGCTCCCAAATGAATCAGTAATATCAGAATAAGAACCACTGTTGTAGCCGTAGGAGCATGTAGCCATAGGAGCCTCATGTGGCAATGCACCACTGTAGTCTTTGCCTGTTCGAGTTTTCCTCCTTTGAAAAGTTTTATCAGACATGAGATATTCTTTTTCAGCTGCAGGAGGAGGTGCAGCCCTAGTAACATAAGGACGATCATCATTCTGAGGATCAACAGTAGGAGGATATTCCAGAGAGTGCTCACCGCCGCCTCCATCATTGCCACCATCATCATCAGACTTGGACTTTGACCCAGATGTACTTTTTGAAGAAGGAGATTTTGTGCTACCCAGCTCTTCTTCCACTGCTCTATTGATTTCCGTATCAATATTTTGATGCTCAGACTCAGCCTCAAATCTTTCAGGTGGAGTTTGATCAACATTAATATCATAATCTTCTTCAAATTGCTCTTCTATGTATGGATCTGGATGGCCATCTAGATTATCAAGAATGGGACGACCTATCTCATTCATCCATTCCTCTAAAGGATCTTCTTAATCATCAGCTTCTTCTATGCCTCTACGCCTGGATGGGTTGAATGTGTATGTGGTGTCAATGGGATCGAGGACGACAGCAAAATCCACTTCCTTGTAGTTGACATCTCGTATTGCTCTAGCCCTCAACCGCATGTTGTAGTGAACATATACCAGATCTCTCAGCCTGTTTGCCCCCAACCTGTTCCTTCTCTTTGAGTGTATTAAATTGAAAGTGCTCCAATTGCTTTCACAACCTCCTGCAGATGTTGTTTGAGAAAGAATGTGAACAGCCACTTTTCTTAGATGGAGGGCACCCGTTCCATTCCAAACCCACCACTCTCAAGGATCACCCTGCTCACGGTTGGCAACTGCATTTGGATGACCAAAACAACCGGTGCCTTCACAAAATTGTCGCAACTGTAAAATATTTAAGATGTTCAGACTTCAGAATCAGAGGATGAAACATCAAACAAGAATGAAGATGTTCATGACTTCATGTAAGTAATGTAATATATATAATTATACCTCATCAATCACTATGGTGCGCTCTTCTGTAGAGGCAAAGAATTTGTTAATTATATCTCGCACAGCAGACATTAGAGCCGCATCTAAGCCCAGTTTTCACGAGTTTTGGAACCTCGGATTCAGATAGTAAGTTGTTACCAATTCCAAATAAGGAAATAAGATTTAGATTTTAGATTGAGTTACTTATAGAGTTAGAACATAAATCTGAATTTAGAAGAAATAAATTATATACCTGCTTTATGCAGTGGATACAAAATCATATATGTCCAATGCTTGTCTACAATTGACAAATATTGTGAATTGGACCTAGGAGTTGCTTGTTTAATACCTTCCACCATTACTTGCATTGCATCATACAAGGCATTTTTGCGGCTTTGTCACCGTCTACCAGCCTCAACACTTTGACAATAGGTTCCATTATCCGCAGCACCTTTGTAACCTTATCCCAAAAAGCTCGACTGGCAATTAGTTCTTCAATCCTTCTGCCAACCGGGGTGTTGTGCTCCTTCATGGAGGTCCACTCCACACCATTGAAGAGCCTCCTAAGTCCATCACTTTTAGACTTTAATGAATTCAGGGCCAAGTAATTTGTTGCAAATCTAGTCACCCCTAGTCTAATCAGATTACCTCCACAGTACTCAGGTCGCCTCATTGCATTTAACAAGAAGGAATGGTTGTAGATGAAACTTGTGATCAATCTACCATCAATTATCACACTTTTGATGTAATTATTTGTGCCCATGTCCTTAAGAATCAGATCTATGCAGTGGGCAGTAAATGGTGTCTAGTAGACCGGATATCTCTTCATTATACTTTCATCGACCTTCTTGAAGTTAAAGTCATTAGCAGTCACTATCTGCACAACATTCTCAACCTCTACCTACTTGATGTATGTTTTCATTAGCTTCCTTGGGCCTTATGCCTCCACCGTGTAGGGTTTTCTTTTTTTATGACAAGATGGGTAAAAAACATACGATACGCAAAAGAAATAGATAGACACTTTTTTGCTCCTTTTTTGGGAACAGTGATGTAAGGGGTTTCTTGTAAAGGGACACTCTTTTTTTACCTAGAGAGGAATCGGGGTGAATATTACCTTCCTCATTTAATAAAAAAAACAAAAAAACAAAAACAAAAAAAGCTTCTTGATGTAACTATAATTCCTGATATCACCAGAAGCATCAACAGAGTCTAGAAAAACAGTCGATCTACGACAATGTACAAGAAAGTTTTGCTTTCTATTTCCACTAGTCCACCCATCACACATGAGTGTTACGCCGTATTCAGACCACAATTGTTTCCGGTCTGAAATCCATACATGTAGATCTTTCTTCTCTTGGGGAAGATACTTGTTCATCAATTCATATGCATTGGGGACTTTGATGCTCCTACCAGACTCCCCTACCACATTTACCATGTGTTGGAGATAGGGTTCAGTTGCAACATGTGCAGGTATACCATGAGCAAAGAAGAACTTACCCACTACCTTGCCCACCTTCCCTTTCGCACCAGTTAACATTGCTTTTAGGGTTTTTTGCCTAGCATCAGGCTTCCTAACCCCTGGCTCATCAAAATGCTTCAATCTCGCACTAGCAGAACGGAAAAGTGTATCAATGGTGCCTTTCTTCTTTTATGCTGAGCATGTTTATCTTCATCATCATCCAGGTCAACAATAGGAACATGGGCAGCCCCACTGCCTCCACCTGCACCAGATGGCCCATATCTCCTCATAAGTCGAGTTGCCTCCTCCCTATCCCACTCACCTTTGCGAGAATCTCTGAGAGCACGCCTATACATATGACGTGTATAAGTAGTATCACACACGGGAGGATATGCAATGTCATCATCTGATTCAGCAGAAGAACATGTGGCCCTAACATCAAAAAGTGTATCTGTGTAAGACTTTTCAACCTGCTTCAACTTTTGTTGTTTTTGTTTCTTTGCACCCACCAGCTTCTTGAAGTCATCCCTAACACTTGGGGGGCACTTCTGGCACATTGCCACATTTTTGTCACCACCAGTGATGTGACGCTTGAATCTAGTAATTCCCCCACCACCAAGTGTTTGCTTACAGTAGTTGCAGACAATCTTTGCCCTATGCCCAGATCTAGGTACAGGCTTGCAGTGACTCCATGCAAAATCCACATCCTTTGATGCAGCATGACCAGCCCCAACACCCTCAACGTCACTTGAAGACGAAGACATCTTCTCAAAACTCAAAAGTCAACACTGAAAAAGAAAAAGACAAACAAGCAAAGCAAATGATATTAGTACCTTAGCATTTAATCAAAAAGTACTAGTAAGAAATGTACATTGCACAATACTAATATCAAATATAATAAGCCATTAAGTGAACGAAATAAATTTCTTTTATACATTATACAATCAAATGGCCATGTGGGGAGTGGTAATATTGGTTTTGAGAGAGTTCATGGTGGTTTTGGATATGGCAACAGGAACGGAGGAGAGAGGATATTAGATTTTGCAGTTGCATATGATATGATTTTGGCAAACACCCATTTCAAGAAAAGAGAATCTCATAAGATTACTTTCAAGAGTGGGCACAACTGTAGCCAAATTGATTACCTCCTTACAAGGCGGGTGGATCGTAACATATGCAAGGATTGTAAAGTGATTCCTGGCGAAGAACTCACGACCCAACATAGGTTGGTAGTTTTGGATATTAACATGAAGATCAATAAAGGCAAACATAACGGAAACCAAGATAGCAGGATCAAGTGGTGGAATCTTAAAGGAGAAAAGAAATTGACTTTTCATGATAAACTCATCAAGGAGATAACTTGGAACTTGGAGTCTGATGTTAACACTATGTGGCATAACATGAGCTCCTGCATAACAAAAATTTCCAAAGAGGTTTTGGGGGAGTCTAAAGGTTGTGGACCTCCACAGAAGGAGACTTGGTGGTGGAATGATGAAGTACAAAAGGCTATTAAACTGAAAAGGGAGATCTATAGGAGCTTGCCCAAATCTGGAGATGATGCAACGTTCCAAAGATACAAGCAAGCAAAGAAAGAAGCTAAAAAGGTGGTTCGAGAGGCAGGGTCTAGATACTTTGATGATATGTATAAGAAGTTGGACACTAAAGAAGGGGAAAAAGATATATATAAAATGGCTCGTATAAGAGAAAGGAAAGGAAGAGACTTGAGTCAAGTAAAATGCATAAAGAATGAAGATGGTAGAGTATTGGTGAAGGACGATGATATCAAAAACTAGTGGAGAAATTACTTCCATAAGCTTTTCAATGGAGATACTGCATATAATGTTAGCGACTCGTGTGACATGAATACAAGAGATATCATTTATACACGACGAGTTTCACCATCTGAGGTCAAGAATGCTTTGAAAAAGATGAAAATGAGAAAGGCATGCGGACCAGACAATATTCCCATTGATGTATGGAAGAGTATGGGGGATGAGGGAGTTACATGGTTAACAAAATTCTTTAACAAGATCATGAAGACCAAGAAGATGCCGGATGAGTGGAGAAATAGTATTATAGTCCCAATCTACAAGAACAAAGGTGACGTTCAGAGCTGTACAAACTATAGAGGTATCAAGCTGATGAGTCACACGATGAAGCTTTGGGAGAGGATTATTGAGCAGATGTTAAGATCTATAACGCAGGTATCAAACAACCAATTTGGTTTCATGCCTGGAAAATCAACAACAGATGTTATTTTTCTGATAAGGAGGCTTATGGAGAAGTATAGACAAAGCAAAAGAGATCTTCATATGGTGTTTATCGATCTAGAGAAGGCTTATGATCGAGTACCCAGAGAAGTGTTATGGATGGTTTTGAAGAAAAAGGGTGTGCCTATCCAATACATTGACTTGATCAAAGACATGTACGATAGCTCTACTGCAAGTGTCAAGACTCCTGGAGGAGAGACACCAACTTTTCCTATTACAGTTGGGGTACACCAAGGATCCACACTCAGCCCATATCTATTCGTTCTGGTTATGGATGAGTTAACAAAGAATGTTCAGGATGATATTCCTTGGTGTATGTTATTTGCTGATGATATTGTTTTGATTGACGAAACAAAAGATGGATTGAATGATAAAGTTGAATGTTGGAGAAAGACATTGGAATCAAATGGATTGATGATTAGCAGGAGCAAAACTGAGTATATGCATTGCAATTTCAGCCAATCTCGTAGTGTGAATGATGGAGCCAAGTTGGACGGAGTAGATATACCAAAATGTGACAAATTTCGTTACTTAGGTTCTATTATTCAAATAGACGGGGATGTCCAAAATGATGTTTGTCACCGGATCACTGCAGGATGGTTGAAATGGAGGAGTGCAACTGGAGTTTTATGTGATCAGAAGATCCCTCTCAGGTTAAAAAGTAAGTTTTATAGAACAGCTATACGACCAGCCATGCTCTATGGGAGTGAATGTTGGGCGGTGAAGAAACAAGGTCTCAACAAGATGAACGTGGCTGAAATGCGTATGCTGAGATGGATGTGTGGGAAGACAAGAAAAGATCGTTTGAGAAATGACTATATCAGGAATAAAGTGGGGGTGGCGAGCATTGAGGACAAGTTGCGTGAGGGCCGACTCAGATGGTACGGACATGTGCAATGCAGACCTACTAGTGTGCCTATACGAAGCAATGCTATTGAGCCAAACACTATAAATAGAAGAAGAGGAAGGCCTAAATTAACATGGGATGAGCTTATAAAGAGAGATTTTGAATCTCTACATCTCAATCAGAATATGGCCCATGATAGAGCTGAATGGAAACGAAGGATCCATGTAGCCGACCCCAACATAGTTGGGATTGAGGCTTAGATGATGATGATGATGATGATGATGATACATTATACAATCAAAAACAATGTTTTAAATGTAGAATACTTGCTTGAAATTATAGAATCAAACATAATAATACTTGCTTGTAATTATAGAATCAAATACGATATTTTGTTAAGATTTTTAATTTGAAGATAAAAATATTTTTAAAATAAATAAAGTCTAAAATTATTTTTTAAATCATAAAATATCATATTTACTTATTAAAAAGACAAGTGATATGTCCAAATGCTAATTTCATCTTATACAACATTAAAACACATAATTAAACAGAAAAAAATTGTTCTTTTTTTCAGCATTTTTAATAAATAAAAAAAGAAATATTTAAATATTTTGAGTACATTTTTGTTTATATATCTTCATGTTAATCTTTGATAGAACTGCTTCGACTAAACCTAAATTAAATACCAATTATTAATAGTACTAATTGTATTATTACTATTAATTAGTGAAATTACATGGTAATGTTAATTATTAGTGAGTTAATTAGATAGATCTAGTGATAAATTAGTAGATCTATATAATATAATCATAGATCTAGTGATAAATAGCATTAATCATAAGCTTTTGGGAGTAGATCTAGGATTTGGGGGTATTTGGTGAATTTTTTAGGTGAGAATAGAAAGAAATAGAGAGAGGAGAGGATGGAAATGGTGGGAAATGCAAGAAATAAAGTATACATACCTTGTTTAGGGCTGATTTGAGCTCCAATCTCAAAAATCACCCAAAATCTCCAAGCTTTTCCTCTTCAAACAGCAGCAACAGCACTTGGATCGCGAATGTCGGTGTTTCGGGCGGTATGCCGCCCTGTACCAATGGTTAAGTGGTGCATTTTGCACCGGTACCCCCGATATTAGGCGGTATTGCGGTAAGCCCACCGAAATGCCGAAATTTGCGATCCTAACGGCAGAATCGTGCGTATTTGTATCGGTACCCTTCGGCATCGGTATTTTGATTGGTATACCGCCAATACCGACGGTATATCATTTACCTTGCGAGATGTTCTCAAACGAGTTCAGCGACCATCTATCTCTACAGTATCTCTTGATTCCTCTGATGCAGCTGCCGTTGTCGTTCGCTCTGGTGATTCTTTCCGTGGACGTGGTTGCAGTCGTAGACGTGGTCGCGGTCACTCTACTACTGGACCCGATCGAGGACCTTACTCATCTAGCTCAGACTCTTCCTTTGTTGAACAGCACTACTGCACCTTCTATACACAAATCATAACGACGACCAATGTTTGATCAAGCATGGCAAACCTGTATGGGTAGATCAAGTCACATCGAACCAGCCTGACACTGCTCCATCCCCGTCCGCCCACTGTCTTCAGAGTGGATCCGCTCTGAATTTGAGAAGCTTCCATGAGATCGTCTGGCTTCTTCTGCTGAAACTTCTACTGATGGAGGTTCTGCTCTCCTTGCCTCTCCTACACAGTCTGGTAAACATACTTGGGTGATTGATTTTGGAGCCACTTCACATATTTCTGACAATCATACATTATTTTTTGAATTGCATAAGACTTCCATTGTTCCACATGTTACCCTTGCTGATGGTTCTCAAATGTCCGTTTCTGGAATTGGGAATATATGCGCTCATCATCGACTTTTATCGCGCTCTGCTCTATATGTTCCAAAATTCCCAATTAATTTATCATTAGTTAGTAGAATTGTTAAGAGCCTTCGGTGCTCTATTACTTTTGATCTTGATGGTGTTGTCTTTCAGGATTTGTGCTCGAGGATGAAGATTGGTCTGGGCCATGAGGGACCAGACGTCTTATATTACTTCGATGCGTCGAAGAATGATGCTTTGCTTACTACGTCTGTGACCGACTTCCAGTGACACTATAGATTGGGCCATCCTTCTCCTGTTAAGTTGAAGCATTTACTACTTGATATTTCAGAGTATGTTTTTTGTTGTGAAACATACCAGTTGGGCAACAAAACTCATTCTGCTTTTTCAAAAAAAAATTGTATTGACTCAAAACATCTTTTTGATATTGTACATGCTGACATTTGGGGGCCTGTTTTGTTCCCAGTCTTTCTGGATTTTGATACTTTATGAGCTTCATCGATGATTTCTCTAGAACCAAATGGCTATTTTTGTTAAAAGACAGATCTTACATAGTTGATACTATCACATCCTTTTTCGCTGAGATTCGTACCCAATTTGATAAGCCTATACAAATCTTCCGCACTGATAATGCTTTTGAGTTTTGTTGATGTATGTGTTGCTTTATTTATGTTATGTTATTTTCCATTATATCTGGACCTTTATGTAATTGTTACTTTTCTATAAATAGAAGGGTGCACACATTGTGCAACCCTAAGCTCTCCAAGTCTCATTGTCTTTCACATAGTATCAGAGTGGGCCGATCCACCTTAAACCTAATCCCTCTCTCTCTCCACCAACCCTAGCCGCCGCCACACTCCGAAATCTCCTTTATTCCGCCGCTACAGTACTGCTACAGTAGCGTCGCCGCTGCTGCAGTAGCGCCGCCGCTACAATAACGTCGTCCACCCCTCTGCAGCCCTCCATCCACCTCTAATCCCCTAATAACCTCTATCCTTGTGGCCTAATCCACCACAGGCCCCTCCCTCTAGCTCCGTTTCTCTTTCCGAAATCTCTAGACAGCCTCGGTAACTTTCCAGTTCTGGCACGTTGACGGCGTAACGGGCTTCATCCTCTCTGTCTGCCTGCGCCTCATGGTGGAGTGACTGATCCTCCATGTTGGCGTAGGTTTTTTCTCTTCTCTGCTGCCCCTACGTGGGTTTTTTTTTACGATCCATGCGTGGATCTTTTACCTTCTACTACTAGTCCATGTGTTGGACTTCTGCCTCTGACTACTGACTTCTACTGCCTGTGCCTGACTGCTGCTGCCTGCCTGTAACTCTACGTCTGCATCTGTTTCTTCCTGATGGCGTCTACTCATGAAGATCTGCGACGTCAGGTGACAACTGTGAAGTTGGATGGGCGAAACTACCAGCATTGGGTGTGCTCTATGCAGATATATGTTAAATCACAAGGAAAAATGTCGCACCTGATGCGAGATCCACCACCCGTGCCTCCTGCAACAGCCGATTCGAAGGATGTGAAAGCCTATGATGATTGAGTGAAGGACGACTCCACAGTCATGACATTGATTCTGAATAGTAGTGAGACCAAGATTAGTCACACTATTGTACCTGCAGACGGCAAAGCAAATGTGGAATCAACTTGCCAGCACATATTCACACAGTCAAAATCCAAAGAAGGTGTTTGATATCAACAAGCAACTCAGTCGTCTGCGTTTCCCTGGTTCTGATCTGACGGATTATTTCTCTGCTTTCAAGGGATTGTGGGGGGAGTTGGAAGCCTACCATCCCTTGTCTACTGATCTGGCTACTATGCAACGACAGCGACAGGAGTTGCAAGTAGTCCAGTTCCTCTGTGGCTTACCTGATTCCTATGTCGGGGTGGTGGATCAGATTCTCGCCAGTGATCCATTGCCTACTCTTCAGACTGCCTTTCAGAGACTACAGCGCTTGCCTGCATTGTCATCTGAGACTCCTACTGATACTGGGGATTCGACTGCTTTTGATGCGATGTCTGGTCGTGGTCGTGGTCGTGGACGCGGTCGTTTATATGATGCTCGTCCTCCTCTTGGTACTGGCAGGGGGAGGAATTATGCGGGTCGTGGAGCATCCTCTGGATCTACTACTGTTGCTGCTCGTCCTCAGACTGGCCAACGCTTCTGCAACTTCTGTGGCCGGTCTAATCATGTTGAAGACAAGTACTGGGAAAAGTATGGTAAACCTGCATGGGCCAATGCGGCCAGTGACACTACTGCTACTTTAGAGACACCTACCCAGCCTGTTCTGTCTAATGACTCGGGTACTGCCACTGCAGATTACATTCCTGCTGAGGTGGAGCGCCTACTACGTGAGTGTACTGGTTCCTCTTCTACTGCCATTACAAGTGGAGCCCATGCTGCGACCTACTCGGGTTGTGATACTGCCTTCCTCAGTACTTCATCTTCTAGTGCTGGTAATACAAAATGGGTTATCGATTCGGGCGCATCGTCTCACATTTTTGGAAATCGAGCTTTATTTAGAAATTTATCTAGACCAGCTACTGCTTCTTCTGTCATGCTTGCTGATGGTTCTAAGTCTGCAGTTTCTGGGGTTGGAGACATTGTATCTAAGTTTCTTCTGAAGTCGGCTTTATATGTGCCTCGTTTTCCGCTGAATTTATTATCTGTTAGCAAAATCTTACGCAGCCTGCAATGGAGCCTGACCTTTATACCTGGTTCGTGTGTTTTTCAGGACCTTCGCACGAGGACGAAGATTGGTGGGGGGCATGAAGGATCTGATGGCCTCTTTTATCTGGATGATCTGCCAAGACTGGACAAGGTTGCATTGGCTTCTACTTTATCGGCATTATCTGCATCAATCTCTGCATTACAATGGCACTACCGTCTTGGACACCCTTCTTCTGAAAAACTAAGACATGTCATTTCTAGTGTTGGCACTCATAAGTTTCAGTGTGAATCATGTCAGTTAGGGAAACAGACTAGGGTTGTTTACCCTAAACGTCCTCAGAGTAGTAGCAAAAACTTTTTTGATCTTGTTCATGCTGATGTATGGGGTCCTTGTAATGTGCCTAATTTGTCTGGCTACAAATACTTTTTACTATTTATTGATGATTTCTCTCGGACCACTTGGTTGTTTTTGTTGAAAAGTAGGTCTGAAGTGTTGTCTACTATTAAATTCTTTTTTGCTGAGGTGAAAACACAATATGCTCTGCCTGTTAAAGTTTTTCGTACTGATAATGCACTTGAGTTTGTCCAAAAAGATGTTGCAATGTTTTGTCATTCTGTTGGCACTTTACATCAAACTTCTTGTGCATATACACCACAGCAAAATGGAGTAGCTGAGAGGAAAAATAGACATTTCTTAGAAGTTGCTAGAACTATTATGATGCACTATCATGTACCCAGATTGTTCTGGCCTGAAGCAATATTTACTGCCTAAGTCTTAATTAATAGGATGCCTTCCTCTATGATTGGAAATAAAGTACCTGTCCAAATTCTACAACCTGATGCACCCTTATTTACTGTACTTCCTCGGATTTTTGGTTGTACATGTTTTGTGAGATTGCTTGGTCCTACTCATGATAAATTATCTCCCCGTGCTGAGAAATGTATTTTCTTAAGGTATTCTCGTACACAAAAAGGATGTAGATGTTATAGTCTTACTGCAAAGAAATGGTTTATCAACAGTGATGTTGTCTTCTTTGAGAATGCCCCTTACTACTCATCTAGCGGAGATAGTCTGGAGCCTGATATTATTGCTTCCCCTCTGCCTATTTCTACTGAATGTGTGTCTGAGAATTCTGATCAAATGCCACCTAAGAATACGACACCACCTCTTATTGTTTATCAGCGCAGGAACAGGCCTCCACCTGAACAAGTACCCCCCATTCAACACCAATCTCCTCCTCAAGAAGGTCCTGCCACACATGAGGTAATTTCTGACCTGGATATACCTATTGCTCTTAGAAAGGGAACTCGTTCCTGCACTTCTCATAACATTGCTAACCATGTATCTACTGCACATCTGAGTTTTCATGCTAGCAATTTTGTCTCTGCTTTATCTGTTGTCACTATTCCGAAAAATGCTCATGATGCCTTGCAAAGTACAGCCTGGACTTCTGCTATGCAAGAAGAGATGCGTGCTCTTACTGACAGACAAACTTGGGAGTTGGTGGATCCCCCTCCTCAATGTAAGCTTGTAGGTTGCAGATGGGTATATGTTGTTAAATATCAACCTGATGGTACTATAGAACGGCTGAAGGCACGCTTGGTTGCAAAAGGGTATACACAGACTTATGGTATTGATTACTTTGAAACTTTTTCTCCTGTTGCCCGCCTTAATTCAGTCAAAATTCTTTTTTCTGTTGCTATTAATCTGGACTGGCCTCTGCTGCAATTAGATGTTAAGAATGCTTTCATGTATGGTGATCTGCAAGAGGAAGTGTATATGGAGCAACCCCCAGGATTTGTTGCTCAGGGGGAGTCACACAAAGTCTGCAGGTTGAAGAAGTCTATTTATGGGCTCAAACAGAGCCCTCGTGTCTGGTTCGATAAATTAAGCAAAATTCTAATTGCTTTTGGTTTTCTGAGATCTCAAGTGGATCATTCTGTTTTTACTAAGAAGACCTCTACTGGCATTGTAATTCTTATTGTCTATGTGGATGATATTGTTCTTTCTGGCAGTGACTCTATTGCTATTCAGGATACTAAAGCCCATCTCTGCAAGCACTTTGCTACTAAAGACTTGGGTAAACTGCGGTATTTTCTAGGCATAGAGGTATCTAGAACCTCTAATGCACTAGTGTTGTCTCAGAGGAAATATGTTCTAGATCTTTTACAGGAAACTGGTATGCTTGGGGCTAGACCTACTGACACTCCTCTAGATCCCAATGTCAATTGGGATGATGATTCGTCTTCATCTTTTGCTGATAATAAAAAGTACAGGAGATTGATTGGTAAAATGATATACTTAACTGTGACTAGAGCTGACATATCTACTTCTGTGGGACTTCTTAGCAGGTACCTAGATAAACCCAGAAAGTGCCACTGGGATGCACTATGTCATATTCTGCGATATCTAAAAAAGTCTCCTGGCAAGGGACTTCATTACAGGAAAAATGGGCACTGCTCTCTAGAAGGGTTCCTGATTCTGATTATGCACGGAGTCGGATTGACAGGAAATCCACTTCTGGCTATTGTACCTATGTTAGAGGCAATCTAGTCACATGGAGATCCAAGAAACAAAATGTGGTTGCTAGATCTAGTGCTGAAGCTGAATATAGGGCTATGGCCCATACTGCTTGTGAGCTGCTTTGGGTACGCTCTCTTCTTAAAGACTTCGGTGTTGAGTCTTCTTCTGCTATACCCATGCACTGTGATAATAAAGCTGCTATCTTTATTGCCAACAATCTTGTCTATCATGAGCGCACCAAGCATATCGAGGTCGACTGTCATTTTATTCGGGAATCTATTCTTACTGGCAAGATCTGCACACCTTTTACTCGATCTGAAGACCAGGTTGTTGATATCTTCACCAAACTGCTGCCTAAGAAGCATTTCAGCGCTTTGATGGACAAGTTGGGCATGATTGATATCTATGTTCCAACTTGAGGGGGAGTGTTAATATGTGTTGTTTTATTTATGTTATTTTCCATTATATCTTGACCTTTCTGTAATTGTTACTTTTCTATAAATAGAAGGGTGCACACATTGTGCAACCCTAAGCTCACCAAGTCTCATTGTCTTTCACAAGTTTATACAATCTTTTGTCAGTCAGTTTTGTCGAAAGATGGGTACTATTCATCAAACCTCTTGTGCATATACACCCCAACAAAATGGGTTGCAGAGCGTAAAAGTCACCATCTCCTTGAAGTCGCCCGCACTCTGCTTTTTCACTATAATGTGCCGAAATTTTTTTGGCCAGAAGCAACATCCACTGCATGTTACCCAATTAATTACATGCCTTCTTGTATTCTTGGCAATCAAGTGTTGTATCAAATTTTATATCATGATGCCCCTCTTTGTTGTGCCTCCTCGATTTTTGGAAGCACATGTTTTGTTAAAAACCTTCGTCCTGGATTGACTAAACTTGTTCTTGTACAACAAAATGTATTTTCTTGGGGTACTCTCGAACCTAGAAAGGGTATCGTTGTTATGATCCTTCTTCAAAGAAGTGGATGGTTAGTGTCGATGACGTCTTCTTTGAGCATATGTCGCTCTACTCTACAGCCAGCTCTACTCTGACATCTGATTTACTTGTTGCTACCCCTCTACTGGTGACTGTTGATCCAGAATTATCAGATACTACTGTTGCACCAACTCCTCCCCTCAAAGTATATCAAAGAAGAGTGAAAGCTACAACTCCCCCATGGCCCTTCCAATTCCTCAATCCTCGTCGGTAGATCCACCTCGGGTAACTTCTGACTTGGATATTCCTATCAGCTTATGCAAAGGGATTCGGTCTTGCACTCAAAATCCCATTGGAAACTTTTGTTCTAATGCTAACCTAGGGCAACATTTTGCCAATTTCACTTCTGCACTATCTGTTGTCTATTCTTAAAACTGCTACTCAGGCTCTTCAGCATCTTGCACGGCGTCAAGCTATGGAAACTAAAGTGCAGGCTCTTCATGATCATCGTAGATGGGATTTGGTTGACGCACCTACTGATTGCTCACCTGTCGGCTGTCGCTAGATCTTTACGGTCAAGTATCAACCAGATGGCACCATTGAGCGGCTCAAAGCTCGTCTTGTAGTCAAAGGCTATACTCAGACCTATGGCGTTGATTATTTTGAGACTTTTTCGCCTGTTGCTCGCCTAAACTCTATTAATCTGCTTATTTCTGTAACCGTAAATTCTGACTGGCCTTTATTCCAATTAGATGTTAAAAATGCCATTTTATATGGAAATTTCCATGAAGAAGTTTACATGGAACAACCTCCTGGATTTGTTATCCAAGGGCAGTCTTCTAAAGTATGTCGTTTGCGAAAAGCAATTTATGGCCTGAAACAGAGCCCTTGTGCCTGGTTTGACAAACTGAGTACAATTCTTCAAAAGTTCAACTTCCGCAAATCTCAATTTGACCATTTTGTTTTTATCAAGCAAACTCCATCTGGACTTGTTATCTTGATTGTCTATGTGGATGATATCATATTATCTAGCAATGATCAAGCAGGCATCCACGCCACGAAAGAATACTTAGAAAAACACTTTGTCACCAAAGATTTGGGCAAATTAAGATATTTTTTGGGCACTGAAGCTTCTCGCTCATCCTCAGGTGTCTGCTTATCACAACGAAAATAAATTCTGGATCTCTTGTCTAAAACAAGAATTCTTGGGGCAAAACCTGTTGCTACTCCCTAAAACCCCAATACTAACTGGGATGGCGATAGCTCTCCTCCACACCCTGACCATCAACAATATCGAAGGATGGTAGGGAAACTTATATATCTTATTGCTACCAGGGCAGATACCACTTCTGCAGTGGGCCTAGTCAGCGGATACCTAGATGAACCTAGACAGTGTTACTGGGACGTTGTATGTCACATTCTGAAGTATCTGAAGAGTTCTTTGGGGAAAAGCTTGTTTTATAGAAGACATGAGCATTGTAAACGGATAGGCTACTCTGACTCTGATTATGCTGGAAGCAAGGTATATCGCAAATCTACATCTGGCTACTACACCTTTGTAGGTAGTAACCTGGTTACCTGGAGGAGCAAGAAACAAACTATTGTTGCCCTATCTAGTGTTGAAGTTGAGTATAGAGCAATGGCTCATACTACTTGTGAACTCTTATGGGTCTGTGGTCTTCTGAAAGAATTTGGGATTTCTGGTTCTACACCTATTCCCATGTATTGTGATAACAAAGTAGGTATATTCATTGCTAACAATCCTACTTTTCATGAGCGCACCAAACATATTGAAGTAGTTTGCCACTTTGTGAGGGAAGTTGTCTTATCTGGCAAGATCTCCACCCCATATACACATACTTCAAGCTTCTTTTGAAGGCCTGATTCGCTACCATGATGGACAAGTTGGGCATAATTGATATCTATGCTCCAGCTTGTGGGGGAGTATTAGTCTATATATTTTCCTGGTTTATTATGTTATTTGTGTTATGGGCTTTAGACTAGTCTAGTTTATTAGCCTTTCTTTTATCCCATATCGCTTGTCCCTATTTTATGTATTACTCTCTTGTCCTATAAAAGAAAGAGCAGTGTACTTGTTTTTGGACATATCAAATAAACACCTTTTTATTTTATAGTAATAAAGTGTTTCTTAAAAATTCCTTAGTATCCTAAATACATTATTGGTCACTCCCAAAAAGGATGATGTCATCCACATACACAATCAGAATGACTATTCCCATAGTAGTTTTTTCACAAAAATAGAATGATCAAAATGCGATTGTTTCAAGCCAAATTTAGCAAGGATCTGACTTAATTTATCAAACCACGCTCTTGGATCTATTTTAGTCCACAAATGGCTTTCTTAAGGCAGCATACTTTATAACACTCCCTGTGAGCAACAAATCTAAGAGATTGCACCATATACACTTCCTCATGCAAACCACCATAGAAGAAGGCATTTTTCACGTCAAGTTGATATAGAGGTCAACTCTTATTGACAGCAACAAAAATAAGAATATAAATAGAGTTAAGTCAAGAAACAGGCGAAAAAGTCTCAAAATAATATGCACCATAAGTTTGTGTGTAGCCCTTAACAACAAGACGAGCCTTGAGGTGTTCAAGTGTGCCATCAGGTTGATATTTCACAGTAAAGATCCAGTGACAACCTACAGGAGAAACATGAGCAGGAGCATCCACCAAGTCCCATGTATGTTGTGCGTGTAGAGCCTTCATTTCCACTTTCATGGCACCACGTAAGGCAGGATGTGTCAGGGCTTCAGCTGCAGCTTTGGAACACAAATAGTGGAAAGAGCAGTAGAAAAATTAGCAAAGCTTGGACCAATATTAGCATCAGAACAAAAATTGCTTATAGCATGTAACGTACAAGAGCGCACCCCTTTCCTTATGCTAAATAGAGTATCTAAGTCAGTGTATGCCTGATTGGTGTCGTGATTTGCCTAAGAAGATGAGGGCTTGGCTGAGAGAGGCCATAGAGGGAATTGTAGTCTTGCGACGTCTTTGGTAGATTGAGAGGAACATTAGAAGAAGGATTGAGAGGAACATTAGAAGAAGGAACCACAGATTCTGGAGAGTACGACTCAACATAAACAGAAGAGGGGTGTCAACGAGCAGATCTGTAGATAGATTCTAACTCATAGTAGAAAAATACAGTGAACCTCAAAAAATATGACATTTGCACTAACAAACCATTTCTTAGCACCTAGGTCACATATGTACCCCTTTTGAGTTCTGGAGTACCCCAAGAAGATATATTTTGTAGATCTTGGATCAAGTTTTGTTAAACCAGTCCAAAGATTTCACATAAAGAAGGTACTGCCTAGAATTCTTGGTGGCACAGAAAATAGGGGAGCTACGGGGTACATAATACTATATGGGACTTGGTTGTTTAAGACAAAAGAGGGCATTCTATTTATCAGAAGACAGGCAATGGAGACAACATCAACCCAAAAAGGTTTAGAGACATGATAGTAAAACATAAGAGTTCTAGCAACTTCAAGAAGATGGTGATTCTTACGCTTGCCAACACCATTCGGTTGAGGAGTGTACGAATAGGACGTTTGATAAATGTTACCAAGGTTATTAAAAAAAGACTGACAAATTGTTGCATAAATTCGAGGGCGGTGTCTGTTCGGAAAATTTTGATGGGCTTATTAAATTCAATCTTAATTTCAAAAAAGAAGGTTGTAGTATCAAGAGCATGTGGCATGTCTATAAGTAAATATAACCAAGTAGCTCGAGAGTAATCATCGATAAAGGCCATAAAGTAACAAAATCCAGTTACATTTCTGATTGAGGATGGTCCCCATATATCAGCATGGACAATATCAAAAACAGGTTTTGAAGATAGTCATTTTCCTAGGAAAAACACGTCGAGTTTGCTTTCCTAATTGGCAAGCTTCACATTTAAACAGAGTTTCAAATACAAAAGGAATTAAATGCTTGAGCTTGGATGTTGATGGATGTCTTAATCTGCGGTGCCACTGAGTCCTAAAACAGTTCAAGATAGTAGTGCAACCATAGGGCATCAAGATTAAGTCATTTGGTCCTTCATGGCCCGAAGCAATCCTCATCCTAACGCAGAGATCTCGAAAGACATCAATCAGAGTCAAAACAAATAGAACACGAAAGTTGTTTGCCTATTTTACTAAGAGAGAATATTCAGACTAAAGTGGGGCATATAATGCAGATTTGAGCAAGAAGTTGTTTGTAGTTCAAATATTACCAACTCCATGTACTAGGGCCTGAGTGCCATCATCAATAGCTACAGATGGAATAGTAGTAGTCATACTAGAAAAAAGTTTAGAGTTGTCAGGAATATAAGTAGAAGCACCAGAGTCTATGACCCATTTGGTTTTATCATAAGGAGTTGAGGATGCTAAAAAGTAGAATTACCATTTGGGCGTGGAGCTAATGTCGGAGACGGGAGTCGCTCTTGGAAAAGTTTTTCAAATTAGGCTAGGACCCAATCCGCAAACTCAGTGGAGGTTTGGGTTGGTTCTTCCTTGTAGTGAATAGACGCCTGGTTAGCCCATGTGTTAGGGTAACCATGTTTCACCCAGCAACGATCTTCATTGTGATTATTTCACCCACAGAAGTTACAATGACGGGATCTAGGAGGGGGACTGCTGCTAGGTCCATTGGAGGGTTGACCACATCCTGGTCCAGAAGGGGGTTGGCCACGTCCAGGTCTAAATGATCCAAAACGACGACATCCTCTACCACGGCCATGGCATCTGCCATGGTCAGAGTCACTAGAACGTATTGAAAGAGTCAATGCCTCAAAGGAACCAACATGAGAAGAAGAGACAGACAGTAGGCATTGGACTTGTTTTAGGACTTAGGTAGAGGATCACTGGACAAGATTTGGTCCACGACGCCTGCAAAGGAAGCGGTTTGTTCAGTAAGTAACTATACCACTTGCAGTTCAATTTGTTGTCTTTAGATTTCATTGATGTCAGATGTCAGGGGATGGTACACTTCAATTCATCGCAAAGAACACAACATTGATTATAATAATCCTCAACTGAGGTATCAGTAGAGAAATCTTTTTTAGCCACATTTTTTAAATTTCAAACATCTTTTTAGGATTTTATTGATGTGAGTAAACATGAAATAGTTGATCCACATGGCCTAAACAGTTTGATGTCTTAGAAGGGATTGACTTATTTTAAGGTTTTGCACTATTGACCATCCATGTCATTACTTTAGAGTCATCTTTGACCCACAAGTCATAGGACTTCTTAGTTTTCTCATCAACAGTCTCGACTGGAGTAGCATGTGTGTCAGTGATAAGGTGACAATACTGGCATTGGGTCTTGACGTACAACTCAAAAAAAGTTGACCATGTATGGTTGTTCAAACCATCCAATTTTACTATGGTCACACAAAGAGTTCTTAGATTATCATTAGAGGCCATGATGAAATCCAATTCTTGATTAATCCAAACATTTCGGAAAAGCATGAATCATCACGCAAAGAATGAGCATAAGAGTTCAGAAACCCAAATCATGGGTATTAAAAATTTTAATTAATAGATCAACGCCACATCATCAACTTAGACCGACATGTGACGAAGGTTGATGGGAGGGAGCAAGTCCCTCCCTATCCTGAAGCGGAACCAAGAAGAGGCATTCTATATCAAAAACAGTCTGGGAAAAAAGATCAACTTGGATTTGCTATGGAAGATGGAGGGTTGAGGCTTGTGGTGAGAAAGAGGTGGAATAGTGGTGGGGAAAGGCCACGGGCTGGAGACTAGAGGTTTGTGGGCTGAGAGGTGCATGGTGGATGGAATCTTGCGGTTGTGGGTGGTTGTGGCTGCGGATGGCGGTTGGAGGCTTGTAGGTGGATGCGGGTGGATGAAGAGGTTGCGGGCAGGAGGTCTTGCGAGTGGTTGGGTTGTCAGGGAAGGTATTATATGCTAGAGGTCTTGCAGATGGGGATGGTTGTGCTATGGGTGGGGTGGGACGGGGGGAAGAAAGGGCGGTGGGTTTGGGAGGGCGAGCAGCAGACTTGGGAGGGCGGCTTCGTAGGGAAATAAGGGGCGGCGTAGGTAGGGGGTAACGGCAACGAGGTGGTGGGCGGGGAGAAGAGGTGGAGAAGAAAGGGCGGTCGGTTGGTTGGGCAGTGGGGTGATGGAGATGGCAGGGGTGATGACGGTGAGGATATGGAGGGCAATAGGCAGTGGGGTGAAGAGGGGGAGACGGTGGCAGCTAGGGCAGAGGGGAGGGAGGCATCGGGGTTAGCTGATTAGGGCAGATCAAAAAGCTCTAATACCATATGAAACAATAAGAGAATTCTAATTTTAAGATCATGAATACAAGCATAGACCTTATATAGGATAGGAGGTAGTGAAAACAGAGTTCACCAATATGGGATAAAAGAAAAGATACTAAAGAGCACCATTCGTATATATATTTTACTGAGCTTATTGTGTTATGAGCTTTTAGACTTATTTTGATGGTTAGCCCAGTTTCATTTATTTCTTATTACATGTTTCTAGAATTTTCTTAACTCTACTTGTCTCTAGAATATTCTTAACTCTCTTGTCCTATAAAAGAGAGACCATTGTAATCATTTTTGATCATCTATGGAAAGCCTCCTATTATTTTAGATGGTATCAGAGCTTGATCCTCCTTGACACCCTCCCAGCCTAACTATGCCTCCATAAACCCTAAACTAGCCGCCACCCTTCCCCTTCCCTTTTCTCCTTGTCACCGCCCCTTCTCACCACCAAAACCCAACCCCTCACCCGCCGCCTCTCCTTCTCCTCCACCTGCTTCCGCCCATCCCCTGTTGCCGCCCTCTGCCCACCTCCCTCCCTTTCCCCCGCCCTCCTCTCCTAGCCCCATCGCCACCCTCACCCTTGCCCTACCCTAAACCTGCCGACCCCACCCCCCCTTCCTCCAGACTGCCGATCGCAGCCATCAGATTGCCGCCAACAGCCACCTCTCGCCGCCACATTCACCAAACCTCTTGTGCATACACACCCCAACAGAATGGCGTTGTTGAACGCAAGAATCGTCATCTTCTTAAAGTTACCCATACTCTACTATTCCACTACCATGTTCGTCAATTTTTTTGGCCGGAAGTTGTTTCCACTGTGTGTTACCTTATTAACTGCATGCCTTCTTCGGTTCTTGGCAACCAAGTCCCTTTTCAAATTTTATATCTTGACGTACCTCTTTTCACTGTGCCTCTTTGTATTTTTGGGAGTACATGTTTTGTAAAAAAAATGCATCCTAGCCTTACTAAACTGGATCCCCATGCTACCAAGTGTATTTTCCTAGGGTACTCTAGGACACAAAAAGGATACCGCTACTATGATGCAATTACCAAGAAGTGGATGGTTTCTGTTGATGTTGTCTTTTTTGAACATATGTCGTTCTATTCTTCTGTCGGATCTGCCTTAACCCCTGATTTAACTACAAAATCTCCTTTACCTATGCATGTTGATACTTCACTCCCCGATGTGAAAAGTTGAACCTGCTCCTCCATTGAAGGTTTATCAAAGAAGACAGAAGGAACCAACTCCCTCCATGGCCCCTCCAAGTCCTCCATCCTCGTCAGTAGATCCACCTCCACCTCAGGTATTTTCTGACTTGGATCTTCCTATCAGTTTACGCAAAGGAACTCGGTCTTGCACTCAGCATCCAATTGGGAATTTCTAGACTACTGCTAACTTGGGAACTAATTTTGTAAATTTCACTTCTGCCTTGTTTGTTGTTTCTATTCCTAAAAATGCTACCCAGGCTCTTCAGCATCCAGCATGGTGTCAAGCCATGGAAACTGAAATGCAGGCTACTGATCGACATACTTGGGATTTGGTTGATGCACCTACTGATTGTTCACCAGTTGGTTGCAGATGGATTTTTACAGTCAAATATCAGCATAATGGCACAATTGAGCGACTCACAACTCGCCTGGTAGCCAAAGGCTACACTCAGAGTTGATTACTTTGAGACCTTCTCTCCCGTCACTCGTTTAAACCATGTTCGTGTTCTTATTTTAGTGGCAGTAAATTCTGAATGGCCTTTATTTCAGTTCGATGTTGTAAAACGCCTTCCTATATGGCGATCTGCATGAGGAGGTATACATGGAGCAGCCTCCTGGATTTGTGAGTCAGGGGGATTCCTCGAAAGTCTGTCGCCTGCGCAAAGCAATTTATGGCCTTAAGAAAAGTTCTCGAGCCTGGTTTTATAAGTTGAGTTCCATTCTTCAAAAGTTGACTTTCGTCATTCTCAGTCTGATCATTCGGTGTTTGTTAAGAAAACTACCTCTGGTCTTGTAGTGTTGATTGTCTATGTTGATGACATCATCTTATCTGGTAATAACTCTGCAGGCATCCAGAATACTAAAAATTACTTGGAAAACACTTTGTTACAAAAGATTTAGGCAAACGGAAATATTTTTTGGGCATTGAAGTGTCTCGATCATCCTCTGGTCTATGTTTATCTCAACAAAATATGTTCTGGACTGCTATCTAAAACAGGAATGCTTGGGGCCAAGCCTGCTATTACTCCCTTAGATCCCAATACTAATTGGGATGATGAGACTTCTCCTCCTTATCCTGACCATCATCAGTATCGCAAATGGTAGGGAAACTTATATATCTTACGGTCTCTAGGGCTTATATCATTGTTGTTGTTGGACTGGTTAGCAGATATCTAGATAAGCCCCAACAATGTCACGGGGATGCTCTCTGCCATATTCTTAAGTATCTGAAAAGTGCTCCTGGAATAGGCCTGCTTTACAAGAAACATGGTTACTGCAACCTTGCTGGCTATTTTGATTCTGATTATGTCGGTAGCAAGATAGAACGCAGATCTACATCTAGATATTGTACCTTTGTAGGTGGTAACTTGGTCACCTGGCGAAGCAAGAAGCAAATTGTAGTTGCTCGCTCAAGTGTTGAAGCGGAGTATCGAGTCATGGCTCACACTACCTGCGAACTTTTCTGGGTACAAGGTCTTATGAAAGATTTTGGTATCTCTCTAAACCTATTCTTGCATTGTGACAACAAAGCAGCTATCTTTATTGCCAGCAATCCCACCTTCCATGAAGGCACTAAACACATTGAGGTTGATTGTCACTTCGTTTGGGAAGCTATCTTATCTGGTCAGATCTCTACACCTTATACACCTACATCAGATCAAGTTGCATACATTTTCACCAAAATTCTTCCGAAGACCAGATTCACTACTCTAATGGACAAGCTGGCCATGATTTATATCTATGCTCCAGATTGAGGGGGAGTATTAGTATATATATTTTATTGGGCTTATTGTGTTATGGGCTTTAGACGTTTTGATTGTTAGCCCATTTTCCTTTATTTTGTATTACATGTTTCTAGAATTTTCTTAACTCTACTTGTCTCTAGAATATTCTTAAAACTCTTGTCCTATTAAAGAGAGACCACTCTAATTGTTTTTTATCATCTAATGGAAAGCCTTCTATTATTTTAGAAGCACAAAATAAATAACATAAAAATATGTTAACACACCTAAAACTGTCAATTAACTCCAAAATGACCACCATGCTTACCTAGAAAAAATGAACAAAGAAGGCAACAAATAGAGACCATATGGCTGCCTTTTCTAGCAAGCTCTAGGCCAATATGTTGTAGACCATTAAAGATCATTCCAACGCCATGCATGTTTGGTCTTCCAAGTTTGGTTCCCCTCCTTGCAGCGTTGACCTAGATTCATTGGGGCCATGTCAGGCGTGTCCAATAGATAATTGTTTTTAGGGCTTGTTTCATTCATGAATAGCGGTGATGAGTTTGTGCAGCGGCAAAACAGTGATGAAAGATCAATAGAATGAATAAGAATACATTCAATGAATCCTAATAATTACCACAGGGAGACAAATCCAGTGGGTTCAGGATTATCAATGGTTTGATACCAACTATTGAAGAGTAAATTATTAAGAATTTTCTATATATTCTAAAATATGAACTAGAATAAGTGGGTGAATAGAATCTTATCGTCAATAATCAATTTTGTCTTCAACAAGGGGATTACAGAGAAGGAAGACAGCAATATCCTAACTAGGAAACAAATACAGAACCCTAAGGTCTCACACATCAGCTTCGCCGATGATTTAATTCTGTTTGCACAGGCCGGTGTTTCCCAGATCAAAACTATAAAGGAATGCTTCCGCATCTTTGGTAAAGCCTCTGGCCAGGCCGTCTCTATCACAAAGACAAGGATCTTCTTCTCCGCTAGTGTTGATCGACCCCTCAGAAAATAGATTAGCGAGCTCAGCGGCTACCAGAGCACCACAGATTTACGCAAGTATCTTGGTGTGCCGATTATACACCATCGAGTCAACAAACACACCTACAGTGAGATTCTAGAGAAAGTAGATGGAAGGATTTCAGCTTGGTCCGCCAGGAGTCTCTCCTTTGCAGGAAGGATCTGCCTCGCCAAAGCGACGCTTGCAGCCATGCCTACGTATGCTATGCAGACAGTTGTGCTACCTCTCAAACTTTGTGACAGAATTGATGGCTCCATTAGAAGGTTTATTTGGGGCGGAAACCACAAAGCTCATCCTCTGGCGCTTGTCGCCTAGGACAAAATCACCTGCCACAAGAGTGAAGGCGGTCTGGGCTTGAAAACCATGAGGGACTGGAACTTAGCCTTGCTATACAAGCACGCCTGGGGCCTTAGCAGCAACCGTAACTCAACCTGGAACAAGGGCATGAGACAACGCTACCTCAGCAGCTGCGCCGGGAAGAAGTATAACGTCTCAAGATTGGGTCACGCGGCTATTGTTGGCAGGTCTTTCATCGAAGAAAACTCATATATAATTCCCATGAATGGCCACAATACGAATGTATGGACGGACAGGTGGTGGAGGAATGGGCTCATACTAAAGGATCATACACTCAAACAAATTCCCGACGAGCTCATAGATCTGAAGGTGGCAAGCATGATCAACCTCGATGGTGATTGGGATACAGGATTCCTTGAGGAATGGCTTCCGTGCCAGATTGTGGACGAAATCAAACGACTCAAACCACCGTCGGAAAGGAACGTAAACGATGTCAGAGTCTGGACCCATACCAGAAGCGGGCAATACACCACAAAATCAGCCTACAATAGTCTTAGAGAGGGCAAAGGAACCAAGGTTGCAGGTAATTGGACAACCCTGTGGAACAAGGTGTCGACTCGCATCAAAACCTTTATCTGGCTTGTGATGCACGAGGCACTTCCCACGAACAGCAGAAGGGCACAACGCAAAATGACGAATGATCATATGTGCCACAGATGTCAAGAGGAGGAGACAATCTTACATGCTATACGAGATTGCAAGCATGCCAGAAGCGTCTGGGACATAGTGCTAACCGGCGGGATACACCAGGAGTTTACAAACTCTAGCAATATCAAGCAGTGGGTGTATCAGCACATACATGAAAATAATGATGCCGCAGTCACCTTCCTAGTAACATGCTGGCACATATGGAATACTAGGAACAAAGAGGTCTTCGAGAACAGACGCCCTCATCTTATGCAGCAAGTGTGATACATACGCAACGAAGTTAGCGCCCAACTAGCAGCCTGGGCTGAAACCAATATTGCAGCAGAAACCCGAAGCACTAAAGAAAGTCTAAAGTCGGCAACGAGATTGCTTATTATTGGATGATTAAAAAGAATACATTGGGCTCTCTTTTATAAGACAAGAGAGTGTACAGGATTTAGAGATAACCAATATAGGATAAAGAGTAAAAGAGAAAAAATGATAAGTAAAATACACTAAGTAAAGAAAAGTAGTAAAGTGTATATACTAATACTCCCCCTCAAGCTGGAGCGTAGATGTCAATCATGCCCATCTTGGATGTCATAGTAGAAAATCTCGTCTTTGGAAGAATCTTTGTGAAGATGTCAGCCACTAGATCGAAAATAGGGATGTAGGGAGTGGATATCTGGCCAGATAAGACAGCTTCGCGAACAAAATGGCAGTCCACCTCAATGTGTTGAGTTCTCTCATGAAAAGTGGGATTACTGGAAATAAACGTAACAGCTTTGTTATCACAATACATCGGAATAGGAGAGGAGTCAGAAACAGCAAAATCCTTCAGCAGGCTCCGAATCCAGAATAGCTCACAAGTACTATGCGCCATGGCGCGATATTCAGCTTCAGCACTTAAGCGAGCAACCATAGTCTGTTTCTTGCTTTGCCAAGTAACAAGGTTTCCTCCCACAAATGTACAGTAGCCAGAAGTGGAGCGTCGGTCAAGCTTGCTCCCAGCATAGTCAGAATCAGAATAACCAAGGAGTTTACAGTGACCATGTTTCTTATATAGCAGGCCTTTCCCAGGAGAGCTCTTCAAATATTTAAGAATGTGGCAAACAGCATCCCAGTGACATTGTCGGGGTTTATCCAGATATCTACTAACAAGCCCGACAACATAAGTAATATCAGCTCGTGTAACAGTAAGATAAATAAGCTTACCAACCATGCGTCGATACTGATGATGGTCAGGATAGGCAGGAGAGTTCTCATCATCCCAGTCAGCATTTGGATCCAGAGGTGTGCTAGCAGGCTTAGCACCTAGAAGTCAAGTTTCAGAAAGCAGATCCAGAACATATTTGCGTTGAGACAGACAAAGACCAGAAGAGGACCGAGAAACTTCAATGCCAAGAAAATACCGCAGAGAGCCAAGGTCTTTGGTAACAAAGTGTTTCTCCAAATAGCACTTGGCAGCTTGAATGCCTGCAGGATCACTCCCTGAGAGAATGATGTCAACAACATATACAATAAGGATAACAATGCCAGCGGTAGTATTTTTGACGGGAGCGTTTAAAAGAAAATTTCTGAAGAATAGTACTCAGTTTATCAAACCAAGCACGTGGACTCTGTTTCAAACCATAAATGGCCTTCCTCAGTCTGCAGACCTTAGAGGACTCCCCCTGAAGCACCAATCCCGGGGGTTGTTCCATGTAGACCTCATGTAGGTCCCCATACAAAAAAGCATTCTTTACATCAAGTTGATACAAGGGCCAATCAGAATTAATAGCAACAGAAATAAGAATCCGTACAGAGTTCAGCCGAGCCACATGAGAAAAGGTCTCAAAGTAATCGACCCCGTAAGTTTGTGTATAGCCTTTCGCAACAAGTCTCGCCTTCAGCCGTTCAACCGTGCCATCCGGTTGATATTTGACAATAAATACCCAACGACAGCCAACTGGAGAACAATCTACAGGAGGATCAACCAGCTGCCAGGTGTTGCGTTCAGTAAGAGTCTGCATTTCAGCTTCCATAGCTTGTCACCAAGCAGGATGTTTAAGAGCCTGAGAAGCATTTTTAGGAATAGATATAGTAGAAAAAGCAGCAGTAAAATTTGCAAAATTAGTCCCCAGATTATCAGTAGTACAGAAATTTCCAATAGGATGTTTAGTGCAAGTTCTAGTTCCTTTCCTCAAGCTGATAGGAACATCAAGATCACAGAATACCTGCGGTGGTGTTTGATCTGGCACGGAGGATGAAAACATTGGAGGGGCCATAGAGGGAGTTGTTGTCTTCTGTCTTCTTTGATATACTTTTAGAGGCGGCTTTTTATTAGGAGAAGCAATATCGGCAGTATCAGTATTATCGGAAGTATCATCCATGATAGGTAAAGGTGTGTCCAGTAATAAGTCCGAAGAAAGAGTCGACCCGGCAGACGAGTAAAATGGCATATGCTCAAAGAAAACAACATTAGCAGATACAAACCATTTCTTTGACACAGGATCATAGCAGCGGTACCCATTCTGAGTGCGCGAGTACCCTAGGATAGGAAGACACACTTAGTTTCTCTGGGATCAAGTTTGGTTAGACTGGGACGAAGGTTTTTGACAAAGCAAGTGCTCCCAAAGATACGCGGAGGCACAGAAAAAAGGGGTGCATCCGGAAACAGAATCTGATATGGAACTTGATTTCCAAGCACAGAAGAGGGCATTCGGTTAATTAGGTAACAGGCAGTAGAGATAGCCTCAGGCCAAAAATGTTGGGGAACATGATAATGAAATAGTAAAGTGCGGGCAACTTCAAGAAGGTAGCGATTTTTGCGTTCAATGACTCTGTTTTGTTGTGGCGTGTAAGCACAGGAAGTTTGGTGTATGGTACCCTGTTTTCGACAAAGAAGGCTGACTGAGGCTTGCACAAATTCTAAGGCATTATCAGTTCAAAAAAATTTAATGGGTTTAGCAAATTGGGTTCAAATCTCAGCAAAGAAAGCAGTGATATTGTCAAGAATAGTAAACCTGTCTTTGAGCAAAAACAACTAGGTGGTTCTAGAAAAATCATCAATAAAACTCAGAAAATATCGAAATCCAGAAGTACTCGGCACAGAATAGGGTCCCCAAACATCAGCATGAATAATGTCAAATGGTTGTTTAGAGCTAATACATGATTTTTTGGAAAAAGATGCTCGGGTCTGTTTGCCCAGTTGGCAAGTCTCACAATGAAAAACAGAATCTAATACATTAGGTAATAATTGTTTCAGCTTCGCTGCAGAAGGATGTCCTAAGCGATAGTGCCACTAGATGCTCGTCACAGAAGATGTCAAGTATGTTGCGGTCTTCGGAACATCCAGGTAGTATAGCCCGTCTGGTCCCTCATGGCCCGAACCAATCGTCATCCTCGTGCGCAGATCCTGAAAAATAACACCATCCGAATCAAACGTAATCGAGCAACGAAGACTCTTCACAGTTCTATTGACAGATAGCAGGTTGATAGGAAACTTAGGAACATAAAGAGTAGACCGCAGAAGCAGGCAACCAGTGGTACAAATATCACCAATTCCAGTATCAGGTGTCTTAGAGCCATCAGCCAGTATAACAGGAGGTATAATAGAAGTAGTTTGCAGTTTAAAAAATAAAGCAGGATTGCCAGAAATATGAGATGTCGCACCAGAATCAATCACCCACGAATTTTTACCAGACTGTGTTAGGAGGGTGGTGCTACCATCAGTAGAGGTGTCAGCAGAAGAAGCAAGATGAGCCTGCAGAAGTTTCTCGAATTCGGACCATATCTAATCAGCAGAAGGCGGAGCAGAGGTAGTAGCAATCTCAGGCTGATCCGTCGTGACTTAGTTTGCCCAGGCGGGCTTGCCATGCTTGATCCAGCAGCGGTCTTCATTGTGATTTGTCTGCTTGCAGAAGGTGCAGAAACGAGGTTCAGTAGAGTTAGCGCCAGAGCCACATCTAGTTGCAGTAGAGCGTCCACGTCCGCGGCCCCGGCCACGACTGCAGCCTCGGAAGGAGTCGCCAGTACGAACAGCGAGGGTTGCTCCATCGGAAGTTTCAGGAAGATGCTGCGAAACAGATGGCAGACGTTGAACCCTTTTCAAAACATCTCGCAGGGTGGGCAGAGGATCACTGGATAGGATCTGATCAACAACTCCAGCGAAGGAAGAAGGTAGGCCAGCGAGGAACTGAACAAGCATAAGTTCATTCCGTTGACGCTGAACTTCAGTGATGTCGGCAGAAAGAGGATGATATCCCTGGAATTCATCCCAGAGAGCACAATTGTTGTTGTAGTAGTCCTCAATAGAGTCCATGGTAGTAAATTCTTGTTTGGCCAGTTGCTTGAAGATTTCAAAAACCTTCTTGGGATTTTGTTGATGAGAGTAGACGTGGGAAAGTTGATCCCACATCTCCTTTGCAGTCTGGAGGCGAAGAAGAGACTGGTTGATCTTTGGCTCAACGTTGTTGACCATCCATGTCATAACACCGTAGTCCTCCTTGGACCAGAGATCGTAGGCCTGCTTAGTCTTTTAATCAGCCTCAGCAGCGGGGACCGCCGGTCCCTTGGTAGATAGATGAGAGTAGTGCCCTTGTGCTTTAACATAGAGCTCAAAGGAAGCCGCCCAGAGGTGATAGTTGGAGTTATCCAACTTCACAGTGATAACACACAAAGTCCGTTGAAGACCAGGAGTCGCCATCGGAAGATGGAGACAGAGGCAGAAGCACAGGCGTAGAAGGCAGCAAAAGTCAGCAGTAGCAGCAGAAGTCAGCAAAAGTCCAGTGCATGGACCAGTAATAGAGGGCAGAAGATCCACGCATGGATCTTAGAAAAAAACCCACGTAGGGGCAGCAGATAGAGAAAAAAAACCTACGCCAACATGGAGGATTAATCACTCCACCATGAGGCGCAGGCAGATAGAGAAGGAGAAGCCTTTTACGCCGTCAACGTGCCAGAACTGGAAAACGTCGGGGCTGTCCGGAGAGTTTCGGAAAGCGAAACGGAGCACAAAAGAGAGACTTGTGGTAGATTAGGCCACAAGGATGGGAGTAGCTAGGAGATAGGAGGTTGGTGGAGAGATTGGAGAGGTGGAGGAGGGTCTAGGAGATGGCGGTGAGGGCTGATGGTGCAGCGGCAGGGAGGACAGTAGCTGTTGTCGGCGGCGTGGAGGAGATGGAGGGGTAGGCGGCGGTGAATGGAGGGTGGAGAGGGTGTAGGTGGAAGAGGGGAAGAAGGAGAAGGGATGAGGGGGAGAAGAGGGGCAGCCAGAGGCGCATGGAGGAGGCGGGGAGGGCGGCGGGCAGTGCGGCAGCACTGTAGCGGCACTGTAGGAGCGGCGGAAAAAATGGAAGGGGGGTGGCGGCGGCTAGGATTGGTGGAGAAGATGGCGGCTAGGGTTGGGGTGAGGGAGGGATTAGGTTTAAGGTGGATCGGCCCGCTCTGATACCATCTAAAGTCGGCACCGAGATTTCTTATTATTTAATGATTAAAAAGAATACATTGGGCTCTCTTTTATAAGACAAGAGAGTGTACAGGATTTAGAGATAACCAATATGGGATAAAGAGTAAAAGAGAAAAAACGATAAGTAAAATACACTAAGTAAAGAAAAGCAGTAAAGTGTATATACTAATAGAAAGCAGATGGAAGAGACCAGGTCCACAGAGCTTAAAGATAAACACAGACGCAGCAGTGAAAAAACAGAATGCAGCCTGCGCAATGGTCATTAGAGATGAGCTTGGCCGGTGGGCAGGAGGAGCAGCCATGTCCTTACATTCAGGGGATGTAGTTGAAGCTGAACTTGAGGGGGTCAGGCTTGCTATTGAAACAGCGGCAGCGAATAACTGGGACACGGTATGCATTGAGTCTGATTCCCAGATAGCTGTCAATATGATACATCAGCAGGAACGGAACAATCCCAGATACGCGCGACAGCTACGGAGAATCCAGACCCTTTTGAAACCTAGTTGGAGTGTAACGCATATCAGAAGAGATGCCAATGAGGAGGATGACGCCTTAGCGAAAGCTCCCTTAAAAACCCCATGAGATACACTACGTATGTCCACCCCCCAGGGAGGTCCATGACCTCATCGTGAGGGATACTTGTAATGGTAGTAGTACTACCATGTTTCCTTTTTCCAGCTTAATTAGTGCGTGTAGCTCGAATTTGGTTTTTGCTCGCATGGGGAGGGCAGGATGAATAAGATTGCCTCCCGACTTATATTTTAAAAAAAAAGAACCCTACTTAAATTGGCCAGCTACTAAACCTTACAAAAGATAAAGGAAATGAAGGAAAAGCCTAATTGATCAAATTTTACTATTAGACATAAGGTATCCTATCCAGTGGACAAAATGGAGAGTATGGCAGAAACATACATCCTTGTCCAAGATCAATCTAAACTGATCAAAGCACGAAACAGGATTACTAAGCACTTTTTATGAAAAATCAATAAGCAAATTTGATACTTTTTAATGCAACATTGTCAGTTAATTTAATACGAGAAGCTGGATTCTCCCCAAAAACTTGGTGATAGCGAGAAAGTAGAAGCAAAATTTTACTGGTATTTCAAATTAAGCTTTCACCATGTATAAACAGAAAGATTGACTTCCAAAAAGCTAGTGTTTTACGATGGTACGACCTAGTCAAGAGTGCATATGCAGAGACTTGATGCACATCGATGCACCACAGTTATTGGAAAAAGCAACCAGGGGCCGTGTAGCTGGGATCATTTAGAATCCCTGAAGTTATATGAACAGGTGGTATGCTATTTAGCATCGCAGAGGTCAGTAGTTGTGATCCAGCTATAAAAATACATGATTTTATCAAGCGTCAATATAAAGTGCCATTTTTAATCTTGCCAGAATAGGAGATCCCTGCTATGCCATCGGCTGCTATGCCTTTCTGCTACCTAAACCTGTAGGCTGTAGCTTGCAGTCAGGACTACTGCATTCCAATTTGATTTTTTGGTATTTCAGATGTTTCCATCCAAACTAGGCCCAAGTTCCCTATAAACCCATGTAAAGTTCAAAACCATGTATAGACAGGCTTGAAAGATGGGAGTTCAGCAGAAAATTTTCACTTCTGCTTCATTAAACTCGAGCAGTTAAGCCCAACTCTGAATCAATCCATACCCTACATTAGCAACTTCAGAGAGAATAAGAGAGAGAGAGAGAGAGTGAGAGAGAGAGAGAGAGAGAGAGAGAGAGAAGAGAAACACATGCAACTGAAGCTATGTTTAATGATATAAAAAAGAAAATTGCACTTACTTGTAAATTGCTACACACTGCAGCTGGCTCCTAGCTTGAACAAGTTGAGCTGCTAAATCATGCAGTAAAGACAAAATTCTTTCAGGAATAATAAATGGACTTGTGTCCACTACATCAGAATCTCCATGTTGGAATTGATTGACATAGTTAAGGTCCATAGGTTTGCTGTAACAAGAAAAGGTGTCAGACTGTTGAGTACCTACAGAGGATTTACACAAGGAAGTAGATAGCAATTGCTAGAATTGTAGAAGGAAAAAAAAAAAAAGGAAACCAAAGCATAGTGGCTAGACTGTAAAACTGTCACTGACTCACTATGTATGGCTAGTCCCATCCAAGGTCACTAGGATCAAAAGGGTGAGCAAACCAGTCAAGCTACTGGTCCCAGATGACCTATGTGATTGCTTCAACCAGCAATATCAACAATGATTTCACTAACGCTTTTTATTTCTAAAATTATACGTTAAAATGTATGGGCAAGAGAACCAACAGGACCTACATAAATAAATCTGATGCATCCATGTGGTTCTTATTCTGCATGCTAAAACAAGAACATCAGCAGCAAGCAGGGAATCATAATAAGTTGCAAACAAAAAGATATGGCAAGCATATGCAGCCATAAATAATGCACTCGGGAGTACTGCTACAGACCTGTTCTGGTCAGGAGACATAATATGACCTGTTGCGGTCAGATCTGCTGACTCTACTGGTTCGCTCGTTCAACCATTGAAGTCAGATGATTATGGCAGGTTTTAAAGGAAATCTAATTTTATGGTCCCAACTGGACTAGTTTATCTTAGTTTCACAGTTTAATCACTCTGGCAGGATGGATCCAGTCCCATACAGACCACCATGGTCTGACCATATTGAACATTCATATGGAAATTTGTTTATAAAATGTTTGCATATTCAGTATTCAAATATGGGAGCCCAAAGGGGAAAGAACTCCCCATATGACCTCATAGTGTTGCGGAGGCCTGACAGAAGGTGGGCTATCTAAATCAAGGGCTGGCACAAAGCACCGTTAGTGCAAAAAACACAATGCTAACAAAACTCATAATAATTCAACTACAGCAAGAATTGAACCTGGAACCTCTCAGCTAGTTCCATGATCCCACCACACTGCAACACACCATTGCTATTATGAAGCTGAGAGAAAATTTTGGGGGCAAAAGTATTGATCAACCCGATAAAAGCAAGTCATTGGCACTCAGAATTATCGATCTATGTAAGAAAGATGCTATCAAATAATGTGTAACACAGTTGTGGTGCATGTTGAAAACAGTATCCTCTTTAAGGATAGACTATGGGTTCAGCATCTTACAGCCGTGCACACAAACAGATAGTTGCAAAGTCTAAATTAAAGAAGTGATGACAATTGGCAGTGTCGAGTGCCAATTAACTGAAAAGGACTATTAATTTGGTCATATGGGGTGAGTAACTTGTGGAGCATAGCCACAATAAACGCCGACTTTTTGAAAAAGACGCATTTTAAACGTGAATTTTTCCCCAGCCGTATGAGATGGCTGAATAACTCCCAATTCCCGAATTTTCCATATTCTACGGGAATATTCACGTTTTATGTAGTTTTCCCGTATGCATGAGTCTATATGTGTGTGTATGTATGTATTTTCCCGTATGCATGTGTCTATGTGTGTGCGCGGGCGTGCGGGCGTGTGCGTGTGCGTGTGTGCGTGTGCGTGTGCGTATGCGCGTGTGTGCGCGTGCATGTGTGTGTGTGTGCACGCGTGTGTGTGTGCGTGCGTATGGGATGAGATATCAACGGTACCGTCGGTATACCGACTAGTATACCGATATCGACGCCATCGGTCATCGATTTGAGCAAGTCTGCTGTTGGGATTGCAAATATCGGTAAACTGGTGGGCTTACCGGTAAAACCGCCCGATATCGGTGAATATCGGGGGTGCCGCATGCAAAAAGCCCCATTTAAGGGCGATACCGGTGGTATGCCGCCCCGACATACCGGTTTTTACAAACCTAAAGCTGCTGCTACTATTTGAGTGGAGAAACTTGGAGATTTGGGGCGATTTCTTTCCTTGGAGCTCAAATCAGCCCTAATCAAGGTGTGTTTTCTTAATTTCTCATCATTTCTCATCATTTCCAACCCCTCCCCTCTCTATTTCCTTCTATTTTCACCATAGTTCTCCAAAATTCTCTAAATACACCCAAATCCTAGATCTACTCCAAAAAAACTTAGGATTAATGCTATTTAACAATAGATCTATGATTATATTATGTAGATCTACTAATGTATCACTAGATTTACTACTATTAATTAATATTATCATATAATTTCACTAATTAATATTAAATTCGTAATAATACAATAAGTACTATAAATAATAGGTATCTAACTGAAGTTTAGTAGAAGTTGTACCAAATACTAATATGAACAAATACAAACAAAAATATAGTTAAAATATTTATATTTTTTGAATTTTCATTTATTAAAAATGCTGAAAATAAAAAAAAAATACATTTTTTTTTGTTTTTTCCACAGAAATATGTGTTATTGTTATACAAGATGGAATGAGTAATTTGTAACACATCACTTGCCTTTATATTAGATAAATATCAAATTATATATTTTTTTAAATAGTTTCATACTTTTATTTTTTTATTTAACCCTTTTTTCTTGGTAATAAAAATCTTTAAAAAATTGTGTTTGATTCTATAAATACATTTAACATTTATACACTTAAAGTATTGTGTTTGATTCTATAATACATCAAATAGATTAATTTCTTGCAACTTAATGGTTTTGATTTCATACACCTAATTTTTTTGTCTGTCTTTTTACAATGTTGACTTTTGACTTTTGAGAAGATGTCTTCAAGCGATAGTGAGGGTGTTGGGGCCAGTAATGTTGGACCTAAGGATGTGGATTTTGCATGGAATCACTGCATGCCTGTTGATGAGAACAGGGGAAAGATAATTTGCAATTACTGTAAGAAAACAATTGGTGGAGGGGGATTACTAGATTTAAACGTCACATTACTGGTGGAGGGGGATTACTAGATTAAAATGTGGCAATGTGTCAAAGGTGTCCCCAAAGTGTTAGGGATGATTTCAAGAACCTTATGGGTGCAAAGAAACAAAAACAACAAAAGATGAAGGAGGTTGACAGGGCTTACACAGATACATTGTTTGATGTTAGGCCTACAGGTTCTTCTGCTGAATCTGATGATGATATTGGATATCCTCCTGAATGTGATACAGCCTATGCACGTCGTATGTATAGACTTGCTATCAAAGAATCTCACAGAAGTGAGTGGGAAAGGGAGGAGGCAGCTCAGATTACAAGGAGTTATGGGCCATCTGGTGCAGGTGGAGGCAGTGGGACTGCACGCATTCTTGTTGTTGACCTAGATGACGATGAAGATCGAGCTGGTCATGGTAAAAGGAAGAAAGGAGGCATTGATACACTTTTCCGTTCTGCTAGTGTGAGATTGAGGAATGTTGATGAGCTTGGGGTTAGGAAGCCAGAGGGTAGGCAAAGCAATGTTCACTGGTGCAAAAGATAAGGTTGGCAAGGCAGTGGGCAAGTTCTTCTTTGCTCATGGTATACTTGCACATGTTGCAACTGAACCCTATCTGCAGCATATGGTAGATGTGATAGGGGAGTCTGGTAGGGGCATCAAGGCCCCCAGTTCATATGAATTAATGAACAAGTATCTTCTACTAGAGAAGAAGGATGTACAAGCATGGATTTCAGACCAAAAACATATGTGGTCTGAATATGGCATCACACTTATGTATGATGGGTGGACTAGTGGAAATAGAAGACAAATTATCAACTTTCTTGTACATTGTCGTGGATCCACAGTTTTTCTAGACTTTGTCGATGCTTCAAGTGAGGTCAGGAACCATAGATACATAAAGAGACTAATGAAGACATACATGAAGCAGGTTGGTGTGGAGAATGTGGTGCAGATAGTTACTAATAATGCTCCTGCCTTCAAGAAGGCCGACGAGAGTTTAATGAAGAAATATCCGGTCGGGCCCACTGCATAGATCTCATTCTTAAGGACATGGGCTTAATTGATTTCATCAAATCTGTTGTGATTGATGGTAGGTTGATCACGGGATTCATCTACAACCATTCTTTTCTACTAAATGCAATGAGGCGACCTGAGTATTGTGGTGGTGATCTAATTAGAACAGGGGGAAAAAGATTTGCAACAAATTTTCTTTCCTTACAATCGTTAAAGTCCAAAAAGGATGGACTTAGGAGGCTATTCAATGGAGTGGAGTGGACCTCCATGAAGGAGCACAACACCCTGGTTGGCAGAAGAATTGAGGAATTGATTTCCAGCCGACCTTTTTGGGATAAGGTTACTAGAGTGTTGCGAATAATGGAACCCATTGTCAAAGTATTGAGGTTGGTAGATGGTGACAAAACTGCAACAATGCCTTTCCTATATGATGCAATGACCTCAATGGTGGACAATATCAAAGAAGTGGTGGACAATATCAAAGAAGCAGCTCCTAGGTCCAACGAGCAATACATAAGAATTTATGAGAACTGTTGGACAAATATGCTTTTGCATCCATTGCATAAAGCAGGTATATATCTCAATTATATTCTAACTTCTAAGTTATTGGTCTAGCTCATAGTCAACAAATAGAATGTCATTCTTATTTCCTTATTTAAATTTGTGACAGCTTACTATTTGAATCCGAGGTTCCAATACTCACGAACGCTAGGCTTGAATGCGACTCTAATGAATGCAGTGAGAGATGTCACTAACGAGTTCATTACCTCTCCAGAAGAGCGATTGCTAGTACTGGAAGAGGTATATAACTATATAACTTACATTCTTAATTTCTCATTAGTCTTTCCTTTGATTTCATCATCTCAATATCGTATATATTATTTTTGCAGTTGCGCTAGTTTCGTGAAAGCACTGGATGCTTTGCCCATCCAAATGCGGTTGCTGACCGCAAGGCAGGTGATCCTTGTGAGTGGTGGGTTTGGAATGGAACAGGTGCCCCCCATTTGAGAAAAGTGGCTATTCGCATCCTAGCTCAAACAACTTCTGCAGGGAGTTGTGAAAGAAATTGGAACACTTTCAATTTGATACACTCGAAGAGAAGGAACGGGCTTGGTGCAAACAGGTTGAGGGATCTTGTCTACGTTCACTACAACATGCGGTTGAGGGCTAGAGCAATACGAGATGCCAACTACAAGGAAGTGGATTTTGCTGTTGTCTATGATCCCATTGACACCGCATATACTTTTAACACAGAAAGACATAGAGGACTGGAGGATGATTCAAAAAATTCTTTAGAGGAATGGATGAATGAGATAGGCCGTCCTGTTCTTGATAACTTAGATGGACATCCATATCCATATGTAGAAGAGAAATTTGATGCAAATAATGGTGATGATATTATTATTGATACCCCGCCAGAATGACTTGATCCTGAAGTTGCACATGTTAATACTGATATGGAAATCAATAGAGAAGTGGAAGAACAATTAGGTAGCTCAGATTCTTCTTCTTCTACATCTGGTTCCAAATCTAAGTCTAATGATGGTGGCAATGATGGTGATAATCGCAGCCAACGCACTCCAAAATATTCTCCAGTTGTTGATCCTCAAAATGATGATCGGCACTATGTTAGTCATGTTACTAGGGCTGCACCTCCACCAGAACAGGAATATCCCATGGCTGATAAAACATTTCAAAGGAGAAAAACTCGAACTGGGAAAGATGACAGCGGTGCACCTCCACCACAACCACAATACCAGAGCCAAAGTGATTATTATTTTGATCTTGCTGATTCAATGGATACCATGAGCATATCTGACTCTCAATCTCAACATTCATCTGGAGATATGTTATTTGGGCAGACACTTCCATACCCATCTCAGTCCCAACATGGGTATTATGGATATCAAGTTGAACCACCACTAAGATTAGAAGTAGGCTTGGGATATCACAAAGCATACTCTGTCCGTAGCCCTTATGGATGCTTTCGGGTGAACACCGAAGCATACTCTGGTGATGGAGGTCAAACATGGAGTGGTGGGCATACTACAGTTTATCCTATTGTCGGTATACCATTACAACCTCCTTTTCTTCAACCTCAAGCTCCTCGAGCATGGGCACCTCGTCCTGCTTCTACTCAACCTCAAGCTCCTCAACATCAAGCTCCTCGAGCATGGGCACCTCCTGCTTCTACTCAACCTCCATTGATTTCAGCAACCAAGGAAAAATATCTCAAAGATTTGAAAGAACATTTTCCAAAGTTTGGGATGATACAGTTTGCCAATCCTAAAGTGTATGAGGAGCATGTTGTTTCCTACAACAAGTCTTACAGAAGTTACATGACATGGGAGCAATATGTGGCCCATATCAACAACATAATGTATAGAGAACCAGTGCGCCACTCAACATACAACTGATGTGAGTTAGTAATTTACTATGTTGTTATATGTTTGTTGTAAATTAAATATTATTGCATAAGTGTCTAAACATGAGTTTATGGATTGTGCCGGTAAAATTTCATATCTTAATTCTTGCATTTTGTCATCGAAATCCTTCATCAAAATCTCCAAAAAACAGGACAGATTCCTTACATCCCACATGATTGACTCCCCCCCACACACACATACCCAATATAGAATTTTATTGCATAAAACGTTGCATCTAGGTGTTGAGACCGTGCCTGTAAAATTTCATGATTTAATTCATTCGTTTTGGCGTTGATATGGCCAGGATTGCATCTGTCGATATTTCCATCGATATACCGGTAAATATCTATATCCAAGCTGTCGAAACGGCATCGGTATCGGTCATTAAATTCCTTGTGTGTGCGTGCGCGTTGTATGTCCTCCAATTTTTCCTGACATTTTCCCGAATCGTTGACTGTGCTTCTACCATACGTTGACCGCTTTTTACCCAAATTTCACGCATAATTCCCTAACACCGATTTTTTTATCTCAACCATACGAATCCCGAATACCGAATAAATGACTATGTTGTAGAGTAATCTTATTGACGATAACATGAGTACAATGAGTTTATATATAGACTTTGACTCAAGGTACGGTGTACATGCGGAACACAATATGATAAACTAGATTGACACTAATGAGCTTTAAGGATGAGAGACCCATTAGTCCTATCTAAGGGAAATAAAAAAAATTGCTTACTACACTAACACTCCCCCTCAAGCTAGAGAGTATACATCATCTATTCCCAATTTGCTACACATGTAGTTGAAGGAGGAAGGTGGAAGTTGTTTGGTGAAGATTCAGTAGTCTGTTCTTCAGTCTTTACATATGGCCTAACGATCTTCTTGGCACGGATCAAATCTGGTACAAAATGGCAGTCAACCTCTATGTGTTTGTGTGCTCATGAAACACTAGGTTGTTCCTATATGGATTTCTACTTGATTCACATTTAAGGATCGCTAGAGAGATATAGGATTGCCAAGTGCGTGAAGAATTGATGTCACCCGTTGATCTTATAGCAAGCATGGGCCATAGTCCGGTATTCTGCTTCAGTGTTGGACCGAGAAAAAACTAATTGTTTATAATTCAGCAGTTAATGGGATGGTTTCCAAAGAGAACATAGTAGTCAGATGTGGATCTCCTGTCGCTGACGTCCCCGACCCAATCAGCATCAGCATATTATATTAGGGAAATGTCTGGAAAATGAGACTTTTTATAAAGAGGACCTCGTGTCTTGGTGCACATTTCAGATATAAGAGAATCCTCTATAGTTGGCTTTATGACTGATGAGAGGCTTAGCCATGTGTTGGCTAACCACACGGACTGCAAAAGCAATGTTTGTACGAGTGATGGTGAGATAGATCAACTTCCCAGCCGTGCATTGATATTGTTCAAGATCACAAAAAGACTCCCCTCAGACACAACTTTGTTGTGGTAGTTCATGAAGAGGAGATAGGCTTGGAGTCCAACATTTTTGAATGAGCGAGGAGATCTAGGACATATCTCTTTTGTGAGAGGTAGATGCCACTTTTAGAACATAGAACTTCCTCCCAAGAAGTAGCGAAGCTGTCTCAAATCCGTGTAGAAATGTGATATGAAGAATCCTTTAAGGTTGACATTTGTGTACTGTACTGTCAGTAATGATGATATCATCAACATAGACATCTAGGATAATGAATCCAGATGCAATTTCAGAGAAGAAGATATTGTGGTCATTGGAAAATCTAGAAAAATCCAGAGGCAAGGACGCCACTAAACTTGTTGAACCATGCTTGAGGTAATTGCTTGAGGCTGCACTAGGAGCAGTTGAAGCGGAAGACATGAGAAGACTCCCCCTCAATAGTAAATCGCACCCTTTGTTGCATATACACTTCCTCCTCTAGCTGGTCATGGAGGAAGGCATTTTTATGTCAAGCTGGTAAAAAGGTCAGTCTTGTTGAGTTGCTAATGAGATAACAAGTTTGAGTGAGGCAATACGGGTGACGAGTAAAAAGGTACGAAAGAAATCTGCACATATGTCTAGGTGAAGCCTTTGGCAACCAGGTGGGGTTTTAGACATCCAATGAACCCGTCAGAAGTGAATTTGACAAAGAAGATCCATAGGTAGCCTACAATGTTCTTATTTGGAGGCCATGGGACAAGATCTCAGGTTCCTTTCTCATGCAAAGTTATCATTTTTTCAAGCACTACAGCTTTCTAACCAAGGTGTTGCAGAGCCTCGTGATAGTTTAACAAGATTTCAATGGAATCTAAGTGTTGAGCAATTCTTTTTGCAGTGTGAGAAAGTTTGGAAAGACAACATGTACAGGAAATGGGATGACATCGAGTGCAATAATGCATCCCTTTCTGGAGAGCCAAAGGGCGTGTTGAATCCTCAAACCTGGAAGATTGAGTCAAGTCCTACAGCTGGGAATTCTGCTTTGGGCATCAGCGATAGACATTGGCAAACTCAAGAATCGAATTTGTTTTGGGAGATATGTCAAGCTCCACCGCATAAGTGGGAGGATTAGTGTGAGAGGACTCCATCGATATAGGCTCCACTAGATTAGACAAATCTAAATCAACAAAATTTGTTTTGAGATGAAGGTGATGATGATGGTGTGGCAAAGAAAATATTCAGTTCATGGAAGGTAATATCAATCAAAACTTACAGGTGTCGATGGCTTGAACTATAACACCTTTAACCTTAATGGAAAGTGGAATAGCCAAGGAGAGTCGTACTAGTAGCGCGAGAATCGAGTTTGTCTACCCTCAGAACAAGGTTATGAAAAAAGGCAGTGTAGCCAAATACGCGTAAAGGGAGATGAAAAATCCTTTCTTTTGAAAAACAAGTGAGAATTGAATCTTGTATCGGAGAATAGAGGAAGGTTATCAGTTGATAAGGTGGTAGGCAGTGAGAACGACTTCAGACCAATAGGGTTGGGTAATTTATCATGGAAAAGAAGACCACGTGAAATATCCAACAAATGTCGATTCTTGCACTTAATGACCCCATTTTGTTGTAGAGTGCAATTAGAAAATCTTTGGTGGGCAAACGCATCCTCAAAGAAAAAAGAAATCATGGAGCTGAGATTTATTCTAAAGCATTGTCGGTGCTTAACATTTTAATGAATTTACCAAAAGTGTTGAAATCATTTATAAAAGGTTCCGAAAATACCAAACATCTCATCACAAAATTTCAACAAATATATCCAAGTCATTCATAAAAAATCATCGACAAAAGTAACAAAATATGAAAATCCATAAAACAAGTGGTTTGAAATGGATCACAACTATTACTATGAACCAAATCGAAGGCAGCTTTTGAACATAGAGATTTTTAAGGAAAAGAAACTCTATGATGCTTCCCTAATTGATAATAGTCACATGAGAAACTTTTCAGCTAAATAAAGGGCCCCAGATGTTTGAGCTTCTCTAGGAGAGGGTGACTATAGCTCTAATGAATCTGAAGAGGCGAACAAGAGACAAGGGCAGACTGAGGTGCGTCGTCGCCAATGTAGTAAAAATCACTAGATCTAAAGCCCAAACCAATTGTCTTCAAATTTTGAGAATCGTGTAACACAAAGACATGACTATCTAATGTTAAAGGAATCAACAAGTTTAGCAATGGACATGTAATTAAATGGAAAATTAGGGATAAAATGCATGGACCGAAGTTTCATGTTAGGTGATAGATTCACACTGCCACATTGTTGAATAGTTTAGATTGATCCATCTGTAAGTGTGACAGCGGAATTAGGAATACATAAGATTCAAGGGTTGAAATCAAGTCTCTTATACCAGCCATATGTTGTATAGCCCCAAAATCAAGTATTACGGATTATGGGATGCTACCATAGGGCCCCATATTACCTAGATTGGAGGCCAGATGCAGTGAAGAGGTTGCAGCACTTTGCATGGGCGTAGAGTCCTCAAATCCAATTTGTTGTTGAGACTCTTGTAGAAGATGTTCATACTCGGTTGAGGATTAGTGACGGAGGAAATGTTTGTAATTTGGACAATATGGGTAGTATATGCTCCTCATCCGCGCCCGTAGGGATGACCGTGCTTCTAAATTCTAATAGCACTTTTCCTCAAGATGACCCAGTTTGTTGCATAAGATACTGTTGGCTAAATTGGACATTATTATAATCCTTTTGTTTTGATGATGACAAACATTTCATTCCTGTGGATCTAACGTGCTACTTGAGTGTTGCAGGAATAAGGTGGATGACACAACCTTGGAAGATCTAAATGCTCACAATGTGTTAATTTCATGATTGTAATCAAATGTAAAAACTTGTACAAGATATATAATGTACAAGTACTTAGACATCATGTAAATCAAGTGTTAGATCTTCCCTAGCCAATCACAACACTTAGATAGGTCATCCCCTAAAATAGTGTCACATCTGCACACTCATACACACACTTAGTACTTAGTTTAAAATGTTGAAACAGGGTCATTCTCGGTCGACAAACTTCTCGACCGAGACACTCTCGGTCGACAAACTCTTCGACCGAGAAAGACTCAGGTAGCCGTTAGACACAGCAGACAAGGTAGTTGGGAGTTGGATCAGAACATTATACACACTTGCTCCAGACAGTCCCTCGGTCGACAAGACTTCAACCGAGAAGGACTCTCGGTCGACAAATCTTCGACCGAGAAGTGTTCTGTCTACAAATTTCAGAGTTAATTAACTAGTCGTTGCTAAAGCAACTAATGTGTACCTAACGGCTAGTTAAGCACTAAGAACCCCCTAGAAAGTGTCTAGAACGTCCTTAAGCACTTGTAGGTCATTCCTATAAATAGGACAAGCCATAGGACACCCAAAAGACACAAGTGCTACACTTGAGCATTCATACTTGCAATTGACAATTCATTCTTATGAGCAATTGAGCAATTCCTACATTGGCTATACATTTCCATTGTTCTAAATTCGTGTCCTATAGGCTAGCATCTCCTATCCACAGCACCTACACTTCCATATACATTAGTTAGGAGATCAAAACGCTTGATATAGGAAATCAAGCCTTGTGCTACAAGTGGTATTGTAATTTCTATTTTTCCTTCTTGTTCCTTTATATCTTTTGTACTCTCCTTGCTACTCCTAGGGTTGGAGGCTGCGGATTGGAGAGGGTTTGACTTCTAAGGTGGAGAAGGGTCTTCTCGGTGGAGAAGGTGGACTTTGGACTAGGGGTGAGCATCGGTCCAAAACCGGACCGGACCGGACCGAGGACCGAATATCAATAATTTTTGGACCGTAGACCGGACCGTTTGGTGGTCAGACCGGACCGGGACCGGACCGTTTTGACCGCGGACCGAACCGGACCGGACCGAAGACCGAATTTATTGAAATTCCCGGACCGCGGACCGGACCGAAATCGAAATGGACCGGACCGAACCGGACCGAATTGAGCGGTCTGGTCCGGTTTTGCGGTCTGGACCGTTATTTGCTCACCCCTACATGCATCGGTCCAAAACCGGACCGGACCGGACCGAACCGGACCGGACCGGACCGAACCGGACCGGACCGAGGACCGAATATCAATAATTTTTGGACCGTAGACCGGACCGTTTGGTGGTCAGACCGGACCGGGACCGGACCGTTTTGACCGCGGACCGGACCGGACCGGACCGAAGACCGAATTTATTGAAATTCCCGGACCGCGGACCGGACCAAAATCGAAATGGACCGGACCGAACCGGACCGAATTGAGCGGTCCGGTCCGGTTTTGCGGTCTGGACCGTTATTTGCTCACCCCTACTTTGGACTACTTCGAGAAGGTTGTCTCAACGGGAAGCTACTTCAAGAGGAAGGCTACTTCAAGGGGAGCTTGAGGTTACTTCAAGGAAGGCTGCTTCGAGGTTGGTGAGACTACTTCTAGGTGAAGGTTGTCCGAAGGGTTTGGTGAAAGTATTGTAATTTTATGTAATATCCTTGCGAGGTAATAAAATTTAATACTTTCAAAATCCCGGTTGGGTAAGCAACCGGGTAGTGGATTGACTTGCCTTAGTATTTGTTAAGGTTGGAACCACGATAAATCCTTGTCCCCTTGTCCAATATTTTTGTGGTTGCTTGCTTTGGTTGAATTATTTATAAAATAATCATAAAACCCTATTCACCCCCCCTCTAGTGGTTTTTCAGATACACTTGTATCTAGGAGCATGTCCACGTCCTCGGCCTCGAGTTGCGACAACCATGATTAGCTGAGAGTCTCGTAAGAAGGTCGGATTTTGTTGTGGGCATGCATCTGATTGTTATGGATGAGAGAACGCACCCTTTAAGGTAGGGAACTAATCGCCTTACAAATAGCATTAAGAACTGGAACAAAGGATGAATGTAGGCCTTAAGGAACTTTGTAGTAATGAGGCTGGCACGCTCCTTGATTTGTTCATCATGTGACGGACTAGAAGAAATCAAGTTGTTGTGACAACATGACAATGGCCTCGTAGTAAACATCTAACAATGTGTCCCCTTGGTGCTCAACAAAAAGCTTGTCCTAGATGTTGTAAATGGGCATTGCATCTTTCCTTGAGTGAAGTGGAGGTGAGAAGCTTCCCTCGAGTCCTTGGCATTCTTATGGAACATGTATATGAAGGCAATGGAGGGTTTAATATTGTTCCATAGGCAATTCTTGACTTGGTTGTTTCCCTGCTTCTACTGGAAGGTGTCCTTGGCAAGCTTCTCAAGGAACCTGACTTATCTCTGGATTCAAGAATCGTATAGATTGAATTCATCTAGAGTAAGTAGTTATCTACATTTAATTTGATAATGGAGGTTGGAAAATAGACCATCGTTTGTGGTGTTTCTTTGCATTCAAACATATTTGAGAGAGGATCACCCTGGTAGAGTCACGATGAATGAAGAATTGGTATGAAGCATAGTGGGATTGAGGAGTAACCACCAGTATGAAGCATAATGGGACTGACAACGTTGGTCATATGTGTGACTATGCACTATCACATGAAAGAAGCGCTATGATAGGAAAGAAAAAAGATTTCCTAATTTAGAAGCACTCACCCATGTACATAGGGAAGTACATGTGGAGGTAGAGGATGACAGAGAGAATTACAAAGTTTCAAGAGTCACCATACATGTGTTGCAATCAACAAACATCTGTTGGTGGCGAAGGAGCAGCAGTGCCTTCAGACTCCCTTGGAGGCTACTACGTCGATTTGCACCCGTCAAGGGCAATGGCTACAACTTCTATGAGGACGGTGACCTGCTACTCTCCCCTAGGAGGGCTGCAGCAGCCTCTATTGCTGCCTTAGAGTGTGTGGCAACGATGGCTTCCCACGGCCTAGCGCGAGGCTAATGTCGGGCTAGCGGACGAAGGGAGGCTTACGGGCGGTAGCCTTTGGCCGAACACGGGGCAAGCAACCGACGAGAAGAGAGGGGGGGAGGGGGCAACTAGTGGTGGCGATAGCGACCTTCGGTTGTAACGTTGCTTCCTCCTATAGTTTCCTCTTTGGTGGTTGCTCTCTAAACCCTCAAAGTTTTAGGATTGCGCTCTTGTGGAGCAATTTTATTAATGACAGCAAGAGTACAATGAGTCTCTATAAAGACGTGACTCAAGGTATCGTGTACATGTGGAACACATAATGATAAACTAGATTGACGCTAATGGACTTCAAGGAGGAGAGGATCATTAGTCCTAGTTAAGCAAATGAAATAAAAGTGCATATTACAGTAACATTAGGCAATGAGACAGAAAAGGGTTATGAATTTGGCATTGGGCCAATGGGACAAAGGTAGAAGAAACAAAGGAAACTGCCATGGAGAGAAGATGTTGAACTAGAATTTACAAAATGACATCATTTATATGTGTGTGAAACATAAAGATTGGTGCTTGTATTATTCATCATCATCGTCTAAGTCTCAATCCCAACAATGTCGAGGTCGGCTACATGGATCCTTCTTTTCCGATCAGCTTTGTTATGGGTCATACTCTTAAGATGTAAAGATTCAAAATCTCTCTTTATAAGCTCTTCCCAGGTTAAGTTAGATGTGCATCTTCTTCTTTTAGTTGTGTTTGACTCAATAGCATTGCTTCGTATAGGTATGTTAGCCGGCATGTGTTGCACATGTCCATACCACCTCAGTCGGTCTCGCACAATTTGTCCTCAATGCTCTCCGCCCCCACTTTTTTCCTGATATAATCATTTCTCAAGCAACATTTTCTTGTGTTCCCACACATCCATCTCAGCATACGCATTTTTGACGCATTCATCTTGTGGAGACCTTGTTTCTTCACCACCGACATTCACTCACATATAGCACGGTTGGCCGTTTAATTGCTCTATAAAACTTACTTTTTAATCAAAGAGAGATCTTTCAATCACATAGTACTCCAGTTGCACTCCTCCATTTCAAGCATCCTACAATGATCATGTGACAAACATCATGTTGAACATTCCCATCTATATGAATAATCGAAGCCAAGTAACCAATTTATCACATTTTGGTACATCCACTCCGTCCAACTTAGCCCCACCGTTCTCAATTCTAGATTGGTTGTAATTGCAATGCACATACTCAGTTTTGCTCCTACTAATCAATAATCCATTTGATGCTAAAGCATTTCTCCAAATTTTAACTTTATCATTCAATCCATCTTTAGTTTTACCGATCAACACAATATCATCAGCAAATAACATGCACCAAGGAATATCATCATGTTTGTCAACTCATCCATAACAAGAATGAACATGTATGGGTCGAGTGTTGATCCTTGATGTACCCAACTGTGATAGGAAATGTTGGTGCCTCTCCTCCAAGAGTCTTCACACTTGCAGTTGAGCTATCAAACATGTCTTTAATCAAGTCAATGTATTGGACTAGCACACTTTTTTATCCAAAACCATCCACAACACTTCCTTGAGTACTCGATCATAAGCCTTTTTCAAATCAATAAAAATCATATGAAGATCTCTTTTGCTTTCTCTATACTTATCCATAAGCCTCCTTATCAGAAAAATAGCATATGTTAGTGATCTTCTAGGAATGAAACTAAATTGGTTGTTTGATATCCGTGTTATAGATCTTAGCCTTTGCTCAATAATCTTCTCCCAAAGCTTCATAGTATGACTCATCAACGTGATACATTTATAGTTTGTGCAGTTGTGAACATCTCCTTTGTTTTTGCAGATAGGGACTATAGTACTATTTCTTCACTATACGGCATCTTTTTGGTTTTCATAATCTTATTAAAGAAATTTGTTAACCATATCGCTCCTTCATCCCCCATACTCTTACATACATCAATTGGAATGCCATGTGGTCTGCATGCCTTTCTCGTATTCATCTTTTTCAAAGCATCTTGACCTTAAATAGTGAGGAACTTTGTAGTAAGGAACTTTGTAGTAATGAGAGTCACAATAATAGAGGTCATTTTTTCCTTTATATCCCCTACCAATCATCTTCCTGCCTAAAATCTTTCATAGAAACGAAGTAGAGAAAGAAAGGTATACTAAAATTCATAAATTTTTTAGTTTGTTGATAGTTCTAAGGTTAAGGGAAACTTAAGAGAAAACATGTGGGGTCCAGTAGCAGTCCCAATGCCAACTACAGGTGAGGTCTACGCATCAGCAATGACTATTGAGCAATGAAAAAATACTCCAGTATTCAAAACATGGATGAATCTCTTATGATATTAGATGTTACTCCATAATTCTAAATTGAGGTTGGCATGAGTAGAAGTATGCAAGCAAGTTTCATCATTTGAGTGTCGTGATATGTTTGCTTGGGAGCAGGAGAGGAAGCCAGATCTATTTTTAGAAGGTGGTCAAGTTCGGTCTTGTTGAGAAAAAAGACGCCATACGAGGGCCAACTTCAGACTCTATCTCAACATATTACCAAATTCACCCACTCAGGCATGTGTTTTTCTCCCAGTATATTTCTTCAGTGTGATTCGTGCGGTCATAGAAGTTGCGGTAACACTAGGAGGTGGTTGCATATGAACAAACTCATAAGTTGTTGGGCCCACAACCACATTCACAGCCCCACTTGCACTCTAGTAGTACTACCATTTAAGAGTCCTCTCTTCCTTAGGATAGCAAGACCTTTCTCGCTCATGTGGAAAAATCTCATATGTCAGAGTTTACTGCTTAGTGGAATTCAGATGAGAAGTGGATGAAGAAGAAGAAACAACAGTTGTCCGAATGACAGTTTACCAATAAGTGAATATAGATTTCCAAATTTGCCTTTGACCCTTAATCACAATAGTTTCATCTTTAAAAACAAACATGATTTCATCTCTTGCAACATGCGGGAAAAAAAAAATTCAAGTGCGCCGAGAGAAATGAGACTGTTAGCAAGACCTTATAACATGATGGACATTGGAGACGGTTCTAATAACACCATCAAATATTTTGATGCGGACAAATCCAATTTCAATAGTCTTCCAGGTAGAATTATTTGCCATAATGACAACTCCACCTTCAAGTGCATTATATGTGAAGAACCAGTCACTTCTTGGACACGTGATAGGAATAACCAAAGTCAAGAATTCATGAATCTTGACATCTTAAAGTAGAGAATGCCATGAGAACAAAATCTTCGTCTTTTTGTAAGGCATTGGCACCTCCATGTTGTTCTTGAAGATCTTTGTTTTCACGCTTATGCTTATTCTAGAACTTGTAACATTCTTCGATTGTATGTCCCTTCTTTTCACAGTATTTGCATGACTTATTGTTCTTAGGCCTGGACTTAGATATGTTCTATTCTTTGTTCTTGTCATTTTCTTTTGTTCAACCCCTTACATTGAGAGTCTCTTCTTGGCTGCCACTAGAAGAAATAGTCAATTCTTTGTCCATCAAAGAATTAGACATGAGAGACGACATTACTTCTTCTAGCTTGATGAAGTCTTAACCACAGACAATAACCTCATGGAATTGCTTGTAAGACAAGGAAAGAGAGGATAAAAGAATCAAGATTTTATCTTCATCTTCCACTTTGATATCAACATTTTCTAAATCCATGATGATGGAACTGAACTTATCAATATGATCATGATTCATGAATAGTGTACCTTTAGTCATACGTAGTAGATATAGACGTTGTTTATGATGTAATTTTGTTTGGAGAGTCTGTCATGAATCTTTGTCATGTAAAGAGATTTAAGTTTCTGCCACAAGTCTACATCGGTCTTCTCTTCAGCTACTTCACCAAGAACCATCCACGAAAGTGACAACTGGATGATAGTTAGGGCTTTCTCATCCATCTCTTGCTTCTACTAAGCAGTCAAAGAAGCTGAAATATTTTTCACTCCTAGGAGCACTTTAGTGATGCTCTGTTGCACTAGCAGACCTCGTGTCTTGATCTGTCATAACCCGAAGTTGATTGTGCGGTGAAACTTCTCAATGCCGTACTTGATAGTCATTGTTCTTTATCACCAAGCACTGATACTAATTTGTTGAGTTAGCTCAGCGAAAAGAACAGCGAGCAACACATACGCGACTAGAAGAAGAATAACAATCCGCAGAGACCATGGACTCAACATTCATGTGGTTCGATCTAGATGACCTACTGCACGGGAAGATAAGAGAATTTCACTATTGCAAGAAGATTACAAAAAAAGGGATATCCTCAAAGAGAACCCAAAAAACCTTAAGAAGGATACACCCAAAGAACAGAAAGAACTCTTCTACATAATTCAGTACTAATTGGTACTTTTCAGTAAAAAAAACCTAATACCCAAAGACCCTATTTATGGGCTCCATGCCGTAAATCTTTGACTAGGAATAAACAATTATAATAGAAGTATACAACACAATAGAAACCCAAATTACATGTAGAGAGAACCATCTCCAACTCCAAATATGAATACTAAAATCCAAATCAGAGTAGCAACATGGGCTGGACTCAAACCAAGACAAGACCAAAAGTAGGACTACCACACCATGTAGGATTAAGATTAAGACTAGGAGTCTTCCAAGCATAACAAAATTTGTGTGCCGGTTTGTATCAGTTTGAGCATGCTGGTATTCTGGTTCAAATTTTGCAATTTTCAGGCTAATAGGAAATGTCCATGCCGTTGTGTCATTCTAGGTCCAAACGGGCAGAAACCGGAACATGTCCAGTCCACCCTAATTGGCTCGAGTTAAGTAGCTACGAGTTGACAATCCACATACCAAGGAAATTCCTCTAATCAAAATGACGGAACAGAACATGTAGCAAACCTGTAGAGGAACAAGAGCCGCTTGAACTCTTCCTCCATTTTGGAAGTAGCTTTCGCCAGCAGCTGATTGAAATGCCCAAGCATCAGCTCACTGTTTTTGAACCGTTTGTTTGTTCCGAAGAAGTTGACATTGCTTCTGAGTAAATCAACAGCCGACAAAAAGCCTTTGATGTCATTCTGCGGGCCTCTCATAATTTTATCCTCAGCCTGCATTTGCGAATCTCGAGTTAGCACTGATTAACAAGCAAGAGTCGACCAACGAAGCCAACATAACTAAGAATGATGGCCGGCGGAGCTGTGTCAGTTATGTAGCAATCTGCCCCACTGAAAATAAATCCTGAACGGGCCTAATGCTACTGATTATGATGGCAGGAAGTAATGTGAGTTTGGTATTCAAATATGCAACGTTTAGTAATGGCCAAACGGTGTTGAGTTGGCAAAGAGAGAGAAACCTGCTGGAATATTTCGAAACGGGTAAGAATGGCGTCCGCGGTATTCAAGGTGAGGTTGAGATTTGCTTCTGCCCTCCTCATGTCTGCCCCCAGTATCTGATGGAGAAACAACAGTGTACATTAGCGGCGCGTAGTGTTCAGCTTTGAAATCGTGATAACAAGCCGTCACCAAGGAGAATCCAAAAAGTAAAAGGACTGAACGAGCTCGCTGCTGTAGCATCAGCACCACCTGAAAGGGCTGCATCCGGTAGTGAAGGGCGGAGAGGCGTTGGTCAATGGTGCCAAGCTTGGTGACCATGTCGTCTGTGACGGACTGGCTCTTCCGCAGGGAATCCCTCAAGAAGCTGACCTGCAGTGCCAGTGCTAGATCCGCCGTTGATGGAGCGCCTCCAACGCCGCCCATCGTCAGGGGATACCTTCTCTGCGCGATGTCCAGTGTTTATCTCCGTCGTCAGGGGATACCTTCTCTGCGCGATGTCCAGTGTTTATCTCCGGTTCGTCAACAACGTCTGTGCCAGTAACAGCGACGGTAACCGAGTCGATCAATCCTTGCCGCTGACCAGAAACAAAGCAGCAGAAGATTGGACCCGGGGACGAATGCGAGAGAGTAACGGGACCAGCAGAGGTATCGTGGTTGGAAGTACCATGTGCAGTCCATATGGTCCCCAAGCCGTCGCTGACTCGTTCTCTAGTCTTCTCAAGCACGAGCGAGCTGATGGGTCAGTAAGAACTTCCAACAGGGAGGGGAGAAAAATGGACGGGCGGGATGAGCTGACGCCTGAGGGGTCGCCGGGAAAGTTCCCCAAAACCCACCAGCCGTCGCCTATCGGTGCTGCTTTGCAGACGTGGGTAAAACTTCAACTCTGCACGGCTCCCTCTATTTGTTTGTACATATCTTGTTTCGTGGTTGTGTGGTTGTCTGGTTGACCGAGTAAACAGACGTGTTTTACTAGGACGGAATAAAGCCCGCCTTTACTATAGTTTTATTGACACGTTTGTTGGTTTGGCTAAGATAGCGACACTTTCTCTACGTGGATTCAACTTCATCCGTTTGGTTTTAGAGCCTATTACCAAACACTGAGTTTCAAAACAAGAATATAAAGTTTATAATAACAGTTTTATTTGTTAAGGTTTGGTAGGAATGAGCTGTAGTTCATGCTTTTTTTTTTCTATCTGGTTTCGACGTAGAACCTACTTTTTCTGGTTGTTCTTTTTGTAAGCAACACGAAGCAAGATAAAGTATGGACAGTGCACTTGGAATGAGGGAAATGAATTGCGCCCGAAACCAGTTTCATTTTCGCTAGCTAGCTATATAGATCAGACATGATGAGGAATTTAAATTTCTACTTAACAAATAAACTACATGGATCGTTATTTTTTCAACCAAATAGGTCCTTATATGAAAAAAGATCATTGTGTGAGTTGCAGATATATTACTCTTTGCTTTTCCTAAGAAAACAAATTCAAACCCCCATTTCGCATGCAACTTGTTTGGTTGGAGGCAAAATGTTTGCCTCAATGAATTTGGAAAAAAATAAACAGTTTCAACCCAACCAACTTCAACTATTCTTATAATGGAAAGTATTGCTTTCAAAATCCAACATACTTTACCTTCAATCAGATAAGCCATGAGGGTACAAGATTCTAGTCTAGCCATTCCTCTCAAACTACCTTTATTAATCAAACTCTATGGTGTAACATATTCTAAGCTACATTCTTAAGTAATGATGTTAGAGGTGGTTGCTTGAGTTTTTCCTTTATTCTTATGATGTTTTTAGAATGTTAAATAAGTCCTTGACGCTTCAGATTTTCAAATTGATCCTTTTCATTATATTTTCTACAACTCAATTAATTCTTTAATTTTTGCTAAGCTTGTATCTAATTCCAAAATGGACATGTGTCATAATTTTAACCGGGACTTATTTTCTTGTTGCATTGTGTCCTTGTGTTATGTGTAGTAATTAGTAGTAGTAAAGGATTCGAAAAAAAGGTCATTGTGACCATGATACCATCAAAAATAGTCAGTGAAAGCCACTCATCCAACCCAGGTGACACATTATACATATCATGTGATAAACTTGAGACCATAAGATAGCTAACTACTACCTCTATATTCCATGAGGCTACTACAATGTTTTTAGAGGATCAAAAGTGTCCAATTGGTGTATGAGTTGTAAACAACTAAAACTAACCTAATTGCAAAGTGGTCATTTTCATCATATTTTCTCTAATTCAAGTAATGTCTTAATTTGTGTTAAACTTGTGTCCATTTCCAAACTAACCTTTTGTTGTGATTTTAATTTAGAAAACTCTACCACATTGGTATGCCACGAGGTTAACACATATGGTTTTAGAGGCTCAGAAGTGTCCAAATGGTGCATGGGTTGAAAATAACCAAAACTAAGCAAGTAGTGAGTTTCCATTTGGTTTTACTATGCCATTAGGCCTAATGGACAAGGTCCATGGTGGATAGGGTCCATGTGTATTTCTACACCATTAGACCCAATGGAGATGGACCCTAAATCATGATTATGCAAAAGTATTAATTAACAAGGATACCATCAGAATTGGTTATTGTTGATGATCAATTGAAACAAAGTTCCTTTCCATTGAATGGCCCAAATCCCTGCCTAATATATGATGAATATGGTGTCCCTGTGTTTTAATTCTTCTCGACATACTTTATTTCTAATGTCTTTTGTTGTTATAGAAATAGAATTGTCATGCTCAAAGCATAGTTCAACTTTTCAATAGTCGACTATTTCCAACATATCCCTAAAGAAATAGTTTGAATTTAGTTTGATAAGCACATATTACAAAATCCATTCCATATAATAATGCATAGCCATGAGAGTATATACTCCTACACCATTGATCATCCTAAATCGTGTGTCCAGGAGGGAGGCGGACTCAAAAGGAATCGAACTTTAGATTTATAACCCAAAACCTTCAAGGACTCCCGCAACTTTATTATGGGGTCGAAGTAGATATGCGGGGTCGAACACATGGACATGGTGACATTTAGGACGCTTGAGATCTCGCCCTTAAGACAGATAAGACAAGACGATAGTTGGGGAAAATATGGGCTATAACTAAGTCTAGTTGATTGTCACGAAATAAAACAAAGTAAAGAAAAGAAAATAAAACAGAGTCTGTGAGATTCTACTGATTATAGAGAAGGAGTTCCTGACTATGTAACCACAAGTCGGGCAGTCTATGTACCTGTTCTCGGGCATAGACAACCCTCGAACACCCCAGCAAACAATCTACATCCAAACATGGTACGCATCGTGGTATCTGTTCATGTGGGGTCATCCCACTCGCTCTCGCATAGCGTGACTAAAACCCATTGTTGATATGAAACCTCTCTTGAGGATGACAAACCAACATCCTAGAATATTCTAGAGACCCTCTCAGGTCTAGAATATTCTGGGATGTTAGAAACAGATGACCTTGAACCGTCCTCCTTTCAGATTCCGATCCAAACTATCTTCTCTTATCTATTTCTACAACGAACCTCTCAATATAGGCAGAAATAGCAGTTCAAGTAAGAAAGAGATCAACTAAACTAGCAATCATAAATAGAAAGAGGAGATAGAACATAAAATGTGCTAGATCTGAAATAAAACTACTTGCTTAAGGTAAAAGTACATAAACATGTCCAAAATGGGCTACATAGGTAAGAAGGAGCTCAACTAGCCATGGACAAGCATAGTTGGCACCGAACAAAGATGAAGGAACATCATTGTAAAAAAATAGAGGGGAACAGTAGAGGAAAGGAGCAGAAGAAGAGATTTACACTACTACATTTTTGGCCAATAATGTCGTTGTCTGTAGGGTCAGTTTTTCCAAATAACCGACCTTATATGTCTACAAAAAATGTGGACACCACTTAAGATCTCTTGGGTCAATTTTCTAAAAATAACCGACCTTGTAGTGTACCTCTATAGGGCCGGTTTTCCAAATAACCGACCTTATATGTCTATAAAAAATGTGGGCACCACTTAAGACCACTTGGGTCGGTTTTCTTAAATAACCGACCTTGTAGTGTATCTCTATAGGGTCGGTTTTCATAAAATACGCGACCTTATAGATAATGGGATTAGAAAACCCATTACAGTTTCCCGCAACAAAAATTTGCTCGATTTTGGCTTCGCGCCTCGATCTATAGGGTCGGGTTTTCCAAATAACTGACCTTATATGTCTTCAAAAAATGCAGACACCATTTAAGATCTCTTGGGTCGGTTTTCTTTAAAAAATCGACTTTACAAGACCTCTGAGAGTACTTTCTTGATCTATAGGGTTGGTTTTTTCCTTATAACCGGCCTTGTAGGGATTCTCGATCGGAAAAAAAAATTCGACCGAATTGAATTTTGAATCCATTTTCTTTTCGTGCATGTATAAGCACCTCTAGGGTCAATTTTTTCCTTTTAACCGACCATGTAGGTCCCCTCAGTTGACAAAATTGTTGACCGAATTTAATTTTGGATCCAGTTTGCCTTCACGCGTGTATAAGCACCTCTAGGGTCAGTTTTTTCCTTTTAACCGACCTTGTAGGTTCCCTCAATCGACAAAATTGTTGACCGAATATAATTTTGGATCCAGATTTCCTTCGTGCGTGTATAAGTACCTCTAGGGTCAGTTTTTTCTTTTTAACCGACCCTAGAGGTCCCCTCGGTCGATGAATTTCTCGACCGAGGTTCTCTCAGTCGACGAAATTGTCGACCAAGTTTGAGTTTGGGTGTTTAGGGTTTTGGATCCAAATTTCCTTTTTGCGTGTATAAGTACCTCTAGGGTTGGTTTTTTTCCTTTTAAACGACCTTGTAGGTCCCTCAGTCGACAAAATTGTTAATTGAATTGAATTTTGGATCCAGTTTGCCTTCTCACTTGTATAAGCACCTCTAGGGTCAGATTTTTCCATTTAACCGACCCTAGAGGTCCCCTCAGTCGACGAATTTCTCGATAGAGGTTCTCTCGGTCGACGAAATTGTCGGCCAAGTTTGAGTTTGGGTGTTTAGGGTTTTGGATCCAGATTTCCTTCGTGCGTGTATAAGCACCTCTAGGGTCAGTTTTTTCCTTTTAACTGACCCTAGAGGTCCCCTCGGTCAATGAATTTCTCGACTGAGGTTCTCTCAGTCGTCGAAATTGTCGATCGAGTTTGAGTTTGGGTGTTTAGGGATTTGGATCCAGATTTCCTTCGTGTGTGTATAAGTACCTCTAGGGTTAGTTTTTTTCTTTTAACCGACCTTGTAGGTCCCTCAGTCGACAAAATTGTTTATCGAATTGAATTTTAGATCTATTTTGCCTGCGCGCATGTATAAGCAGATCTAGGGTCGGATTTTTCCATTTAACCGACCCTAGAGGTCTCCTCGTTCGACGAAGTTCTCGACTGAGGTTCTCTCGATCGATGAAATTCTCGACCGAGTTTGAGTTTGGGTGTTTTTAATTTACCCGACATGGGCACCACTTATCTCTTGGGTCACTTTTTTGTTTTAACCGACCCTACAGGTCAGGCTCGGGGCTTGAAGTGGCCGAGATGTACTTCTTTCTCTCCTATGAGACCTACTTGTTCTTTCTCTCCCATGCCGAGACCTACTTCTTTCTCTCCTGTGAGACCTACTTCTTCTTTCTCTCCCGCGCCACTAAGACCTCCTTCTTCTTTCTCTCCTGCGCCGCCAAAGCTTTCTCTCCCGTTGCCATTGTCGTCGTCTGAGAGAAGAGGAGCTCGGAGTGGAGCACCGCGCCACCAAAGATTTCTCTCATGTTGCCATTGTCGTCGTCCGAGAGAAGAGGAGCTTGGAGTGGAGTTTGCAGTGGCCAACACCGAAGTGGAGTTTGAAGTTGCCGCCGCCACGGTCGCAGAGGTAAGACTTTCCATTTATATAGGTCTATCTATGCCTGTCGTGGTACCGCCTCCACGACCAAGGTAGCCTCCAGGTCCACTCTCGGTCGAGAATTCATCGACTGAGAGTTCCGCCTACGTGTGGCGTTCAGGTCCACTCTTGGTTGAGAATTCGTCGATCGGGAGTGGACCTGGACGTCACGTGCAGGTGGACTATCGGTCGATGAATTCATCGACCGAGAGTGGACCTACGCGCATTTATCATCACAGTTATATTATTTTTCTATTTTATATGATTGGTAACCCAACCAATAATAAAAATATGTATTTTTTCATATGTAATCATTATATAAATTCTAAAAATTAATGAGATTAGACATGTGTACTCCCATATTGACACTTTAGGGTTTATAGATGATATAATCGATGCATGATGTTTAACTTAATATATAAATATGACAATAATACATTTATGCATGTATCAACTTAGAAACCCGTTCAAAATTTACTCATTAGGAGTATATTTTAGATAGTCCCTGGTCTGGGACTATTTTTAGATATTTAATCTCACTTAGGATGTAATTGTACAACGTATGTTTAGTTTTGAAGAAAATTTTAGTAGTATTTCCTCATTTGTTCTTTGGGTACATATGTGGGTGGTTATTTGCCATTTACATCGATGTACTTGAAGAACTTAGGGGAAATGTTGCTGAAATTTTCTTCAAAACTAAACATACATTATACAATTACTAGTGAGATTAAATATTTAAAAATGGGATAGGTGGTACACTTTAGTATAAAAGTAATTAACTTCCTATCAATAAAAACTTACAGTTTATAGTATCAATATTAAATGCTTAGTTTTATAAGAAATTTTAATGTGATATAGAAAATGGATCAAACTTGGATGTCTATCAAGAACCGTTGTAGTCCAGAGTTTTCCAAAGGTCTTGATGAATTTATCAGATTTGCTGAGGAACATAGGAAACTACCTACATATAGGCTATATTTTCCATATAGAAATTGTGGTAAAAATTTCAAAGTTGATACTTCTGAGGAAATTAAGAATCATGGCATATGCAATGGGATCATACAAGGTTATAATGAATGGTATTGGCATGGAGAGAAATTTAATCATGGATAAGAAAATGTTGATACTAATAGTTGTGGCATAGAAGATATAGATAATGATGATAATGTCAATGATGACCCAATTCAGGATGATATGGTTGATGAGATGCTACGTAGTTGTCGGGACAATGTCATTGATCCACCTTCTTTATTTGCAAACATTGTCCATGATGCTGAAAAACCATTATATAAGAGTTGTACTAAGTTCATGAGGTTGAGTGTTGTGATGTGATTATATACTCTTAAAGCTCAAAACCGGTGGAGCAATAAGAGTTTCACTTCACTGTTGTCTTTGTTAAAGGAAATTCTTCCTGAAGGCAACGAGCTTCCAATTTCAACATATCAAGCAAAGAAAATAATGTGCCCAATGGGAATGGAGGCTAAGAAGATTCATGCATGTCCAAATGATTGTGTGTTATTTCAGAAGGACTATAGTAATTTGATAAATTGTCCAAAATGTGGTGCGTCAAGGTATAAGACCACAAATTCAACTAAGGTTAAAAATGGCTCTCCTGCCAAGGTGATGTGGTATCTACCAATAATACCATGATTTCAACGCTTATTTGCTAATATAGAAGATGCGCAAAATTTGTCTTGGTATGGGGAGTTAAAGGCCAATGATGATGGCGTCCTACAACATGCATCTGATTCACCACAATGGAAGAAAATTGATTTATTATACCCTCAATTTGGTTAAGAACCAAGAAACTTAAGACTTGGACTCTATACAGATGGAATGAATCCCTATGGTACATTAAGCAGCCAACATAGCATGTGACATGTTATGATTGTTACATACAATCTTCCTCCTTGGTTGTGTATGACAAATAAGTATGTCATGTTGTCAATATTGATATCAGGGCCCAAGCAACCTGGAAATGATATTGATGTTTACCTTCAAACTCTAATTGATGACCTAATGAAACTATGGGAAGAAGGTGTTATGACATATGATGCTTCACGTAAAGAGATCTTTAGTTTGTGTGCCATGTTGTTTTGCACGATTAATGACTTTCTAGCTTATGGAAATTTGTCTAGATATAGCATAAAAGGATACAAAGCATGTCCTATTTGTGAGGAAAATACTGATTCAATCCGACTGAAACATGGTGGTAAAATCGTATATCTTGGTCATCGGAGATTTCTCCCACATCCTTATCAAAGGCAACACAAAACCTTTAATGGGTCAACTGAGGAACAAAGTGATCCTAAACCTATACCAGGAAATGTTGTATATGATCGGGTGAAACATATTGTTAATGAATTTAGAAAGAGTTCAAGTAGTCGTACTCTCGCATGTGACAAATCTCTATACAAGAAGAGGTCAATATTTTGGAATCTTTCTTATTGGAGATCTTTGGCAATTAGACACTACATTGACGTCATGCATGTTGAAAAAATGTTTGTGATTGCATCATTGGCACGCTAATGAACATACCGGGAAAGACTAAAGACGGAATCAAATCTAGAAAAGATTTAGAATTAATGGGTATAAGAAAAGAATTATCAGTGGAGATCAGGGGTAACCGCACATATTTACCACTAGCTTGTTACACTTTGTCAAAGCAGGAGAAAAAGACTTTCTGTGAGTTCTTATATAATATTAAGGTTCCACAAAGATACTCTTCTAATATTCGTAGATTGGTATCAAAGAAGTATCTGAAGTTGATAGGTCTCAAATCTCACGATTGTCACACCTTAATGCAACAAATCTTACCTGTGGCTATTCGATCTATATTTCCAAGCATGTAAGGTTTGCAATCACAAGACTCTGTTTCTTCTTCAATGAAATATGCAACAAAGTGATACATCCTGATACTCTCGATAAATTACGGAAAGATGTAATTGTTACCATGTGTCGGCTTGAAATGTACTTTCCTCCTTCATTTTTTTATATCATGGTGCATCTTGTAGTACATATTACAAGAGAGGTGAAGATTTTGGGTCTAATTTTCATACACTGGATGTATCCATTTGAATGCTACATGAATGTTTTTAAAGGTGATGTTTGGAATCGTTATCGTCCTAAAGGGAGTATTATTGAGGGTTATGTGGCTAGGAAGGTGATGGACTTTTGCAATGATTTTTTGAATTGCAATGAAACTTCTAGCGATCTAAAAAATTCCCATCATACTTAATATTATTGTGGCAAAGGAACTCTGGGAGGACGAGTGAAAGGAATTAGTCGTGAGTTTTGGGAACAAGTACATTTGTATATTTTACACAACATCGATGAAGTTAGTAGCTACATCACATAACACAATGATCTTATCAAGAGAAATCATCCACGGTCCAGTTCAATGTGGCTTGTAAGAGAGCATAATCGAACATTTATTAGGTGGTTTGAAGAGAAAGTCTTTAATCAACTATCTGAATCACCAAATAATGTTGTTGAGAACATGAAATGGCTCACCTTTAAGCCAAAAATGGATGTCATGTCATATGAAGGTTATGGCATAAATGGATTTTCATACTACACAAAACGTCAAGATGAAAGTAGTGTAGTTCAAAATAGTGGGGTCATTGTTCAAGCTTGTTTGTTGTATTTTGCTAGTGCCAAGGATAAAAGACCATACGAAGATGAGATGTCATATTATGGCGTCATTGAGGACATATGGAAATTGGACTATACAAATTTCAGAGTTCCTATCTTTAGGTGTAATTGGGTTGACAACAACAAAGGAGTTTTAGTGGATGAGTTGGGTTTCAAATTGGTTAATTTTGAAAAGATTGGTGAGAAAGATAAGCCATTCATCATGGCAGACCAAGCAAAATGAGTATTCTATATTGATGACCCAACAAATAAAAATTAGTTTGTCGTTCTTCATGGAAAAAGACAGTTTACTGTAGATCCTATAAATGAAGAAGAATACTATGAAAAGTATAGTGATTCCAGCCCATTCTCAGTTGGTTTGCCAAGTGCAAATGTTGAAGATAACACCGATGAATACTATAAACGTCAAGACCATGTTGAAGGAATTTTACTTGACTAACAACTCAACCAATACTAGAGGCATGTATTCTTTGAATTATTTATTTTAATATCATTCAAGCATGTAATCTTTTAAATATACATCATATATCATTCAACCACTTGTGTTTTTATTATCACTTATGTTTCTTTTATCATGTATACTTGCAGGTTCTAAAATGGCAAGTGAAGATGAACATTCTGAGCATGAGCACCATGAGGATGGTACACTACTACAGAAATACCTTATAATGTCACATTTAGAGGCATTGGTTGTATACAAAAAACTGACGCCTAAAACCTACAACGTCGGTTGAAGACATAAACCGACATATATACGTGAAGACCGGCCAGACACGGGTATCACTTTCTATTTAGCGTCGATTTCTCTGACACCTATAAATGCCCGCCAAATCCAATTTTTCCAGTGCTAAAAAATTACCTCCAAAGTTTCACATACGACGTCGGTTGTTTACCAAATAACCGACGACTAATGGTTTTTCACAAGACAAAATTGGACCCACTTTTGTCGTCGGTTTTTGTGAAATAACCGACACTGATATGCTTTCGTGTGCTCTCTTCGTGAAAATTTTTAGGGTTTAGGTTGCCCAATTGGCGTCGGTTAGTTATGGAAACCGACATTTTTGTTAATAGGTGTCGGTTTTCAAAAAAACTGACGACTATTGTCAACTTAATAGCCTCCCGAAATAGACTCTTCCCCATTATTCTTTGTTTCATAGTGCGAGCTCTCTGTCTCTAGAGATTCGTCTGCCGTCGACTGCTCGTGTGCACTCAACACTGCCACCACCGTCGCCACCGTCGCCTCCTGCTCAACGCCACCACTGCCTACTCAACTCCTTCTCAACGCCGCCGCTCAACTCGTGCTCCACCCCGCCGCTGCCTACTCAACTGCCTGCTCAACGCCATTGCTACTGCCGACTGAGTTGCTCGTCTGCTCGTCTTCTTCCTCCATGATCGAGCTCGCTGCCGACAGAGCTTCTCCTCTTCTTCCTTCACGAGCTCGCTACTGATAGGTACAATTAATTTCTTCTACTCTTCTCCCTGTTCGATCATCCGCCTACTCTTCTTCTTCCTTCTCCTCTTCTTCCTCTTATGGCCTTGACGTCGGAGGCGGCTGTTAACAGTGTTAACTCAGCAAATGTAGTGGTTGCAAGGGCACCTTATCATAAAAAATTATTTGCATTGAGAATAATGTATACATTTATTCTCATTAGAGAACCTGAAAATGAATGTCATCATTTAGCCATTCAAGAAGCATGGAAGTGTGGGTGGATAAGAATCATAGTGGACTTAGATTGTATTTTTTGCAATTAAGGTTACACATGCAACATATTTTCTGATTTCCCATTTGTAGTAGCATGGACTAAGAGAGTCTCACTAAAATTGATGCTTATTGAAACCTAATTAATTCATTATAACAGAATTGTGCTGATTGCACTTGTTCTCTTGGGCAGAATTGAGTTGTTGTGTCATCCATTTGCGTTGTTGACTTGCATATATTTGTTCTTCAGCCTTCAAGTGATGTATAATCTCACTCTCCCGATGTGACATTAGGCTTCATTTTGATTCAAATCTTGTACTTGCATATATTTGAGCTTCTAATCCTCATGCTTGACCTAATTCAGTAAATTTTGATGCATGTTGAAATAAGATTCAACTTGTCCGTTCTAGCATCCTAATTTGATTTGATTATGTGCTTTGAACCTTGAAACATGCTTGTTAAAGATACATTGATGTTAAATTTCAAACTTAACTCACATGTGGGTCTTCTATTTCTAAAATGATAATGTGAACTCCTAAATTAGTAACATATATTATTCTTTGTGCACCCAAATACCTTGTGAATCATGTATGCGCCTAAGGTGATTAAATGCCTAAATCTTGACTTGAAATATGACCTAGTATGTATGTTGATATATGAAGCTCTAATGATAATGGTGAAATGGAGTGGATTTGAGGTGGATATGTGGTGGAAATGGTAGGGTAGGTTGGTCACCACGGCCGTGGTGAGGGTAGTATAGGATGGTCGTGGGGTAAGAATACGGCCGTGGTATGGGGCTGGTGGTGATATGTTATGTTGGTGGCCACGGCCGTGGCGGAGTGCCACAGTCGTATTGGGTGAGTGGCACCACGGCCGTGTTGGTTCACATAGCCATTTTGGAGGAGGGGGATGTGGTCGTGGAGTAGCATCACGATTGTTTTGTTCTTCATTGGCCACGGTCGTGGCGACTTGGGGAAAAACCCTGTTGAAATGTTGGTTCTTGGTCATAAATTCGCACGACCGTGGTGAGGCTTGCACCACTTGATTATCCTTTAAACTTCATCATTCTTGGATGTCTTTGCTTGGTGACAACTCTTGGCCATTGGAGGTAGGTTGAGGGAGATTTTAGGGCCTCCTTTGGACCTCCCCATGAGTGGAGGAGCCCTAGAACTCCTTCTTTCTCTCTCTTCCATCTAAGGCATGGTCCAAGTACCTGAAAACAGTGCAAAGAACATCATAAGTGCATTTGGAAATGATAAACACATTAGGGGCAAAAGCTTGTAATCTAACATGTTTAGATGTGATTTAAGTACAAAATGGCACATGATGGAGCCCTAAAATAGGGCTACATCACCCCCTAATTCAAATCGTTGATATATGGAATCATGATTTATTTACTGTTTAGTATTTACTGACAAGCATGATTAAATGATGTTACATAAAACTTAGGATATGAATGATAAAACTAGGATTGTAGTTATAAGAATGACAACATACATGTATTTGTCGGCCTAGAAACCCGTCCAAGATTTACTCATTAGGAGTAAATTTTGGATAGTCCCCGGTTTGGGACTGTTCTTGAACACCTAATCTCACTTAGGATGTAAGTGTATAATGTGTATTGGGTTTTCAAGAAAATTTAGGCAACATTTCCTCATTTGTTCTCTAAGTACATATGTACTTGGAGAACAGCAGGGAAATGCTGCCGAAATTTTCTTTAAAACCCAATACACATTATACACTTACTAGTGAGATTAGGTGTTCAAGAATGGGATAGGTGGTACACATTTATTATATATAAGAATGACAACACATGTATTTGTTGGCCTAGAAACCCATCCAAGATTTACTCAATAGGAGTATATCTTGGATAGTCCCCGGTTTGGGACTGCTCTTGAACATCTAATCTCACTTAGGATGTAATTGTATAATGTGTATTGGGTTTTCAAGAAAATTTCTACAACATTTCCCCGTTTGTTCTCTAAGTACATATGTACTTGGAGAACAACGGGGAAATGCTGCTGAAATTTTCTTGAAAACCCAATATACATTATACACTTACTAGTGAGATTAGGTGTTCAAGAATGGGATAGGTGGTACACATTTATTATATATAAGAATGACAACACATGTATTTGTTGGCCTAGAAACCCGTCCAAGATTTACTCAATAGGAGTAAATCTTAATTATATATAAGACCTTAAACCCTAAAATTTTAACCATGCTTAAACTCTAATCTGTTAACCCTAGACCCTAATCTTGTTGTAATATATACTTGTTTTCTCTTTGATCATAGAATGGATAGATCATGGATGTCCATTCGCAATCACTGCACCCCAGAGTTTATTTCTGGTCTTGATCAGTTTATTAGATTTTCCGAGGAACATAGGAAACAACTTGGAGATAGGTTCTACTGTCCATGTAGGCATTGCGGTAACAACTTGAAAGTCAACACTGGTGACGAAATCAAAAGTCATGTCACGTGCAACGGGATTGTACAAGGCTATACAGAATGGCACTGGCATGGAGAGTTGTCAAACCCAAAACCATTAGATGTCGATAGCAGTGCTTGTGTGGAAGAAGTTATTACCTTTGATGATGTAGATGTGAACGAACTGGTTCCAGTAGACATCGTTGATGCGATGTTGGATAGTTGTGGGGTAGAGCACACCGAAACCGATCCACCTCCCATGTTTAGAAACATTGTGCATGAGGTTAAGATACCGTTATACACAGGTTGTACTAAGTTTATGAAGCTTAGCGCTGTGTTGAGATTGTATAAGCTGAAAGCTAATAATAGATGGAGCGACAAAAGCTTCACGTCATTATTGTCTTTGTTGAAAGAAATGCTTCCTGAAGGAAACGAGCTGCCAATATCAACATACCAGGTAAAGAAATTGTTGTGCCCAATGGGAATGGAGGCCAAGAAGATACACGCATTCCCGAATGATTGTGTATTATTTCAAAAGGACTATGTGGATTTGAAAGATTTTCCAAAATGTGGTGCGTCACAGTATAAATTGACGACTTCGGGGGAGTCTAAAACTAGTTCTCCTGTCAAGGTGATGTGGTATCTACCTATAATATCACAGTTTCAATGCTTGTTTGCCAATCCGATAGATGTAAAGAATTTGAGGTGGCATGTAGATGTTAAGAAAAATAATGATGGGATCCTACGACATGCGTATGATTCCCCACAGTGGAAGAATATTGATCTATCGTATCCTAAATTTGGTGAAGAAGTCAGGAATCTAAGACTTGGGCTTTGTACAGATGGGATGAATCTGTACAGGACATTGAGCAGACAACATAGCACTTGGCCAGTCATGCTTGTTATATACAATCTTCCTCCCTGGCTGTGTGTGAAAAATAAGTACGTTATGTTGTCATTGTTGATATCGAGCCCTAAACAACCTAGAAATGATATCAATGTTTATCTTGAACCTCTGATTGATGACTTAAAGAAACTCTGGGGTGAAGGTGTGATGACCTATGATGCTTCACGAAGAGAGACATTTTGTTTGCACGCTATGTTATTTTGCACTATTAATGACTTTCCAGCATATGGGAATTTGTCTGGATATAGTGTCAAAGGAGCTAAAGCATGTCCTATATGTGAAGAGAACACTGATTCAACAAGACTAAAACATGGCGGCAAGACTGTATATCTTGGTCACCGAAGGTTTCTTCCAAAATTCCATTTGTATCGTAGGAAGCACAAAGCATTCAATGGATGGAATGAGGAACGGAGTGCACCTAAACCTATATCGGGGGAGGTTGTTTATGAAAGAGTAAAAGACTTTGTCAATGAATTTGGTAAGAGATCACAATGTACTATGGTCACATGGAGTGACAAATCTTTATTCAAGAAGAAGTCAATATTTTGGGATCTTCCTTATTGGAGTTCTTTGACAGTCAGGCATTGTATCGATGTCATGCAGGTTGAGAAAAATGTCTGTGATAGCATCATTGGTACTCTGTTGAATATACCAGGTAAGATTAAAGATGGGATAAAATTGAGACTAAACCTACGTGAAATGGGAATAAGGTCAGAATTAAAAGAATTACGTGAAATGGGAAATCAGAGAACATACTTACCTCCTGCTTGTTATACGTTGTCTAGAAAGGAGAAGAAAGCTTTTTGTGAATGCTTGGTAAATGTTAAGGTGCCACAGGGTTACTCATACAACATCCGTAGATTGATATCAATGAAAAATCTGAAGTTGATAGGTATTAAATCTCATGATTGTCACACTCTAATGCAACAAATATTGCCCGTGGCAATTCGATCTATATTGTCGAAGCATGTAAAGTTTGCAATCACAGACTTTGTTTCTTTTTCAACAGTCTGTGCAACAAAGTTATTGACCCTGATACTCTCGATACTTTGCAAAGAGAAGTGGTTGTTACCCTATGTCAGCTTGAGATGTATTTCCCTCATCCGTTATTTGATATCATGATACATCTTGTTGTCCACTTGATTAGGGAAGTGAAAATGTTGGGACCAATTTTCTTGCATTGGATGTATCCCTTTGAATGATACATGCGCGTTTTTAAAAGTGATGTTCGAAACCGTTATCAGCCTGAAGGGAGTATTATTGAGGGTTATGTGGCGAGAGAGGTTATGGATTTTTGCAATGACTTTCTGAGTGGTAATGACACTCCTGGTAATGACAAGAATATTGAGGAGCAATTTGGCAAAGGAATTTTGGGATCACGGGTGAAACTAATCAACCGTAAGTAGTTGGAACAAGGTTACTTATATATTTTACACAACATGAACAAAGTGAGTGTTTATATCAAGGAACATACCAATTTCATCAAGAGACAATATCCTTAAGCCAATTCAATGTGGCTTTCTAGATTGCATAACAAGACATTTATTAAGTGGTTTGAAGATAAAGTCTTACATCAACTATCTCAAACACCAGATGATATTACTGAAACTATCAAATGCCTCGCCTTTAAACCAAAATTGAATGGTATATCTTATGAAGGGTATGACATTAATGGATTCACATATTACACAAAGCTCCAAGATGATAAGAGTGTCGTCTAAAACAGTGGGGTCACCCTTCAAGCATCGACTATGTTTTTTGCAAGTGCAAAGGATAAGAGTCCACATGAAGCTAAAATGTCATATTACGGTGTCATTGAAGACATATGGGAGTTTGACTACATAGATTTCAGAATTCTGCTCTTCAAATGTAATTGGGTTGATAACACCAAAGGAGTTATAGTGGATGAATTGGGTTTCACTTTAGTGAACTTTGAAAAGATTGGCAAGAAGGGTGAACCATTCATATTGGCATCACAGGCAAAACAAGTATTTTATATCGATGATCCTGCAAATGATAAATGGTCAGTTGTTCTTCATGGTAAAAGACAGTTCATTGAATATCCTATAGATGAAGAAGAGTACTATGATAAGTATGATGACTCCAGTCCATTCTCAGTTGGGTTGCCAACACCACAAAATATTGAAGCTAATGATGACTTGTATGTGCATGGAGATCACAATGAAGGATTGTTAATTGATAAACGATCACAATATTAGAGGCATGCATGTTTATATTTTTTATATGTTTCATTTGTATATGTGAACTATACAATGTTTCATTTTTCAATGTTTCATTATCTTCTAGTTATGTCAAATGCAAAATGTTTGATTTTTAATGAAATTTTTCGATGGTTGAGCATGGGCATGATGCCCATGATGAGCATGGTGAGGATACCAATGCATCGCCTCACAATGTAAGTTTTAAAAATATATCATATATTTCTATCTATAAGTCCATTTATAGTTATATCGTGTAAGTGTGTTTATTTTGTCAAATTTTAGGTTGATGATCCACATGTACCCTATGAAGCACTTGAGGCACTTGATGAGAAGTACCAAAAAGTTGACAAGAGAAGGGGCATCACTATGATGATGAAGTTAACAACACTAAGGGGTAATGGACCCAAATTGGTTGTGGATTTTGATAATGCAGGAAATGCAATTGGAGTGAACCACAATTCATTTGTTTCATATCTTGGGTATGTTACTCGTAGCCATTGTGGTTGTAAGATAGATTCTTGGTATAAAGTTCCTAAGGGGAAGAAAGACTTAATATGGAAGGATTTATGTGTGAGTTATTATTATTTGCAATTCTATTTTGTAGATTACTAATTTTTTGGATACTAGTTAATAGCAATTCTATTTTGTAGAGTATATTTGCGTTGGATGAAAAGTTGCATCGTAAATGCGTGATGCAATGTTGTGGGAGGGTCCTTAGGAACTATAGGACAAATCTCATCTGAGAATACATAAAAGATGGTGAGAAGAGGAAGAAGTCAGCCACGGAACAGTGGAACTTCCTGGACCAAGAAGAATGAGACGCGTTTGTTGCTTTAAGAAACACTGATGAATTTATGGTATTAGGTGTTACTCCCTATTTAATTAATATACATTGTATTCACCTATTCAAGATTAACCTTTAGTGTTACTAACCAAATCAATGTGCATACTAACTAGGCTATCAGTGAGGTGCAAAGAGCAAGGCATGCACTGAATGTGCATGACCACACAATGGGTCCAAAGGGCTCTGCAGGCGTTCTCCAAAGACTACAGGCTGAGTGTATTGCTCTGTCTACTTCTACTCAGGAGTCCTCTACTATAGGTACTGCACATATGCCTCGCCATGATGTCTGGATAGTTGGGAGGCAAAACAAGAAGGGAGAAATAAAAAAGCCCGCAACTACTGAGGCGACTGCAAAAATGGTAAAATACAACTCTTAGAGAAATCGTTCGAATATTGATTATTTGTGGTGTTTATTTACTTACTAATTTCTGTTAATGGTGATTAGCGGGAGCTACATGAGCTGAGGAAAAAAGTCAAGTTCATCCCTGAGGGTACAAGGGATGAATTGACAGTTGCTTTGGGTAACCAAGAGCATCCTAGACGTGTTAGGGGTGCAGGTGCTGGTGTGGGCATCAAAGCATTCTTTGGGCCATCCCAGTGCAAACATGTCCCAAAAGCAGGAATTTTACCAGAAGAGGTATCCTATTCTTTTTTAGAATGCTACTATAAAAGGGAATTCAATAATCAGAAGCTAACATTTCTTTTATCTATGTATAGGTAGATAAGACAGTTGATAGGAGAGTCGATGAAGTAGTTGATAAGAGAATCAAGGAAGCAGTTGATAAGACACTCCTTGAAGCAATGAGCAAGTGGCAGGCATATCTGACTACCACTCAGACAGTACCTATGGCGTCCCGCTCTATTCCTACTGTAGAGTTTGGGAGTAATCCTGTAGACCCACCACCTAGCACATCTTCTGTAAGTATTTTTATGACATAGTAGCTAGTCTTTTCAAGATGATATGTTTTCAAGATGATATGTATATATGTATATAATATTCTTTACGTAAATTTACAGGGGTTGAAGCCATGCCATCTAAAAAGTAACAAATACGTCATTGCAGATGTGTCGACTTATCCATCCCTTCTAGGGGAAATGTTTCATGGGTCTCCATTACCATATGGTTGGGTTCGTGTGAGCCCGCTACATATATTTCCCAATTGGATAGATCTTATATTGCCATATACCCACCCAGATTGTGAAATGCTTGGTGAGGCAGAAGGCAGAGTGATATTATGGCCCAAAGCGGATGTCATCTATACTGAAATTGTATGGTAAATTTACATTACGTTAAATTGTTAGTGTGTATATATGAGGTCAATTGATCTGAAATTATATATATAGGTTAAAACGAAGACACCTAGAGCATCTAGGCCTCCACCTCCACCTCCTACATTACCAAGTTGGGTTCCACAGGACCTACCTACCCCATTAGGTCCTAGTTGTAGGGGTATGGCAGTATGGTTAGGCAAACATCATATAAAGTGTCCTATAAATGTTTCTATAGATGTGGATGTTGTAGGTCAATCATATGAAAACAAACTATTTATACAAGATATTTTGGAGTGATGATGGATGGAATCTAACTGAAGAAATGGGCGTAGGATGAGTTCGTCAGCCTTTCCAGGTCCTTCAAACTCTCCCACGGGGCTTTGGGGACCAAAAAGGGTTAGAACCACAAGGTGGAAACTCCCTAGATCAAAACTTGGAGCTCTCCCTCACGGAAGCCACCTTCTGGTTGCCAGGGGTAGGTATTTATAGATGAAGGCAGACCCGCAGTTGAGGACACACCGTGGTCCAGGTGGATACACCAGTCACGGTCCTGCTTGCCACAGTCGTGGTGGTGGCCACGGAGGTCGAGGTCATGATTTGTTTTCCAGCATCACGGTACAGTTGTTACCAAGATTGGTTCCAAAATTGTAGCTGACACCGCAGTTGCGGTGTATGCCTTGGTCGCGGTCGAGGTGGATGGGAATCTAGCTTCCTCGATCTCAGTTGATCCTGCAATTGTGGTGCTAGTTTGGGTCGCAGTTGCAGTGGACATCGCGGTCGCGGTCTTGCTTACCTCGGTCGTGGTCCATCCCGCGATCGCGGTATCTGTTTAGGTCACGGTCGAGGTGGATGCCTTGGTCATGATCTTTCCCACCTCGGTCGCGGTCGCGATGGATGGGAGGCTAGCTGCTGTAAAAACCATATGTTGGGGAGAAATCTTGGAGATTAGATGTCATTTCAGGTTTAGTGCCTGCAAGTCCTAAAATTGGCTAGTTTGGGAAACTTTATTTATAAAAAGATATAAATTACTAAAAGATAAGAAACATGGTATATTTTGGGCATATTAAGGCTATAGTGACACAAAACCATAGATAAATGCTTGGCATAAATACGTAAATTTGGGTGTTATCAACCACCCCAAGCTTAAACCCTTGCTTGTCCTCAAGCAAGACTGTGCTCAAAGAACAAAAAGGTAACATCCAAATTAAGCTTGGCGATAAATGCTAATTAAAACATCAATTCTCTTGATCTATGTTGTTTCAGAGCAAATCTCCACCAATCAAGCACAACCCTGCTAAAGTAGGATCAAAGAACATCTAGGAAAGATTAAGCAAATTCACTACAACCTGTCGATACTCATGAGGGTTTGAATCATAATTATACAACTTAAAATCATTGTCATATAGGCGATCACACGGGTGATGAGCAATGAGTTGTCATCATGTATCCACATAGGCCAATCCCCAGAAACGGCGCCAAAAAGTTGATCAGCCTAAATCGTGCGTCCGGAAGGGAGGTAGACTCAGAAGGAATCGAACTTTAGATTTATAACCTGAAACCTTCAAGGACTCTCGCAACTTTATTACAAGGTCGAAGTAGATATACGGGGTCAAACACAGGGACTTGGTGATGTTTAGGACGCTTGAGGTCTCGCCCTTAAGTCAGATAAGCCAAGATGATAGTTGGGGAAAATATGGGCTAGAACTAGTCTATCTGATTGTCATGAAATAAAACAAAGCAAAGAAAAGAAAATAAAATAGAGTCTATGAGATTCTACTGATTAGATAGAAGGAGTTCTTGGATATGTAACCACAAGTCGAGCAGGCTATGTACCTTTTCTCGGGTGTAGACAACCCTCGAACACCCCAGCAAACAGTCTACATCCAAACCTGGTACACATCGTGGTATCTGTTCCTGTGGGGTCATCCTACTCGCTCTTGCATAGCGTGACTAAAACTCATCGATGATATGAAACATCTCTCGAGGATGACAAACCAACATCCTAGAATATTCTAGAGGCCCTCTTAGGTCTAGAATATTCTGGGACATGTTAGGAATAGACGACCTTGAACCGTCCTCCTTTCAGATTCTGATCCAAACTATCTTCTCTTATCTATTTCTACAACGAACCTATCGATATAGACAGAAATAGCAGTTCAAGCAAGAAAGAGATCAACCAATTAGCAATCAAAACCAGAAAGAGGAGATTGAACATAAAATGTGCTAGATCTGAAATAAAACTACTTGCTTAAGGTAAAAGTACATAAACATGCCCAAAATGGGCTACATAGCCAAGAAGGAGCTCGACTAACCATGGACAAGCATAATTGGCACCGAACAAAGATGAAGGAACATCATTGTACAGAAACAAAGGGGAACAATAGAGGAAAGGAGAAGAAGAAGAGATTTATCCCATACAGAAGAGGTGGCTCTCACTCCTTAGCCTCTGTATGGGCTGGATCTCGTCTTTGGGTCATCCTCCTTGATCTTCTGGACTCCTCGACCTTCTTTCTCCTTGATTCTGCCCCAAACAGTAGCTCGATGGATGTGTGGAGGTGGAAGATGGCTGGAAATGGCGGGGAATGGGTGAACGGAGGTGGAAGTGATGATTGACGGAAGCTAACTTAAGAGACGGGCGTAGGACGAGTTTTTCGACCTTTCCAAGTCCTTCAAACTCTCCCACGAGGTTTTTGGGACCAAGAGGGGTTGGAACCACAGGGTGGAAACTCCCCATATTGGAACCTGGAGCTCTCCCTCGCGGAACCCACCTTTTGGTCGCCAGGGGTAGGTATTTATAGGTAAAGGCAGACCCACGGTTGAGGATGCACCACGGTCGAGGTGGATGCCTCGGTCGCGATCTTGCTTGCCACGGTCGCTGTGGTGGCTGCGGTGGTCGAGGTCGCGATCTGTTTTCCAGCATTGCAGTAAAGTGTTACCAAGATTGGTTTCGCGATTGTAGCTAACACCGCGGTTTCGGTGTATGTCTTGGTCACGATCGAGGTGGATGGGAATCTAGCTACCTCAATCCCATCAATCCCGCAATCACGGTGTAGTGACCGTCTCACGAAAACATGATTAACTAATGCAGAAGCGACTTATTTGCAGCGGATTATTGAAAATCACTGAAAATTAAAATTTTTTGCAAAGAGATCCTCACATAGGAAATCTTTTCCAACAAGAACCATTGCATAACATTTACATTCGGGTTCAAACATACATAACATGTACCATATCTTTTCAGAGATTACATCATCAACTGTCTTATAACATTATATATAGACAATATACAAATCTCGAGGCATCAAGCCAAAACCTCAGATTGATTCATAAAACACTGACTAGAAACTTCGAGGACCTGAGAGTATATAGACGACACATAGGACTTTCTAACTACATAACTTGATAGGCAGTATCTCCACCTGAGATATTCTGTTGTCCATGCTGTCACTGCTGTTGTCCATTCCCTACAATGAAATTCTGCTTCTTTGTCTGCGTCCACCTAAAAAGTTGGATCCCACGGGGGTGAGACAATTGTAAATTGCCCCAGCGGGAGATATAACTCTCTGCCAAATCATTGTTATAGCAGTTTATTAAAATAAACTAAGCAGAAGGATTTATATATATAATTAACAACAGGTAAATCACTTGTATGAACAAAGTGAAGTAATCTCCTTTTTCAAGGATAATGTTGCATCTACTCATGGTAGACTCATAATTCATCCATATACTTGTAATGAATACAACAGATATGAACAACATCAATGAACTACAGATATATAATAGAAATATAACATCAGCCAATGGATTTTCGTATTCAATCCTTAAGCAAACATGCTATACGACTGATTTCATTTTACAAACACACTTATTCCCTGAGGAGATGAGATATACCGCTCATGCTCCAACCGACCACTGCGAAGTCAAAATCAGTACCATACAAGGTCAATGGAAGAGCTAGATTCCCATGACCTCCCACATCTCGATCAGTGCAAGATCACATGCAGGACATCTTGTGTCTCTGCTAAATATAGCTTTCCAGAGTATACTGGCAACTTCACTATCAGAGTTACAATGGCGTGCTGCACTCTCTTCGCGATCGTGAGATTTCGTGTTTATCTCCACTGATTTGGCATTAACATTATTGGGAGATGTGTACGACATCTAACCCAATCATCAGGAGATTCGTGATACATCCATCCCGGTACATATAATGAAGGAATGAGAGATTAAAGTACATCTCACATCAATTCCTACATTAGGATGTAAGGATATTCACGTCCATCACCCCCACATACTCAAAAGTATGCTCTCCAGGAGTTCCCTTAGGAAAACCTGTTTCACCATCATTTAACTACTGAAAATGATGGATCTATGGTCAGGGATCTACATGATATGATTTCACTTGATTGAATTAAGTACATTAGCATATTATTTTAGCATCAGTCAAGTTCTCAAACATAACTTATTACAACAATGCTATAAAGAGACATGTACTACTTTCATAAGATATTTATCAGTCTTTCAAAGACCTTGGGAACTCAGTCCCTCATTTCAAAACTGGGAATTCTCATCCCTTCACATTCTCATCACCATAATCATATGGTTCTGGGTATTCAAACCCTTAACTCATCATTGAGCATTATTATACCTTTTTCAGGTAACTATCACCTTCAGGTCATTTGACCAAGGCATTCATGATACTTGTTACACAAGCATCACACCTGGCTCACAAGGCCATGAAATATCTTGTCACCTCTTTCTAGGCAACAACTTGCTCATATGACTCATATAATCCTTACACATTGTTACTTTTACTAAGCAACAACAAAATTAAGGCTCATAATGCCAATCAACATTTATTATATAAATGTCATAGCTCAAATCTAGCTATGTTCATTATCTCATCATACCTGCATGTTTGTTAGGCACGATAACAGTCATACAAGATATTCATCACATCATGTGATACAATAGTAAAACCATTATTCCTTTTCTAGGAATTAGGGTTTACTATCAAACAGGGCTTATCATTCCCTTTACCCAAGTCTGGGTTAGGGTTCCCCTTTTCTCATTAATTAGGGTTTCATGATTATATAATCTATCCAACCCTTAATTCATTAATCCATACCTCTAGTTCATTCAAAGATATCATATTTACTTATTCAAGACCATTACTTTCATCATATAACTCATATATCATTAATGATCATCAATTCAAGGTATGAGTTCATTTCTCATCCTCATCATGGTATGATTATATCATACACATAATTTGGGCTTAACCCCATTTTCAAGGTACATTAATTAACACTCATCAAGGTGCAACAACTCATTACATTTCATTGTAATAGTTGCATAACACACTTCATATGTTTCTTACCCAAATATATTGGATTTGGAGTGTATCCAGGTATATAAACCCTGAAGTGTTGAATGTGATAACTATCATATCTTGATGTATCACTTTCTCATCATTTCAGACTATCTTGAGTTAACCAACTTATCTTGTATTAAGGTATTTCCCTCTTAATACATTCCATCACTAAACTCTCACCTTTAGCATATAATGCATAGGCCACACATTAGAATTGTCCATCTATTTTTAATGATATGGACTTGTCTAATGCTAAAGACATTGTTTACAATTAAGATACATATAATCAACCACATGAAATGTTTCACCTTTATAAGTCATTTCTTTTATCTCATCATTAGTATTTCCTTGCATCCTTATTTTAAAATTAGAATTATGACCCATTGTCATATTTCCCAGGATTAGGGCTTTATGTATAATGACTTACATTAGAGTCTCATATTCCTTCACCCTTCTTAGGGCCTCTCATCACAACATAACATCAGAACATTATGTGTTGTTAGTTCTTAATCAGGGTTTCTCATAGAATCACCCTCAACTAGGGTTTCACATGGATTCACCCTTAATTAGGATTTCCACTATAGTCACTCACAATTTGGGTCTACAATCCATCTCCATTAGGATTTCATTCAATTATTCATAATTAGAGGTTCACTTATCATCCCAATTAGGGTTTTACATCTCTTTTCCCTAAATTGGAGTTTCACACATCACTACCCTAGATTAGGGTTATATCCTCACCCTGGATTAGGGTTACATTTAGAATTGCTCTCAATTAGGGTTAGAATTCGATAACCCTGTCAATTAGGGTATATATTCATGATTATGGTTTCATGATCTCTCTATTTAAGGATCATACCCTCAATCACCTCATGAATTATATTCATGTTAATAACTCATGCTAACATCATCTCAACTTGATAAGGTCATATCATCCCTTCAATCAAGTACATACAACTATGAATGACATCGTGTACCAAGTCATTGATCCAATAGGCAATTAGGGTTCATTACTTAATTGGCACTAATCACTTAGGTACTATTAGGGTTTCAACCTTTGTACCATCAATGATCATCATTACTAATCATCATTGGATCAATGAATCATTCATCATCTCTATTCTCAAGAGATTCAATCACCTTGGACCTCCATTACATAAGGTATCCAATTGAATTGATCAATTGAGTCCGCAATTACAACAAGTGTCTAAGTGGATTAACCAATTGAGTCCTCAATCAACTTTGATTACTTGAGCCCCAAACGGTCTTGGTCCTTCAAGGTTCAAACGGTTTGAAACCGTTTGGTAAAGGTGGTGCTTGAGACCGTTTGCCCAAGCAAGTAGGTGAAGACCGTTTGCCCAAGTTTGACTTTTGAAACCGCATGGGTACAAATGGTTTGGAATCGTTTGGTCCCAAACGGTCTTGAGACTGTTTGGAATCAAACGGTCTTGAGACCGTTTGGTCCAAATCTCCTCAAAACCGCATGGACCAAAGATGGTCTCAACTACACCAATCAGTTTAGGGTTCTCAATATTGATTCCTTCAATCATTGAATTCATGGAACCAATCATCAATTGGACCTATCCTCATACTTAAATTGAGTTAAATAGGTCAAATTTCAATTGATTTGACCCTCAATTAGTCCTCAATTAGGGTTTGAATCAATTGAATTAGGGTTTGGAATCGATGATCCTTCAACACTAATCAATGCAAGATTAGTTACTTTGAAACCATTGAACCATCATCCAAAATGAACATGACCTGACCCCAAACGGTCTTGAGGTCGTTTGGATGACCACCAAACGGTCTTGGGACCGTTTTCCCATCACATCATTAAAATCTAAGTCAACCAATTAGGGTTTGGATCATTGGATTGATCACCAAATCAGCAATTGATTACACTTTAACTTAGTATCATTGGATCATCAATTGCTTAACCATACTCACCCCTAGACCTCCAAACGGTCTTGGGTGACCTCCAAACGGTCTTGAGACCGTTTTTATGAGCTCCAAACGGTATTGAGACCGTTTGGCTCATCCAACCCTTGGATTCTAGTGAAAAATCATTAGGGTTTGAGCTATTGAGTTGATCATCAAATCAGCACTTAATTGCAAAGTGATTTGGTACCTTTAGACCTTCAATTGGTCAACTATACTTAACCCCAGACCTCCAAACGGTCTTGGGTGATCCCCAAACGGTTTTGAAACCGTTTGGGTGATTCCCAAACGGTTTTGAAACCGTTTGGGCTAATCAACCCAAAATCTCAAATCAACTCATTGGAATTTCAGCACTAATTGCAATTACGGTTTTCCCAATTGATTAGCCTTCATCTCATGATTACTTGGGAATTAATCCATAAAATTTGGTGAGTCATTAAAAAACCTAATTAGGAACAGGAATATCAAACGGTAAACCCTTGTTCAACTCACTAAAACGGTTTTGAAACCGTTTGCCCAAAAAGTTAAATTAATCAAGCTGAAAAATCAGCACTTAATCCAATTAGGTTTGCCTAATTGATTATCCTTCAACTCACGATTCCTTGGGAGTTAACCCATCAAATTTGGTGAGTCATTAACCAACATAATTAGGAACAGTAATATGAAACTTTCAACCCTTGGTCAACTCACTCAAACGGTTTTGAAACCGTTTGCCCAAAAAGTTAAATTAATCAAGCTGAAAAATCAGCATTTAATCCAATTAGGTTTGCCTAATTGATTAGCCTTCAACTCACGATTCCTTGGGAGTTAACAAATAAATTTTGGTGAGTCATTAAAAAAACATAATTAGTAACAGTGATATCAAAAGTTCAACCCTTGGTCAACTCACTCAAACGGTTTTGAAACCGTTTGCCCAAAAAGATAAATTAATCAAGCTGAAAAATCAGCACTTAATCCAATTAGGTTTGCCTAATTGATTAGCCTTCAACTCACTATTCCTTGGGAGTTAACCCATAAAATTTGGTGAGTCATTAAACAACATAATTAGGAACAGTAATATCAAACGGTCAACCCTTTGTCAACTCACTCAAATGGTTTTGAAACCGTTTTCCCAAAATGTTAAATTAATCAAGCTGAAAAATCAGCACTTAATCCAATTAGGTTTGCCTAATTGATTAACCTTCAACTCACGATTCCTTGGGAGTTAACCCATAAAATTTGGTGAGTCATTAACCAAAATAATTAGGAACAGTAATATCAAACGGTAAACCCTTGGTCAACTCACACAAACGGTTTCAAACCATTTGCTCTCAAACGGTTTGGTGAAACCACATCAACAATTAACTCAAAACCGTATGAACCATGATTTCTTTGGAAAAGGTATCCAAGATGATGTCATCGTCATCTACCTTCGTCCCTGAAGTTCTAACAACTTCTGATTTCATGAAATAACCATTTTCAACCAGCAATTAGACAAAATAATGAAGGAATTGTTGAAATTGCAAGATTAATGGTTGAATAACAATGAAAAAGGGTTCAAGTTATAAAACCCGCCTCCAATTGAGCTTCAAAGCTCCATGTCCACGGCAACAATGGTGGATGCAACTCCTTTCACCATTACAAGGCTCATCCTCAAGGTTTGAGTGAAAAGGAATGGTTAGAATTGGAGAGGAGATCGAAATAGGAAGAAATCCATAATTTATTTTCGATTTCCACCATGGAATCAAGGTGAAATGGATCAAGAACCTTACCAACAGGTTGGGGGTCGTCCTCATGATCCTCCCAATCTCCCTTGGTCGTTTCCCAAGCAAGGAGAAGAAGTGGGGTCGAAAAAGCCTTCCATTTGGCTTGTAAAGGGTCTTTTTATAAGAAATCCAAGGAGAGAGAAAGTGCCTTATAAAATTCATTTAATCCCAAAAATGTGGCCGCCTCTTCCCTCTTATCTTCCTTAGGGACAAGGCTATCTTGTTTGCCTTTTATCCCTCTCAATTATCCATGATTTAAAGAAAAGAAAATTAAGCACCTTAAATCATATTATATTAATATCCATATGTGAGTTGATGTTTCTTTTTCTTATAAAATTGTGTGTGAGTTATCCACTCCCTTGGATATTTTCATGGTCCTTGCAAGGCTCAAGGACGTCACACACACATCTGAATCCAACCATTTAAATTTTGGTTGAAGTCCCTTTCATTAATACATTTATTTTTCCCTAAATCGAATTAAGGTTTCAATTAGGATTAAATCTTGATTATTTTAATATCAAGATTCTCTCTCCTCCAACTTAATTCAAATGAGGCACCACTCTCATTTTCTTTGCTCTAATTGATGACAAGAAACATTAGGGACCTTATTGAAGTGGTAATTTACATATTGAACCCTAGGTTTTGGGTAAATTGCACTTTACACCAAAACTAGTTTTAATGCACAGACTTGCTTTATCAGCTCTTTCTTGGTACTCAGGCTACCATAAGCCACACCTTTGCATAATCTTCATTCTCATGATGCTTCAACACATGAGGAACATATTATCATGCACAATTTGCACTTAAACCCCTCAACTTGGGTATTTTGCACATTAGTCCAAAACAAACAAAAACATTGATTTCAACAATGTTCAAAAAGGACTAGAATTACAACATAAGTTCCTCTTGAGGCCTAATTACTTTTCATAATATGAGATTAAGCATTTAATCACATTTCTTAATCACAAAACCTAGGGTTAAAGTATAACCCAGGTCGGGGTTGTTACACACGGTGCCGGTTCAGGTGGCGGTCGTGATGGACATCGCGGCCGCAGTCTTTCTTACCTCAGTCACAGTCCATCCTGCGATCGCAGTATCGGTTCAGGTCGCGATCGAGGTGGATGCCTCAGTCACATTCTTTCCCACCTCAGTTGTGGTCGCAATGGATGGGAGGCTAGCTGCTGTAAAAACGGTATGTTGGGGAGAAATCTTGGAAATTAGATGTCATTTCCTCTAACTGTGGCATACAACTCATAAAACAAAATTGACTAATGCGGAAGCGTATTATTAGCAGCGGAATTACTGAAAATCACTAAAAATTAAAGCCATTTATCAAGAGATCCATTCACAGGAAAACTCTTTCATTTAGAACCAAAGTAAAACATTACATCCTGGTTCATATATACATTACATGTATCATTGCACCTCAAGGCATACATGCACAAAATCTCAGATCGAAGTATCAAAACACTAACTCCTAGGACCTGAGAGTACAGAGATGACTATAGGACTATCTACACAAAACTAGATAGCCAATGTATCCACCTGTTGGGTCACTGCTATCCCTGTGACTACTGCTGCTGCTCTTCTCCTACAGAAGAGTTTCTGCCTTGTCGTCTGCGTCTACCTAAGAACATTGGATCCCACAGGGGTGAGACAATTATAAAAATTGCCCCAGCGGGAGAAATAACTCTCCGCCAAAACATTATCATTGTAGTTTATTAGAAATAAACTGAGCAGTGGGATAATATAAATCAATAGCAGATAAATCAACATCTATACGGATTAGAGCAACATTCTTATGCAAGTATTTTAATTATCAACTGATATAGCAGCATGTCTCATATTCAATATGAATTAAAGGAACATAAGTATATTTATGTATCAAGGGCATACTAACAGTATAACATCAACCAATGGTTCTCGTATTTCAATCTTATGCAAATACGCTACACGGCTGATTATATTTTACAAACATATTTAAGCTCTGAGGAGATGAGGTATACCTCTCATACTCCAACCGACCATTTCTAGAATCGAAATCGGTACCATAAATAGGTCAATGGAAGAGCCGGATTCCCATGACCTCCCACATCCTGGTCAGCACAGGACTACAAGCAGGACTGTGTCGACTGCTCAAATAGCTTTCCAGGGTATACTGGAACTTCGCTATAGAATTACAGCGTCAACTGCACTCTCATCGGAAATCGAGAGCATCAATGTTTATCTCCATCGACCCGACATAAAATAACATTGGGAGATTAATGATACATTCATCCCAACCATCGGGAGATTTATGATACATCTATCCCGACACATGAAGGATTGAGAGGTTTAGTGTTTACCTTCACTCAATCTCTTCACCCAAACGTAAGGATATTTTCACCAATTTACCCCCACATATTCAAAATATGTGAATTCCAGGAATTCCATAGAAAACCTATTTCACCATCACCAACTGCTGATGATGATGGATCTATGGTCAGAGCACTACATGAATAGATTTCACTTGATTAATTAAGTACATTTTCATATTCTTTTAGCATCAGGCAAGTTCTCAAACAAAACTTATTATGACAATGCTATAAAGAAACATGTAAACTAAGATTCTATCTTTGACACACATTTCAATATATATAACTAATGTGTGTAATTTATGACACATGTAAATTCATCTAAAGAAAATTCTTTAAGTTTTTACCTAAACTATGTACAATAATCACCACCCGCAAGTGGGCGGATCTCATCGTAGTATAGTTAAAGATTGAACTCTAAGGGCAACATTTTTTAAGAATTAATTGATCGGTCTAACCAAACTAACAAGAGTATTTATCACAAGAAGATGATTATTGATTATAGTTTAAGTGTAAGAATACAAACTAGAATAAAATCTAAGATTATTGATAGATGGAAACACTAGGATGAATGGGTTTCACCACCATTACCTACATTTTCTCTCTCGTTGCACCATAAACAAGCATGCACAAATAACATTGAGGCCCTAAATTACCCATTCAGAATTAGGATTAAACTTGGATAGATATCACTATGGGATCACCATCGTGTTACCTAGAGATCCTATACCCATCACCTTAATAAACACCTATTTGAAGCTCTCATCATGGATTTAATAAGAAATAACAACATCCCAGTTCTTGGGTTCAAGGTTCTTTACATCCAAGATCATGAAAAATGTGTAAACCTATTGATCAGATAAGCATACAAGTATAAAATGATTGATTCAAAATGCAACAAGGTTCATATAGATTTAGATGCAATAATAGAATAAAACCAAGCATCCAGACCGATTTTCATTTCCTAGCATAAGGAACTACTCACTCCTCATAGTGAGATCAGAACAAATAAGGGAAAGGAAAGAGATAGCCATCATCTTTGTGGGTGGAGATATGCAACATTGGAGTGTTTTTCATTAGCCTTTTGAATATATATGGGACTGATCCAACATAATAGAAGAGAATACCTAGGATTGTCATCAGGTGACCCTTCTTCTTCTTTGTCCTTCTAGCTTAGATTTAATTCACAGATGAAGAACCAATAGGTAGAAAGATGGCAACAGAGGTGTCTATGATCTTCCACAATTGAGGTCAAGAAGTTGAGACTAAATGGAAAGGTGGTTGTCCATTGATATGATTGTCAACCGATGGAAACCACCAATGCAGATTGTCTACTTGGAGCAGAGTGAGGATTTTGACAGTCTGGAGGCTAGATAAGGGATGTTTTCACTAGAGGCTATGCTCTCCTATTTATAGGTGAAGTGCTAGGTTTGAAACTCTCCCTAGTCATCTCGTAGTTAAATGGTCGGTCACAATGAAGGTGAAGACGCAGTTGTGCAATGAAGATGATGAGTCTCAATCCATTTAGTATTTACATCTGTAAACAAAAAGATATAACTCACATTAGAGGACGAAGGAAGAGGTTTTGTTAGTTGAGGGACCTAGAGATTCTATCAGAAGGTGAGTATGTGAATCCCATTTGAAGATGACACAGAGTCTCTATCGATCGAGAACCAAAACTTCCATTAGAAGGTAGATGATGAGTTACCATCGAAAGATTACACATGGTCTCTGTCGGTTGAGAACCAAAACTTCCATCAGAAGGTAGATGTCGAATTCTCATCAGAAGGGACATAGGCAGAAGTTTGATCAATATGTGAGTGCATAGTGTTTCCGTCAGAAGACGACCATTGATAGGTGGGCATTGGTTCTTTCTTCAGTAGATGACACTCATGAGTTTTGTTGGTCGATGAGAGTTGGGCTTCCATCGGTTGTCAAGAGATGGAAGCGCAGAGTGATCCAACTGATAAGATTTTAGGAAGATGCAAACTCACCCTCCCAGGGGGCCTACTGGTGTGTGTTTTAGGATCTGCACCTAAGAAGCATCAACCAATGAAATCGTCAATCGATGAAGAGACAGATTTGCACATGATCTTTAAAAAAAAATTGTGCTCACTAGTCGCTTAGCAGGACCACCATCTCCTACTATGGTGCATAAGATATGAAGCTAAAACCTACCATGAAAATGAAGAAATAAAATCAAAATCCTACAATTAACATAAAATTAAGAATATATGAATGCAAGTTCTAAAGTACAACGAGGAAATGAATGCAAAAATTAAACAAAAAATGCAACTAAAAATTGGATGAAGATGTATTTATCAATAATACCACTATTGTGGCACCCCAATATAGAACGATGACAAAGTGAGGAAATCCCCAAATATGATGAACCAAACCTACTTAATATCATAAACCAAGAGGACAAAGAAATCTCCAAAAAAAATTTAGACATCATTCACACGTATGATTAAAACTAGGACTATTATGTTTTGTTGACGTGTAGATAAATGTATAACATTTCACATATATGATGAAAGTCACAAACAATTTATACAAAATATCTCATGCTCATCTATAAAATATATGCATAATACATGGGAAAAACAAGCTGAAATTGAGTTTGGGTCATGGGCACAAATCATATAAAATATCATGTTCAGACCCAAGTGTACATGGATGATTCTAGGACACCACAAAAGACTAAATTTCCACCTTATCCTCACAATTACCTTGGAGAAGGTTCGTCCTTTCTGCCAAACTCCCTACGATAGGCGCTAAGAACATGAAAAAGGGTGGAGAACCACAAAAGTGAGCACAATGGAGGAGAACCACAAAATTGAGGTTGAAGTCTCAATAAGAGATAAAGCATCTATAAAGTATTCTAAGTATGCAAATATAATATATAGAATTAATTAAATAGTTATATGATAATAAGAAACTAAAAGAAAACACTTTGAGCAATAGAGACAATATAAAGTAAAGTCATGCAACATGTATAGGAACACTACTAGAGTAGTAAAATCATGACAAAGTGAATATGTTAAGTTAAGTACACAAGTAAAACTACATTTCTTGATTACATATTTTATTATTAAGCCATGTGTAGTTATGATGCATTGCCCAAGATACTAGCTAGTGCATGTGAAGTCTCTTAACCCACTAAAGAGGATTTGAGGATTATCATGTCTCCTTAAGATGCTGACATGATTTTTTTTCCGATTTGAGACTAAAATATTAAAGGTTTGTCATCGTATGACCTACATATAAACATCAAGCTCATCTTGGTGCTTAGGTCATGGAACCTATCATATCATGAGGTAGTATTACTCTTTTGACATCAAAACACATAATTCTCAATCATATTGTAAGGATTATTCTTTACAACAAGACATATAGTCTTGACCTCATTCATATAAATGGATGATATTAGGGCACCTAGGCTACCCAAACCTCATATGGATTCTCAATAATATACGACTCAGAGTATATTCATACAATCTCAATATTTCTACAAGGATACCCATTTTGCCATCTTGACTTATGAACACTGGGATATATATAGGGTCACGGGGCATTACATGATTTTGGTTTCAATAATTAGTATATCAAGATGGTAATTTGGTACTAGGGTATGCATAAGTAAGGCATTAGAAGCAATGAAATCCAAATTTAAAGAAACCATGCACAAATATAGTCATGTATTCCACCATTCTAACCATACAAAGGCCATGCGATCATCAGGTCTTAAAGACACACTTAATTACTCAAGTTTCTTCTTGTATTGCTATGGGGGTACTGTGCAAAATTTTGTCCAAAAATTCTATCGTTTGAGCATCATATAACCAAAGTAACAAAAAAATGCCTAATTTAGCCCTTTCAGGACAAGATACTTATAAAGTTCACAATTTCTAGCAACAAGGTAGTAACGAGGTTTGACATTTTGTTTCAAAATTGGAAATAACATTAAGGAGGGTGATAAAATCAAACTTCCCCAAGTTATAGTAAATTATTCCCCTTAAAAGTTTCATATTTTTGCCATTTAACAAGTAATTGGCAAGGCTTGGTGTTTGCATATAAGAATTGCATCTTCTAGAATACTAAATAGAGGTTGAATGACTTTCCTTATGTGATGAACAAGATAAAGCTTCATATTCAGGCTTCAAGGTTCACTAAACAATCTAAAAACGTCCACTCTTGCTAGCTCAAGCTCCAACTAGTCGAAAGAAGGTGAACAAAAGAGGTTTATAGGGAAAAACATATTTTCACCATAGAAGATAAGAGATTTATCCAAGAGGGTAGGATAGAGAGTGAGAAGCAACAAAAGATGAGAAGAGGTAGAATAACTTACAAAGAATTTGTGATAAATAAGATTTGGATGATGATTTGAGGCTTTGGTTATCTAAAATCAAGCTAGATCACCAACATGCAACAATATGCACGAGATCCATCTCCAAAAACACTCTAGTCTATCTTCAATTCGTTTCTACATATCCAAAATGAACTAAACCAGCCCTAGGGTCAAGTTGGTCACATATTACAGAATTGGCAGAGAGAAGACTGCATTTCACCCCATAAACAAGGCACTTCAAGCTCCCACATCGACATAAGTGGCTCAAAAACCATGCCCTGAGTACCACTCCAGCTTTCAAAATCATGCAACAATCACTTGCTTGTACACATCAGGTAGCCAGTGACCCAAAGTAGCCGTAGTATCCCCTCCTTGGCATGTTTTCAAAATCATTAAATAAGGCATCTTCCACATTTGATTTAGTGCATTCTAATATAGGGGGGGGCAACGACAATCGAATCTCTTAGTGGTTTTTGATGCTATGTGAATTTCTATGATGGCTCTTCAAGGGATACCTCTATACACTTGATGGAGAAATCATTCAGAGTTACCTTCTATGTACCCCACTTTTACCAATTAGATTTATACACAATATCATAAGCGTATCAAGACTTTAGGTCTGATAGCATGTGTGAATATATTTCAATGAAATGCACTCCATGTTACTAGACCATGACACTTAGTGACAAGCCTCATGCTAAAACATTGAGACAGGAACAACCTTTACTTTTATGCTTTGTTCCTTAATCATATTAGGCAGAGACTACTATTACAACTAACAATAGCATACACAGGAAGTGTAATCCTATTCTGAGTGGCATTTATCCCTTTGAGCGCTTCTTTGTTTTCACTCAATATTACTCCTTTTTTAGAGTATTTGGGTCCACAATTCATGTCCTTCTTCCTAGACACGAGAGGGAAAACTATCACTCAACTCAGTCCTTTTGTTTTTTGTTAGCTATACTCCTAGGTATATGGGGTATCATGTTCACATGCAGACATGTCTCACCTTATTTTTATCGTGAGTCTCGTGGTTTAAAGTTTCTATGTAGATATGGTCTTCTTCAAATACCGCCCATTTACATTTCTTTTTTAGCCAGTTTAGATGAATTGATGTGTAAACTGGTATCAATCCATGATATACATGAACGATTCACAACCATATATTTAAATTCCATATTGGTCCCTTAAAAGGTGTTCCCACCTATTTAAATTTATTTTCCAAAAAATTCATTTCGTACTAATAGTCTTGTTGTTGATTCTAGCCACAAACATCTCCCTCCTTGGTCACACTTATGTAGATTCTTTGGGTCCTAGACACTCTACATGCATTAAAAATGTCACAGAAATATGGATATGAGGATGAAAGTACGAATTGTAGTCATATTATTGTTGTTTTTATAAGTTATATAACTAGTTTATATGCATAGGGTGAGTTTTATAACTATCCTCATGTCAACCAAAATAGGAGTTGTCCATGGTTGAGGAGTTTCAAGCATTTGAGTACACTTGGTAACAGGTGCTTATTCCTTTGTCCATGAAATAAAACTAATTAGTTGTAAATGGGTATATAAAATAAAGTGAGGTCTAGATTGAGCAGTGGACAAATACAAGGCTCACCTTTTTCACATGCATTTTCACATGAGCGTGGTATAGATTATGAGGAAACTTTTATCCTAGTTTCTCAAGTGAATACAATTTGTTTTCTCTTAGTTGTTGCAACTTCGTGCATTCAGTTTTCCTTTTAGGTAAATGTAAGGAATGATTTTCTACATAGTGACCTTGCAGAGACCATTTGCATACAACCTCAACCAGGTTTAATAATTCCATTAGGATTTGTGTGTCATCTATAGAGAGCCTTATATGGGATTTTGTGAGACCCCTAAGCTTGCTTAAATGTTTGAACATGTTTAATTACCATAATTTGATGCTTAGAACCCTAATATAACCTTTTTATATGCTTTTCAATCATAATACAAGCTTAAGTTTCAAATTTGGTCCACCAATTTGGACACTATTTGAGCAAGTTATGCAATTTTATGTACATTTTGGAATTTTCTATAATTTACCCAATTGAGATGTTTTCCTTGCAATTTGTCACTTGCATTATGGTCGTTGGATGCTCCCTCATCATTCTTGAGCTTGTTGAGCCATGTGGTGCTCAATTGTACCGTGGTTTGGTGGTGATTTTGCTTCAACGGTGATTTAGGGTTTTACCCTTCGTGGATGAGCCACCTTGAAGGCCTAACAACCGATGGTACCATTGGTTTGGGAAACAACTGATCATCATCAACCATAGGGAACACTGAGGAACATCCTCAGGTCATCCTAAAGGCTCTAGGTCATGGTTCATGTTGGTTTGGTTCACTTGAACTGAGGGTTCACTTATAAACATGATAAACCGATGGTTCAACCATCTATTGACTTATACCATGAACAAACAATGATACCTTCGCCCAAAAAAGGATGGCTGGCCTGGAAGACCAACAACCAATGGTCTGGAAGTACCCAAAAGTCAATGGACCTACTGCTTGCTCGTTCATGGAAGTTTTAAGCCATGGACACATGGAGAGCTCTTCTACACCTCATGCTTCTTCTCTTCCTTGTGTATGGGCTATATCTATCTCTTCCTTCCCCCAAGTTCGAAACCATTGCTCACTTTCTCTTTCCTCTAACATGTATCACCAACTCCACTCTGTTTGGCTGTATAACCAGGTGGTCCAAGGTAGAAGATGACCCCCTTTTTGGAGAAGTAGGTATCCTAGAGCTTCATTTAGCCAACCTAGGGTTTCGAAAGTCATCTCCTAGGGTTTCTGACCAAGTCAAGTTGTTTTCTTCCTTCCTTATATGTTTTCCTTCTTCTTCGTCTTTCTCCTAACTTCCTCTAGGTCGGAACTCTGCTTTTCCATGGTAAACATTGCTTAAAATCTTAAAAGACCTACCTTTCTTGCTCGTCCTATCTAGGGTTTGCTTCTTGTGTGAAGAAAGGTACTAGATGGCCGAGTCCAGAGCTTATGCTTGGATTTTCTACCTTCTCTCTTGAGTTTTCTTTCTGCTAAGAAGTCTATTCTTCTCTGCAGAGCTGAGTTTTATAACCCTCTTCACTTTTATTGCTTACTACAAGCTTGCTTGCACATGTTCTTGCTTGAAAATGAAGATCTATCCTTGTAAAAGATAACCTTGCCTAGGGTTTCAAATTTTTATGGTGCTCCCAGGGGCATAACTAGGGGGAGGCTGCTGGGGCTGAATCCCCCCCCCAAAAAAGTCATGTGTAATAGTACTTATGCATTAATTAGTGATATTAAACAAATAAGAATAGTACCAACCGTTACAATTCAGGATTAATGTTATTGTATTGTTGAGTAAATGAAGGAGATACGAACCATCAGAATATGAATATGTGCGGATGTTGAAGGGGAGTAAATCAGTCTAATTGGGTCATGATAGTTATTAACAAATTGTGTTATTTAGGATTGTTTGTTTCTCCACCATCTCAAGTGCAAATAGAAAATGCCACATACACATTAACAGAGTCTGAGCTGCTAGCAATGCCTTTTTTTTCTAGGAAATTGCTCTAAAATGATTAGAAATCAATCGCAAAAGCCACATACCACCAGCGACGTAGAGAATTGCTTTGATCACGACAGGCCAATAGGGTAGTACGATAATAATAATAATTCATTTTTGTATCTTCATTTTCAGTCTTCCACTTTTGTGTTACCACTATGGTCATGAATGAAAAGTCAAAGATTAACATTCTAATTAGAGGTGTGTAAATTGCATTTTCCTATAAAGTCTAACACTCTAGTTAGAGAGGTGTGCAGATTGTAATTTTCAACAAAGTGCAACATTGATTTTTTTTTTTAATATAAATTATAACATGATATGTTCAATATATTAAGATTGATTTGATAGTAATTTTGTGAGAATGAAACCAAGAGTGTGCAATCATGATTAGTCAACTAATATACAAATCTACACTTGTAAAAAAAATTCTTTTGATGTGCTAATATTATGTCGTCCTTCTTATAAAATTTACCCCCCCCTACTGTGATTTTCTGGATCCACCACTGGGTGTTCCCTATTTTGTTCCAATTCTAAATGAACCTGTAAACAGGTGTACGCCCTTCCTAAGGTAGAAGATGATATGGGACAAGTTGGTAACACAACTGATGGTGCTAAGAACCTACCAACCGATGATCCAAATTAGGGTTTTCAAGTTATTTCCTTCACTACTACATGACCTGATGGTGATACCATGCAACAACTGGTTGTGTTTCTATTTTGACAACTGATGGTGGTGAAAAAGGGTGTCAACCAATGCTGACAACCGATGGTCACCCCTTATGTCAGGTTTTGACTCAATTAGAAGCTTAATGATCAACCACTAAGTACCCTAATGATGCTATCAATCAATGACGATATTAGATTATTATTTGATGATGTTAAATGAATATAGTGCTTATCTAACAACCGATGGTGACTTAATGGTAACAACCTATGGTGAGTTAAGGATGTAGTTGTAGCATCAATTAAGCCTTAAACCAATGGTTTCGTGTTACTTGACGCCATGGTTGGACATATACTCCAATTGATGATTTTAACATATGAACTTGATCCAATGGTTATGATCTAACACTTCTTCATTTAATAGCTTTCAATAATGGACTTGATCCAATTGTTGATATTGGGTGATTTAATATCCAATGGTTTGGATTGAAACCTATAATATTACATGTGAGTTCTAATAATTTGAATTTGATGGTTTCCTCATGTGATCAATTTAAGGAGCTTGATGGTTGCTATGATAGCTTGCTTGAAATGAACAACCGATGATGGGTTTTAACCCCAAAACCTATGGTGCCCTCTTTATGTTATTAAATAAGGGATGTTTAGGGTTTAATGGTGACTCTTTCTAGGTCACAACTCTATGACTTATATAAGGTTGGTTTAAGGCGTTTACTTATGTAAATAACCAATGGTCTTACCTTTTCAACATCCAATGGTTCTAGATGATGTTGTGGTATGGTGATATGGGTTGAATGATGATGAAACCAATGAAGCTTTGACCTTAATAAAGTAGTCTTACCTTTTCCCTCATATGAATAGAATGGATAATGACCATATCATGTTGACATGTAACCCTAATGGGATATAGTTTGTTATAATTAATCCTAATGAACTCAGATGGCGATGGGTAATTATGATCATCCTTCCTTAATGGAATAATAGAACAATGGAGTCTCTCTTATTGTTGTGGAACCCTAGTATATTATAACCTAATGGTTACACCTTGAGTTATGTGTGGACCCATACTTGAGAATGCAATGGAATGTGATGATGTGCCTTATGCAACCAAGTTTATTTGGGGATGCTATGGGTTAAGGTTTGTGAATGAATGTTGAACTATAACTTTAATTTAACCTACCTTTCTAAATCTAACCCTAATGCAAGTAGAGTGTGGTGGTTAATCAGGTTATCCTTTCTTGAATGATTAATATAATGATGTAATATCCTTCCTAATGATTGATTGAAACTCTAATGTGTTTAATTGGTGGTCATTATAGCTTCATGATATATGTTTTCTTAGGCTAAATTTGTACACTATAAGTGTGATGATGGCCAATCATATCTAGTTTCCTTATATGTTGATATAATAAAAGAATGCTCTTAATTGCTAAGATACTCCTACAATGTTATCATGTGAACATCTTTTAGTTCTTAAATGCAAATTAGTATGAGCATGTGAATCACATGTGTGGTAATGTTTGTTAAGCCTTGTTATAAGGCATAGAAAGATAATGATGAACTTGCAGGAAATGATGTGATGGTCTTAATGACCTTTGGGCATGGTTGATACTTGAATGAATTGTAGTCCTCTTATGTTTTCAAGGGTTGATACCATGTACTATTATGCTAAGAATTTATATCATGTGATAATATGATGACAAGTGTAGTCTCATGAATGGCAAGTGAATAGTATCATGTGATGATGAGATGAGGAACAATATGTCTCATATGTTTTATATCTTCTTAAACTATTATATAGAAATATTTGTTAGAGATGAATCAGGGTTTCTATGTCCACTATGATGCAGCCTTAATTCACCAATTGGCAATAATTAATCAAGAAAAGTTCTAATCATGTAGTGTCATGTTCCATAGATCTATCTGAGTGTTAGAGTTTGCTGATGGTGAAAAGAGTATTCCTAAGGGAAACTCATAGTACATATTGTTGAGAATGAGGGGTGCTTGTCATCTTGAATCCAAGTGTTTAGTGAGAATGATTGTAGTCATACCTAGCCCTCAGTTTGAGAATGACTGCGGTCGCGTCTAGGTGATTATATATGTGATGAGATTGAAGGACAACTGTGGTTGTACCTCAGATGGTAGGGTATTGATCCAACCCTATTCTAGGGTTGTATCTCGTGTCATTTTGTACTTTTGTCACATTCAAATGCATTAGAATTACAGGTTATTCTCCCCAATATGAGTATCATTGCAAATACGCTTATGGATGTTCTTTGCACTGTTTTTCAGGTACTTGGACCATGCTTAGATGGACGAGAGAGAGGGAGGAACCCAAAGAAGGCCCCAAACTCTCCCTCAACCTACCTCCAGTGGCCAAGAATCATCCCCCAGCAAAGATATCTGAAATTGACAAAGTAAGAAGCAAAATCAAGAAGTCAAGCCTCACCACGGCCGTGGCCCCAATGCCACGGTCGTGGCTTTATTGCCAAATTCCAACAGGCTGCAACAGGGAAATCCACAGAATCCCACGGCCGTGGCCACCTACCACGACCGTGGCCCTTGAAGATACCACGGCCGTGGCCATCAGAACGGTCGTGGTCAGTAGAAGAGAACACGGCCGTGGCACCCTGCCACGGTCGTGGGAATTAAATTGTGAAAAATCAGTTTCCAACAGGGAAGTTGCCCAGAAAGCCACGACCGTGGCCAAGTTACCACGACCGTGGCCAATGCTGATCAAGACGCCCGTGGCCCCTCCCCACGGTCAGCCCGACTCCTCCAAAACACCAGTGTCACCCAACACGGCCGTGGTGCATGCTACCCACCACGACCGTGGCCACCACCCTACTTTGCTTTTTCACCACTGCCTTCACCCCACGACCGTGTTCACCACCCCACGGTCGTCCCCCACTACCCTCACCACGGCCGTGGCACACCCACCACGACCGTGGTGATCACATACCCTACATAACTTTTCACTGTTATTCCTATTCTACCCCCACTTGACCCTAGCTCCTATATAAGCACTAGTTGCTTCTAGGGCTCGAGGTTAAGCACCCCTAGCCGACCCTAGCTGCTTCCTTGCCTCCATTACTCCAATCCACCCATTTCCTTGCAATCTACCCCATTTCCACCCACTTTCCACTCATTTCCACCATAGAAACCTAGTTTCTCTAGGTTTCTATCCATCCATTCCACCATTTTCATGCACCCCTGCACCTTTGGAGGAGGGAGGTCGTCTGCAGCTGCTTGGAGGTGAAGAAGGAGGCCACTACATCGAGTTTCATGGCGTTTTCCCTTCTTCTATCCCCTTCTTTTCCTAGTTTGATCATGTATAGCTAAGCCCCCTTGGGTGGGCTGTTTGGGGCAAAAATGTGACTTTGATACCATGTTGGGGGAATATAATTTGTAATGAACATATTTCATTTCTATGATGATTGCCTTTGCTTATATCTCATTTCCCATTACTTGTGCATGTGGTTGTTGTTTAATTACATTAATTGCTTGCCTTGTGGTGTTTGAAGACATTTGTCTCTAGGATGTTTTGGTTTCTATGTGGCTATCATAGGATTGGCTCCTAGGTCCTTAATTCGGATCCCTAGCTAGCCCCCTATCTTCCTACATAATCACCTTCTTCCTACATGCAAATGTGAGTTCTCAGTGACTAGTATAAGTGTGATTAGTGCAATTGCCTAGGATTTCCTAAAGCCTGAGGTGGCTAGTGGCATGAGGTCAAATACCCTCATCTCTACTCCCATCCTTACCCTTGGTCCTCAATTGACTAATACCACTTATCCTAGAAACCTAGACTTGGGACGTCCTATGAGAATTACACCTAGCCCTAGTTCTCCAATTAGTAGCTTAGGGTACATTCTCATAGCACCCACCTTGTTGTTTGGTTTGGTAATCTAGAATGAGATATGTTAATTGCTTATTATGGTGACATCCCCAAACTAATGTCTAGGTCACATTCCCAAACGGCCCACCTCCTTCATCTAATTGCTTAAAACCCTAATTGTCTAGTTTGCTTGTTAATGCTAGCTTAGTTCAATTGCTTTAGTCTAACTTAGTCAATTGCCTCGTTTTGTTATCTAGTGTTAGTTTAGATCTTTCATCTTGCTTAGTGGTTAAATTAGGCTCTAAATTGTTAGTTGCTTGCTTAGTTTGGTATAATTCGTCCCTGCTCTTGTTTAGATAGCTTGTTAACTCAGATTGCTAATTTAGTCTTTTGATAACTTAGTTTCACATTGCTTTTCCTACTCGCTCGTTTAGCTAAATCAATCAAACAAACCTTCAAACCCTAAAAACCCCAAGCTCCGCATAAGGAACATAGCTCACGCTCGCCCCCTCTATCTCCGCGGTTCGACCCCGCATCTTTCCTTTGATCTATACTACACCAGTACCCCGTACGCTTGCGGGCGCATTGTTTTAGTTTTAGTGATAGACTTGATTTGGGACCATATAAATTTCGAAAGCAAGGATCCCATCCATCATCCCGTGCCTCCCGACCTCGTGGATTGCACTCGGCCACCCTAGTTGGCCGGTGTTGTAAGCCTCTAGCGGGAGCGCGCCAAGCTTTCTGGCGCCGTTGCCGGGGATAGAGGCGCTCAGCCTAGTTAGATAGTGTAGCTTAGCCTTTCCTTTTGCCCTCACCATTGCTATTCTTTATTCTTTGTGTTACTCTTACATATTGGTTCGCTAACTTGGCTCCTTGTTGTTTGTTTGTGATGTGCGCAGGTGACACCTGCGCATGCGTAGTACGCGTTCGACTTGCACCGACTTGGTGGTTTACGACCCCGAGATTGGGAGGAGAAGACCTCAAGCTCGCCGCAACCTACACCGAGAGGCCGAGATGGCCGAGAACAACCCACCACCGGATGTTCCACCTCCACCACCGCACCGCCCGCTTCATGAGTATTTCATGCCGGGGAACTACAATTCCCCCATAGCTACGCTGGTGGATCAGATGCCCGGTCAACAGTTCTCCATTCTACCAGCACTCTTGGGACTTCTGCCCACATACTACGGAATGGAGAATGAAAATCCTTATCACCATATAGACGCATTCATAGAAACATGTTCGACCTTCCGTACGCCTGCTGCCACCGACGACTCGATCCACAGAACGCTCTTTCCTTTTTCCCTCAAGGAGAAAGCCAAGGAGTGGTACGTCTCGAGGCCAGAGCTCATCACATGGAATGAAGTAAAGAATGAGTTTCTGAAGAAGTTCTTTCCGATAGCCAAGTTATCCTACATGAGAAGGTGCATCACATCCTTTTCCCAAAAAGAGAACAAACCTTTCCATGAGGCATGGGAGAGGTTCCAGAAGTTGCTTCGTGACTGCCCTCACCATGAGGTCCCGCTTTGGCAGCTGGTTCAAGCCTTCTACACCGGGCTTGAGGAGCAGAGCCAAAACAATGTAGATTCTTCTTGTGGGGGCACGTTCATGGCCAAGCCGCCCGAGGACTCATGGCCACTGTTTGAACATCTCGCCGAGAATTCTCGCCACCGAGCTTCCACTAAGGGGGGGCATTGCGATCAGAACTACACTCCCCCACCGTCCTCCGTGGCTCCCGCACGTAATACCACCAACCCCGATCTAATGAAAATGATGGCAGATATGATGCAAATGATGAAGAATCAAGTGGGTGGCTCTTCTAGCCAACCCGCAATGGTTGTGGACGTTGTAGATGAGGAAGTTAACGCTTTACATTCCTTTGGTGGCCGCAACAACCAGGGCCCAATGTCCCAATCCTACACTCCCGAGTGGAGGAACCATCCAAATTTCTTGTGGAAACAACCAAATGAGGATGGACAAGGACAGGGGCAGCACAAGCCACGCTACATCTCTAAGTTTGAGGACGAGGTTCTTGGAAGGCTAAGAAGCCTAGATGAAGTCAAAAAGGACGTCAACGCACATGGCCAGTCTATAAGCCGACTTGAGCAGAGGTTAGATCAGATTTCTCTCTCTTTGGCTAGAAGAGAAGAAGGAAGACTCCCCTCTCAACCTATGCCGAATCCAAACAATGATGGGACTTTTCAATATGCTCCTCCGCCTCCTCATGCGCCGCTCAATTATCAATATGCTCCACCCCCACCTCATACTTACCAACAACCACCTCCACAATATCACCCCCACCTCAACAACAACCGCAACCCCAATTCATCCTTCAAAATCCCAATTCCCCTCACCAAAGGCCTCCACCACCCCAACAGCCACAACCACCTCCACAAGCTCCCCCTTCTACCACCCATGAGCATGTGAAGGCTGTGACTAATTTGAGGAGTGGTAGGACTTTGGAGAGCCCCCATGGTGCTGTTGTTGGCAGAGATGACACTGAGGCAGAGCAGGTTGATACTGAGATGCAGAATGATGATATTGTGATAAGAGGCAATGCTGATACTGTGACACCGAGCAGTGATACTGTGATTCCAGTGATACCAGTAGATGATACTGTTGATTTGGACCGATTGGGGTCCCAACTCTCGCCATATCCTGATGCACTTGAGGAGCCTTCTGCTGCAAAGAAAAAGAAGAAGCATGCGGATGATATTTTGGAGATCTTCAAGCAAGTGAAAATCAACATACCTCTTATAGATGCAGTCAAGCAAATTCCGTCTTATGCGAAGTTCCTTAAAGAATTGTGCACCTTCAAAAGAAAGACAACAGGGAGAACGCCTAAGAAGATCAAGCTCACTGAACAAGTGAGCTCCATTCTCCAACACACCATCCCCCGGAAAAGAAAAGACCCCGATGCCCCCATCATCTCATGCTACATCGGGGCACATCGCATAGACCAGGCTCTTCTTGACTTGGGGTCTAGCGTAAACTTGATGCCTTATGATATGTTTGCTGAGCTCCAAATGGGAGAGTTGAGGCCAGCCCATTGTACTCTATAGTTGGCCGACCGTTCTGTGAAGATGCCTAGAGGGCGTGTGGATGATGTGCTGGTCCGTCTTGATGAGGATACGTCTGCCTTCTTCCCAACCGATTTTATCATTCTTGATATGGAAAAGGAAGCTAGAAAGGTGCCAATCATCTCAGGGAGACCTTTCTTAGCCACAGCTGATGCCGTGATCCATGTGAGGACAGGGACCATGTATGTTACATTCATGCACATGAAGATCCGATTGAACATCTTTAAGTCTTCTACTACAGCTGAAGTGATAGGGGCCACCGAAGAAGATTGTTATTTGGTGGAATGCCTAGATGAGATTGTTGAAGAGTTCCTACCCGCTTGGATTGAGACTGCTACTCAAGGTAGAGGTCTTGAGCCAATTGTTGAGTTCCCTGACGACGATGATGAGGATGATGAAGAGTGTGAACTAGCCTTAGTGGCTGCAAGCCAGGACCTCCCCTCTATTTCTGCACCTTTGAAGAACTCCCTTGAAGCACCTCCAGTTCTTGAGCTGAAGAAACTTCCTGAAGGATTGAAGTACACTTTCCTTGGCTCAAATGACACCCTCCCGGTGATCATTTCCTCCATTCTTTCTCCTGAACAAGAAGATGCCTTGATGGAAGTCTTGAGGAAGAACATCCAAGCCATTGGATGGTCTATTGCTGACTTGAGAGGGATTGACCCCTCCATTTGTGTGCATCGGATATACTTAGAAGAAGATGCGAGACCGACCCGTAAAATGCAAAGAAGGATAAATCCAAAGTTGAAGGACGTTGTAACTGAAGAAGTTGTTAAGTTGCTTGATGCAGGGATCATCTACCCCATTTCTGATAGTACGTGGGTGAGTCCCATCCAGGTGGTGCCCAAGAAGGGCGGGATTACAGTTGCAGAAAATGCCGATGGTGAGCTTATGCCGGTGAGAGAGCAATCCAAGTGGAGAATGTGCGTGGATTACCGGAAGCTCAACGAAAAGACAAAGAAGGACCACTACCCACTTCCGTTCCTTGATCATATTCTAGAGAGATTGGCTGGGCAGAGCTTCTACTGTTTTCTTGATGGGTACTCGGGATATTTTCAGATTGCTGTGCATCCGGCGGACCAGGAAAAGACGACATTCACTTGTCCAAGTGGTACATTTGCCTACCGGAGAATGCCATTTGGATTATGCAATGCCCCTTCCACTTTCCAGAGATGTGTAACCTTGATATTTGCTGACATGCTCGACTCGTCATTCGAGGTCTTCATGGATGATTTTTCAGTTTTCGGGAAGACCTTTGACGAGTGCTTGCTACATCTAGCTGCGGTTCTGGAAAGATGTGTGAAAGTTCGCTTAGTTCTATCTTGGGAAAAAAGTCATTTCATGGTACCTGAGGGTATAGTTCTGGGACACCGAGTTTCAAAAGATGGGATTGAAGTTGACAAGGCCAAGGTGGGCCTTATTTCTACACTTGACTTTCCTTCGACCGTAAGACATGTTCGATCTTTCTTGGGACATGCAGGATTCTACCGACGTTTCATCAAGGACTTTAGCAAAATCTCAAGACCACTCTGTCGATTACTTGAGAAAGATGTTGAATTTCAGTTTGATGACAAATGTGTTGAAGCCTTCAATCATCTAAAAGAGAGGCTTATTTCTGCTCCTATCATGCAGCCCCCAGATTTCTCCTTGCCGTTTGAGATCATGACGGATGCATACGATATGGCGGTGGGGGTTGTACTGGGTCAACGCATTGGCCAAATTCCTCATGCTATCTATTATGCAAGTAAAACGTTAGACGATGCTCAAAGAAACTATATGACTACCGAGAAGGAGTTGCTTGCGGTGATCTTCGCTCTTGACAAGTTTCGGCCGTATCTTTTGCAAAACAAAGTGACAATCTACACGGACCATGCTGCGCTGAAGTATCTCATGTCCAAGAAAGACTCAAAGCCAAGGTTGATCCGATGGATTTTGTTGCTCCAAGAATTTGACATAGAAATTGTGGATAAGAAAGGAATAGAAAATGGTGCTGCAGATCATCTCTCCCATCTTGATGGACCTTTTGATGTGACAAGTCCAATCAAAGAGACAATGCCACATGAACAACTCCTCTTAGTCTCATCTGTCCAAAAGCCATGGTACAAGCACATAGCGAATTTCCTAGCTAGTGGGAGGATACCGAGCATGTGGACAAGAGAGGAAAGCAAGAGATTGTTTACTATGGTAAAGAACTACATTTGGGATGACCCTCACCTCTTTAAATATTGCCCGGACCAAATCATTAGGAGGTGCATTCCGGAGATGGAGCAGCAAGAAGTCTTATCTATGTGCCATTTCGGAGTGTGTGGAGGCCATTTTGGAGGGAAACACACGGCCGCCAAAGTTCTTCAATGTGGATTCTACTGGCCAACATTGTTCAAAGATGCTCATGACTTTTGTAAGAGTTGCATCAAGTGCCAAAAAGTGGGCACCATCTCCAAGAGGGACATGATGCCTTTGTCACCTATCTTGGTGGTAGAAGTGTTTGATGTTTGGGGGATTGACTTTATGGGTCCTTTCCCCCCTTCTTTCGGGTATGTCTACATCTTGGTCGCCGTAGACTATGTATGAAAATGGATTGAGGCTGTGGCAACAAGGACAAATGATCATAAAGTGGTGTGTGATTTCGTGAGATCCAACATCTTCAGCCGTTTTGGTGTTCCAAGGGCTGTGATTAGTGATGGCGGGAGTCATTTCATTCACTGCACTTTTGAAGGACTGCTAAAGAGACATGGGGTGAACCATCGTGTAGCTACTCCTTACCACCCTCAAACGAGTGGTCAAGTTGAGTTGGCAAATTGGGAGATAAAGCTCATTTTGGAGAAGACGGTTCGACCGGACCGTAAGGATTGGTCACTTCGACTCAATGAAGCTTTATGGGCATATAGGACTGCATATAAAGCCCCGATTGGCACTACACCGTTCAAGCTTGTCTATGGTAAGAGTTGTCATTTGCCGGTTGAGATGCAACACAAGGCACTGTGGGCCTTGAAGAGGATGAACTTTGATGAAGAGAGTGCCGGAATGAGAAGAAAGTTTCAATTGCATGAGCTAGAAGAGATGCGACATGAAGCCTATGAAATGTCAAAGAACTACAAGGAAAGAACCAAGTTTCTACATGACAAGATCATAAAGAAGAAAGAGTTTGAGCCCGACAAATGGGTATGGCTGTACAATTCAAGGATGAAGTTCTTCCCCGGAAAGCTTCGTTCTAGATGGGAAGGTCCTTACCTTGTCAAGAAGGTGTACCCATCCGGGGCAGTGATCATTTGTGCAAAAGAAGGAGCTAAGGAATTCACTGTTAATGGGCAAAGGCTGAAACTTGTCGTTGAAGTCGGCCTGGACAAGGCCAACCAAGACTTTGATGCTGTTATGCTGGTAGAAGAAGAATTTGATGAAGAGGAATGCTTAGATGAGGATGAGAAAGGGATCTACTACAAAGATCTCTTGAAAGTTCCAAAGAAATGAAGGAGCACAACAATCAATAAGCCTGGATGAAGGCGGTAAATTTAGCGCTAGTGGGAGGCAACCCACATCGTTTGAGACTCTCAACCCTTCTTTTGATACGTTAGTTTTGTTTTACACAAATACACACACGCACACTTGTGCTTTACAGTTTTTGTTTGAGTTTTGATGATGGCAGGTGATAGACATCAGAGAGAGAGGATCTAGAAGTTAATCGTGGTCATTAAAACCAAAAGATCATGTTTTGAAGTTTGAAAATTGAAAAGACAAATCCACCACGGCCGTGGGGCTGGACCACGACCGTGGCACAGGCGGCCAAACACGACCGTGGCTCTATGCCACGGCCGTGGGAATTAAAGCACCAAATTGGCCAAAGTTACAGGTTGTTTTGAAGATTGGCCACGACCGTGGCGAGCTGCCATGACCGTGGCGATGGAGAGTGCCAATGACCGTGGTCCCCACCACGGCCGTGTTAAAGAAGGCTGGCCACGACCGTGGGCAACGGCCACAGCCGTGGGAGTTATTGCTGCATTTTGGCCGAAGTTACAGGTTGTTTCGAAGATCAGCCATGACCGTGGCAAGTCGACCACGACCGTGGCTTGAGGACAGAGCCACGACCGTGGCGGGCCACCATGACCATGGCGGGCCACCACGACCGTGGCGAGGTCAGACTGGGGAGTTCTTCATTGACAACACGACCGTGGCACCCGCCACGGCCGTGCTACCCAACCCTGGCCACGACCGTGGCCCTCCGCCACGACCGTGGCTGAACCCGGTTCAGAAAAAAAAATATACTTTTAAGCGTCCAAAAACGACCCTTCCCCTCATTCCTTCGTCTTCCACCTCCAGAAAATGTCCGTGGCGGCGGAAAACGACCTTGGGCTCCCCCGTTTGTCACCTCTAACCCCCAAATCCACCTCCTTTTGATCCCCAACCCATCCCAAATTGATCCCCATCCATCCCTTTCCCATTCCCACCGTCCAATCTCTCCCAATCGCACCTCCATCTCCATTTCCATCTCCATTCCGCCCAGCAACCCCCCCCACAAAACCTCCACAAAAACCCCTCCATTCTCGCCCAAATCCACCACTAATCATATAACCATCATCCGTACACCACTATCCTTCCTTTCCACCCATAAAACCACACCCACACCACCTTCTCCACCAAATCCGAAAATTCCCCTCCTAACACCACTTCCACCTCCATCCTCACCATGAAGAAGTTTGGGAAAGCCTTAGCCAAGGGGACGAACATCATCACCGGAGGGAAGCGGCATTCTAAAAATGCCTCCTCCGAGGTGTCCGTTCCATCCCACACCCCATCACCCACCGCTTCCGCCCATCACTCCCTCCGTCGGTCGCAATCGGTGAGCGGATCACACACTCGCTCATCCGATAGCCACCATATCACAGACGCTACCTACGAGGGGGAGGACGAAGAAGAGGAGGAGTCCATGGAGGTCGACTTGGACAACTTTATTGATGAACTCGAGCCGGTGGCCGCGAAGAGAAACCCAAAATCAAAAGCGGCACCGTCCTCATCCAGGCTGCCTCTAAAGCCCACACCACCCCGCCACTCGACGTCTCAGGTGATGGCGAGGTGTGGTGTGCAGCCGCAACCCCCGCAGCAATTGTAGCACGACGAGGAGCAGTCGGCCCACTGGTACAATTTTGATACCAGCTCGGGGTCGCAATCATATGCGATGGAGGAAGAACAAGATAGCGAGGAGGAAGAGGTGGAGCTGGAATCAGAAGGAGAAGATGTCGTGACATTTTTGGAGGCAAACAGAGAAAGAACCCTGGACAAAGCACAGGCGGGAGTGTCCTATGGAAGAGGACACAGGCAAAAGAAAGCTCATCTCATTTACCCCGAGTGCATGACAAGGCGAGTCGTCGCCTCCAGGTACGGTTGCGAGAAGACCATTGAGGATCTTGGAATCAAGGAGATAGTGGAAATGGGTTTGAAGACAATTGGGTTGTGGGGCGTTCTTTTCACACCCCAACCTACATATCCCACATTGACCCAAGAATTCTTTGCCACTCTGGAGAAGACAAAAGTGAGGGGTTGTGATGCACTCAGATTTGCCATGATGGGCAACATGCACACCCTCACTTCCACTGAGCTGAATGCTATCTTCGCCTCTAGTCCTGAAGAAGCCGTGAAATTAGATGACGGCTTGGTAGAGAGAGACGACACTCTGGACTATGCATATTACTGGAAGAAATTCACGGGCAAAGAGGACTACTACGCGGGTAGATAAAAAACTGCTGCTATATGTAACCCGCTAATGCGCTATGTGCAGAAGGTCGTGGCAAACACTATTGTGGGGAGGTACGATAATCAAGGCTCCATCTCCCAAAAGGATATGATTGTCTTGATCGGTATGCACCACAAGAAGTACATTGACCTTAGAGTTCTTTTGATTGATCATATGAAGTCCATACCCTACAAGAGCACAAAACCCTTTGTCATGGGTGGGTTTGTGACTTCTATTGCACTAGCGTTAGGATATGATCTCTCGGGGGCACAAGACGCGATTGAGGCAGAACGTGTTGACCTAAACTATCTGACGCGTTCGCACACCATAAAAATGAAAGATAAAAGAATGTTTTATTTGACTACAAGTGTGCAAGATTTTGAGCTAGAGCTGCTTTATCACGCAGAACCCCTTATATCCGTATTGGGACCTGGCGACAGGTTGAGGGAAAAATTGATGGCATGGCAGCTAGACCACCCGAGAGAGTCGTATACTAGGGGAGCCGCTGCCGTACAGGAAGACGTTACTGAATCAAATGTACAAGGGAAGGAACATGAAGCAGAAGAAGCAAGGCAGCCCTGAAGAACTAAAAGGAGGGATGAGGGGACATCCCAGCTGCAGCCACCCTCAGGGAACGCCTATGACTTGGCTACCATCCAGGCGCACCTTGAGAGTATTCAGAAGACTCAAGGTGACATGCAGCTTGTCCAGCAGTACATGTGGCAAGATCAACAGCAAATGCATTACCAGATCAACCACTTGTACCAATACCAGCATGCCCAAGCAGTACGAAACCCCGAATGGGGTGTAGACGTTTGGGGTGGTATAGCTGGACATCCACAGGCGTATCCTCCACCCCAGGACGACTACTGGGGGCACTACTATCAGCACCCTCCTTCCAGCTCGGCTCCAGACTCAGCTCCCCCTCCGGATCCTCCTCAGATGCCACAACAACCACCACAGCCTTGATTCTTCCCCTATCTTCCCTAAGCTATAGTTTCATACTGAGGACATCATGATTCTAAAGTTTGGGGTGGGTAGGGTGGTATGCATCACTCCTTTTCTCTTTTTGTCATTTTTATATCACCTCTGCCATCTAGTTTAGTTTTACTGATTTTGTTGCATAGCATGTAGTTCATTTCTGCATTTTTGAGTATTTTTTTTTAAAAAATTTGCTTCTTCAGCCATGCATTGCATCTCATGTAGGTTTTTGCTAATTTTTGCATGCTTTAGCTAGGATTTACTTTCTTTTTACCTAAAATTGTGTTTGGATATGATTTAGTACAATGTGACACATTTTTGGCCAATTTTGCCTAGATTTGATGTTTCTTGTCCAAAAAGCGTGTTTTGACTCAATCTTCACCATATTGAATGAAATTGTTCATCTTTGACAAATATAAGATGATATGCTATGATAAAGTGCTATGTGGTATCAACGAGTGACTTCTTACATGCTCGTCACCTCCCTTGGGAATGTGTTGGATTGATTGAATTATGATCCGAGCAAGCATAGAACGTTTAATGTTTGTGGAGTTACTTGATTGATATATGGATTTCATTTGGTTCATTCATGTGATGTGATATCTATGGTGAAGTGTCGGACTAGTTTTCATGCAGGAGACCTAATGTGGAAGATTATGCCAAGTGACCCCTCTTTGACCCGACCACTCTTTCATCATCTTCATACCTCTCCGCCTCATTAAAAGATGCCAAAGTGCACATATTAGCCGTGGCCACCTCCAAAAGTTTGGGGTGGCCACATCTTTATCTCCCCGCTTCACTCTATCTACCATATGCCCTATCTACACCAAGGGCAAGAAAAAGGAAAGAAAAAGAAAAACAAAATAAAATAAGAGGATGCTCATGTTTAAGAGCATTCAAATAAAGAAAAGATGAGTGTGTAAAAACACTCCAAACCTTACCGCAACCCTTTCTTCTCTTTTCATACCCATGGAGCTAGGAAACATTAAACCTAGCTCACTTTATCCCTTTTCCGCAGCCATGTGGGTCATTTGGCATAACTTGAAGCATAAGGTTGAAGGCATGAATGTGAAACGACACTCCTAGTCATCGACGATTAACATCATCATGAAACGGTCTACCCGGAACCTTATGGATGAGATATTGATAACTTGTACAATCCATGCATTATATGCGAAGTTCTTGTGCTCTGTGCTCCCTTCATGGTTGGTTTGTGAAAGTAGAAGAGGAGGGAAGTGATTTGCATGTACCTAGTCACCATTGATCCCATTTAGCATTTGTCGCCCATCATATTGTATTTGTCATATCTTTTGATTATGGAAAATGGAAAAGAGATTGAGTTGGAGCATACTTGAGGACAAGTATGTTTCAAGTTTGGGGTGGTGATCCAACCCTATTCTAGGGCTGTATCTCGTGTCATTTTGTACTTTTATCACATTCAAATGCATTAGAATTACAGGTTATTCTCCCCAATATGAGTATCATTGCAAATACGCTTATGGATGTTCTTTGCACTGTTTTTCAGGTACTTGGACCATGCTTAGATGGACGAGAGAGAGGGAGGAACCCAAAGAAGGCCCCAAACTCTCCCTCAACCTACCTCCAGTGGCCAAGAATCATCCCCGAGCAAAGATATCCGAAATTGACAAAGTAAGAAGCAAAATCAAGAAGTCAAGCCTCACCACGGCCGTGGCCCCAATGCCACGGTCGTGGCTTTATTGCCAAATTCCAACAGGCTGCAACAGGGAAATCCACAGAATCCCACGGCCGTGGCCCTTGAAGATACCACGGTCGTGGCCATCAGAACGGTTGTGGTCAGTAGAAGAGAACACGACCATGGCACCCTGCCACGGTCGTGGGAATTAAATTGTGAAAAATCAGTTTCCAATAGGGAAGTTGCCCAGAAAGCCACGACCGTGGCCAAGTCGCCACGACCGTGGCCAATGCTGATCAAGACGCCCGTGGCCCCTCCCCACGGTCAGCCCGACTCCTCTAAAACGGCCGTGTCACCCAACACGGCTGTGGTGCATGCTACCCACCACGACCGTGGCCACCACCCTACTTTGCTTTTTCACCACTGCCTTCACCCCACGACTGTGTTCACCACCCCACGGTCGTCCCCCACTACCCTCACCATGGCCGTGTCACACCCACCACGACCGTGGTGATCACATACCCTACATAACTTTCCACTGTTATTCCTATTCTACCCCCACTTAACCCTAGCTCCTATATAAGCACTAGTTGCTTATAGGGCTCGAGGTTAAGCACCCCTAGCCGACCCTAGCTGCTTCCTTGCCTCCATTACTCCAATCCACCCATTTCCTTGCAATCTACCCCATTTCCACCCACTTTCCACTCATTTCCACCATAGAAACCTAGTTTCTCTAGGTTTCTATCCATCCATTCCACCATTTTCATGCACCCTTGCACCTTTGGAGGAGGGAGGTCGTCTGCAGCTGCTTGGAGGTGAAGAAGGAGGCCACTACATTGAGCTTCATGGCGTTTTCCCTTCTTCTATCCCCTTCTTTTCCTAGTTTGATCATGTATAGCTAAGCCCCCTTGGGTGGGCTGTTTGGGGCAAAAATGTGACTTTGATACCATGTTGGGGGAATATAATTTGTAATGAACATATTTCATTTCTATGATGATTTCCTTTGCTTATATCTCATTTCCCATTACTTGTGCATGTGGTTGTTGTTTAATTACATTAATTGCTTGCCTTGTGGTGTTTGAAGACATTTGTCTCTAGGATGTTTTGGTTTCTATGTGGCTATCATAGGATTGGCTCCTAGGTCCTTAATTCGGATCCCTAGCTAGCCCCCTATCTTCCTACATAATCACCTTCTTCCTACATGCAAATGTGAGTTCTAAGTGACTAGTATAAGTGTGATTAGTGCAATTGCCTAGGATTTCCTAAAGGCTGAGGTGGCTAGTGGCATGAGGTCAAATACCCTCATCTCTACTCCCATCCTTACCCTTGGTCCTCAATTGACTAATACCACTTATCCTAGAAACCTAGACTTGGGACGTCCTATGAGAATTACACCTAGCCCTAGTTCTCCAATTAGTAGCTTAGGGTACATTCTCATAGCACCCACCTTGTTGTTTGGTTTGGTAATCTAGAATGAGATATGTTAATTGCTTATTATGGTGACATCCCCCAACTAATGTCTAGGTCACATTCCCAAATGGCCCACCTCCTTCATCTAATTGCTTAAAACCCTAATTGTCTAGTTTGCTTGTTAATGCTAGCTTAGTTCAATTGCTTTAGTCTAACTTAGTCAATTGCCTCGTTTTGTTAGCTAGTGTTAGTTTAGATCTTTCATCTTGCTTAGTGGTTAACTTAGGATCTAAATTGTTAGTTGCTTGCTTAGTTTGGTATAATTCATCCCTGCTCTTGTTTAGATAGCTTGTTAACTCAGATTGCTAATTTAGTCTTTTGATAACTTAGTTTCACATTGCTTTTCCTACTCGCTCGTTTAGCTTAATCAATCAAACAAACCTTCAAACCCTAAAAACCCTAAGCTCCGCATAAGGAACATAGCTCACGCTTTCTAACTCTAGCGCCCCCTCTATCTCTGCGGTTCGACCCTGCATCTTTCCTTTGATCTATACTACAACAGTACCCCGTACGCTTGCGGGCGCATTGTTTTAGTTTTAGTGATAGACTTGATTTGGGACCATATAAATTTCGAAAGCAAGGATCCCATCCATCATCCCGTGCCTCCCAACCTCGTGGATTGCACTCGGCCACCCTAGTTGTCCGGTGTTGTAAGCCTCTAGCGGGAGCGCGCCAGGTATTCATACCCAACTCCTTTCACTAGTGTCGTGACCTATACCAAGGATGGACTAGGCTATTAGCAGCTTGACCTTATGTGTCGATGTGGCAGACCTGTACTGACCAGGGGCGGAGAAGATCTTAGAGTCTGACTCTTTCCTAAATCTTATATGCACTCATTTTGACTTAGCAATGGTCATTCATATTTCTATGGTATCCTCAAATTCCTCAGGGCTTAATAAAAGATGTAATACACTCATGTAGCATATCTGGGGTTATACACAATGCCTCACATTAGATGATAACTGTAAGGATAGTGACCCGAGTTTTGGGGTAACCATGTTTGCTTTGGCTTGATCTTGTGATTAGGACCTTGATTTAATCTTTTAACATGTGATTAGATCTTGTAGACAGTTTAAGTTTCCAGTTGGAGCTGGTTTGGATGATGTTTGTGCTTTCTGTGCTAGTTTTGGTGCAACTTGCAATTTACCCAATATAGTGGGTTGATGTGCAATTTTCCACCTCTATAGTGTTCCTTATCTCTCTTGGCTTCATGAGAGAGAGTGTGGTACTTTTGGGTGCTTTGAACAACCCTTGGTTGAGTGGTGTCACCCTTAGTGGTGATTAGAGTTTTCTAGGGTTGGTGTGCTTTGACCTTGTGACCATTGTTGGTTTGTCTCGACCTAGGTCACGACCTAGGGTTTTTTGAGGTGGGGTCATAGTCGATACACTTCCCCTTGGTGTGGTGGTCATGAACAAGGTCGTATTGGGTCAAGAAAAAGGCTTGGATAGGTGTGTTTCGACCTAGGTTGCTTGTGGTGGCCTTGGTGTCACAACCTAGTAGTGTTGTTAGGGTGTGTCATGACCATGGAGCCCCTTGGTGTGTCTCGATCGCGACATAGAGGGTGGAGTTGCTTAGGTGGTTGAGACACTACCTAGAGTGTATCACCATGTCTTGGAAGTCATACTTAAGTGGTTGCATGTTGGCTTTTTAGTGGACAAGTGTCTCTTTGGAGCCCTATCTTGTTGACACCTCATCCTTTGTCTTACCTCCCTCCTCCTTTGCTATATGAACCCTTTTCTCTCCATGCAAGTGGTTCTTTTTGGTCATCTTCTTCCTCCTTTTTCTTGTGCTCATCCTTGGATCTTGGTGGAGCAAGAAGGAGTGTTCTGGTGCCTTGGAGGTTGTTCATCCCTTGCATGTGGTGCTTGTGGTGATCCTTGATCATCTCCAATCTTTGTGAGTGTTTATCTTTTTTCTTTGTTGTTTCCTTTGGATCTTCTACCCCAACTTCTTCCTCTTTCTCAGCCTTAGACTATGTTTTGACATGGTGGTCGTTCTTGAGAGTAAGCTCCTCATCAGAAGGGTAATAGGCCATGTTTTGACAAGGCAACACCCAAGTGAGAGGGAGTTTCTTCTCTCTTTTCCCCCTTCTTTATTTTGGTTTGGTTTTGAGTTTTTCTCTCTTTCTTGAGCTACCCTTTTATCTTGGTATTTCCCCTTTCTTGAGGTACTCTTAAGGCCGACTGTGGAGCTTTTCCAACCCTTAGATTGTGTGCTTGGAGCTTTGGTGGTGATCTTCTTAAGGCGGTTTATATAACACTAAACCCTCTCTATTATTGCACTTCTCATTACGTTTTATTGTTGTCTTGTCTCTCTATTATGCTTCTCCATCATGCTAGTATATCATGCTAAACCCTAGAACTCGTTTGGTAGAATCATTATGCTTAGTTTGGAAGTAATCTGAAACCCCAATCTTTCTTGTGACCATTTTGATAGATGTTGTTTCATGGAGTTCCTTCTCCATGGTTGACCCTTTATCTAGCCTTCATGTTTGGTGTTTGTGCACCTTGATGTCAGAGAAGGGTTAGTCTCAGTTTTAGTTATCTTAGGCATGGTTTCTTTTCCTTTGGTTATGATTTTCTTGGACCTTTACCTTAGGGTTTGTGGAGATCTATTTGCTTGAGGTTTCCTTTCATGGTGATCACAGTTCTTCCTTAGTTGGGTTTAGTTTTGGTGACCTAGATGTTCACCCCATGTGTAGTCACAACCTAGCTGGCTTGGTGGTCGAGACACACTCATGGGCATCATGGTCGTGATGTGGCCCATGGTGGTTGTCCGCAACCTAGTTGGCTTTGGGGTCGAGATGTCCTTTATTTGTGGTGATGTTGGACCTAGTGTTGATGGGTGAAAACCCTTAGTGCTTAGCAACCTATTATCTTGTAGTTCCTTGCCTTGACCTAGCTGATAAAACCCTTGGTGTGTTGGTTCACGACCACGAGGCGTTGCGGTCATGACATGGTGGTGGTTGATGTGCTGCGGTCACGACCCATAGTTGGTGGTCAAGACAAAGACCTAACCTTAACCCTAGTGTCGTAGGTGTGACATGAAGAAGATGGTCCATGACATGGTGATGGTGTTGTGGGTCGAGACACCCATGGTGGATGTCATAGTCGTGACATATCATGGAGGGTGTCCGCGACCCATGTGTCTATGTGGTTACATGTGGTGATGATAGGTGGTTATGAAGCACATATGAACACCTAATGATAATCATGTATGAACTTGTATAATGTTGTTTAACGTGTTATATAATCTATTATAATGCTATTACCGAATGCTATTACACTCCAAGATGATGGGGGGGTGATTCTAAGATGGTTGGTTGACCCTAACCTTGCAAACCCTAATCGGCTAAAGAGGAAACCTTAAACCCTAATAGCGAACAAGTTTTACTTATTTCTATATCATGGATGGTTATGATGTTATGTGACTATCTTTCTTGATTATGATCTTCTGACCATGCATGTGTTATGAATTTGATGACCATAGATAGTGTGTGCTTTGATGGCTATGATGTGAGACATGTTGAATATGCCCTTGTGAGGCATGCTGATTATATATGTGATATACGAATGTGGTGATTGGCTCCTATGACCTAACAGTGGTAGTTGCCTATTATGAGACAATTTTTCCCATGATGAAATGAGGGATTGGTATCCCATGGCATGTGGCTTGCTAATGATGATGTGAATGGCAATAATACAAGCATCATGTGGTTATAATGTGACAAGTTCTTACCATACACGTTTCATATCTTTTGGAGTTATGTTATGCCCTTATCTCATAGAACTTGTTCTAGCTTTGTAAGTTATTACTTGATTGGTTCTAAAATATATTATAATGCACGTAATTAATTAAGTGGAACTTGAACATGTAGTTTTGCCATGTGCCATAGATCCATTCAGTGTCGACACTTGTTGGAAGGTGAAATGAGTTTAACTCGAAGTGCATATTTTTTAATATGTGGGGGTGAGGACGAATATCCCCTTACGTCTAGGATATATGAGACAACCATGTGTGGGCTGGTCTCCTAGTGATATGTTATACATGATTGGATATGAGTCATACCTTGATAGGAGTGTGGTTATGGACCGTAGCTCGATGATATGTGATATAGGATTGGATGTGGGCCATACCCTGGTAGGAGTGTGGTGTGGGCCATAGATCAGTTCTACTAGCATCGTGACCTCTACCAAGGTGGGCTAGACTTGTACAACTGGACTATATGTCACTGGTAGTAGTTTGACTTATGATGTCACTATAGGTTCACTCGTACTAACTAAGGGGGTGAGGTCATGGATTCCATCTCTTCCATGAACCTTGTATGGAACCAATTTCAACTTAGTAGTGGTCGATTGGATTTGGGTGGTACGACTCAAACCCTTGGGGCATAATAAAACACATAATTAGCCATGTAGCATACTCTCATAGAACCAAATATGGAAATATTGGATGAGGCCTTGCTTGCTTTGTATGGTATAGTTGATAGATGATATACATGTTCTTCATATTCCTTTTTAGTCATATAATTGTTATATTGATTGATACAGCTACCAGATCTATTTAATTAATCATATCTACTCTATTATAGTAATCTAATATGCTTAGTTGATGATGATGATTGTTCAGCTTATATTAGTACTACACCTTCATATTATAGTAATGGCCTTACTATCTTCTCTTTACATGTTATATCTATGTTATAATAGAGTTGGTGGAGAGGTATATCTCCTGTTGAGATTTGGAATCTCACCCTATGGGTTTCCCACATCTTTTAGGTGGTCGTACATGAGGACATAGAGATCATGTTGTGAAGGCCAAGCAACAACAAGAAGGATAGTAGCTGATGAGGTTGGAGTGTTGCTTGCTAGTCTTTTGTTATTAGAGTCCTAGAGTTGTACATGTACACTCAGGTCCTTGGGGGTAGTTTTTGTATATGGCTTTTCTCATGTTGTTGATGATGACATTGATAAGAGTTTTGGGTTTGATCACCTCTTGTTGTATAGCTGGTTGTTGTATATGTTGATGTAAGGGGAACATATATCATGTGTGGTAGGAGGTCCTTTTATGCATTATGTTGTACATAATGTTATTTCAGGTTATATAATGCAGATGACAAGTGTCTTTGGATCTCCTTGTGATAAGATTTCTGATGTTGTACCTTACCATAATCAATTTTAATTTCTAATGTTTTTCGATAATGCGTAGTAGTGTTGGTTTCCATGCTTTGGTTTTTAGTAATATCATTTTGTGTGGCAAAGGGTGTCACATTGGTTGGTAAAGGTTTGTTGAGTCTACATGGACCTAGGACTAGGGTTTGTGTCTATTCTTGTATCCTCCAATGTATCTTATAGTGACTTTTGCTTATGCACAACAAGAAGGCTCAAAGATGTCTGGAGAACATGAAGAACACGCTGCTGAGAGTAGTGTCAGTGCACCAGGAGGAGGTGCAAGGAACCATGCACAAGTAGATCGGGTTCTTGAGGGTCCCCAATTTGACCCAGCCATGATTGAAAACCTTGCCTTTCAGTCTCTTTTTGGACAGTTTATGGCTACGATGACATATATGGAAGACATGATGCCCACACCTCATCCTAGGGAACCAATTCCCAATACGGAATCTTCAAGAACTAGGAAGACCTTTGAGCAGCTTTGCTGTGTTAGAGCGATGGAGTATGTGGGGATAGATGATCTGGCAGATGCAGATCTGTGGCTTACTGAGCTCAAGAAAGCCTTTAAGATCCGTAGCATCCCGAAAGATGATAAGGTGAAGCATGCAATATATATTCTGAAGGGGAGTGATGGCCATTGGTGGGCCATAGAAGAGGAGAAGAGACTGGGAGTGGTAGTTGGTTGGGAGGAGTTCCAGTGTGAGTTCGTCAGTAGGTACTTCCCGTGGACGTATCTAGATGAGAAGATCAACCAGTTTAAGCGGATTCGATAGGGATCTGTGACGATCAATGAGTACGAGGCCAACTTTATGGAACTTTTTTGGTTCTGTCTGCACATGGATGCCACATATGATGAGAGGATACATCATTTTAAGAAAGGGTTGAATGCTAAGTTGTCTAACCCAGCTGCTGCCTTGGAGAATAGGAAGAGGTTTTCCACATTTGTGGAGTCTATTCAATGGATCGAGAAGTCTGCAATAGAGAAATGGGAGGCAAGTACCAGGAAGAGGTCTGCGTAGTTCCAGGGGCACTTGGTGGGTGGCTTTAAGAAGCCAAGGTTTTCCGCACTGTAGAGGTACAATGCTCAAATGCAGTGGTCACCGAGTAGTGGCAGAGGTCATAGTCTTCCACCTACTGGAGCTCACAGCACCATGTCATTGTTGATGACGGGGTCGTCTAGGCTGCAGTTGAGCCTCGAGCTTGCCATAAGTGTGGACAGACAAGACACTATCCACATATACAAACATCAACATGCTATCGAAAGCTTGATTCAATCAAAACATCATATATAAACTTTTTAGCTGGACCTGAGAGTACAGGGATGACTTTAGGACACACTAGACAACTAAACAACCATATCTAGGGTTCATCACCTCAATATCTCATTGTTCCCATGGTTTTTCTGCATTATTTTTTATCACCTAAAAGATGTGGTGACCCACAAGGTGAGACCAAGTCCCAACAAATGATATAACTCTCTCCAACATATATTACTTACATCAGATTATTCCAATCATAAAATAAATTGAGCAGTTGTCATATTTTATAGTCAATTGAGCATATTGAACAGTTCAAGCATGCTAAACAGATTAAGCAATCATGTTTCGGCAACAAGTATGATTATCAATGTTATATGTTATGCTAACAACACAAGCAAACTAGTAGCATAAGTATCTCTAACATCATGAATATGGATAGTAGTATAACATGGATATCAACATTGGAATGTTTAATAAAGTGAACCAATCTACATCATAAGTAGAGGTAACATCATAAGCACAACTAACTGCAAAAGCATGTTTAGCAGTTTAAGCATTTCTAATTACATAGGCATGGCTATCAATATTAAACATAGCTAACAACGACATCTTAACTATCAATGTCAATATATCTGACAACATAAGCATGTTTACAACATGAGCATAACTACACCATAAGAATATCTATCATCTCTTATTGTACTATACATGATCTCAGTGGAAATAAAGCAAACAAGGGTTATCCTCCAATATGAAGCGTTGTGTATAACCCTAAATAGATATGCTACATGGCTATCTCACATCTTTTATTACTGCCTTGAAGATTTGAGTCGTACCCCCAAATCTAAATGTTCATTGTGAAGTTTAAATCAGTACCATAAAGGATCTATGGAAGAGGCAGACTCCATGATGTCACTAAAAACTCCCGGTCAGTATGAGAGACAACTCAGTGACATATCAGTCAACTACTAATAGTGACATATAGTCAACTTAAAACTACTAGCCCGCCTTGGTACATGTCATGACGCTAGAGAACAGCTCACACATGGCCATTCTATAACAGGCATCCTATAGTTATACTACTGCCTTTCACTCATCACAATATCACAATATCCGAGGCATGACCGCAACCATCCTCAATTGCTTGATATTAGGGTACCAAGCTATCCCCGCATACTCAACATTATGCACTCTGAGTTTCCTGTAGGAGTTACTCATTTCACCACTCAACAACTTCTAACTATGGAATGGATCTATGGTACAAGGCACTACATAATTAAGGTTTCACTTGATTAGTTATCTCCAATTGGGTGAATTAAGGCTGCACCAAACAAGTGGACATACAAACACTAATTCATCTCTAGCAAACATTGCTATATAACAACTTTAGAATATATAAAATGTATGAGACGTAATTTCTCATCTCAACAACATAGGATACCATCCACCTACCAATCAAGAGATTATACTTGTCATCACATCATCATCACATGGTACTATTCATTGCCATTCAAGAGATTACACTTGTCATCACACTATCACATGATATAAATCCTTCACAATATTATAGGGTATCAACCCTTGTCAACATAAGAGAATTATACCTCATTCAGGGATCAACCATGCCCAAAGGTCATTAAAACCATCACATCATTCCCTACAAGTTCATCATTGTCTTTCCATGCCTTATAACAAGGCTCAGCAAACATCACCACTCATGTGATGCACATACTCATCATGATGTTGCAATAAATAACTAAAATATATTTATAGGATAACGTTGTAGGGTCATCTTAGCATTAAGAGCATTCCTTTATTATATCAACATATACAGAAGCTATATGATTGGTCATCATCATGCTAACAATGTACAAGTTTAGCATAAGAAAGAATAAATCATAAAGCTATGATGACCACTAGTTAACACATTAGAGTTGAATTTAATTATTAGGAAAGATATTCCATCATTATATTAATCATTCAAGAAAGGATAACATGATTAACCACCATTCTCTACTTGCATTAGGGTTAGGTTTAGAAAGGTAGGTTACTTAAGGTTATAGTTCAACATTCATTCACAAGCCTTAACCCATAGCATCCCTATATAAATCTTGGATGCATAAGACACAAAATCATCAACACATTCCATACCTTTCTCAAGTATGGATCCATGCATAACTCAGGATGTTACCATCAGATTATAGTATACTAACGTTCCACAAAAATAAGATAGACTCCATTGTTTTATTATTCCACTAAGGAATGTTGATCATAGTTACCCATCATCATCTGAGTTCATTAGGATTAAGTCCATTATTCAAAACTATTAGATGAAGAAGTGTTATATCCTAACTATTGGATCAGGTTCATATTTAAAAACCATCATTTGGAGTATAGGTCTAACCCTTGAATTATTTAACCCAAGAAACTATTGGGTTAAGGGATTAATTGATGCTATAATTAAACCATTAAATCACCATTAGTGGTGATGACCTAATCCACCATTGGTTGTGATCATTAAGTCATCATCGGTTGTTAGAACAACACTATATTCATTTAACACCATCATCGATTGATAGCATCATTAGAGAATCAAACCATTGCTCATTGAGATTCCAAGAGAGACTAACACTGACCTAAGGTGTGAGTATAAGTTCACACCATTGTTCATCACCCTTGGTCACCACCTTCAATTTTCACGAAGACCACACCATCGGGTCATGGGTTTAGAGAAGAAAACAATATAGAAACCCTAATATGGACCATCAATTGATAGGTGCTTAGCACCATAGGTGGTGATACCAACCTAAACTAAGTCATTTCGTTCCTTAGGAAGAACGTTCACATGATTAAAGGTTCGTATAGAACTGGAAACAAAGTAGGAAACACCATAAAAATCGAAATCCCAAACAAGCTTAGCTTCTTAATGCTTAAATCACCATTTTAAAGCTAGAACATGAGCTAACAAACTTATAGTAAGAAATATAAGTAAAGAGGGTTATAAAACTCACCTCTAATGAGAATAACAGACTTATAGAAGCAAGAAACTTGAGCAAAGAAGGCAAGAAAACACAAGTTTGAGATCTGAACTCGGCCAAGTAGGCAATTTTCTCCACAAAGAAGAAAAACCCTAGTAGAAGAAGCAACAAAGGTAGATTCTTGAGTTCTAGAGAAACTTATACCATTAAAAAGTAAGGTTTCAACCCAGAGAAAGGTAGGAGGAAGAATAAGAGAGAAAGAAATGGAGGAAAGAAGGGGATACTTACTTGTTTAGGTTAAAATCACCAAGAAGGAGCTTTAGAAACCCTAAAGGAAGCAAATCATAAGCCTAGATGCTTCTACCAAGAAAATCCACACATTCTTCTTCCTTGGACAGCAGCTCCATGGCCAAACAGAGGAAGGACGATTCTATTAGAAGGAGGGAAGTGGTAAGAGCAAAAGTTTCATTTGGGAGCTTAATGATAGATATATAAAGCTTGGAGGATAAGGCAGAGAAGAGGCATGAGGTGTACAAGTAGCTCCCCATGTGTCCATGGCCTTAAACTATTGAGGATATACAAGAAATCACACAAACAACTTCCCCATCATTCAGGGAGACCTGATTAGGCACCATTTTTTTAATTTTCAAGCCAAACAAATAATCCATTGGTTGATAGCTCCTAAAGGTAGCTCATCTATAAAGGGGTAAACCCTATAATACCCTTGAAGAAAACACCTCCAAACCAAGGTACAATTGAGCACCCCATGACTCAAAAAGATCAAGAATGATAAGATAACATTAAAGGACCAAAATGAAATTGAAAAATTGCAAAGAAAACCTCTCAATTGGGTAAAGTGCATAAAAGTACAACATGTGCATAAAATTGCATAACTTGCACAAACAGTGTCCAAATTGGACCAAATTTGAAACTTAAGCATGTATTATGATTATAAAGCATATCACAAGGTTATATTAGGGTTATAAGAATTCAATCATGGTAATTAAGCATGCTCAACTATTTAAGCAAGGTTAGGGGTCTCACAACCATAAACCCCTAACAGAGATTTCGCCCCCTAAAATCCAAGGTACACATAGATGGACACTTCTCATGCACTCCATACTCAAACTTAAACATGATTACTTTCATAACATGGTGATGTCACATCATTCTCATTGAAGACATATTCTTCCCCCTCAACTCTTGCATTGTCACCTTGGTTCAACATAAGAACTGTTGTGCCACATGTATAGGTCTGGTAGTACCTTTCAACTTGGGACTCTAACTGTCATCCTGGACTACAATATTTGTTGTACCACACATCAGAAACCATATTTGCTGGTTCTTACCAAACATGAAACATCATGTATCTCTTATCATATGTAACTTTACAAAGTTTCATCTCTATGCTCCTTTAATGATTGTTGTAATTAGCAACTCAAACAATCATGTGGGTATCCCATAATTGTCAAGAACTATAAGGAATATGTTCTTAGAAGATTCTTCAATCATCTTAATGATGGTCTGGCCATTAGTCTAGTTGAAGAATCACACACTTGTCTGCAACTGTTAACAAATATAACTTCCTAGTGGACCTTGCTAGGGGTAGGATAACGACACCGTCTTCATCTCTTCAGAATTCACATAGCCCACTTAGCAGATGTACCATAAATCCAAGAGGGTGCTCTAGTTAACCCCCAACTCACTCTTGTTGAACTTGTCACACATAAGTATAGTTGCTTCAACATTCTTAAGATTTAACAAAAAATGTTAACCATGCTACTGATGATCTCTAAAATACTTTGAGATGTCATCATTCAAAGCTTCTCACACTTATGAGACGTGACCTAAGCACTATGTTCCTCTTATTAATGAATTTTATTGATACATTGGTTAGTCTAAATGACATAACCCTAAACTCATCATGATTGTGTAACTTATGTCGTCCACTGTAACTCTTATCCATTGATATTATGATCCTAGGATTATCTTGAGGATCATGGTAACATATGTCTGCTGACAACAAAACCATCTATCCTTGATAGTGGTTTTGCCCAACTATCAGCAAACCATACATAACATTATAGAATCACTCTTCTTTACCCAAACAACACTTGGAAGATCAACATCAACTCTCCCTCTCTCTAATGGATAGGAATACTAGACAGTTCCTCTAATAGATATCTTTAACTCATATATAATTGGTACACTCTGGATACTAGGATTCATTACCTTGGTATCCATCACATGTGTTATATATTGTTTTTTATCATTAAGTGTGCTTCTATTCCATTATCTCAAAAAACATCATATACAAGTGTTTGGAAAAAAGAAAGGGAAAAATAACAAAAACTGTCTATACATTTTATCCCTATAAGTTATGCAAATAAATTCCAGTCCTCCGTAGTCTTCTTCCAAACTGCAGAGGGGAGGATATTTTCATCATCGAAAATAGTTTTATTTCTAGCCTCCCATACGTGGTACATGAGACAGAGTGCCAAAGACCTGGTGTTTTTACCCTGAATAGAAAGTAGGGTATCCAATCCATCCGGAATCACACTGAGAGTGGAGTGAGCTCTATCCCAAACTTCACAGATAAATTGGCATTCCCAGAAAATATGTTTCATGTCCTCCTTTTCCATCTTGCACAAAGAGCATCTAGAGGCAAGCGAGTACCCTTTGGTTTGTAGGTAATTTTCTGTCACCAAATTCTGACGAAACAATTTCCATCTGAAGAGCTTCATCCTTTTTGGTATTTTTAGTTTCCAGCACCAATGAGCCCAGGGGACCTCATCAGTTCTAGTTCTGATAATGTTCCATGCTCCTTTGAGAGAAAAGGTGTCAAGACCTGCAAAGCAACATAAATCTTTTTTCCCGAAATCAATCTTCTCGCATTCATTCTTTAGGTTTTACAAACCTCTGATCTGAGGGAAACACCAAGTGGTGTTCTTAATAAGGGCGTTCAGCTTGTTGTGTGGACCGAAGAAATTTCTCAGTTTCAAACAAGGTCCCGCGTGGGAGCAAAGGAAAGAACCCAGCACCCAAGGGTCGTTCCATAGGGAAATAGTAGAGCCATCACCTATCTTGAAACGGACCAAGGAACTCATAAGTGTTCTATGCTTCAAAAGGGCTTTCCACATCCAGCTATCACTATATTTGGGTGTGCAGGACCAGACATAATCAGTGGTTAAGTATCTACTATGAATGAATTTCATCCATAGATTGTCTTTGATGTTAGCTATGTCCCACAAGAGTCTAGTCATACCTGCCAGGCTCCAGTCTTCAACCTTTCTAATACCCAGGCCACCTTCAAGTTTGGGCCTGCATACATTCTTCCACGAGATAGTGTGAAAGGTCCTTTGATCTTCTTTATCTCCCCAAAGGAAAGATCTACATATCCTGTCTATCTCGTCCAGAGTAACCTTTGGTAATGGAAAAGTACCCGTCCAGTACAAGAGATAAGCAGATAGTGTGGATATTATTAACTCCAATCTGCATGCCATTGACAGGAGACGAGTTTTCCATGAATCAAGCTTAGTCTTAAACTTGTCAATCAGTGGGGCACACATGCTTTTAGTAAGCCTACCCGAGAATAGGGGAAGTCCCAGATATTTAATAGGAAGACCACATTCTTCAATTTGCAGTGCTTGAATAATGCTTTTGGGTGCTGAATTGCTGAGGAACAACTGACTTTTAGCCTGGTTTAGATGTAAGCCAGAAAGCCCGCTGAACTCATCAAGGAGGCTTCTAATATTCATTGCATTAGCTTGGGCCATGATCAACAAATTATCTGCGAACAGAATATGCGATACATTTACATCATTTGCTTTGAGTGGGATAATTTTCTTCTCGTTCACAGCCTTATTAAGAATAGAAGTTAAGCCCTCCATTCCAATCACAAAAAGATATGGTGCCAGAGGATCTCCTTGCCTAATCCCTCTCGTAACATGGATCATATCAGTGGGGCTCCCATTGACCAGAACCTGAAAGGATGCAGTAGACATGCATTCATTTATCCAGCTCAGCCAACAGGGGGGAAAGTCCATTCCCTGCATCACATTTACAATATACTTTCTATCAATGGTATCATAGGCCTTACTTAGATCAGCCTTTATACACATCTTAGGATTCTTGCAGCTTTTGAAATCTGCCACAAGTTCATTTGCCAGTAATATAGCATCTGAGATACACCTACCCTTCACAAAGGCAGACTGATTCTTACTAATGATATCAGGCATAACATCCCTAATACGATTAGTAAGAATTTCAGCTATCAACTTGTAAAGAACGTTGCACAAGGATATAGGTCTCCAATCGCTAATCTTTTTAGGAGCAGATGTGTTATAAAGAACTCATACTCCAGTCTCATACACTTCCTCAACATCATAACCAACTAAGAACATATAGGAGGAATCCCCCTAACTCTTGGAAGGCTAAAAAAGCATGCTCATTACAAAACATAAAGATTTTGGAGATACAGTCTAAGGCAACAACACATCATATCAAGATATCAACCCCCATGATCTCAATGAATCCACAAGTACCAAGTGACAAAATATCCACTTAAAGGATACACTTCAAAAACAAGGAACACAAAGGGAAACACACTTCCCTCATCACAATAACATTGTCCATGGGTCACTAGCAAAATGGTAACCAATTCTATTTTTCCCTTGAAGGTTACACTTTTTATGTATCATTTTACCTCTTACAGCTTGGGTTCCTTGCCAATATCATAGTAATTATTAATATTATCACATCTCATTGCTCTTTTCTCATTAGCTCTTCATCATTCATATGTATGTCCTTTCATGTTATCATGTTTCTCAACCACTTACCAACGAATAGATCATCATATTCCACATTTTCTTCATTAGACAAGGATCATCTCCCTTAATTTATTTCATATGTTATGAATATTTTACATTAGCACTTCTTACACACATAGGTTGGTCTGATATTAACTCAAGTTCCACTTTATTCATCTGCCATTGTTCTCATTCATCCTCTCATATTATACTTATCACAGGAGTCCTCTCCATCTTATGTGAATTTCATACCTTGAATCACTTTATTAGTATATACTTATTTGTCTTTTACTTTATTATCTTCTTGAATTAAAACTTCAAGAACTCCTCTTTAGCTTATCTATATTTAGATTTAGGTTTCATGGTGTTGTATCTTTCTCTGATAGTTACCAAATATTCAAGTTTTGATAGATTATGATGTAATTCTCATCTTCTTTAGGGTAAGATTGTGGTATATGCACCATGATTTTTGATTTGTTATGCTCTTTAGATTGTTTCAAAATGACTAATTGATTAGAGTAATTAGAAAGAGAACAATCTAAGAGTTCCATACTTACCTTCTTTTTAATAATTGAATAACGGCCTGGGGCACCCAAATATTGAGATTAGATAGTATGCACCATATTTTTATGTCATATTCCTAAATTAGACATCATCTTGGTCCTAAGTCCTAGTGCCCCTGTAGAATCAGTGAACCTAAAGCTTTGATACCAACTTGTGAGGCCTGTTACACTAAATGAGATTACTGAAAACACAAAACACGATTACACATCAATTAAGCACAAACCCAGAAAATAGGGTAAACTAAAACCGATTTCAACATTTTGCAATTGTTAAAAAACATTAACATAAAAGCCTTGTAACTTTTTGTATTTCATATAATGCTCAATATCCTTTACCACTGCTCTATAGCCTTAGCTACAATATAAACTTTACAAAGGAACATTATCCACATATACAAACATCAATATGATATCAAAAGCTTGATTCAATCAAAACATCATATATAAACTTTTCACCCAGACCTGAGAGTATGGGGACGACTCTAGGACACACTAGACAACTAAACAATCATCTCTAGGGTTCATCATCTCAATATCTCCTTGTTGCCATGGTTTAGCTGTCGCTATTTTCAATCACCTCAAAAGATGTGGTGACCCACGAGGTGAGACCTAGTCCCAGCGAGAGATATAACTCTCTCCAACAAATATTGATTACATCAGATTATTCCATCATAAAATAAACTGAGCAATTGGAGTATCTAATAGTCAATTGAGTAGATTAAATAGTTCAAGCATGCTAAACATATTAAGCAATTAAGTTTAGCAACAAGTATGATTATCAATGTTATATGTTATGCTAACAATACAAGCAAACTAGTAGTAAGTATCTCTAACATCATGAATATGTCTAGTATCATAACATGGATATCAACATTGGAATAAAGTGAACCAATCTACATCATAAGTAGAGCTAACATAATAAGCACAACTAACTGCATAAGCATGTTTAGCATTTTAAGCATTTCTAATTTTAGAGGCACGGCTAGCAATATTAAACATAGCTAGCAATATCATCTTAACTATCAGTGTCAGTATATCTGACAACGTAAGCATGTTTACAACATAAGCATAACTACAACATAATCATATCTATCATCTCTTATTGTACTATACACGATCTCAGTGAAAATAAAGCAAACAAGGGTTATCATCCAATATGAAGTATTGTGTATAACTCTAAACAGATATGCTACATGGATGTCTTACATCTTTTATTACTGCCCTAAGGATTTGAGTTGTACCACCCAAGTCCAACTGACCACTGCTAAGTCGAAATCAGTGCCATATAAGATATATGGAAGAAACAGACTCCATGATCTCACCAACAACTCCCGGTCAGTACGAGAGACAACACAGATACATATCCGTCAACTGCCAACAATGACATATAGTCAACTGAAAACAACTAGCCCACCTTAGTATAAGTCACGAAACTAGAGAGAAGCTCACACATGGTTGTTCTATAACATGCATCTTACAGTTATACTACTTCCTTTCACTCATCACAATATCTGAGGCATGACCGCAACCACCCTCAATTGCTTGATATTAGGGTACCAAGCTGTCCCCGCATACTCAACATTATGTGCTCCGAGTTTCCTATAGGAGTTACTCATTTCACCACCCAACAACTTCTGACTCTAGAATGGATCTATGGCACATGGCACTTCATGATTAAGGTTTCACTTGATTAGTTATCTCCAATTAGGTGAATTAAGGCTGACCAAACAAGTGGACATACAAACCCTAATTCATCTCTAACAAACATTGCTATATAACAACTTCAGAAGATGTAAAATGTATGAGACATAATTTCTCATCTCAATAACATAGGGTATTATTCACCTACCAATTAAGAGACTGTACTTGTCATCACATCTCATCATCACATGGTACTATTCATTTCCGTTCAAGAGACTACACTTGTCATCACACTATCAGAGGATATAAATCCTTCACAATATCATAGGGTATCAACCCTCGTCAACATAAGAGGATTATACCTCATTCATGGCTCAACCATGCCCAAAGATCATTAAGACCATCATATCATTCCCTGCAAGTTCATCATTGTCTTTCCATACCTTATAACATGGCTCAACAAATATCACCACTGATGTGATGCACATGCTCAACATGATGTTTTAATAAATAACCAAAAGATGTTTATAGGATAACATTGTAGGTTTATCTTAGCATTAAGATCATTCCTTTATTATATAAACATATAAGGAAGCTATATGATTGGTCATCATCACGCTAATAATGTACAAGTTTAGCATAAGAAAGCATAAATCATAAATCTATGATGACCACTAGTTAACACATTAGAGTTCAAATCAATCATTAGGAAGGATATTATATCATTATATTAATCATTCAAGAAAGTATAACATGATTAACCACCATTCTCTACTTGCATTAGGGTTAGTTTTAGAAAGGTAGGTTACTTAAAGTTATAGTTCAACGTTCATTCACAAACCTTAACCATAGCATCCCTATACAAATCTTGGATGCATAAGACACAACATCGTCAACACATTCCATACCTTTCTCGAGTATGAATCGATGCATAACTCATGATGTTACCATCAGATTAGAGTATACTAATGTTCCACAAAAATAAGGGAGACTCCATTATTGTATTATTTGACTAAAGAAGGCTGATCATAGTTACCCATCATCATCTGAGTTCATTAGGGTTAAGTCCATTATTCAAAACTATTAGATGAGTAAGTGTTAGATCCTAACCATTAGATCAGGTTCATATTTTTAAAACCGTCATTTGGAGTATAGGTCTAACCCTTAAATCATTTAACCCAAGAAACTATTGCATTAGGGATTAATTGATGCTACAATTATACCCTTAAATCACCATCAGTGGTGATGATCTGACTTACCATTGGTTGTGATCATTAAGTCACCATTGGTTGTTAGAACAACACTATATTCATTTAACACCATCAGATGTTAAGCTGATGATCATTGATTGATAACATCATTAGAGAATCAAACCATTGCCAATTGAGATTCCAAGAGAGACTAACACTGAGCTAAGGTGTGACTATTAGTTCACACAATTGTTCATCACCCTTGGTTGCCACCTTTGGTTGTGATGAAGACCACACCATCATGTCATGGATTTAGAGATTAAAAAACTAGAAACCCTAAAATGGACCATCAGTTGATAGGCACTTAGCACCATAGGTGGTGATACCAACCTGAAATAAGTCATATCCTTCCTTAGGAAGAACGTCAACATGATTACAGGTTCATCTAGAATTGGAAACAAAATTGGAAACATCATAAAAATCGAAATCCCAAACAAGCTTTGTTTCTTAATGCTTAAATCACCCTTTTTATGCAAGAACATGAGCTAACAAGCTTATAGTAAGAAATATAAGTAAAGGGGGCTATAAAACTCACCTCTACTGAGAAGAACAAAATTCTAGCAGCAATAAAATAGAGAAAAGAAGGTAAGAAAATACAAGTTTTAGATCTGAACTTGGCCAAGTAGGCACTTTTCTCCACAAAGAAGCAAAACCCTAGAAGAAGAAACAACAAAGGTAGATTCTTGAGTTCTAGAGCAACTTCTACCATGATACAACAAGTTTATGACCTAGAGAAAGGTAGGAAGAAGAAGAAAAAAGAAAGAAAAGGAGGAAAGAAGGGGATACTTACTTGTTTAGATCAAAATCACCAAGAAGGAGCTTTAGAAACCCTAAAGGAAGCAAATCATAACCCGATATGCTTCTACCAAGAAAATCCACACCTTATTCTTCCTTGGATAGAAAATCCGCGGCCAAACAGAGAAAGCATGATACTCTTAATAGGAGGGAAGTGGTAGAGAGAAAAGTTTCGTTTGGGAGCTTAAGGATAGATATATAAAGCTTGGAGGATAAGGTAGAGAAGAAGCATGAGGTGTACAAGTAGCTCCCCATGTGTCCATGGCCTTAAAATATTAAGGATATACACGCAACCACCAAGAATCTACCCCACCATTCATGGAGACCCGCTTAGTCACCATTTGTTGAGTTTCCAAGCCAAACAAATAAATCATTGGTTGTTAGCTCCTAAAGGTAGCTCATCCATAAAGGGGTAAACCCTAAAATACCCTTGAAGAAAATACCTCCAAACCAAGGTACAATTGAGCACCCCATGGATAAAAAATCTCAACAATTATAAGATAACATTCAAGGACCATAATTCAAGTGAAAAATAGCAAAGAAAACCTCTCAATTGGGTAAATTGCATAAAACTCCAAAATGTGCATAAAATTGCATAACTTGCACAAATAGTGTCCAAATTGGACCAAATTTGAAACTTAAGCTTGTATTATGATTAAAAATCATATAGAAAGGTTATATTAGGGTTCTAAGCATTAAATTATGGTAATTATGCATGATCAACCATTTAACCAAGGTTAGGGGTCTCACAATAATAAAGTAAAAGATAGGTAAATCTATGCTAATAAGTGATTCAAGGTTTGAAATTCACATAAGATGAATCAAAATCCTATGATAAGTATAATATGATAAGATGAATAAGAACAATAGCAGATGAACCAAGTGGAACCTGAGTTAATCTCAGACCAATCCATGTGTGCAAGAAAGTGTTCATGTGAACTTTTCATGACATGTGAAAGAAATTAAAGTGAGATGATCCTTGTGTAATGAAGAAAATGTGAAATATGATGAACTATTCCTTAATCAGTGGTTGAAAAGAATGGTAACATGAGAGGACATATACAAAAATGATGAACAATTAATGAGAAAAGAGTAATGAGATATGACAATCTTAATAATTCCTATGCTAATGGCAAGGAACCCAAGCTATAAGGGGTAAGATGATACATAAAAAGAGTAACCTTCATGGGAGAAAATAGAATTGGTTACTTTTTGCTAGTGACCCCTAGACAATGCTGCTTTTATGTGGGAAGTGTGTTTCCCTTTGTGTTTCTTCTTTTTAAGGTGTAGCCTTCAAGTGGATCTCATGCCACTTGGTACGTGTGGGTTCACTATAATCCTGGGATGGATATCTTGTTATGATGTGTGGTTGCCTTAGACTATAGTTCCAAAATCTTATGTTTTGTAATGAGCATGCTTTTTGAGCCTTCCAAGAGTTAGGGGGACTCCTCCTATATGTTCTTAGCCATTAATGATGTTGAGGAAGTGAATGAAACCAGAGTATGAGTTGTTTATAACGCATGTAGTGGTTACCAAGGTAATGAATCCTAGTATCCAGAGTGTTATATATGAGTTAAAGATATCTATTAGATGAGATGTCTGATGTTTCTCTTCATTAGAGGGAGAGAGATTTGATGATGATCCTCTAAATGTTGTTTGAAAGTAAAATGAGTGATTCTATAATGTTGTGTATGGTTTGGTGATATTTAGGAAAGACCAATATCAAGGATAGATGGTTTTTTGATCAGCCGACATGTGCTACCATGTTCCTTTAAGATAAACCTAGGGTCAAAATATCAATGGATAAAAAATTAGAGTGGATGAAATAAGTTAGATGACCATGATGAGTTTAGGGTTATGTAGCTTAGACTAATCAATGTGTCAATATCATTCATTAATAAGAGGAACAGAGGGCTTAGGCCATGTCTCATAAGTTGTGAAAAGCTTTGAATAATGACATCTCAAAGTATTTCAAAGATGGTCAGTAGCATGGTTAACATCTTTGCTAATTCTTAAGAATGTTGAAGCAACTATACTTATGTATGACAAGTTTAGAAAGAGTGATATGGGGGTTAAATAGAGTATCCTCTTAGAGTTATGCCACATCTACTAAGTGTGTTGTGTGAATCCTAGTAAGATTAAGACAATGTCATTGCCCTACCCCCAACAAAGTCAATTAGGAAGCTATATTTGTTAACAGCTATAGACATTGTATGATTCTTTAACTGGACAGATGGACATCTTTGAGATAATTGAAGAATATTCTAAGAACATATGCCTCATAGTTCTTGACAATTAGGGAATGCCTACATGATTGATTGAGTTACTTATTACAACAATCATTAAAGGAGCATAGAGATGAAACCTTGTAGAATTACATATTATAAGAGATACATGGTGTTCCATGTTTGGTAAGAGCCAGAAAGTATGGCTTATAAGTGATGTGTGGTACACTATATATAATATTTTAGGACTATAGTTAAAGTCCTAAGTTGAAAGGTACTATCAGACTTGTGTAGGTGGCACAACAATTCCTATGTTGAACCAAGTGACATATGCAAGAGTTGAGAAAAAAGAATATGATTTCTGTGAGAATGATGTACCATCACCATAAAATGAAAATAACCATGTGGAATATTGATAAAGAGATTCATAATAAGTATCCATCTTTGTTTACCTTGGATTTTGGGGGCAAAATCCTTGTTAGGGATTTATGGTTGTGAGACCCCTAACCTTGATTAAATGGTTGAACATGTTTCATTACCATAATTGAATGCTTATAACCCTAATATAACCTTGTGATATGCTTTGGAATCATAATACAAAATTAAGTTTCAAATTTGGTCCAATTTGAACACCATTTGAGTAAGTTATGCAATTTTATGTACATTTTGGACTTTTTATAAAATTTACCCAATCAAGAGGTTTGTCCTACAATTTCTCAGTTACATTATGGTACTTGGATGTTACTTCATCATTCTTGATCTTGTTGAGACATGTGGTGCTCAGTTGTACCATGGTTTGGTGGTGATTTTGCTTCAAGGGTGATTTAGGGTTTTACCCTTCATGGATGAGCCACCTTGAAGGCCTAACAACCGATGGTACCATTGGTTTGGGAAACAACTGATAGTCATCAGCCTCTGGGAACACTGGGTAACATCTGAACGTCATCCTAAAGGCTCTAGGTCAATGGTTCATGCTGGTTTGGTTCACTTGAACTGACGGTTCACTTATAAACATGATCAACCGATGGTTCAACCATCTATTGACTTAAACCATGAACAAACGATGAAACTTCACCCAAAAAATGATGACTGGCCTAGGAGACCAAGAACATATGGCCTAGCAGTCCCCAACAGCTGGTGGAACTGCAACTTGCTTGTCCATGGAAGCTTTAAGCCATGGATACATGGAGAGTTGCTTGTACACCTCATTCTTCTTCTCTTCCTTATCCATGGGCTATAGCTATCTCTTCCTTGCCCAAGTTTGAAACCTTTGTCACTTTCTCTTTAATCTAACCTATATCACCGACTTCAGTCTGTTTGGCTGTGGAACGAAGTGGTCCAAGGTAGAAGACGACCCCCTTTTTTGCGAAGGTCTCCTAGAGCTTCATCTAGCCAACCTAGGGTTTCTAAAGTCATCTCCTAGGGTTTCTGACCAAGGCAAGTTGTTTTCTTCCTTCATTCTCTATTTTTATTGTTCTTCTTATTCTTCCTACCTTCCTCTAGGCTGGAACTCTTTTGTTCCAAGGTAAATGTTGCTTAAAAGACCTACCTTTCTTGCTCCTCCTATCTAGGGTTTGCTTCTTGTGTAGAGAAAGGTACTAGATGGCCGAGTTCAGAGCTTATGCTTAAATTTTCTACCTTATTACTTGAGTTTTCTTGATTCTAAGAAGTTTGTTCTTCCTTGTAGAGGTGAATTTTATAACCCTCTTCACTTTTATTTCTCTAAAATGAAGATATATGCTTGTAAAAGATAACCTTGCCTAGGGTTTTGAATTTTTATAGTGTTCCTTATTATATTCCAATTCTAAATGGACCTTTAAATAGGTGTACATCCTTCCTAAGGTAGAATATAATCTAGGATAGGTTGGTAACACAACTGATGGTGCTAAGCACCTAACAATCGATGGTTCAAATTAGGGTTTTCAAACTATTTCCTTCACTACCACATGACCCGATGGTGATACCATGAAACAATCGATGGTGTTGCTATTTTGACAACCGATGGTGGTGACCAAGAGTGTCAATCGATGGTCACCCCTTAGGTCAGGTTTTGGCTCAATTATAAGCTTAATGATCAACCACTAAGTACCCTAATGATGCTATCAATCAATGATGATATTAGCTTAATATTCGATGGTGTTAAATGAATATAGCACTGATCTAACAACCGATGGTGACTTAATGGTCATAGCTGATGGTGAGTTAAGGATGTAGTTTTATCATCAATTAAGCATTAAACCAATGGTTTTTTGGGTCACTTGATGCCATGGTTGGACCTATACTCCAATTGATGGTTTTAACATATGAACTTGATCTAATGGTTAGGATCTAACACTTCTGCATTTAATATCTTTTAATAATGGACTTGATTTAATGGTTGAGATTGTATGCTTGAATATCCAATGGTTTGGATTGAAACATATAGTATTACATGTGAGTTCTAATAATTTGAATTTGATGGTGTCCTCATTTAATCAAATTAAGGAGCATGATGGTTTCTATGATGGCTTGCTTGAAATGAACAACCGATGATGGGTTTTAACCCCACAACCTATGGTGCCCCCTTTATGTTACTAAATAAGGGATGTTTAGAGTTTAATGGTGACTCTTTATAGGTCACAACTTGATGGCTTATATATGGTTGGTTTAAGGTGTTTACTTATATAAATAACCAATGGTCATTACTTTTTAACATCTAATATTTCTAAATGATGATGTGGTATGGTGATATGGATTGAATGATGATGGAACCAACAGAGGTTTGACCTTAATAAGGTAGTCTTACCTTTTCCCTCATATGAATAGAATGGATAATGACCATATCATGTTGACATGTAACCCTAATGGGATATAGTTTGTTATAACAATGGAGTCTATCTTATTGTTGTGGAACTCTAGTCTATTATAACCAAATGGTTACACCTTGAGTTATTGATAAAATCTCATTTGAGGCACTTTTTGCATATGTTTTATGCTTCTCCTAGCATGCCTTTTATAGAAATTTTCTACTTATTTAAGTACTTTATGCCAGTAATCTCAATTGCACACATCTTTCACCTTTATAGGGTCATGCCAAGACATGGTTGTGGTTAACACCTCGACTGTGGCTACAACGTTCACTGAGGGCCCTAACGCGATCGAAGCCCCTCATCACCATCTCTATGCCCTGCGACCGAGGCCTTCCCGCGACCGTGGTCCAGCCACGACCAAGACTTCCCCTCAGCTGCAACCTATAGCCTGCACACCCCAATATCATGGGAGTCTCGACCAAGATCAAGCCGCGACCAAGGCTCTACCTTGACCGTGGCTTAGATCCAAGTCACGACCGATGCCCTACCTCAAGTGTGGCTTACATCCAAGTCACAACCGAGGCCCTACCTCAACCACAACCTAAGTGGTTAAGTCAGTGGACATCACCTACAAATAGGCCACCCAACTCGACTTGTCACATCATCAGATCATCAAAGACCACAAAGTGCTTCCAAATTCCATAGTCACTCACATCCATCAGTCTGGGATCTCTGAAGGTGGAAGCTAGAGGAGAGAGAAGATTGACCATCCTCTTCTTTGAAGGAAGGAGAAGCCTCCACATTTCCCATTCTAGATTTGGATTCAAAGGAGTATATCAGTGTATCACCATCTTCTCTCTCTATCTAGATCTATCATCTTCTTTACGTTGTACCCCCCCTCGTGGTAGTTGATGTATCTATCATTTTGTAATGCCGTTATGCTTCCTGTCAACATGCGTGGCTAAATGTCTAACTTGGGTTGGGAGTAGCCACTAAGGCTCTCCCAACATGTATATTCTTGCTCCCCTTTGAATATATATATGCTCTTATCAAGATTATCTCCATACACTTGTTCTTAATGCTTCACTTGTACGCCTAGATACCATCTTGTGATGTTTGATTGTTGGTACCTCGAAAGAGTAATACTTTCCTTATCTAGTGTTATGGAGTAGTATGAATGCATGAAAGTGTTGGAATGCTAAAGCTTACAGTCGCATGGTTTGTTTTATAGTTGTAGGGTGGCTATCTTGAGAGAGAGGCCACCTCAGATCCTAGATCTATCCTTATCTTGAGAGAGGAGGGAATAGATGTTTTTATGACTGTTGTAATCTTGATAGGAGTATACGAAGGGGTGTGAGTTTTGCATGTTGGTGAGATATCTTAGTAGGTGAAACCCAATCCAAGTTTCCTTCCATATCTTTGTTTCCTACCGTTCGTAATCTTTTTCCTCTTGTTATTATTTTTATTTCCTTTGACTTTCTTTGTTTTTACTGGAGTACAATTGTTCCTTATGGAACAATCCTTTTAAAATCCTTCTATTCATTTAGAGTGTATGAGTGTGGGACCCTACGTGCTTAACACTTGCCGACCTTATCCCTATGGTTTGACCCCGATTACTACATCAGACCCGTATAATAGTTGCGGGGGCTTGAGTGTCGGGTTATAATCTTAAAAGTCAAACTACTCTGGATCCACTCCATTTTGGATGCGCAATTTAGGCCGGTCAACTTTTTGGCGTCGTTGTCGGCGGTAAGGCAAAACGACACTGTTAAGAACTTGAGTCCACTTACTATACTCCCGTGCCTCAAGCTTAGTGATAAGCTTGACTGCACAGAAACCTTAAATCTGCTACCCTACGATTATGTAGAATAGTTCATTTTAACACGTCCAGTTTCCTAACTCGACTGTGCGATCTATTTAGGGAAATCGGAGGGAAGCATATCCATTCAATTTTTCACCTTAACCTCAAGTCACCATGCCACCTTGTGGATAAGCTTGAATTCACAGAAACCTTAAATTTGCTACCCTTTGATTACATAGAATAGTTCGTTTTAACACGTCTAGTTTCCTAACTCGACTGAGCGGTCTATTCAGGGAACCCGAAGGGAAGCATATCCATTCAATTTTTCACCTTAACCGCAAGTCTCCATGCCATCTCATGTGGATGACAGTCTTACTGGGATGATAATAATGCAAGAGTTCAACACAACCCACCGCCGCATGAGACGGACGAAGATAGGGATGACTGTCATTCAGATGGTTGTCACCGTGAGGAAGAACGACACGAGGAAGAGCGACATCACCATCGCCGTAGAAGGCATCATGGACATCACCGTGATAATGAATGTGAACGTGATGATTGGAACAATGAGAGTGAAGACGATGAAGAAGGAAAAACTCTTAGAGATTTGGCAACAACTAAAGCCAACGAATCCAGACATCCAATTGTCATCCCACACTTCAATACAACGGACTTTGAATTGAAACCAGCTGTTATCTCGATGATCCAGTTCAAGCCCTTCTGTGGAAATTCAATGAGTGAAAATCCTTACCATCATCTTGAAGCCTTCAAAAACATCTATGATACCATTAAGATGAGGAGAGTTCCTCAAGAAGTGATACATTGTAAGGGATTTAATTTCTCCCTTGAAGATAAAGCTCGATCTTGGTACCTCAACTTGCCCCACTAGTCCATAGATGGATGGAGACCCCTTGCAGATGCCTTTGTCACTAAATTTTATCCTATTGAGATAACTATCCATAATATGCAAAAGATCACTTCCTTCATGCAAAAATTGGGAGAGAACCTTCACGAGGTGTGGGAATGATTTCAAGAATACTAGAGAGATTGCCCTCACCACAACACTGTAAGGGATTTCTGGTGACCACCTTTTACAATGGGCTAACTCCCACCGAGAGAACTTTGCTGAATGCAGCTATCAAAAGTGACTTTCTTGGTAAGAAACCGAACATAACTATGAAGATAATCGATAACATGGCTGCACTGCAAGAAGGCATTGATTATGACAAAAACAACAGAGGATCAATGGAGAAAGTAGGATCTGAAGGACCATCAATCAAAGCCAAGGTCTTAGATACTATTATAGTTTAGATTCAGAAAATCGCCACCGATGTCAAATAGTTAAAAGACACTGGGGGCAAGGGTAAGAAACACAGAGAAAGACATGAAATGTGTTACATGCAGAGAAGGAGGAAATGGAATTGACAACTGTATCCATACCTGACCATAGGAGAGTGAAGAAAGTGAAAGTGAAGAAGAATCATAGAATGTCTCTTATGTTAATTTCAAAAGACATGATCATCCTAGGTTTAACTACGACAACAAAGAAGTAGCAGAAAATGCTCATCAACAGAGTAATTCATCTAAACCTCCTCATAGATTTGAGAAGAAAGGAGGGTCGACTCAATAAACTAGAACTACTAACTATCATATAAACAAGATCATCTACCAAAGTTAGAATAAAAATGTGAGTCGGAAAGGCCAAGGCCAAGGCCAAGGGCCAAGCCAAACCAAAGACAACAACCAAACAGACATGATTGCTCAAATATTTGACTTTGTGAAAAGGCAAGCTTTGGTAAATGACCAACTTTCTCAAAGTACTATCACTAATTCAAGAGTGCTAACTAAAATGCAAACTCAAATGGCAGACATGCAAACTCACCAAAGGTAAATTGATCAACAACTTGTACAACTAGCTTACTAGTATAGATAACACCTTTAGCGTCAGTTAAATAAGCCTTTTGACGTCAGTTTCGAAGCGACACCCAAGTGGGTGACACTAAAATTAGACGCCTTCAGCATTGGTTAAATAAATGACGACATAAAGCCTTCTCTGATTGCAACCCAAAAAAAGTGCTAGTAGTGGGACCTTAGGCATCGGTTATTCGTTCCAAAACCGACGTCACTTCCAAGCCTGAACAAAAAAAATTGGCCCCTGGTTAGACCATAGGTGTCAGTTTTCTAAAAATAACTGACTCCGTTGATCTCAAATTGTTGTCGGTGTTTTATATTTAACCGACGACTATGTTTTGATTTTTTTTCTTATCAGCTTGCAGGCCTGCTTCCTGGTTGGTCAGTAGGATGCAGAACCTGCAGTTCAGTTCTGAACTGTAGGTTTACATCATCCTTTGATTTCATCCAACAACAAGCCACAAACCTGCAATATTAACAAGATGGGACAATATTATATATGCATCATGTGATTCACACACATGTATAAGTACATTTAATTCATATGATTCATCACACACATGTAGAAACCTATAGTTCCATCATCATCATCATCATCAATCATATGAGACTATATAATATCTGTTGTATGGTATCGATTTCCAGTGAAACATACCTATTTTTTGCAAACTGTATTCATTCAAATATGTTTGGTTACACAACATAAATTAACTTCAATATTATAAAATTTAGGCTTACTTAATTCTTGGTTAGTTTGTTTTCATAATACAAACACAAAATATTGTAACCACTTTGCGAATACTACAAGGGATGAATGAAAATGGCATAGTTATGAACATGCAATGGTGTTGTTGTCTAAAACAGTAACTAAATAAGGGGGTTGTTGTACCCCTAAACATGCACATAAGTAAAAAAACTGGGAAGAGAGAGACACAACTAGACTAGATACACAACTTAAACAATAACAATATGGTCTGAAATCAACAATTGTGAGGGCCTTTTCATTGTTGTTGTCTTCCCCTGAAGTTTAACAAAAAAATAGCTATGAAGTTTGATTACTTTAAGACAAAAAGTGGAAACACAAAATAAGACAATAAAGTAAATTTGTTGCTTGGACCTACCTTGGTTTTTTTTTGTTCATGTTGAGGTGACGCGAAGCTCGCCATTGTCTTTAGACGAATATGAGCTGATGGTGATAGGGAAATCGACGGTGCCAAAAGGAATAAAAGGGAAATCGGGCTTGTTCTCATCATCATCATCAACATCATCATCATCATCGCTATCCTCTATCAAGTACTCAAATCATTTGAGATGATCGGGTGTCTTGTTGTTGATGTTGGTTATACAAACCTTAATGGTATTATGGTCAACCAGACGAAGAAAAAGCCTATCACTATGGCCCAATAGCATCTTCCTAACCCACTCACACCAACTGAATGTGGATACAAGATTTTCGACAACATCGTACTTAACCTCGATAATAGATGTTGAATTTCCAAAATTTAGGTACACTTCACTAGCCTTGTAGCGTCTTCCGTTTAGATAACACCAATGTTTGGGCATAGTGAGTTGTACTAAGGAATAATCATCTAGGATGATGTCCAACTGTTCTTCATCAGGGAATAGTAACATTGGGGTAGAGGCCCAGGCCATGGTGACTATTGAAGATCTAGATGTTATGCCTACAACAATGTAAAATAATGTTGATAAAAAGTAATATAAATGTAAGTATTAAGAACAGACAACAACATGGGTTATTTCATATTCATGATGGAGAAATAATTGTTTCATACGAATACATAACATATTTTCTACATAGTAAACTGCAAATGAAGCAAACATAGTCAGTCAAATACAAACTGGCATTCATTGCACTAAGTTGCTCATTGTATCTGTTAAATTGAAAAATAAATGTGTAGTCAGTAGTACGTAGTGAAATAAACATGTGAAATAAACATGGGGGTAGAGGCCCAGACCATGGTGAAATTAACTAAAAAACAAATTATACATTACATTTTTACTAAGTATCATCATCATCATCATCAACATCGTCATCATCATCATCATCATCATCATCATCATCATCATCATCATCATCATCATCATCATCATCATCATCATCATCATCATCATCATCATCATCATCATCATCATCATCATCATCATCATCATCATCATCATCATCATCATCATCATCATCATCATCATCATCATCATCATCATCATCATCATCATCATCATCATCATCATCATCATCATCATCATCATCATCATCATCATCATCATCATCATCATCATCATCATCATCATCATCATCATCATCATCATCATCATCATCATCATCATCATCATCATCATTATCATCATCATCATTGTGGCACCCACCTCGAAGACTGCACAAAGATAACCAAACTATCCACACTAATCCTTACATTAGCATACAAATCCTTGAATCAAACATTCGATTACATGAAAATAAAAAATAACTTTTTTCATTTAATTACATATTTGGAACAAGCAACTAAAGATATTTTCATTAGCCAACTATAGATGTAACCATTTTATATTTTGGCTTGTCAAGATTCATTATTAAGTTTTCCCTGAAATTACTTGAGCTACACCTGATCATGTAAAAGTCGTCATGCCAGGTTCTCGTGTCAATGACTCACTGTCCACATCTTAGGGTCATCCGAAAACCCTAAGATAAGAAATAAACTCTAGTCCGCCTCAGAGTTGCTATACATTATCTAGGTAAGAGCATAAAGCCTCTCTACCTTACATACCTCATCTCAGGTGCATGAGATAGGTTAAATGCCATATATGTCAAACTAGGGCACCATGTAAGAGATACTAATGAAATCTACCTCTAGTGATCCCTTCCTCATAAAGAGCACAACTTTTCACAACAATGTATTACATACAATCCATTTTATTTACTTAGCAACATAGAATTTAGGTTAGCATCTCATCTTGAAATCTTTCCTAAATTCTGGTGATCTAGCCTTCAAGGCCTAGATTCACACTCTGATATTTCTTCTAATACAAGGGCTATTAGAAGAAATCTCATTTCAATTCCCCAGTATGGACTTTGGGGGAAAATCACAGTGTTTAGGGCTCCTATCTAGATAAATTAAGTTATAATGGATATTAAAGTGCATTTAATCACTTTAAGGAAAATATGAGGCAATTAAATGACATATATGTGATTTTGTGTTCTAACCAAGAATATGTGGCTTAGAATTTTAGAGGTACATTTCTTTCATACCAGAATATATAGACCGTATATATACATTTCCATCACATAAGTCAAATGAACTAATCACCGGTCGATAATTCACATATTATGCATATTACTCTGTTTTAACCAATATGCAGAATTTGAAATATGTGAACTGAATCTAGATAAATTCATATTCCTTCTAATCAAGAAGACTATATATGATTCATTTATAGGGTTCAATAGAAGAATGAAATCTAAGGTCAAACAAGGTAAACAGTCTTGTGCAATTATTGGAGTTTCTCAATTTCCATCACTTGTAGTTTAATGAGTAGAATTAAGTTTAGAGTTCAACACGAGTTTTCAATTGAACCTACACCACTCACCTCAGGTGTGAAGCACCTGAAATTCTTAGCCCAACAACTGCTAATTTCTAAATCAAGTTCTCACTTCAAGAAATCAGAACTTTCCTTCTCTTATTTGCTCAAGAACCTAGAAGAAGAAGAAGTGAAGAAAAAGAATGAAAGAAGAGATTGATTTAGGATATTTTGATCCAAATCAGTGGAGTGACGAGATCCATACATAGAATAGTATAGAAGTAAATTATCCTAGTAGGGATTGGTTAGCTATAGAGGATTTACCAACCTTGGAAAGAGAGAACCCTGAATTCTAAAATTTCAACTTTAGATTTCTCAAACCCTATAATATCCTCTTATCTCAAGAGTTTCAAAGATCATAAGTGTGGGATGGAAATGAGAGGTGCTTGGGTCATTTTGGTTCCATATATACCTATTTAGGTGCTTGGTACAATTAGTTATAATGAATTTTCAGCCTTTTTTTTCTCTAGAAAATTTGGTCGACTGAGTGTTGCTGTTAAGTAACTCGACTGACAGAATACGTTAATTTGACTTAGAATACTCCAAATATTACGAAAATTTAGGATGTTGTCTATAATTGAGTTGAAAGGTTATCGTAAAAATTTCAGACAATTCTTATGTATTAATAAATTATGAAAAATCAAATACTATACTATTATATTTAAACTGTATAGCAGGTCAGCTGAGTTACTCTTTCGGAAACTCAGCTGATTGACAAGGTTTAGAGGCTTAGAATATTCTATAATTTTTTTTAATATTACTAACTGAGTTCTACAACATATATTCAAAATTCATGTTAATATGAGTTATGTACAAAATATGAAAAATCATTTATTAGACTGTTATACTTAACACCAAGTTCATAATCCTTTATATTGAGGATTTCATGCGGCTAGGGTTTTCAACATATAACATAAATGACTTAATGCTTTCAAATAATATATAAATCATAGATCAGGAATCCAATCAATACTTTACCTAATGAAGAAGAGAAATGAAAAACATAATCAACTTTTAATGACTTCATGGATGTTTTAAACTAGCATTATATGAGATTCGGGATTGGGTCCTTACAAAAATAATAATAATAATAATAATAATAATAATAATAATAATAATAATAATAATCATCGTCATCATCATCATCATCATCATCATCATCATCATCATCATCATCATCATCATCATCATCATCATCATCATCATCATCATCATCATCATCATCATCATCATCATCATCATCATCATCATCATCATCATCATCATCATCATCATCATCATCATCATCATCATCATCATCATCATCATCATCATCATCATCGTCATCATCATCATCATCATCATCGTCATCATCATCGTCATCATCATCGTCATCATCATCGTCATCATCATCGTCATCATCATCATCATCATCATCATCATCATCATCATCATCATCATCATCATCATCATCATCATCATCATCATCATCATCATCATCATCATCATCATCATCATCATCATCATCATCATCATCATCATCATCATCATCATCATCATCATCATCATCATCATCATCATCATCATCATCATCATCATCATCATCATCATCATCATCATCATCATCATCATCATCATCATCATCATCATCATCATCATCATCATCATCATCTCCATTAGGGGCCAACCAACACAAATCTTTCTTTTCCATCATCATCATCGTCGTCGTCATCGTCATCGTTTCATCATCATCATCATCATCATCATCATCATCATCATCATCATCATCATCATCATCATCATCATCATCATCATCATCATCATCATCTCCATTAGGGGCCAACCAACACAAATCTTTCTTTTCCATCATCATTATCATCGTCGTCGTCGTCGTCGTCGTTTCATCATTCATATCCTAGGTTTTATGTAACATCAATTAATTCAATTCATTCTTCCATTTTGTGTTCATTCATTCATCATTAACACTAATTGATCATTATTAATCAACTACACAAGCTTGAAGAACAATTATTGAACTAAGTTAAATCAATCACTAATAAGAGAGAAAGAAAGCAATATCAATTAATTAAATTCATTCATGCATCATTAAACTTGATTAATAAATATTAATCAACTATACAATATTAGAGAAACTAAGTGCAAATCTAATTAATTATGTTCATTAATGCATCATTAACCCTAATTAATCAATAGTAATCAACTATATGGTGGCATCATTAACCCTAAGTTCAAATCTAGTACTGATTAACCACTCACCGCACTAGTGGATTGAGCAGGCTATGGTGGCGGCGGCCGGAAGTGGAGGTGGTCGGGCTGGAGGTGAAGGTGGCCGACACTGGAGGTGAAGAAAAGGAGGTGCATGTGGTGGCCAGTGGCGACGACTGGAGCAGCTGAAGGCGGCTAGAGGAAGGCTCCTCGCTCCTCCTGGAGTAGGTGGTAGATGTCAGCGACTGGATAGCAGCAACTGCTCTGGCGGTGAGCAGCTTCAAGCTCCTCGTGGTGGCGCACAGAGGTGGTGAGCAACTTCAAGCTCCTCACGACGACAAGCGACCGGTGAGCAGAGAAGGGGAGACGGCGGAAAAAATTGCCAGACCTAGTTCAATCTTCTCAGAGAATTGAGAATTAAATAGAGAAGGCTAGGGGAAGAGTCGAGTTGGCTCGTGTGGGTGCTATTAAGTTAACTATTAACGTCGGTTAATAAAATAATCTAACACATAATAATAATAGACGTTAGTTATAAACCTAAACTGACACCTATTTGTAACTTTATACAAAACAATTTGCACCGGGTCGGGGTGTTCGTCGTTGGTTTCGACATATAATAATCAACGTATATCCACATATGCCAACAAAAAAATTGATTCTTGAATTACAATCATAGTTTTCGATTTCCAACCTAACATTGACGCCGATTAGGCAAATGGGGGGGATTTTTTCACAGGGATAACACACAAACACACAACCTCGTTGGTTCTTTGAGAAAAAATCGATGACCAATTAGTGGATAAAATTTTTTACGGGTCTTGGTGCGGAACATTTTTCGTCGGTGTTTTTAAAACTGACACCAAATTGAAAATTTTGGAGGCAAATTTCCCCCCTGAAAAATTGTATTTCGCAGGTGATTTGGGACGTCAATTTTTATGTCAAAAAACCGACGTTAAAGAAAAAGTGATACCTGTGTCGTTTGCAAATCGACCGGCCTTCACATATAGGTGTTAGTTGTCATTTTAAGCCGACGTCGTAGCATATTGGCATTAGTTTTTTCTTTCCAACTGAGGACATCAAATGTGACGTTATACGTCATTTCTGTACTAGTGGTTGAACTTATAAAAAACCCTTCGGGGAAGATCCCATCAAATACAAAAATTGCAAAAATGGCCACTATCCAATCTGGGAGAATGTTGGAAGATCCTAACACTAACAACACCAAAGAAGGAGGAAGCCGTAGTAATCAATAATCTGCGAATGAGAAAGCAATGGAAGAATCCAAAGGGAAAGAACCAACTATAAGTGGCAAAGAAGAAGGGAATCACGAAAAGAAGGAGGAAGAGGAAAAGAACTCGAATCCTATTGGAGAAGTCCTTTCAAAGAGAAACCCCTATGCCCCAAGGGTTCCTTTTTCTTACAAATTGATCAAGGCACATTTGAAGAAGAGGTACGAAAAGTTTATAGAAGCCATAAAAAAGCTACACTTGGATATCCAATTTCTCGATGCAATTGAAGAAATGTCGACATATGCAAAATTCTTTAAGGACCTCATCACAAAGAGAAGGAGAGGAGACCATATCAAGACGTTCAATTGGCAAAAATGTCAAGTGCCTTTGTTCAAGCTGAGTTACCAACCAAGAAGAGGGACCCTGGGGCATTCAACATGCCCTTTTGTGTCGGAGACAATGTGGAGAGAAAGGGGTTAGCTGATTTGGGGGCAAGCATTAGTCTAATACCCTTGACTCTAGCACAAAGGCTCGGGCTGACATACATGGTGAAGATAGGAATGAGAATCGAGTTGGATGACCACACCTTTACAAGACCTATAAGAATAGTTGAAGATGTTCCGATATGGGTCGGGTGATTCTTCATACCGTGTGATATAGTAGAGATAGACACGGTCGAGGACTCTAAATGCCCAATGATAGTTGGGAGACCTTTCCTCGCAACTGGAAGAGCCTTAATAGATGTACCAGAAGGAGTCATTACCTTGCACATAGGGGATGATCACCTTGATTTTTGGGTACAATATGCCATGAGGGGACCTTCTCTCTCTGAGTCAGTCTACTTCATGGATAGCTACAATAAATATTGTGAAGAGGTGTAAGAGGACAAGGAAATTGTTGATCCCCTCATATGATCCTTGAATAGTCAAGACCCTACAATGGAAGACCGAGAGGTTGTAGAGATCTTGGACTACCTGAATCAACCTGAAGAGGAATTCAATGATGATGAAGAGATATTCGAGACCGCGAAGTACGCTTCGCTCAAGCAAACACCTGAGGAAAAGAGAGAACCAAAACCAAAACCAGAATTGAAACCACTTTCGAAGGGGATAAAATAGGAATTCTTGGGCAAAGAAAAGAGGAATCCAGTGATGTTTAATGCCAACTTAGCGGGTGACCACCTGGAAAGGTTGCTAAAGGAGCTCAGGTTGCATAGAAAGGCTATAGGGTATTCTGTAGAAGATATCAGAGGCCTCAACCCTGCCCTATGCATGCATAAAATTTGCCTCGAAGAAACAACTAAGCCTTTAGCTCAACCCCAGAGGAAGTTAAACCAAATGCTAAAGGAAGTCATAAAGAAGGAAATTATAAAGTTGCAAGATGTTGGGATCATCTACCTGATAAGTGACAACAACTGGATTAGCCCCATCCATGTGGTGCCTAAGAAGGGTGGAATGATAGTGATAAGAGGAGAAGACATAGATGAAGTGGAAACGAGGACAGTAACAGGCTGGTGTATATGCATTGACTATCACAAGCTAAATATTGCTACCAAAAAAGATCACTTCCCTCTGCCATTTATAGACCAAGTCCTAGAAATACTAGATCACCATGACTACTATTTTTTGGATGGGTATTCAGAATTTTATCAAGTACCAATTCATCCTGATGATCAAGAAAAGACAACTTTCACCTACATCTATGGTATTTTAGCCTTCAAAAGGATGCCGTTTGGTTTGTGTAACGCACCAGCGGCTTTCAACGCTGTATGATATCTATGTTCTGGAAGACATAGTAGAAGTCTTCATGGACGATTTCTCTGTGTATGAAACATATTTTGAAGCATGCCTAAGAAATGTATGTTTAGTGCTGCATCATTGTGAAGAAAAACATCTTGTCTTGAATAGGGAGAAATGCCATTTTATGGTCCAAGATGGCATCATCTTAGGCCATAAAGTTTCCAAGAAAGGAATTGAAGTGGACCTAAGTAAGATCGAAGCCATATACAAACTTCTGCCACCAAATCTGTCACAGGCGTATAAAGTATCTTAGGGAATGCAGGGTATTACAAAAGATTCATAAAGGATTTCTCTAAGATCTCCAAACCCCTTTTGAATCTCCTGATTAAAGATGCTGAGTTTGAATTCAATACTGAATGTCTAGATGCCTTCAATAACCTTAAAAGGGCATTAACAACAACACCAACTCTACAAGCCCCAGATTGGGAGCTACCTTTCGAAATCATGTGCGATGCCAGTGATTTTGCTATTATGGTAGTCTTTAGACAAAAGAAAGATAAGAGATATCATGTGATTAGCTATGCAAGAAGAACATTGGACAAAGCTCAAGTGAACTACATTACGACTAAAAAAGAGATGTTGGCTATCATGTTTGGTTTTGATAAGTTCAGATCATATCTAGTAGGATCAAAGGTAAATGTGTACACTGATCATGGGGCTATAAAATATCTTATGCATAAGAAAGACACAAAATTGAGACTTTTGCGATGGGCTTTGTTACTACAAGAGTTTGACCACAAGATCATTGACAAAAAAGGAAAAGAAAATGTGGTTGTAGACCACCTGTCAATGATAATTTTTGATGAAGAAAATCAATTACCAGTGAATGACAACTATGCCGATGAACATCTTTTAATGGCTCAATTAGAAGAGCAGAGCCTGCCTTGGTTCATAGACATTTGTAATTATCTAGCGTGCCGACAACTTCCACCGGAGATTACGTATAATCAGAAGAAGCTATTCTCTGAGCTGAAAAATTACTATTGGGATGACCCTCTATTGTTCAAAAGGTGCTTTGACAACTTATATTGTCGATGGATACTAGAAGAAGAAGTACCCTTAATTCTAAAGGAATGCCATTCTTCACCTTACGAGGGACACCACAAAGGAGAAAGGACAACTATAAAAGTTTTTCAATCATGATTTTATTGGCCAATTCTTTTCAAGGATATTGCGTCATTGTTAAAACATGCAAGGAATGTCAGCTTACATGAAACATCAGCAGAAGGAATGAGAAGCCAATGGCAGATTGGGTGGAAGTCAAAATCTTCGATGTATGGGGGATTGATTACATGGGACCTTTTCCATCATCAAAAGGGAACTAGTATATACTTGTTTCTGTCGACTACGTCTCCAAATGGGTTGAGGATATTACCACCCAAACCTGCGACTCCGAGGTAGTCATTAAGCTATTCGAGAAAACTATCTTTCCACGCTTTAGAGTACCACACACTATTATAAGCGATGGAGGGTCGCACTTCGGTGAAAATTAGTTTGAAGCTTTGTTGAGAAAGTATGGGGTGAAACATAAGGTTGCAACGCCATATCTCCCCCAAACATCAGGGTAGGTCAAAGTATCAAACAAGAAGATTAAACAGATACTAGAGAAAATTTTTAGTCGTACGAGGAAGGATTGGTCCATGAAACTTGACGATGCGCTTTGGGCTTAATGCACAACATATAAAACACCTATAGGTATGACACCCTACAAGTTAATTTATGGAAAGTCCTATCATCTACCCATTAAACTTGAGCATAAATCCCTGTGAGCTATCAAAGTTTTAAACATGGACCTCAATAAGGTTTGGCAGAAAAGATTCCTTTAACTCTAGGAACTTGAAGAGTTGAGACTGCACACTTATGAGAATGCAAGGATTTATAAGAAGAGAACAAAGGTATGTCATGATGCCCATCTGAAGAGAAAAGATATTCATGAAGGAGACAAGGTCCTTTTATTTAACTCATGTATCAGGTTATTTCCTGAAAAGCTGAGAATAAGGTGGTTAAGCCCTTTTTTGTCGTAAAAATATACCTATCAGGGGTGATGGAGATAGATGGAGCAAGACATGCACCTTCAGGGTGAATGGATAGAGGGTGAAAAGATATTATGAAGACGAAGCTTTTGTAAGAAGGATGGAACTCAGTTTGGGGGAAACCAACCCAGTAATAGGTGGAACGAATGAGGAAGTACCAACACCAGCTGAAGCAAAATGAAGGATGGTGATAGAGAAAGTCAAGCTAAAGACTTTAAACAAGCACTTCTTGGGAGGCAACCCAAGTTTTTGCTGCTTTCTTTAATTCATATTTTCTTTATCTCATACTTTAGTCTATGAGCTATGTACCTCTCATCTTTTAATGTTTCAGGTTTCCGTACCTAGTAGGGGTATAAGTGTAGTATGTATATTAATCTCTTTCTACCAAAAGGTTTTGTTGGGAATTACAAGTTCTTATTTTAGTTGGTTGATTTTTTTTAACTTGGTTTTGGAAGCACTGCGGTCACAATACCCTCTTTAAGCACCCTAGACCATGGTCACGACGAGAGTGAGAAAGAACTAGCCCGCAGTTGCGGCGATCTATTCTGCCACGGTCGCGGTCACCCAAGGGTATATAAGCTAAAACCCTCTGAGATTAGGGTTTTTCTTTTACTTCTCACTCTCTATGATTCCTGAATGATTGAACGATCCTACAAGATGCAAGTGCACGAGACAACAAACGAGCTAAATTTGGACCCTCGCCTACAGATTTGCCCCCGTCACCGTAGCAACATTCCCCCCAGATACCTATTTCACCATCGTTTCGAGTTATAATCTAACCAAGGTACTCTTTAGACGCCTTCTTTCAACCACCATCACTTCGACTCTTCAAATTTCCTAAGTTTCATCCCCTCTTCCTAGCATACAAGACCCTTTCAGCTTGTTTAGTGCTGCGAAGACCACCACAACCCTACCTTCTCTGATTTATAGAGTTCATCAGTGCTTTCCCACATACTCACGTCTTCTCTGGCATTTTTCAATCTACATGTTAGACTTGATGTGGCACTTCTACTCGTGCTATCCCGAAGGTTTAGCCTTTAGTCGATCAACCCTCGAGCGGGAACCTCGACCATGACCACTGTGGTTTCGATTGAACATGTACTTTCCTAGTTGTTGTTGCGTCACCATATCCTTGGCCACGGTCGCGACCCTCCTTTTTTTGAAGATTAGTCAAACAAAGACCATAGTAACGACACGACCTTTTTTTACTTATCGCCCGCCACAGTCACTGTGCTTCTTTGCCGCGGTCGAGGCATGCCTTTTTCTTACTTAATACGTTGGTTCTGTGATGCCACAGTCACGAAACCTTCATTGACTATGATACTTCTTTCTATCTAAGTCGTGGTCGTGACACTTTGGGCCTTGCAAAAAAAGAAAGAGCGATGATAAATCAAAAGATAATGCATTAAATAAAATATGAAATACAATTATGCTAACAACAAAATTAATGTTGAAACTTTTAGAATGTCGACTTCGACTGAAGACACGTTGATGAAAAAGACAACCTCGTTGAAGGGAGTAAAAGAAATCTTAGAGAAGATAACCAATGCATTGAGGGATAACTCGAACCTTTCCCTAATGAAAAGGCTTCAATTACAACTAATGAAGAATAAGTATGACTACATTCTGGCCTACAAGATGCCAGATGATTTTGAGGAGTCCCTGTAGACATCACAAATGGAAACTTTCGAGTACCAATCTCCTGAGACCAAGCTAAAGAATCTAGAGAAGAGGAAATCTGAAGACAAGGAAGAGAAAAGTGGCAAAAAGAGGAAAGTGATAGCTGTGGGAAAGTTAAAGGGGTAGGAGAAAGAAGCAACCCCTGAAGAGGAGGAAGAAAAAGAACATATGGCCCTTGACCAGAAGAGGCCAACATTCATGCCTAGAGATCCAACACACCAGTCACAGTTTGACTGGATACTACAAACAAAGGGGTTCAAGATGATGAGATAATTGGACGTCGAGGACTTTAAAAAGATGGGAATCTATGATAGGGTGATCATTCCTAGAAGGTGTAAATTTGCGCACCCTATGTACCTCAGAAGCCCCTTCCCTAACACACTTGATGACAAAGTTCATGTCATCATTAGAGAAGTACCCTGTCAGTGACAACAAATGCAAGAATGGTGGCAACAACTTCAAACTAGAAGTGAGAATAAGAGAAAAGTCTCACATGATCACTGAGGCTATGCTTAACACAATATTCAGTAGAACAACTGAAGAAGCACAAGCCTGCTCCGCCGCAAAAGGAGAAAAAGACATTGTCAGATATAGCAACCATAGGATGTGGAAGAAGCTGACCGGAGAATAAGAGCATAACTCAAAGAACTCAAAGGAGACTCTCATCACCTTCTACTTAATCAGAGTGGTGCGGAAGATAACACCCAACACTATCTTTACAAGATCAAAAACCGACAATATAACTAAAGGAGACCTATTTATAATATGGTCAATGCTAAATAAGAAGTCTGTGAACATAGGAAGGATTATGATTGAAAGGCTATCGGCTGCAGTAGGAGGGGAGACGAAACAAACAAAAGAGGTATGTATGAAAAGTGGTATTAGGAAATACGTTTGATGCCATGTGGCAACACATGCAGAAAACCTTTAAACTTAATTTAAATATTACCTCTAGCATGTGTACACTAACTACGCAGGTACAAAGTTTAAATGAGAGAACTGAGGCACTCTCCCAGTTCATGCAAGGGGTAATCAACACCCAGAACATGATGATGGAAGCTCTAAAGACTCTAATTGAGGAAATGGTGGACCTCAGGAAGGAGTGTGACACCATGAGAGTAGACAAAGAGCTGATGCAAAAGGGGTACGAGGAAGCGCTGGATGACCTAAAGAAGGAACGCTAGTACTTAGATGAAGAACACATACAATTGGATGTTGAATGCCAGGAAATAGATAGTTGGCGGCAAAGAAAGAAGACAAAGTGTCTAACAAGCCCTTCCACATCTCATGCTTCCTCGAGCCCCTCAAGCCCAGACAAAGACGATGATGATGTGGGAGGAATCGGTGCTAGAGCAGCCTCAAAGGACGAAAGTGCCAATGTGAAGACCTCCCCAAGGGTGAAACCACATGCAAAGGAAGCATCTCCACAGTCAGAAACTCGTCAGGACAATGAAACAAAGAAAACAAATGCATTGCCAAGGACGTTCGACTTAAACAACAACCTAGAAGAAGATGAGGCTTCACCAGAAGACCCTAAACAAGTCGTCACCAGAGATGAAAGCATTGTGATAGAAGATCTCACGTTACGAGAAATAAGAGATCTCAACAAATTCTTGGACGACTGACATTTAGGATGGATATTTGCAATGACTTTCTCAAAGATCCAAAGCAGTATGAACAAGACGATTCCTTTTATGAAGGGAAAATGGCTACGACATTAGCCTCACTCAACGCTACAGAATTAGAGCAACCGTAAAAAGAGAACCAAACAAAAAAAGATGCAACTACTGAGATATCCACGATGAAGTCAAGGTAACAATCCAAACACCGATGGAAACAAGGGTTCAACCTCCAACAATAGAAGTACCACCCACAACAACATAGATAGCAGGAGACGACATCTCAAAAGATGAAGAAGGTGGGCTTGCCTCTTTCTTCACAAATGAGCCAGTCAGGAAGCAGAGCGCACCAGTCCATGAAGCACCATTAGGTGTGGCTCCTCCTCTACCTTGCAAGATGGCGGGTATGAACATGACCACATTACTAAGAATCACATGCAAAGATGTCCATATCCAAGCAGATATATTAGATGACAACCTTTCCAGATCTGATATTCTATATCACAACAAGGACATGTCGCTTAACATATATCACTTTAGAGGGTTTTTTCTGAAATGAGCATGAGTACATAAGAAGCTGTTCAAAGTACTCTATGCAAATGTGCTTGAAGAATTCTTACATCTCGAAAAAGTATAACTAGTATTCAACGAAACCACACATCTAGCAAGGCTTTTGTTTGATAAAAACGACAAGGCTACTGATGTGATAGAGCTACAACGTGCAGTAAGCAGGGAAGAGATAAATTCTTGGTCTTATCCATAAGAACTGTAAAGCACAAGGCATTGATTATTGTCAACTTATATGAGAGATGGACAACAATGTTCAACTGCTACTCAGCTGAATTGGACAACACCTCCCTGATCTATAAAAACAAGGAAGCAAGGGATATCTTAAAGGTGCCACCGTATCTGCAATGAGCTATACAAATGGAAGACAATAGACATAAAGGGATGTGGAAGCAATTCTCTATATGCAAAAAGGTCCCTCAAGAAAAGGCTGAAATAGGGGACCTTGCCATCATAGTTCTCAAAATGACGAAAGCCATTAATAAGGGCATCCCGCTGGAAGATCTCTGCATGGGTTATGTGGTGTCTATGCAATGGAGGCTATTTATGATCACCGCTTCTTTAACGACCCGGGGATGCCTTCAGACACAGTACCACGATGGCTTCACCAAGAAATCCCTCTCACTGAAAAAAAAGTACGGAGAGAGGAACTTAAAACCCTGTGGATCGATCTTAAAGAGTCCGCTAGAGCGTCTTCTTGGGAGGAGGGCTGGGCAGATGACAGAGAAGACAGAGCAGAAGGAAAACCTAAAAATGAGCCAGAGCAACCTCTAGTGGAAAAAGTCAAGAATGAACAACCTCTAGTGAGCCAGCTAGAAGAAGGAGAGATAGAGGAAGGGGATATGCTGGAAATTAAACCAGATGGGCTGGCTGGAGAAATAGTGCCAACCTTCAAGGAATCCAATAGGTGTAGCTGGGAGAGTCTGCCACTAGAATCCCTGCATCTAATAATGAAATCCTTGAAGGATGATGACGCACCGACAGAGGCAATCTTTAAAAAGGATGGCATATGCATGCTAAAGGACGACCTCTGGGATACGTTGAAAAAAGGAGGGTAGCTCTCAGTCAGCACCATGTCAGCTTATCAAGCACTGCTAAATGACAACATGTTGAACGTGTACATGGTCTACTTCCTTCTGGTAGATGAGATCATGAAAGATAAAAGGTCGAGGGAAAAAGAACGCCTGTAATAACACCTGGAGACATCCCTTCTAGATTACATATTCCTACCTATTCTACATGATAGCCATTGGACTTTGTTGGTAGTCAGTGTTATAACAAGGACTGCAATACTTTACAACAGCTTAGATGCGGCCATTGAACTCAACAAAAGAACAAACATGACTACTACAAAGACACCTATAGAAGAAAAGGCAGTCACATGCGTTGAGGCAATTGTCAGGATGCTCAAGAGTCATGGAAAAGGGTAGAAACATAAAGAAGGCAAAGACTTCAAGAAGACGCAATTCTGCCACAAAATCCCTCAACATGTGCCTCTGTCAAACGACTGCGGCTTCTATTGTCTGGCTTGGATGATGGACCTAGATACAATGAATATAAAGTAATATAAGAAATACCACCCACTACACAGAGTGTACGCCAACATACTCATCGAGTCAAAGTGGGCCACCAAAACTAATTAGCAGAAATAAAGAAAGCTCGTTTATACATATAACTCCAACTTTGACACCCCAGGTTGGGGTGAATGATAAGTTTGGGGAAGGAGTCATAAACGGGCATAAGAGGTACAATTTTATCCCAAAATTTCAAAAGTATTAACCCAAATTTTAAAAAAATTACTTGTACATATTCTCATTTCTGCCAAACTGATTTTGCAAAAATTTACTTTAAGAAATTTTGTAATAAGTCACAGTTTTGCTTATCCGCCTCTTGGATTTGTCAGTTCCCCTGCTAAATGTTGTAGTGCTATCATTTCTAGAGAGGAATAGATGAGAAACTAACACATATAACAGTAAAAATAAGAAGCATAACAATACAAATTTATCTCATTCTTACGGTAAAACATTGTGTGTGGAACAATCCTAAGTCTATGGAATCCCCAGAAACAGGAGGACTTCATTGAGCCATACTCCCGACCAACCACCCTAATATGACAGTTCTAGCTAGAAAATGCTCACCTCCCTTGAGAAGGAAATATCTACCCCTTTCAAGTTTAATTATCCCCACTTTGGGATGAAAAGAGACTTGGCCACCCAGAAGGCCATATAAAAACCCCCTCACCCAAAGCTGAGAGGAGATATGAAAAGCCAAAAAGAAAAAAAGAGAAAAGAAAGAATATATAATGAGAGTTGTGCCTAAAAGATGCCAAAGGGCCCCACACGGCTGGTGTATTGCTGCACTCGTGAATGTAGATATGTCGTGCCCGTAAGTGGAATCCTGAAGCCAAATTCATCCACCTACAATCCTAAACGACCCTCAAACAACCACCTGACTTAACATCAAGAGCCCTTGGGGAATCACTGTCCTTACGACAGCTTGTAGGCGAGGGAGATTTAAGGGAGTAGGAAAACACTTAAAGCCTAAAGCCTACCCAAGCACACTAGCATAGGGCCAACTGAAAATAAAGGAAGTGTGTGAAAGCTACCCCTCAAGGGGATGTTGTACCAGCATGGCTAGTAACCTAACACAGAAAGGGTAAGTCATTGAGATGGAGAGAACTTTACTACTAAAAGGCATTGGCAAGAATTCAAAGTCATACAACTCTAGTTATAAAGGGGAAGAAATAGGATTTCAGGATTGAATGAACATACCACAAGAGTTTTACTGTAAGAATGAGATAACTCAGTAATGTTAAGTTTTTTTTGCAAAATTTTGTCACACTTTTCTCATCTCTCTATGATTTTGGGCCTACCCTTAGCCTGAGGACAAGATCGATCCTAAGTTTGGGGGAGTTGATAACATCTCATTTGAGGCACTTTTTGCATATGTTTTATGCTTCTCCTAGCATGCCTTTTATGATTTTTCTACTTATTTTAGTACTTTATGCCAATAATATCAATTACACACATCTTTCACCTTTGTAGGGTCATTCCAAGACATGGTCACAGTTAACACCTCGACCGCGGCTACAACATCCACTGAGGCCCCTACCACGGTCGAAGCCCCTCATCACCATCTCTACGCCCCATGGTAGAGGCCTTCCCATCACTGAGGCCTTCCTATGACCACGGTCCTACCACGATTGGGACTTCCCCTCGGCCACAGCCTATAGCCTGCACACCCCAATCACATAAGTCTCTACTGAGATCAAGCTGCGACCGAGGCCCTACCTCGACCGTGCTTACATCCAAGTTACGACTGAGGCTCTACCTCGACTGTGGCTTACATCCAAGTCACGACTGAGGTCCTACCTCAACTGCGGCCTAAGTGGTTAAGTCAGTGGGAAGCAACTATGCATAGGCCACCCAACTTGACTGGTCACATCGTCAGATCGTCAAAGACCACAAAGTGCTGCCAAATTCCATAGTCACTCACATCCATCAGTATAGGATCTCTGAAGGTGAAAGCTGGAGGAGAGAGAAGATTGACCACCCTCTTCTTTGAAGGAAGGAGAAGCCTCCGCATCACCCATTCTAGATCTAGTTTTGAAGGAGTATATTGGTGTATTTCCATCTTCTCTCTCTATCTAGATCTATCATCTTCTTTACGTTGTATCCCAATCCTCTTTGTGATAGTTGATGTATCTATCATTTTGTAACACCGTTATGATGCCTATCAACATGCATGGCTAAACATCTAACTTGGGTTGGGAGTAGCCACTAAGGCTCTCCCATCATGTATGTACTTGCTCCCCTTTGAATATATATAAATATATATATATATATATATATATATATATATATATATATTCTCTTATCAAGATTATCTCCATACACTTGTTCTTAATGCTTCACTTGTATGCATAGCTACCATCTTGTGATGTTTGATTGTTGATACCTCAAAAGAGTAGTACTTTCCTTATCTAGTGTTATGGAGTAGTATGAATGCATGAAAGTGTTGGAATGCTAAAGCTTACAGTCGTATGGTTTGTTTTGTGGTTGTAGGGTGGTTATCTCAAGAGAGAGGCCACCTTAGATCCTAGATCTATCCTTATCTCGAGAGAAGAGGGAGTAGACATTTTTATGACTACTTGTAATCTCAATAGGAATATATGAAGGGGTGTGAGTTTTACATGTTAATGAGAGATCTTAGTAGGTGAAACCCAACACAAGTTTCCTTCCATATCTTTGTTTCCTACCATTCGTAATCATTTTTCCTCTTGTTATTATTTTTCTTTCCTTTAAATTTCTTTGTTTTGACTGGAGTACAATCATTCCTTAGGAACAATCCTTTTTTAAACCGTTCTGTTCGTTCAGAGTGTATGAGTGTGGGACCCTATGTGCTTAACACTTGCCGACCTTATCCCTGTGGTTCGACCCTAATTTCTACATCAGACACCGTATAATAGTTGCGGAGGCTTGAGTGTCGGGTTATAACCTTAAAAGTCTGACTACTCTAGATCCACTCCATTTTGGACACGCGATTTAGGTCGGTTAGTTATGTGTGGACCCATACTTGAGAATGTTATGGAATGTGATGATGATGTTGTGCCTTATGCATCCAAGAGTATTTGGGGATGCCATGGGTTAAGGTTTGTGAATGAATGTTGAGCTATTACTTTAATGTAACCTACCTTGCTAAATCTAATGTTAATGCAAGTAGAGAATGGTGGTTAATCAGGTTATCTTATCTTGAATGATTAATATAATGATGGAATATCCTTCCTAATGATTGATTGAAACTCTAATGTGTTTAATTGATGGTAATTATAGCATCATGATTTCTTATGCTAAACTTATACACTATAAGTGGGATGATGGCCAATCATATCTAGCTAACTTATATGTTGATATAATATACTCCTGCAATGTTATCCTGTGAATATCTTTTAGTCTTTAAATGCAAATTATGTTGAGCCTGTGAATCACATGTGTGATAATGTTTGTTAAGCCTTGTTATAAGGCATAGAAAGATAATGGCGAACTTTCAGAGAATGATGTGATTTTCTTAATGACCTTTGTGCATGGTTGAGCCCTAAATGAGGTGTAGTCCTCTTATGTTGACAAGGGTTAATACCCAGTGATATTGTTCTAAGGATTTATATCCTGTGATAGTATGATGACAAGTGTAGTCTCATGAATGGCAAGTGAATAGTATCATGTGATGATGAGATGAGGAACAATATGTCTCATACATTTTATATCTTTTGAAATTGTTATATAGCAATGTTTGTTAGAGATGAATTAGAGTTTGTACACTTGTATAATGCAACCTTAATTCACCTAATTGGAAATAATTAATCAAGTCAAATTCTAATCATGTAGTGCCATGTGCCATAGATCCATCTGAGTGTCAGAACTTGCCAGATGGTGAAAATATTATTCCTAAGGGAAACTCAGAGCACTAACTGTTGAGTATGTGGGGTGTTTGTTCTCTGAATCTAAGTGTTTAGTGAGGATGGCTACAGTCATACCTATCCCTCAGTTTGAGAATGATTGGTCATGTCTTAGTGATTATATATGTGATGAGATTGGAGGACAACTGTGGTTGTACCTCAGATGATAGGGTATGCATACCTACCTCTTTTCACTAGTGTCGTGATCAGTACTAAGGACAGACTAGGTTGTTAGTACCTTGACCTTATGTGTCATTATGGTGGACCTGTATTGACTGGAGGAGGAGAAAAGTTTTGAGTCTGGCTCTTCCCTAGATCTTATATGGCACTAATTTTGACTTAGGAGTGGCTAGTTGGATTTTGAGTGGTATCCTCAAATTCATCAGGGCTTAATAAAATATGTAATACAATCGTGTAGCATATATGCTTACGGTTATACACGATGCCTCACATTGAATGATAACCCTTGTTTGATCTCCTTACATAGAGATGACGTATGGTACAATAAGAGATGATAGATATGCTTATGCTTTGGATATGCTTATGTTGTCAGATAGACTGACACTATTAGTTAAGATTATACTGTTAGATATGTTTAATACTTCTAGCCATGCTTCTGTGATTAGAAATGCTTAAACTGCTAATCATGCTTATGCAGTTAGTTGTGCTTATGATATTAGCTCTACTCATGATGTAGATTTGTTCATTTTATTAAACATGCCAATATTGATAGCCATGTTATACTACTAGACATATTCGTGATGTTAGAGGTACTTATGCTACTAGTCTGCTTCTGCTGTTAAGCATGGTATATTATGATAGTCATACTAATAATGACGATTGTTATTAGATGCAATCTTATAAAATCTGAGTAGATATCTGATAGAAGAAAATGATTTATCTATTACATGTACATACATAGATAATCATACTTTTTGCTACTCTTAATTGCTTAATATGTTTAGCATGCTTGAACTATTCCATCTGCTCAATTGACCATCTAATACTTCAACTGCTCAGTTATATAGTGTTTAATGTGATGTAATCGATATTTGTTGGGGAGAGCTATATCTCTTACTGGGACTGGGTCTCACCTCATGGGTCATCATATCGTTTTAGGTGATCGACAACAACGGCAGAAGAACCGTAGCATCAAAGAGAATCTGAGGCGATGAACCCTAGAGATGGTAGTTTAGTTCTCTAGTGTGTCCTAGAGTCATCCTTGTACTCTTAGGTCTAGGCGGGAAAGTTTGTAGACGGTGTTTCAATGGAATAAGGTTTTTGGTAACATGTTATATGCTTGTTCAAGTGATAAATATGGAAATGTTTATTGTGTAATATGTATATATGGTGGCTGAGGCCATGGAACAACTGTAAGAGATTTTGGCATTGTATGAAACAAAGCAAGTTTCTGAGCTTATATGCAAATGTTTTTGAGCAATCGAGAAATATTGAAAACAGTTTTAATTTACCCTATTATATGAGTTTGTGTTTAATTAAGGAGTAATCATACTTTATGTTTTTAGTAATCTCGTTTAGTGTAACGGGTTCTCACACTTTTGAAAGCTCCTAGAGCCTTTTTTCAATGCTTTCATCAAGCTATAAAACATGAAGGAGATACAAAAATAGTTGTGACCACTCAATATTTGTTGGAACATTGGTAGAAGGAAACCCACTCTTCTTCTCTGTGTTGATAACATGATCATCACAAAGATGACATTGTTGACATCACTAGGTTGTAGAAGTTCTAGGTTAGCCACTATTAAAAAAAAATCTAGGAGGTCTTTTATTATTTCTTGGTTCTTGAGGTTAAAAAATATGATTATGGCATTCTTATATCTCAACAAAAGTACGCATATCAAATAATAGCTAGGGCAATAATCTCAAATTTCAGGGCAATTGAGACCCCACTAGTTCTGCATGGCGAACTCACTCCTAATGATGGGACACCTCTAATGGTTGGTATGACATACATGTCGTTGATTGATCAAATCATCTACTTCATAATCACTAGACAAAATATTCTAATGATGTGAGAATTGTTAGTTGACAAGTGCTCCTTGTCAATCTCACTATTTTATTGTTGTGTGAACCCTTTGTTATGTTTAAGAGATGACATAAAGATCACTTCTAATGAACACCACTTCGTTAGTCTTACATCGTATTCAAATGCATATTGGGTTGGATGTCCAACAACCTAACAATCCAACTTGGGATTTGATTTATTCGTACAACCATCACTCATTTTATGGTACATCAAGGAATATGATATTACCGCAAGATCTAGGTATGGGACACAATATAGAGCTTTCTTTAAAAGAACAATTGTGGTTACTCACTTGAAATGGCACCATGCCAACATTGTTGAGATCTAGTAATGTGATCTTGTCTTTTGTGATCAAACAAAACAAATAAGATGGATTGTCACTTCATCCAAAAAAAAGTTGGAGGCTGGTACAATCTCTTTTGCCCCATATATCTTTGACGAATCAAAACGTAATTCCTTTACAAAGTCTCTTCTATTATCTAAATATAGTCCAGTCATTTGCAAATATTCCATCTTACGTCTGCGAGGTTGAGATAGCCTACATTTTAGTAAAATATCAATATGAATCAATTATCAAGTAATATATTGATTATCAATTAGCCTTCACATATCATCTGTATTTACATTGATAGAGCGCATGCTTCCATTTTACAATCACTGCATTTATCGTTTTTGTATGCCCCTTAGATTTACCTTATATCTCTCAATTTTCCTATTACAAATATTGTCTCTTCTATATAAATAGACATGCCCCTTGTTAAAAATATACAATGAAATATACATTACAAATTACTTATGTTCCAAATTTCAGGATCAAAATCTTAATCTTTGTGCATTTTGATTGTTTTCTGATTTTATATAGAAACTGACATCTTAAGACTGAATTTGTAGTGATTTCTGTGATTCTAATACATCTCATCTCTAAGTGGTATCTTAGGCAGAGAAGGTTGGGATAAACGGGCCTCATCTTGCCACTACTTGATTCTTAGCGACGTATTTAAATTTAATATCATAAAAGCAGTTACAGTTCATCTTCGTTACTTAAAGAAAACGGTGAGCTATATTGCTTTATGCCATACAATATAGCAGTTCTTTTTCTGCACTCCTATCATTCTTCTTTTGCTTGATATGTTCATATTGAATTAATTGCTTTACTTGCTTTGTTTCCGTCGTACAACGATGCAGTGTTAGCTGCTTACCTTCCTTTTCTCTTTGGATCATTCAAGTCGTCTGGTTACCTACTTACCTTCGTAGCTTATACACAGTGGCGGAGCCACATGTAAGCCAGGTGAGGCATATGCCTCACCCAACCTGTTATCAAAAATGTACTTTATCCTCTGTTGCGTGCTTCTTATTCGTTTTCCGTTACTTATCATTTGATTATCTTCGAGGAATTGGCTGGGTTTGTTCCATCATGCCTTTGTTTGTGGATAACGAAGCGAATAAAAGGAACTGAAAAGGAGAGCCTACGAGTGGGTTTGCTGTATAATAATCCAGAAAAAAAAATCGAAATCTGTATCGGTCGTGCATAATTAAAATAGAAGCCATTCATTCAATAGTTAAAAAGCACTCATCAGTTCTACTCGACTATTATCTTACATTGTTGAGCTATAAGCCTATAAAGTCCACCGCAGCCACTTGCGTGTCAGTGAGAAATTGTATACGCACATCTTCTTTGTGCATGCACAAATAATATGTAAGAATTTTTCAACCTATTTGTTTATAGTAAAAAAAAGTATATTGCTTCTATATGCCTCCTATCAACACCTTCTGAATTGGGATGTACTGAACCCAGATCATTTTATCGCAGACTATCTTATATCCTATCCCAACAAATCACAGTTAGTGTCATTGAGATTATTGGACTGACTATTAGTCATAAGAACGCACTTTATTGCAACACATGAAAATGGCATACGACCTACATTATGGCTTGACTTCTAAGTATCTAGATGGCAATTTGGATGATAACAACAATAATGCCTTGGGGTATGAAAATATTAATCTGAGATGTAATGATTGGTCTCTCTCACCTTCTATTATGTTTTTTTAATCATATGGTAATAATTAATTACTTAGTTTCATATTTTTATCCTACTTAAATTTTTTGTTCTTTGTCAGATATTCCTTTTCAACTACTGTAGTATGGTGGTGTCATTCTTGCACGAAATGAAAGTGTTCTGGTACACCTATAACTTATTTATTTTTCATTTACAGTGGTGCCATTATATATCAATGACAATATTCATTTGAAGCTTCTTCAATTTAATTTTATTGATGCTTACAACCGTCAGTGCAACAGTAATCCACGACGACTACCCTCCCAGGATACAACAACACAAGAGAAGAGAAGCGTCACCCGCAAATCCCTTCTCAGGCGAACATATTTTGATTTTCTTCCAACGATCAGTCGAGTAGAGTTGGCGACAACGGCAAAACAATAAGAGAAAGATATCAACGTCTGGTGTGTGTTAGTAAAATAAAAGAATGCGTAGCTTCAAAGAGTTGTGACACATGTGGGAGACGTCGAGTGCAACAAGTGGCAAAACACAGCCAGGGCCGCGCCCACACAAGGGGCACCGGGAGGCCGGATTTGCACACCCTTACGCGCGGGATGCGACGTGCGCCGACGCGCTCGGTTAAAGGATTTCCGGACCGGACCGGCCCAAACCCACTTGGGCTGCCTAGCATGCGCATGCGAATCCCAAATTCTCTTTTATTCCTCAAATATCACATGGACCATCAGCCATATATGAAAATGAGGGGAGTACCTGGAACTAGCAATATGGGACAAAACGTTTTGCTTTGAAATACAACAGAAACTACAACAATCCTCCACTATTTTAAAATAAAACAAAACAAAAATTCGAGTTGGCCACTAGAAGAACTTAAACAAATGACATGCAAAAGCTTTGGTGAAATTGAGTTCTTTGAACCAAAACATAGAGATACCAAGTCCAAACAGGTGGCTCCATATTTTCGTCATAGGCTCACCAGTCACCAAGTCCAACAGCATACAAGAAGAACTCGTAGCAGGCATGCATCACGTGGCACAAACCATTATCAATGCTTTCGGAGCTGTTGCCTTGTCACTTTTTTTCTTCTTCAAAGAAATTGCGAGGGAATTCCATTCATCTTGTTCCCTAATAGGTAAAGAAATAAGGATTACATTGTATTGCTGTACCCGGGCCGAATAGTCGGTCCGGTCCACCGATCTAGTTCGAGAAATGTACAACTATACACGTACATATGTAAAAACTATGGTTTCTCTCTTTTAAGGGTTTCAATTGAAGTTAAAATATTGTAGTGCCTCTATAGAGCCCCACATTTCCTATTCTAAAGTCCCAAAATTATCATATAAGTCACTAAAATTATAATAGTATACACGGTTTAGATGTGTGTATATCTATATATAATATTCTCATTCAAAAGATTCTGAGCCTATACTTCAACCAAAAGATCATTTATTCCAAAAGATATACATACATGTATACAATGGGAGAATTGTCTACATATATATAATTAAGATGTATTATGTAAAAAGACATGTTGAAATTAAAGGAACCCAACGTTGGCGTCTGACATGTTGGCTATTCATCAAGTATGATAGAAAATACTGATAAAGTATGACATACCTCAATAATAAGATTGCGGTTATGCTTCTCCATCGTCTCTAATACTCGCCAATTTAGCTTTTCCTATAGTTGTAAGCTTCTATTGTTTAAAGTCACTAATAGAACCAAACAAAACAAATTAAGGCGAGATCATTAAGTGACATTCATGTGTGAAGATAAAAAGAATTCACTAATAGAATTTGAACGGCAGAAGATATAGACATTGATTTAAAAAAATGTACTCATGATAGATATTTGAATATATTCAAACAATTAAATATTATGAGAAACAAATCAAAAAGCTTAATTGGAACAACCATACCATGTTCAATCTAGATAATGACTTTAAATCAAAGTCCAAGAAGGTGTAGCCGTAGCCCATATTAGAATACAAAAATAGTTTGAAAATTATTTTTTGTAGAATGTATAAGGACAGCAGAAGGCATACCATTCGCCAATGCCATCTTATTCAGGTAATATTTTTGGCTAGAATGTAACGGATTCAGATAATGAGATGAGAATCAATGTCATAACAAAGATATGTGTTAGAAGCATACAAATTCCATAATGGAAAGACAATGAAACCTCTGAATAATATACTCAAATTGACTAAAAATCTTACGATTTTCGTTGGGAAAGAAAATATAATAATTACTGGCACATATTATTAAAAGATCTTTTCCGATCAACTACGTAGTGGAGACAGTCCCATCCATACTTTTGATTCTTGAACCCTGTCATTAGTACTATCACAATTGTACCATCATGATTGGGAAAAAGATGAGATGTACCACCTATACGCTTAATTGTGTGTTCCAGCCTTGGCGCAACATCTCTTGTTGGCACCACGTAATCCAACGAGGCCGAAATGTCTACCAACTGGTCTATCATACACAAGAGGTTATGGATTAGGGAAAATCAAGGGCATCTCATAAAAAACGAGTGGAAGAAGTCCATTTTCAAGACCCAACGTTAACGGAAGCTGGACTTACCAGATTAGGCGGTGCACATGAAGGTTCTCCTCGTCGTCCTATTCTCACCCGCTTATGTTGAGTTGTTGATTAATAGTTTGTTGGGAGGATGATGTGGGCATCATGTAACATTGCGGCAGCAAACGTTAATGCCACCATGACCGGTAGTCATCCAATCAATCTAGGATAACACCTTGTGTCGGTGGATCATGGAAGCTAGGGTTCGTCTCCTTTTGATGGCGGCTGAGACAGTTTCTTATTCTTCTATCTCAATGTATAACCAGCTATTTTTTTTATTCAACAGAGTCCGCAGGAAGGCAGTGACTCACGATCAAAATTGCTCTCTTAAACCGCACAAACATCTTGGCGGTAGTACGATTGTGCCTCGGTTATGTGGTACGCTCGACTTAAGGCAACTATAAACCAATATGCCGGAAAATTATGTCGGCTATACTAGGATCTATTGTAGTGTGTCTGTAGTCTACAAAATCAACTCAGCAATCATCAGAACCAGACCCATAGGATCTTAAGATCCAACCAAAAGTGACTCGAATGTCACAACGTCCCATTGAACACTACTATTATAGTGTCATATCTCTCTTTATGAACAATAAGATTCCGGTAAACCGATCTATAGTGGCACCAAATTTAGGCAAGACCAAAACCCTCAAGTCTATAGACCTCCCAGACTGGAGTAGGCATTCCTTCTAGACTAGAGAAACTATAGAATGAGGCGAGGTCCACTCCATTTATAGCCAGCCTCCACATTCGATTGGTCTGTCTATAAACTGTTGTAAATGTCTAGTTGTATCTGTACAAAAAGGAAGAACTTTGCAAAAAGTATTTTTTGTGTCGTCACGAGGTCTGTTCCAAGCCATATAATATTCTAACTAGACTAGCACAATATGTGGTACCTTTCACTAAATGGAAAGAGTTTGGTAACAAGATGAAAGATAAACTCTCGACACGAGTTATATTATATGGATTTCTAATGTTTGCAATATGAAATAAAGACTATCCATCTAAATCCTTCAAAATTACTTTAGCTCTTTTCTTTTGGTGCCTTCTTCTCTAGATGTCCATTTTTCATCATACTTGCAGAATAATAGTAGTTTGACCTAAAAGACTATGAAATAAAACACGGTCAACATAACAAGTTATACATGTATGCGGGAAAATAAAGTATTTACATAGGTGTAACAATATATTCAACCATAGCAACAAATATGATTACAAAATTGAACATGCATTTTCTTTCTAAGTTCTCAACTTAATATCTATGGTACACCCTCTCTCTAGAGCACTCATGTAGAGAAACCCTCCCATTAGGGTTTAGTCCTTGTAGTGGACCTTTCATAACCTCCCATTCCTGGGCTCAGTTTGTTATGACCTTCCTTTTCTGGCTAGGCCTCACAATGGCCATCCTATCTCGACATGGCCTCTAATGACCATCATATCCCTACTTGTTCTTATTGATGATCATCCTATCCCAGCTTGATCATTCATCACCATAGTGACATTTCTTACATTCCACATGTATCACTTAAGTCCATAAAAGATAGTTGAACAAGTTATACTTATATAATGTGATACTCGTAGAGGCTTTAAAGATTGTAGGTTAGAGACCCCTAACCTTGCTTAAAAGGTTGAACATGCTTAATCATCATAATTAAGAGTTTAAAATCTTAATTAAACCTTTTTAAGTTTGATATCTTATGACAAGCTTAAGTTTCAAGTTTGCTCCAATTTGGGCCTTTTTTGTGTGCAAGTTATGTGATTTTATGTACATGTTGGAATTTTCTGTAATTTACCCAATTGAGAGATTTATTTGCAATTTATCACATGTGTTATGTTCCTTAGATATTTTCTCATAATGCTTGAGCTTGTTGAGCCATGGGTGCTCAATTGTACCTTGGTTTGGTGGAATTGCCCTTCTAGGGTTCAATTAGGGTTTACTCGTCCATAGATGAGCCACCTTGGAGCAAGTAAATCTTAGATCTACCCATTTCTAGGGTTTGTGAAGCTACCTTAAGGTGTTTTTGACCAAAACAAGTATGTTTCTCCTTCTCCTTTTTTTCCCTTCTGTTCGTCTTCCTCCTACCTTCCTCCAGGTCAAAACCATGACCTTTCATGGTAAAACTTTCTCTAATGCTCAAAAACCCTACTTTTCATGCTCCTTATGCTTAGGGTTTACTTCTTTTGTGGACAAGGGTGCTAGATGGCCGAGTTTAGAGCTTCTTATAGGGTTTTCTACCTTCCTTCCTGGGTTTTTTCTACTGCTTGGGATCTTATCTTTTTCCTAGAGGCAAATTTTGTAGCTTTCTCCATGTTTATTGCTTATGATAAGCTTGGTAACTCATGTTCTTGCTTTAAAACGACGATCTAAGCACTAAGAAGCCATGTTTTCCTATGGTTTTGATTTTTTATGGTGTTCCCTACTCTATTTTCAGTTCTAGATGAACTTATAATCTTGTGTACGTTCTTCCTAAGGTATAATATAACTTAGGTCTGGTTGGTATGACAACAGATGGTGCTAAGAAACTACCAAACAATGGTCCATATTAGGGTTTCGAAGCTACTTTCTACTCTAACACATGTTCTGATGGTGTTTCTATTGCAACAACCAGTGGTGTTGACTTAATAACAACTGATGGTAGTGAACAAAGGTGAAAACCTCTAGTGTCAAGCAATGGTCTCACCTTAGGTCAGGATTAGGCTTGATTGGAAGCTCAATGATCAATAGTTTGGCGCCCTAATGATGGTATCAACCAATGGTGACATTAGTTCGAAATCTGATGGAGAAAAATTATTGTAGTGCTGACCCCATCAACCGATGGTGGTCCATTAGACCACAAACGATGGTGGATCTAGGTTTCCTATGTTGCTTCATTTAAAGCTCTAAACCTATGGGTTCTAGGTTCAGTTGATTCAAGGGTTAAATGTACATCCCAATTGATGATCTTGAATGATGTACTTGATCTAATGATTGAGATTGGATGCAACAACATCCAATGATTGGAAATGAAGCCTATAGTGTAAAATGTGAGTTCTAATAAATTGATTGAAAAATTCCTCTAGGTGATCAATCTAAGAAGGTTGATTAGTGATAAATGATGGCATGCTTTAAATATACAACCAAGAATGGGTTTTATCCCTACAACTGATGTTACGCTTTATGTTATTAAATAAGGGATGTTTAAGGTTAGATGGTGACTCTTTCTAGTATACAACTCAATGACTTTATAGGTGGTATGTTCTAGGTGTTTTCTTATGTAAATAACCAATGGTCTTACCTTTTTAACATCCAATGGTTCTGGATGATGTTGTAGTATGGTGATATGGGTTGAATGAGTTGGAACCAATGAAGGTTTGCTCTTAATAAGGTAGTCCTACCTTTGCCCTCATCTGAATAGAATTTATTATCACCATAATGAGTTAATGGCTAACCCTAATGGAGTATATCTTGTTATACTTAACCCTAATATAACCAAGTGAGGATAATTGATTATGAACAACCCCTTGAATAATGAATAGAATCATAGAGTACTCTCTTTGTGGTTAAATCCCTAGTATGCTATAACCTTATGGTTACACCTTGAGTTATGTGTATGTCCATACTTGAGGATGGGATGGAATGTGATAGTGATGCTTCTCCTCATGCATCCATGATCCAATGGGGATTCCATGAGTTAGGGTTTGGGTATGAGTGTTGTAAGACTCAATATAATTTATTTTTCTGAACGTAACTCTAATGCAAACAAATAATATGACTATTCATGTTTAACTTCCTTATATGATGGTATGATGGTGGAATCATCTCCCAAATGTAATTATAGCCTTAATGTGTTAACTTGTGGTTATCATAGTCTCATGATTGATACTCTCTTATGTTAAACATGTGCATTATGAATACGATGATGGTTAATCATACCTAGCTTCCTTGTATGTTGATTTAATAAAGGAATGTTCTTAATGTGAAGATAACCCTAATATGTAAGTTTAAGAATATCTTCTAGCCCATTAATGCAATATTGTGCTGAGCCGGTGTATCATATGTAAGTGATGTTGTTGAGCCTTGTTATAAGACATGGAAAGATAATGATGAACTTGCAGGGAATGATGTGATGGTCTTAATGACCTTTGGGCATGATTGATCCCTGAATGAGGTGTAATTCTCTTATGCTGACAAGGGTTGATACCTTGTGATGTTGTGATAAGGATTTATATCCTATGATAGTGTGATAACAAGTTTAGCCTCATGAATGGCAATAAGTAGTACTACATGATGATGATGTGATGACAAGTATAGTCTTCGGAGGTAGGTGAATAGTACCTTGTGATGTTGAGATGAGAAATTACGCTTCACACAATTTATATCTTTTGAAGTTGTTATACGACAATGCTTTCTAGAAGTCAATTAGGGTTTGTATGTACACTTGTTTGATGTAGCCTTAATTCACCCAATTGGCAATAACTAATCAAGTGAAAATCTAATCATGTAGTACCATGTGCCATAGGTTCATCCGAGTGTCAAAACTTGCTAGATGGTGAAACCAGTATTCCTAAGGGAAACACATAGTACATACTGTTGAGTATGTAGGGGGATTGTCATCCTAAATCCAAGTGTTTAGGGAGGATGACTGCGGTCATACCTAGCTCTCAGTTTGAGAGTGGCTATGGTCATGTCTCGGTGATTATATATGTGATGAGATTGGAGGACAACTACAGTTGTACCTCAAATGGTAGGGTATGTGTACACACCTCCTTTCACTAGTGTTGTGACATGTACCAAGGACGGACTAGGCTGTTAGAAGCTTGCCCTTATGTGTCGATGTGGTGAACCCATCCTGCCCCCTGGAAGAGAATATCTTAGGAGTCTGGAACTTCCAAGATCTTGTATGGTACTAATTTTGACTTAGTAGTGGTAAGTTGGATTTTGAGTGGTATCCTTGAATTGTTCGGGGCTTAATAAAAGATGTAATACAACAGTGTAGCATATCTATTTAGGGTTATACACAATGCTTCACATTGGATGATACCCCTTGTTTTGTCTCTTTACATAGAGATGATAAATCAAGTAGTAATAGATACTAGATTTACTTATGTTGTAGATGTGCTCATAATGTAGATATGTACATGTTGTAAACATGTTTATGCTACTAGACTGGTCTATGATGTCAACTATGCTTATGTTGAACAAATATACTACCACAGTTGGCCATGATCATGATGTTTGTTATCAAATGTTGTTAACTACACTTACTTTGCTGGTTATGCCTCTATAAGTTAGAGATGTTGAACTGCTAGCCATGCCTCTATATTTGGAAATGTTTTAAATGTTAGTTATGCCTCTAAAACTATAAATGTTCAAATTTCTAATCATGCTTATGCAGACATCTGTACTTATGTTGTTATACTTATTCATGATATTAGATATGCTTATTTTTATGGACTTATTCATAATATTAGAGATGCTTATGTTTCTAGACTTATTCATGACATTTGAGATGCTCATGCTACTAGTCTCATTATGCTGTTAATAAGGATATGAGGATAGTCAGGCTAATGATGATAGTTGTTATCTACTCCCTTATGTGTCTTGTTGAGTATATCCTTTGCCATGTCTATTTGTTTGACATACTCATTTGGCTTAACTATGCTAATCATGCTTAAGCATATATCTATACTTATGCTGTTGGACTTATTCATGATATTTGATATGTTCATGCTACTAGACTGATTATGATGTTAATAAGGATATGAGGATAGTCAGGCTAACGATGATAGTTGTTATTTGCTTTCTTACGTGTCTTGTTGAGTACATCCTTTTCTATGTCTATTTGTTTGACATACTCATTTTGCTTAAACTATTTAATTACTTAAACTATTTTAATCAGTAAGCATTATTGGAGGTTATATCTCTTGTTGGGACATGAGTCTCACTCGGCGGGTCACCACATCTTTTTAGGTGACCAACAACAACGACAGTAGACCCATGACATTAATAAGGAGCTTTGGTGTTGAACCTTTGAGAAGGTTGTTAGTTGTCTAGTGTGTCCTAGAGTCGTCTTACTCTCAGGTCTGGGCAAAAAAGTTTGTAAATGATGTTTCAATCGAATCATGTTTTTGGAAGCATGTTATATGCTTGTTCAAGTGATAGATGTGGAAATGTTTCCTGTGTAAAATGTATATGTGGTGGATGAGGCCATGGAACAATTGTAAGAGATTCTTGGTATAATATGAATACAAGCAAGTTGTTGGGCCCTTGTGTAATATTTCAGAGCATGTTGGTTTTTGTTGAATCAATTTTAATTTACCCTCTTTTCTGGAGATATGATTAATTAGCAACCGATTATGTTTTGTGTAATCTCATTTAGTGTAATGGGTTCTCACAAGTTGGTATCAGAGCTTTAGGTGTGTTGATTCTATAGGAACACTAGGAATTAGGACTAGGATGATGTCTAAGTTAGAAATATGATATAAAAATGTGGTGCATACTGCCTAATCTCAGTACTTGGATGCCCTAGCCAGGTATTTAGGTATTGAAGAAAAGGTAAGTATGTAACTCTTAGATTGTTATATTTCTGATTACTATGACCAATAGTCATTTTGAGACAATCTAAAGAGCAGAATGAATAAGGAATCATGGTGCAAATATCTCAATCTTACCTAAAGAAGATAAGAACTATATCTTAACCTATCAAAACTTGAATGTTTGGTAACTCTAAGGGAAAGATACAACACCATGAAACCTAAATCTTAATACAAATAAACAAAAGAGGAGTTCTTAAAGCTATAATTCAAGAAGATAATATAGTACAAGGCAGACAAATATGAGCTAATAAAGTGATACAAGGTATGAAATTCACATAAGATGGATAGAATTCTTGTGATAAGCGTAATATGAGAAGATGAATGAGAGCAATAATAAAGGAATAAAGTGGAACCTGAGTTAATCTCAGACCAACCTATGTGTGTAAGAAAGTGTTATGTAAAATCTACATGGTACGTGAGTGAAATTAAGGGACATGATCTTTGATTAATGAAGAAAATGTGAAATATGATGATTTCACTCCCAAATAGTGGTTAAAAACATAGTAAAATAAGAGAACATACACAAGTATGGTAAGTAGTTAACAAGAAAGGAGGAATGAGATACATTATCTTGATAATTCCTATGTTGATGGCAAGGAACCCAACCTAAAAAAGGTAACATGTTATATGAAAAGGAGAAACCTGCATGATGAAGATAGAATCGGTGAAATCCCTTGCTAGTAAACCTGGGAAATGCTATTGTGATGAGGGAAGTGTATTTCCTTCTGTGTTCTCTATTTTTGAGGCACAACATTCAAGTGAATCTTATACCACTTGGTACATGTGGATTCACTGTAACCATAGGGGTCGATATCTTGATATAGCATGTGGTTGCTTGAACTATGGTTCCAAGATCATAAAGTTTGTGATGAGTATGCTTTTGAGCCTTCCAATAATTTGGAAGACTCCTCTAATATGTCTTAAGATTTGTTATATTGGTGAAAATAGATGAGATAGGGATGTGAGTTCCTTATAGCACAAGAAGTGGATACCAAGGTAATGAATCCTAGTATCCAAGATGTATCAACAATATGGGAAGTATGTGGTGGTCAAAGATCTTTATATAATAAACTTTCCAAGTGTTCCTCCCCTTTAGAGAGAGAGAGTTAATTATGATCCTCTAAATGTTGTTTGGAAGGGAATAGAGTGATTCTAAAATGTTGTGTATGGTCTGCTGATAGTTGGGAAGACCACTATCAAGGATAGATGTTTTTTTGATCAGCAGACATGTGCTACCGTGTTCCATTAAGATAAACCTAGGATTAAAATATCAACAAATACGAATTAGAGTGGATGAAATAAGTTACATGACCATGATGACTTTAGGGTTATGTCGTATAGACTGACCAATGTATCAGTAGCATTCATAAATAGGAGGAACAAAGTGCTTAGGCAATGCTTCATAAGTTGTGACAAGCCTTGAATGATGACATCTCAAAGTATTTCATAGTTTGTTAGTAGAATGATTATTGTCTTTGCTAAACCTTAAGAATGTTGAAGCAACTATACTTATGTGTGAAAAGTTCAGCAAGAGTAAGTTGGGGGTTAACTAGAGTATCCTCTTGGAGTTATGATACATATGTTAAGTGTGTTTTATGAATCCTAGTAAAATGAAGACAGTGTCATTTCCCTACCCCTAACCAGGTCAACCAAGATGTTATATGTTACACCCCGATCTCACAATTTCCTCAAATCATGAGATTAGGGCATAAGATAGGATTTATATGTAACACAAGAACACCTTTAATTATTTTCTTTATTTCTTTTCCTTTAAACTCTTGTTTCCCCTCATTGAACCACATATCATCTTAATAAAGGAGTCAGAACATTTCTTTTACTAATCAGACTTCAATAGTAAAGATACATGTGTAAACATTCATGATGTCTCTCCCATCTTATGCACATAAAACTTGCAAATTAGCATACATATCAAAGAGGAACAATATTACACATTGTAATTACAACTCTCTCTCTTATCTCTTATTGAGGACCTAGAGTGACAAGGACCGACTGACTCAACTAATCTTGTTCTTAACTCTTGTAGCAGATCTACACTGATGCTCTGACCATCTTCAAGTCCACGCGGTTAACCCTAAAAATGTTTGAGTAGAGGGGTGAGCCTACTCGCTCAGTGAGTGAGTACTTCATGGAAACAGACTAATGCACTAATGTGATTACATATATAATTTGAGTAAACAATATGAAATTTAGCAATAATAACTACTACACTGAGCAGTTCTAAAACAATATAATTGAAATAACAAAGAATGTAAATATTGCATCCAAAGAATAACTACTAGAAGACTACTCTAGTCTACCTTAACTCTTTCATTTATAAGGAACTCTGTGAACCTATATGATCATATTTTAGATTATGCCCTGATCTATGCAGTGTACTCTGCATAGAGACTCGCAGTGCACTACGACCACACCGTACAAGACTTAGCGACACACCCAGGAAATGCTAAGTCTGACGCCAGCCTTGCTCTGCCACAGGACCACAGGCTCTCCGGCCTCAATGCACTACTCCGAGTGCTCTAGACTCCTCCTCTAACCTGAGTACACAGGCGGAGAGTCTCACTGGGTTACCACCGTGACTCCGCACGGATTAATGTTGAATAACCCCTATTTTCTCCAGTGCCACCGTGACTCCGCACGCGTTGTTGTTGGTCACTGCCTCTCTGTCCTCGTGTCTCCATGACTCCGCACGGATAATTTTGCAACACGAGTTTCACCCCTAAGAAGCAGATCTGTCAAAGGGGTTCTACGGTGTTCAGGGCACCTAAGTCTAACATTAACATTATATGTACATTTTAAACAGAAATCATAACTCATTTAACATTTCTCACAAGGCTCACACGGCCTGTCATATCATATCATAAGAAACATCACAGCTCATGTATTCAACATATACCATGTCTTAGTAACATCCCTTTCTAGGGCATGTCATATCTCATCACCTGCAATTTACGAGATATGTATTGAAATATAAGAAGCCCTGCAGTATGTAGATATCAACTCAGAGAGAACAAGCATATAAAGTTAAATGCACTAGAAACATACAATTCAACAGTTAAGTATCACCACATCTCATATCGAGATCTTTCATGTCACCATAACATGATTCATTGAACACCCTATCCTTAGGGTTTCATTTGCCTTATTCATTCATCACATGCCAACACCCTACTCTTAGGCTTTCATTCACCTCATTCACCTTTTCATTTACCTCATTCACTTGTCACATGGCTCTCATAAGGATTTCATAGGATATAAACATTCACTAAATAAAGATTATTTTCAACAAATCATATACAATCGATATATGTATGAAACCATGGAAATTTAACTAAATTTAGGTTTCCCATACCATTCACTGAAATATAATGTATCAAGGATAAATTCAATTAAGATAACCCATGAGGTACATCCTAGCCACTTATAGGATTACTAGTCCTTTTCAATAAAGCTGAAACTCTAGTGATGTCTCAATTAGGTTAAACCCTAATTACATCATTTGATATAAATCTGAAAAGCATTCTCACTAGGAAGTGTTGCATACGTTTCTGATATGAATCTACCATTTAGGAATCATTTAAAACAGAGAAGGAATCCATATCATATCAATTTGCAACAATCTTAAATCAAACGGACATTTTAGGTTTTTGAATCACATACTAAGCAATTAGGGATTTGGATGCTATAATCAAATTCGTGCATTACACTGTTTGAAGGAAGAACCCACTCACCCTAAGGTGTGAAAACACCTCAAAACTGTAGCTCAACTCAGGGAATCTCGAATTCATATCAAATCCCTAGCAAATCTCCCAATTCTTCTTCCATTCAACTCGGGAACCTTGAAAATGAGGGATTATGAAGAAAGGGTGAGAAAAGAGGGAATTTCGACATCATCTTGGATCAAATCAGAGCATGGACAGAATCTTGACATGAGAGAGAAGATTCACCATAAAAGTCTATGCAAGGAATCCGAACTTACTTGATTTCACCCTTCCTGGAATCGCAAAACCCTAATTCAGCAATTCCCCCACTTTCTTCACTGAAGCCCTAACTCTCCCTCTCTCTCTAGGAGCTCGTTTCTCTGGAATGGATGACGAAGAATGAGAGCTGTGTGTGTGTGTGGTCGATCATATAAGTCAATTGAGCTGCTTGGGTCAATTGCATATTGACCCAACACTCAACTTTAATTATATTGGCTGAATATTCAGTTATACAAAAGTTACTGTAATTCATTTATTTCAGAGATCAAACATTCTCCAAAAATTATGGTAATTTAGTAAGTTGTTTATAATTGATCTATAAAGCTTCAGTTAAAATTTGAGATCATTTGGAGTTACCAATAAATAATTAAAAATAGAACAGTGCACTGCTATATTGCAGTCTGCAGAATATTCGGCCGAGTTTGTCCTGCACAGAACTCGACCGACACCTTACTGTAGAGATCAAAAGTCATTAAAAAATTATTCCAATTTAACAGAGTGTCTAAAAATGCGTTTTTCAAGCACAGTTAAAATTTGAGATCAATTGGATATACCAATAAAAAGATAAAATTCAATTACCACACTGCTGTATAATTCTGGAAATGTGATCGGTCGAGTTTGAAACTCGGCCGATAAACAGGTCAGAGCGTTCTTCAAAAATTATGATATTTTCCAATGTTGTTCACATTTTATATATCCAGATCATATCCAAATTTGAAGTAAATCAGAGTTACACATAAAATACTAAAAATCATTTAGTGAAACATTATACTTATCAAATTCTGTATTCATGTATCATCAAAACCCTATTTTGGGCCGATTAGGGTTTATGTTTTCTCAAACCCTAATTCACAAGACAAAAGAACATTTAGACTTCTTATCATAGTTAAAATATCCTAATTGTGTTATCGTCATTAATTAGATTTAAAGAATGATTATTCCAATTAATCTTTGCAATTGTCTAGGTAAACCCTAGTTTACCAATTAAGCTCAGATGGGGTCGTAACATTATATTTGTTAATGGTTGCAGATACATGCATGATTCTTCAACTAGAGAGATGGATAGTCCACCATTGAGATGATTGAAGAATATTCTAAGAACATATGCCTTATTGTTCTTGACAACTAGGGGATTCACACCTGATTGATTGAGTTGTTAATTACAACAACACTTAAAGGATCATAGAGATGAAACCTTGTAGAGTTACATATGATAAGAGATACATGATGTTCCATGTTTGTAAGATCCAGAAAGTATGGCCTATGATTTATGTTTGGTACAACATATATAATAGTTCAGGATGATAGTTAGAGTCCCAAGTTGAAAGGTACTACCAGACCTGCACAAGTGGCACAATAGTTCCTATACTGAACGAAGGTGACACATGCAGGATTTGAGGGGGGAAGTATATGATTTCTATGAGAATGACGTGATATCATCATGAGATGATGTATCCATGAAGAAGATTGAGGATGAGGTGCATGAGAAGTATCCATCTTCATTTACATTGGATTTCAGGGGTGAAATTCTTGTTAGGGGTTTATGGTTGAGAGACCCCTAACCTTTCTTAAAAGGTTGAGCATGCTTAATCATCATAATTAAGATCTTAAAAACTTGATCAAATTTTAAGTGTTTTTATATCTTATGACAAGCTTAAGTTTCAAGTTTGGTCCAATTTGGACAATGTTTGTGCAAGTTATGCAATTTAATGTACATTTTGGACTTTTATGCAATTTACCCAATTGAGATGTTTTATTTGCAATTTGTCACATTTATTATGTTTACTGAGATGTTTTCTCATCATGCTTGAGCTTGTTGAGCTATGGGGTGCTCAATTGTACCTTGGTTTGGTGGAATTGTCCTTCTAGGGTTGAATTAGGATTTACCCCTCTGTGGATGAGCCACCTTGAAGGCTAACAACCGATGGTTCCACTAGTTTGGTCAACATATGGTGTTCACCAACCTGTGGTACATCCATTGGTTATCCTAGAAGGGTCCAAATTTGATGATGTTTTTGGTTTGGGTTCATGTGAACTGATGGTTCACTTATAAGGTGATCAACCGATGGTTCAACCACCTATTGACTTAGACATGATCAAATGATGGTTTGGGAGGGCCACCAGCCAGTGTTGGTCCTGGGATACCATCAACCAATGGACTAGAAGTTCCCAACAGCCGGTGGACCTACCACTTGCTCGTCCATGGAAGCTCTAGGCCATGGACACATGAAGAGCTACTTGGACACCTCATGCTTCTTCTCTTCCTTATCCGTAAGGCTTTATATACTCCTTCCTTAGCCCCAAATGAGAACTTTAGTTTCTTATCTCCTCTATCCTTCTTAGAGCTTCAACTTTTCTTGGTTTTCTGGTGGAGGAGCTGCCTAAGGTTGAAGAAGGTGACCGACCTTCTTACTGGAGCAAGTAAAGCTTAGATCTACCCATTTATAGGGTTTGTGAAGCTACCTTAAGGTGCTTTTGACCAAAAAGAGTAAGTTTCTCCTTCTCCTTTCTCATTTTCCCTACTTTTCATCTTCCTCCTACCTTATTCCAGGTTAGAATCATGACCTTTCATGGTAAAACTTGCTCTAAAGCTCAAAAACCATACTTTTCATGTTGCTTATGCTTAGGGTTTGCTTCTTTTGTGGAGAAGGGTGCTAGATGGCCAAATTCAAAGCTTCTTCTTGTATTTTCTACCTTCCTACTTGGATTTTTCCTACTATTTGGGATCTTATCTTCTTCCTAGAGTCAAGTTTTATAACTTGCTCCACGTTTGTTGCTTACTATAAGCTTGCTAGTTCATGTTCTTACTTTAAAACGATGATCTAAGCACTAAGAATCCATGTTTGCCTAGGTTTCAATTTTTATTGGGTTCCTTGCTCTATTTTCAGTTCTAGATGAACTTGTAATCATGTATACATTCTTCCTAAGGTAGAAGATGACTTAGGTCAGGTTGGTATGACAATTGATGGTGCTAAGCACCTACCAAAAGATGGTTCATATCAGGGTTTCTAAGGTGTTTTCTACAACATATGATCTGATGATGTTACTATTGCAACAATCAGTGGTTTTGACTTAATAAAAACCGATGGTAGTGATCAAATGTGACAACTGGTGGTTTCAACTGATGGTCACACCTTAGGTCAAGCTTAGGCTTGCTTGGAAGCTCAATGATCAATAGTTTGGTGCCCTAATGATGGTATCAACCAATGGTAACATTAGTTCAACATGTGATGGAGAAAATGATGGTAGTGCTTACCCCATCAACTAGTGGTGGATCTAGGTTTCCTATGTTGCTTCATTTAAATCTCTAAACCTATGGTTTCTTGGTTCAATTGATTCAAGGGTTAAACTTACATCCCAATTGATGATCTTGAATGATGTACTTGTTCTAATGATTGAGATTGGATGATTCAACATCCAATGGTTGGACATGAAGCCTATCGTGTAAAATGTGAGTTCTAATAAACTGAATTTGATGACTTCCTCTAGGTGATCAACCTAAGAAGCTTGATTCGTAATAAATGATGACATGCTTCAAATGTAGAACCGATGATGGGTTTTATCCCTACAACCGATATTACCCTTTATGTTATTAAACACGGGATGTTTAGGGATAGAAGGCGACTCTTTCTAGCATAGAACTCAATGACTTTATAGTTGGTAGATTCTAGGTGTTTACTTATGTAAATAACCCATGGCCTTACCTTTTAAACATCCAATGGTTCTGGATGATGTTGTGGTATGGTGATATGGGTTGAATGATGTTGGAAACAATGGAGATTTGCTCTTAATAAGGTAGTCTTACCTTTTCCCTCATATGAATAGAATTGATAATGACCATAATGAGTTAATGGGTAACTCTAATGGATTATATCTTGTTATACTTAACCCTAATATAACCAAGTGATTATAATTTATTTTGAACAACCCCTTGAATGATGAATAGAATCATGGAGTACTCACTTTTGTGGTTAAATCCCTAGTATGCTATAACTTTATGGGTACACCTTGAGTTATGTGTAGAACCATACTTGAGGATGGGATGGAATGTGATAGTGATGTTTCACCTCATGCATCCATGATTCATGGGGATACCATGAATTGGGGATTGATTATGAGTGTTGTTGTAAGACTCAATATAATTTATTTTGCTGAACCTACCTCTAATGCAAATAGATCAAAATGACTATTCATGTTTAACTTCCTTATATGATGGTATAATGGTGGAATAATCTCCCAAATGTAATTATAACCTTAATGTGTTAATTGGGGTTATCATAGTCTCATGATTGACACTCTGTTATGTTAAACATGTGCATTACGAATATGATGATGGTTAATCATACCTAGATTCCTTGTATGTTGATGTAATGCATGAATGTTCTTAATGTCAAGATATCCTTGTTGTGTTAGTTTATCAATATATTCTAGCCCATTCATGCAATATTGTGTTGAGCTGGTGTATCATATGTAAGTGATGTTGTCGAGCCTTGGTATAAGGCATGGAAAGATAATGACGAACTTGCATGGAATGATGTGATGGTCTTAATGACCTTTGGGCATGGTTGATCCCTGAATGAGGTGTAATCCTCTTATGCTAACAAGGGTTGATACCCTGTGATGTTATGATAAGAATTTTTATCCTGTAATAGTGTGATAATAAGTGTATCCTCATGAATAGCAATGAATAGTAACATGTGACGATGATGTGATGACAAGTATAGTTTCCGTATTGGCAACTAAATAGTACCTTGTAATGTTGATATGAGAAATTATGTCTCACACATTTTATATCTTCTAAAGTTGTTATATAGCAATGCTTTGTAGAAGTGAATTAGGGTTTTTATGTCCACTTGTTGGATGCAACCTTAATTCACCCAATTGGCAATAACTAATCAAGTGAAACTCTAATCATGTAGTGCCTTATGCCATAGATCCATCTGAGTTTCAGAACTTGCCAGATGGTGAAATGAGTATTTTTAAGGGAAACTCAAAGCACATACTGTTGAGTATGCAGGGTTCTTGTCATCCTAAATCAAAGTGTTAGGGAGGATGGCTGTGATCATACCCAACCCTCAGTTTGAGAATGGCTGCGGTTGTGTCTCAGTGATTATATATGTAATGAGAGTGGAGGACAATTTCGGTTGTACCTCAGATGGTAGGGTATGCATACCCACCTCCTTTCACTAGTGCTGTGACCTGTACCAAGAACAGACTAGGCTATTAACAGCTTGACCATATATGTCACTGTGGCAGACCCGTGATGACCAAGGGCAGATAACATTATGAGAACATGTTACACTAAATGAGATTACTCAAAGCATAAAACACAATGAATCACTAATTAATCACATACCCAAAAATATGGGTAAAATAAAATCGATTTCAACATCAGCACTCTCTCAGAAACATTTGCATAAGAGCCCAACATCTTTCTTATATCCATACTATGCCAAGAATTTGATACAAATTGTTCTATCGTCTTTGCCACCACATATATACACAGGAGAACAATATTTGTATATGCCACACAAACAAGAATTAATATGCTAACAAAAGTCCGATTCATTTGAAACACCATATACAAACTTTTTCTCGCCCAGACCTGAGAGTACAGGGATGACTCTAGGATACATTAGACATCTAATCAACTTTCTCAAAGATTCATTACTATAGCTCCTCTTTGCTACCACATGTTTGTTTTCGTCACTTCTGATTACCTAAAAAAATGTGGCAAACCACAAGGGTTAGACCCATGTCCCAATAAGAGATATAACCTCCAACAACGATTATAGATATCAACATAAGCATGACTACTGTATGTAAACATTTACAATCTTATGCATATCCACAACATAAGTATAACTACTATCTCTTAATTGCACTAAGCATCATCTTTATGTAAATAGAACAAACAAGGGTTATCATCCAATGTGAAGCATCGTGTATAACCCTAAACAGATATGCTATATGATTGTATTGCATCTTTTATTATGCCCTGGGGAATTTTAATCGTACCATTCAAAGTCCAACCGACCCCTACGAAGAGCTATTCAGCTCCATACAAGATCTAAGAGTGTCGGTATCCTAAGATATCTTCCCCTCAGTTAGTATGAGTAAAAAGGTAGTGACATATATGTCAAAGCTGCCACTACAACGACATATAGTCAAGCTACTAACCACTAGTCTGCCCTTAGTACAGGTTATGACACTAGAAACTAGGGTATACAAACCCAATCACTGAGGTACAACCACAGTTGTCCTCTAATCACATCATGTTATAATCACCAAGACACGACCGCATCTTTTCTCAATCACATCAGATGTATGAGGCATGGCCATAGCCAACCTCCACAATTTGCATTGTGGATGACAAGGATATATCCTCAACCTACCACCCCCACATACTCAATAGTATGTGCTCCAAGTTTACCTTAGGAATACTCGTTTCACCATCCATCAAGTTCTGACACTGAAGATGGTTCTACGAGACATGCACTACATGATTAGAGTTGCACTTGATTAGTTATACCAATTGGGTGAATTAAGGCTGCATCAAACAAGTGGACATACAAACCCTAATTCACTTCTGGCAAGCATATAAATATCACAACTTTGAAAATATATAAAATGTGTGAAACATAATTTCTCATCTCATCGTCACATGGTACTATTCACTTGCCATTCATGAGACCACACTAGTCATCATACTATCACAAAATATAAATCCTTTTCACAATATCACAGGGTATCAATGCTTATCAACATAAGAGGATTACACCCCATTTAGGGCTCAACCATGACCAAAGGTCATTAAGACCATCATACTATTCCCTATAAGATCATCATTATCTTTGCATGCCTTATAACAAGGCTCAACAACATCACTTACATACAATACACAAGATCAACACAATATTGCATTAATGAGCTAGGAGATATTCATAAACAATCATAGCATGGTTATATTAACATTAAGAACATTTCTTTATTACATCAACATGCAAGAAATCTATATATGATTAACCCTCATCATATTCATAATGCACATGTTTCGCATAAGCAAGTATCAACCATGTGGCTATGACAACCACCAATTAACACATTAAGGTTATGATCATGTTAAGGAGGTTATTTCACCATCATGCCATCATATAAGAATGTTAAACATGAATACTCATCTTTATCTATTTGCATTATAGTTAGGTTCAACAAGATAAATTATATTAATATTACTAATCAACACTTATACCCAAACCCTAACTCACGACATCCCCATTGGATCATAGATGCATGCGGTGAAGCATCACCATCACATTCCATATTATTCTCAAGTGAGAACCCACACATAAATCGAGGTGTAACCATTGGGTTATAGCATACTAGGGTTTCAACAACATTAACATAGTACTTCATGATTGTATTAGTCATTCAAGGACTATTCATACCCAATTACCATCATTTAGTTATATTAACGCTAGGTATAACAAACTATACCTCATTAGGGTTACACATCAACACAATATCATTATCGTCCCTTCTATTCATATGAGTGAATAGGTAAGACTACCTTATTAAGGGTAACCCTCCATTTGTTCCATCATCATTCAACCCATATCACCATACCACAATGTCACCCAGAACCATTGGATGTTTAAAAGGTAAGACCATTGGTTGCTTACATAAGTAAACACCTTGGATAAAACACCTATGAAGTACTTGATTTGTTCTCTATAAATATTCACCATATAACCCTAGACATCCCTTGATTAACAACACAAAAAGTTCCACTGAGAGTTGGGTAAAACCCACAATTGACTGTTCATTTAAAACAAGCCATCCATTGTCAACAAGTAAGCTCATTAAGTTGATCATATAAAGGAAACCATATAAATCACATTATTAGGACCAACATATTACATTAGCCATCATTCCACTTTATTGGAGGAATAAACATTATATCTTGACCATTGGGTCAAGTTCATATATTAAAACCATCAATTACAGTATAGGTCCGACCATTGCATCAAGTTACCCAAGAAACCATTGGTCTAAGACTTAATTGATGATACAACTATATAATTAACTCACCATAGGTTTTTGAGACCTTATCCACCATCATTAGTGACCATTAAGTCACCATAGGTTGTTAGATCAACACTATATTTGTTAATCAACATCAAACATCAAACTAATATCACCATTGATTGATAACATCATTAGGATACTTAGTTGTTAATCACTAGGCTTCTAATGAGGCCAAAAAATGACCTAAGGGGCTGAACATCAGTTTAAACCCTTGGTTACCACCATACATTGTCATGAAGGTAACACCATAGGGTTGTTGCAATGGTACCATCATCGGGTCATGGGTTTAGAGAAGAAATCAGCTTAAAACCTTAAAATTGGCCATTGATTGATAGGTGCTTAGCACCATAGGTTGTCAAAACAACCTGATCCAAGTAATATTATACCTTAGGAATAACATACACATGATCATAGATTCTTCTATAACTGAAATCAGAACAAGGAACATTATCAAAATCGAAATCCAAGTCAAGCATAGCTTTTTAGTGCATGGATCATCATTTTCAAGCAAGAACATGATCTAGAAAGCTTATGGTAAGCAATAAACGTGGAGCAAGTTATAAAACTTACCTATAATGAGAAGATGAAACACCACATAGAAGAAATCTTGAGAAGGTAGGGTAGACAATCCAAGTATAAGCTATGAACTCGTCCATCTAGCACCTTTCTTCATGAAATGAGCAAACCCTAAGCATAAGGAGTAAGAAAGGTAAGATTTTAGAGCTTTAAAGCAATTTATACCATGTAACAGCAAGGTTCTGACCTTTAGGAAGGTCTAAGGAAGGATAAGAGCAATATAAATGAAGAAGTAAGGAAGAAAACAACTTGCCTTGGTCGAAATCCCTAGAAGATGACCTTGGAAACCCTAGGTAGGGCTAAATGGAGCTGTAGGAGACCTTCTTCTCCAAAAAGAGGTTGTCTTCTACCTTAGAGCACTTGGTTCCTCAAAAAATAGAGTGGAGTCATTTCTACAGGTTAGAGGAAAGATAAATCAAGCAAAGTTTCATACTTGGGCAATGAAGAGGTAAATATAGCCCATGGATAAGGATGGGAGCAAGCATGAGGTGTAAAAGTAGCTTCCCCATGTGTCTGTGGCCTTAAACTATTAAGAATATGCAAGCACACACACAAGAAGCTCCCCCACAGTCCTTATAGACCTTATTAACTTTCCTTTGTAGAATTTCCCAACCAATCACATAATTCATTAGTTGATAGCTACTAAAGGTGGCTTATCCGTGAGGGGGTAAACCCTAAAATACCCTTAGAGAAAACACCTTCAAACCAAGGATTAAATAGGTTCCCCATGCAATAATTATGAGATAATATACAAGGAACACAATGCAAGTGATAAATTGCAAATAAAACCTCTCAATTGGGTAAATTGTAGACAAGTCCAATATGTGTATAAAATTGCATAACTTGCTCAAACAATGTCCGAATTGAACCAAATTTGAAACTTAAGCTTGTATTATGATTTCAAAGCATATAAAAAGGTTATATTAGGGTCTAAGAATTAAATTATGGTAATTAAGCTTATTCAACTCATTAATCAAGTTCAGGGGCCTTACAACTATAAACCCCTAACATGGATTTCACCCCCAAAATCCAAGGTAAACAAATATGAGTACTTCCTTTGCACCTCATCCTATTACCTTCACATGGTTAATTGCATATCATGGTGATGTCACATCATTTGTACATATATCCTCTTGGGTCAGTACAAAAACCCTGACCTAAGAAGACATTCTCTATATGGAATGTAGAAACTTGTTGTGTCATCTATACAACTCTATTAGTAACTTTCAACTTTAAATTCTAGCTATCATCCAGAAATTATATCTATTGTATCAACACATTACTCCAAAGTCATACTTTCTGGCTCTTATCAAACGTAGAACATTATGTATCTCTTATCATATGTAACTTATGTCATCCACTCTAACTCTTATGCATTGATATTTGATCATAGATTTATCTTAAAGGAACACGATATCACATATCTATTAACCAACAAACCATCTATCCTTGATAGTGGTCTTGCCCAAATATCACCAAACCATACAAAACATTATAGAATCACTTTTGTTTTTCCTTTCAAACAACATTTAGAGGGTCATCATCAACTCTCTCTCCCTCTCTCTTTGCAGAAGAGGAATACTTGGAATGTTCATTTAATAAACATGTCCAACCTTCACATATTTCTCATATTATTAATACATCTTAGATATGAGGATTCATTACCTTGGTATCTACCTCATGTTCTATAAGCAACTCACATCCTTATATCATCTACTTTTACCAACATAACAAATATCAATACATACAAGAGGAGTCTTCCTAATTATTGGAAGGCTCAAAAGAAAAATCATCACAAACTTTATGAACTTAGAATCATTGTCCAAACAACCTTATGATATAATAGGCTATCCAACCTCATGTTTACAATGAATCCACACATACCAAGTGGCAATGATCCACTTGAAAGTTGTTCCCTGGAAAGAAAAGACATAAAGGGAAACACACTTCCCACATCATAACAACATTGTTTAAGGTCATTAGCAAAAAGGTAACCAATTCTATTTTCATTATGCAAGTTACAACTTCTTATGTATCATTTTACCTTTTTCATTTCAGGTTCCTTGCCATTAGCATAGGAATCATCATGATTAACATATCTCATTACTCCTTACTTGACAACTATTTATCACACTAGGCATGTTCTCTTATTTTATTAGGTTTTTCAACCACTTATCGAAAAGTAAATCATCATATTCCACATTTTCTTCATTAAATTGGGATCATCTCCCTTAATTTCTTTCACATGCCATGCTGATTTTTCATTAACACTTTCTTACACACATAGGTTGGTATGAGATTAACTCAGGTTCCACCTTATTTCTTTGTCATTGTTCCCATTCATCTTCTCATTTTGTACTTGTTATAGGAGTTCTATCTATCTTATGTGGATTTCATATTTTGATTCACTTTATAAGCATAGACTTGTTTGTCTTTTACTTTATTATCTTCTTGAATCACATCTTCAAGAACTCCTCTTTTCCTTATTTGTATTCAGGTTTAGATTTCATGGTGTTGTATCTTTCTCTTATATTTACCAAACATTCAAGTTTTGATAGATAATGATGCAATTCTCATCTTCTTTAAGGTAGGATTGAGATATTCACACCATTATTTCTTATTCGTTATGCTCTTTAGATTGTCTCAAAATGACTACTTGATCAGAGTAATCAGAAAGATAACAATCTAAGAGTTCCATACTTACCTTTTCTTCAATAATTGAATACATGGCCAGGACATCCAAGTATTGAGATTAGGCAGTATACACCATGTTTTTGTGTCATGTTCCTAACTTAGACATCATCCTAGTCTTAAGTCCTAGTGTTCGTGTAGACTCAATGAACCTAAAGCTCTGATACCAACTTGTGAGAAACCGTTACACTAAACGAGATTACTCAAAACATAAAACACAATCAATCACTAATTAATCACATACCCAAAAACATGGGTAAAATAAAATCAATTTCAACATCAGCACCCACTCAGAAACATTTGCATAAGAGCCCAACATCTTTCTTATATCCATACTATGCTAAGAATTTGATACAAATTGTTCTGTTGTCTTAGCCACCACATATATACATAGGAGAACAATATTCGTATATGCCACACAAACAAGCATTAATATGCTAAAAAAAGTCTGATTTGTTTGAAACACCATATACAAACTTTTTCTAAACTGGACCTGAGAGTACAGGGATGACTCTAGGACACATTAGAAATCTAATCAACTTTCTCAAAAATCATTACTACAGTTCCTCTTTGTTGCCATATGTTTGTTTTTTTCACTTCTGATTACCTAACAAAAATGTGGCGAACCACAAGGGTGAGACCCATGTCCCAAAAAGAGATATAACCTCTAACAACGCTTATTGATTACAACATTTTAGGTAATGAGACAGTTTAAGAAGTTTAATCATATATAACAAATAGGCTCAACAACAATGATGACTAACAAAATACATAAAGGAGTTTATAACAATTATCATCATCAAGCTGACTATCATCATTTTCCTTATTAACCATATAAGAGATTCAATAGCATATGCATAACTAGCATAAGGAAGTCTAGTAGCATATTATCTCTATTAACATGAATAAGTCTAGCATCATAAGCATATCTAACAACAGTAGCATGTCTAACAGTTTGAACAGATCAATATCATAAGCAGAGCTATCAACATAAGCATGAGTATTTGCATAAGCATGATTAGCAGTATATGCATTTCTAATTATAGAGGCATGGCTAGCATGCTAAACATAACTAACAACATGAGATAGCTAGCATCCTAATTATAATCAGCAATAGCAGTATAGATATCAACATAAGCATGACTACTGTATGTACACATTTACAATCTTATGAATATCCACAACATAAGTATAATTACTATCTTTTAATTGCACTAAGCATCATATTTATGTAAAGAGAACAAACAAGGGTTATCATCCAATGTGAAATGTCCTGTATAACCCTAAAAAGATATGCTATTCGACTGTATTACATCATTTATTATGCACTGGGGAATTTGAATCGTACCATTCAAAGTCCAACCGACCCCTGTGAAGGGCTATTCAATTCTGTACAAGATCTAGGAGTGCCGGTATCCCAAGATCTCTTCCCCTTGGTCAGTATGAGTAAAAAGGCAGTGACATATCAGTCAAAGCTGCCACCACAACAACATATAGTCAAGCTGCTAACCACTAGTCCGCCCTTGGTACATGTCACGACACTAGAAACTAGGGTATACAAACCCAATCAATGAGGTACAGCCGCATTTGTCCTCTAATCACATCATGTTATATACATAGAAAAAACGACCGCATCCATTCTCAATCACATCAGATGTATGAGGCATGACCATAGCCAACCTCCACAATATGCATTATGGATGACAAGGATATATCCTCAACCTGCCACCCCCACATACTCAACAGTATGTGCTCTGCGTTTCCCATAGGAATACTCATTTCACCATCCAACAAGTTTTGACACTGAAGATGGTTCTACGACACATGGCACTACATGATTAGAGTTGCACTTGATTAGTTATGCCAATTGGGTGAATTAAGGCTGCATCAAACAAGTGGACATACAAACCCTAATTCACTTCTAGCAAGCATATAAATATTACAACTTTGAAAAGATATAAAATGTGTGAAACATAATTTCTCATCTCATCATCACATGGTACTATTCACTTGCCATTCATGAGACCACACTAGTCATCATACTATCACAAGATATAAATCCTTTTCACAATATCACAAGGTATCAACCCTTATCAACATAAGAGGATTACACCTCATTCAGGGCTCAACCATGCCCAAAGGTCATTAAGACCATCATACTATTCCCTAAAAGATCATCATTATCTTTGCATGCCTTATAACAAGGCTCAATAACATCACTTACATATAATACACCAGATCAGCACAATATTGCATTAATGAGCTAGGGAATATTCATAAACAATCGTACTAGGGTTATATTAACATTAATAACATTTCCTTATTACATCAAAATGCAAGGAATATGGATATGATTAACCCTCAATATATTCATAATGCACATGTTTCGCATAAGCAAGTATCAATCATGTGGCTATGACAACCACCAATTAACACATTAAGGTTATGATCATGTTAATGAGGTTATTTCACCAACATGCCATCATATAAGAATGTTAAACATGAATACTCATATTTATCTATTTGCATTAGAGTTAGGGGATATTCATAAACAATCATAGTAGGGTTATATTAACATTAATAATATTTCTTTATTACATCAACATGCAAGGAATTTGGATACATGATTAACCCTCATTATATTCATAATGCACATGTTTCGCATAAGCAAGTATCAACCATGTGGCTATGACAACCACCAATTAACACATTAAGGTTATGATCATGTTAAGGAGGTTATTTCACCATCTTGCCATCATATAAGAATGTTAAACATGAATTCTCATCTTTATCTATTTGCATTAGAGTTAGGTTCAACAAGATAAATTATATTAATGTTACTAATCATCACTTATACCCAAACCCTAACTCACGACATCCCCATTGGATCATAGATGCATAAGGTGAAGCATCACCATCACATTCCATACTATTCTCAAGTATGAACCCACACATAAATCAAGGTGTAACCATTGGGTAATAGCATACTAGGATTTCAACAACATTAACATAGTACTTTATGATTGTATTAGTCATTCAAGGACTATTCATACCCAATTACCATCATTTAGTTATATTAAAGCTAGGTATAACAAGATATACCTCATTAGGGTTACATATCAACACAATATGATTATCATCCCTTACATTTATATGAGTTGATAGGTAAGACTACCTTATTAAGGGTAACCCTCCATTTGTTCCATCCTCATTCAACTTCCATTCCTCCCATAGAAACTCTTCCTGAGTACTCAATAGAACCAGAGGAGTGTTATGAAGAAGAACTGGAACAACAACATGACTCAGATATGGTTTACATTAGTCCAAATATTGAAGAAATGGGTTCATCAGGGGATTTTAGCCCTCAAAACGACACGTCATGGACTAATCCCTCCCATGAAGATACATCATTGGAACCTCTATCTCAAGACCCCATGATTTCCTTACCCAAGCAAGAGTTCGTTTCACCAGTCAAATCCTCTTCTAGTTACTTGGATGAACTAAGGATGCTCTACGAGGAAAATCTTGAACAAAACTTTGAAAAGAAGAACGACACTCTTACCAATTTCAACATTCGTAAAGATGATGATACTTCTCCAAATAACTCCTCTGATGAAGAAAAGTCATCCTGGATACCATATCCCACACAAGAAAAGCCAGGTGACGAAATGAAGCCGGAACCGGATCCACCACCTGATCCTGGACAGGAGGAAGTTCAAGTGGCCAACCCTCAATCAACTGCCCTAGATTTTGAAGAAAGTAGTTTTACTTTGAACTTCGAGGGTGAGCCACAACTGGAGGGCACAAGTGGGCATAACCTTGATTTCTCGCATAGTCCTCCAGTTTTGACTGCTTATGTTCCACCTCCCTCGCTGATGGGGGAAGGTCTCTGGATTCTTCTGGATGGACAACGAGGTGAAAGTGATGTGCATCCAAGTCATCCAGAAGATTCATTCAAGTTGCCACAACTTCCCAGCCAACAAGTTGTTCAGACCACTTCCTCATTCTCAGCACCAGCCATCACGAGATATCTTTGTCGGACCTTCCAACTACAAGGACCGCCTGGTTAACACTGCTCAACCCTTCCCCTCCATCTTGAACCTAGTATTTGCTCAGAAATGGGCAAATTCATAAGTTCGAGGTGGAGGGCGGGTGGTATGACTTTCACTCCACCCTCTATCTTTATTGCTTCATGCTTTTCCATTCTAGTTTCTTTTTCGTAATTTTTTCCGCCTTTTTGTTAGTTTTCTAAAAATAAAGCCTTTATCTAGTCGGCTTTTGTTTTGCGAATCTGTGATCATCACCTCTTTTGCGTTGCAAATTTCCTGGAAAAGAATACTTAAAACTAGCCAATGCGTGTTTTTCATTTTGATTTGTCTATGAATCCTAATGTTATATCTCAAACAGGAAAAGATGATACACTTCAATAAGGCTGAGATAGATCAAATACATCACGCCTTTATCTGATTAATGGATCTGTTGTATGGATTTCTCACTTGATGTTTAATCATGTCTCTTTTTGAGCAGAGTGTGATGGAGAAAAGAGACCCGTCGCATGGAATCGCTAAGCAAACTGCATCATGATCCGAACTCTCTTCTACACTTCTTCCTTCATTTTCATACCCCTCTGTTCACTAACCATGCCAAAGTTTTAAGTTCGATGTGGCACGCCACACTCCTTTCTAGTGAAAACTAGAACATTTCCGAACTTTAAGTTCGGTGTGGTACACCACACCTCTTTTTCCACTACCTCTTCTTCCATACCCCTCAATACATAACAGGGGTGTACCACCTCCTCTTTTTGCTTCAAAGAGTATACAATGATGATTGTGCACATATAGAGGTTAGCGAAAAATCTACCCCGATTCCAAAAAGAGGCCTGGCAGCCCAAATATGCAAAAATCCAAAAATACCCTTTCTCCTAAGCCAAGTGAGAATGAATAAAAGCCAGAGTGTGAATAAAAACATGAGAGTTGTGCCCTGAATAAGGATAACCGATAAAGGTCACGCCCGGCCGGTACATTAGCTGCCCTCATAAAGGCAGATGTGTCGCGACCGGTAGTGAGATCCTAAGGATCCAAAAATAACCCCTTACCTCCTCTCAAGGAGGTAAATTAGCCAAAAGCCTTAAGCCAACCTATACACACTTCTGAGTTACTTTCATAAAAAGAAAATCGGGTGTAAGGCTAAGTCAACCAGAGTTGGGCATAAATCATTCAAAGTATCTCGATGAGTCAACTAATAATAAGAGTCTTGATTCAATCAGAGGAGTGACTCTTATCTTTTGATCATACCCCCATTCCCTCCTTTTTCAACACCAGTGACAGATCATATGCATTTTGTTGATTCTGTGGGTCTGTTCAAAGTCTCATAATACTCTTTAACATGACCGATACAACAGAGAGTGAGAAGGAAGTACTTCAGCAAAGTGAACTCAGAAATGAGGATATCATAAGATGTATTTCGTGATCTAAGGAAGCTCTAATGTTCTATCGATCTGAGCCATGAACAAAATTACAATATGAAAATAGGATGAGGCAATCCTGAGATGAACGATTTCATTGGTGACTGTTTTAAGTTTTTCGTTCCTCGGGACGAGCAACGCTTAAGTTCGGTGTGGCGATGAATCCTCCAAATCCACCTTCAGTCACCAATTCAAAGGATTTTCGACATTTTTGCCCTAATTTTGTTTTGTCTCGTTTTCCCTTTTCTCTTTTCTCGTGAAAATTCTGACACTTACATGCAGATGAGGTAATTACGAGACGAACGATCTTTTTGTCGACTATCTTAAGTTTTTCTCCGTTCCTCGAGACAAGTAACGCTCAAGTTCGGTGTGGTGATGAATCCTCCAGATTCATCTGTACAGTCGCCAATTCTAGGGATTTTATTCCTCATATTGACTGATTTACCCTCGCTTTGGTTCACCTTGAGTGTTTCACTAATTCCTTGCAAATAATGCCTAAATAGTTCTAATCACTAGTTTATTCGATGCTATTCTCTCTTACACATTCTCCTTTCCCTCTGCAGATCACCACTAGTCGGTCTTGATCCATTTGGTTTCATCCATGCGGTTTTGAGCGCTATACGGTCCTGACCCCATGCGGTCTCAAGACCGTATGAGCCCATGCGGTCTCAAGACCGTATGAGCCCATGCGGTCTCAAGACCGTATGAGCCCATGCGGTCTCAAGACCGTTTGAGCCCATGCGGTCTCAAGACCGTATGAGTCCATGCGGTCCCAAGACCATTTGAGCATGATGGCATGCGACACCGTTTGAGCTATACGTCATCAACAACGTCGACACCCACCTACACATGATCTTCGGCGTCGTCGTCTTCATCACCTACACCAACAATCGTGAGCACAGGACGAGTAAGCAGCAAACCGAATGGACATGCAAGACCATTTGCTTATTATTGGAATATCAAAACCGTATGGCCTTTTTGTCCAAGACCGTTTGCCAATACAAAATGGAAGACCATACCACAATGTCACCCAGAACCATTGGATGTTTAAAAGGTAAGACCATTGGTTTTTTACATAAGTAAACACCTTAGATAAACCACCTATGAAGTCCTTGATTTGTACTCTATCAAGATTCACCATCTAACCCTAGACATCCCTTGATTAACAACACAAAAAGTTCCACTGAGGTAGGGTAAAACCCACAATCGACTGTTCATTTAAAACAAGCCACCCATTGTCAACAAGTAAGCTCCTTAAGTTATCTTATAAAGGAAACCATATAAATAACATTATTTGGACCAACATATTACATTAGCCATCATTCCACTTTATTGGAGGAATAAACATTATATCTTGACAATTGGGTCAAGTTCATATATTAAAACCATCAATTACAGTATAGGTCCGACCATTGCATCAAGTCACCCAAGAAACCATTGGTCTAAGGATTAATTGATGATAACACTATACAATTAACTCACCATAGGTTTTGGAGACCTGATACACCATCATTAGTGACCATTAAGTCACCATAGATTGTTAGATCAACACTATATTTGTTAATCAACATCAAAAATCAAACTAATATCACCATTGATTGATAGCATCATTAAGGTACTTACTTGTTAATCACTACACTTCTAATTAGGCCAAAAGATGACCTAAGGGGGTGAAAGTCAGTTGACACCCTTGGTTACCACCATCAATTGTCATGAAGACAACACCATAGGGTTGTTGCAATGGTACCATCATGGGGTCATGGGTTTATAGAAGAAATCAGCTTAAAACCTTAAAATTGACCATTGGTTGATAGGTGCTTAGCACCATAGGTTGTCAAACCAACCTGATACAAGTCATATTATACCTTAGGAATAACATACACATGATCACAGGTTCATATATAACTGAAATAAGAATAGGGAACATTATAAAAATCAAAATCCTAGTCAAGCATAGCTTTTTAGTGCATGGATCATCATTTTCAAGCAAGAACATGATCTAGAAAGCTTATGGTAAGAAATAAACATGGAGAAAGATATAAAACTTGACTCTAATGATAATATGAAACCCCAAACAGAAGAAATCTCGAGCAGGTAGGGTAGAAAATCCAAGCATAAGCTATGAACTCGTCCATCTAGCACCTTTCTTCATGAAATGAGCAAACCCTAAGCATAAGGAGCAAGAACGGTAGGGTTTTAGAGATTTAGAGCAATTTCTACCATGGAAAAACAAGGTTATGACCTGGAGGAAGGTCTAAAGAAGGATAAGAGTAATATAAATGGAGAAGTAAGGAATAAAACAACTTGCCTTGGTTGAAATTTCTAGAAGATGACCTTGGAAACCCTAGGTTGGGCTAAATGCAGCTGTAGGCGACCTTCTTCTCCAAAAAGAGGTTGTACCTTAGAGCACTTGGTTCCATAGAAAAAACAGATTGGAGTGTTTCTACAGGTTATCGGAAAGATAAAGCAATCAAACTTTCGTACTTGGGCAAGGAAGTGGTAAATATAGCCCATGGATAAGGATGGGAGCAAGCATGAGGTGTAAAAGTAGCTTCCCCATGTGTCTATGACCTTAAACTATTAAGAATATAAAAACACACACACAAGAAGCTCCCCCACCGTCGTTATAGACCTTCTTATATTTCCTTTGTCCAATTTCCCATCCAATCGCATAATTCATTAGTTGATAGCTACTAAAGGTAGCTCATCCGTGAAGGGGTAAACCCTAAAATACCCTTAGAGAAAACATCTTCAAACTAAGGATTAAATAGGTTACTCATGGCTCAACAAGCGAAATGATGATATAATATCCAAGGAACATAATGCAAGTGATAAATTGCAAATAAAACCTCTCAATTGGGTAAATTGCAGAAAGGTCCAAAATGTGTATAAAATTGCATAACTTGCTCAAACATTGTCCAAATTGGACCAAATTTGAAACTTAAGCTTCTATTATGATTTCAAAGCATATAAAAAGGTTCAATTAGGGTTCTATGAATTCAATTATTTTAATTAAGCTTATTCAACTCATTAAGCAAGTTCAGGGACCTTACAAAGTGCTTAGGAGTCTGTCTCTTTGTAGATCTTGTATCACACTGATTTCAACTTAGCATTGGTCAGTTGGATTTTGAGTGGTATCCTAAAATTCCTCAAGTATTATTAAAAGATGTAATACAACCGTGTAGCATATCTATTTAGGGTTATTCAAAATGCTTCACATTGGATGATAACCCTTGTTTGCTCTCTTTACATAGAAATGACGAATAGCGTGATAATAGATAGTAGATTTTCTTATGTTGTAGATATGCTCATAATGTAGTTATGTACATGCTATAAACATGTTTACGCTACTAGACTGGTCTATGATGTCAGCGATGCCTATGTTGAACATATATACTACCATTGTTGGCCATGATCATGATATTAGTTATCAAATGATGCTAACTATGCTTACTTTTCTAGCTATGACTCTATTTGTTAGACATATTGAACTGCTAGCCATGACTCTGTATTTGGAAATGTTTTAAATGTTAGTTATGCCTCTTTAACTATAGATGCTCAAATTGCTAATCATGGTTATGCATATATCTGTACTTATGTTGTTAGAATTATTCATGATATTATAGATTCTTATGTTTATGGAATTATTCATAATATTAGATATGCTTATGTTTCTAGACTTATTCATGATGTTTGAGATGTTCATCTTACTAAACTCATTATTTTGTTAACAAGGATATGAAGATAGTCAGGTTTATGATGATAGTTTTTATTTTCTCCCTTATGTGTCTTGTTGAGTATATCCTTTGCTATGTCTATTCGTTTGACATACTCATTTCACTTAAACTATTTAATAACTTAAACTATTGTAATCAATAAGCATTTTTGGAGGTTATATCTCTTATTGGGACATGGGCCTCACTCTGTGGGTCACCACATCTTTTTAGGTGATCATCAACATCAACAACAGACTTATGGCATCAATAAGGAGATTTGGTGTTGAGCCTTTGAGAAGGTTGTTAGTTGTCTAGTGTTTCCTAGAGTCGTCCATGTACTCTCAGATCTAGGCAGAAAAGTTTGTAAATAGTGTTTCAATCAAATCAGGTTTTTGTAGCATGTTATATGCTTGTTCAAGTGATAGATGTGGAACGATTTCCTATGTAAAATGTATATGTAGTGGCTGAGGCCATGGAACAATTGTAAGAGATTCTTGACATAATATGAATACAAGCAAGTTGTTAGGCTCTTGTGTAATATTTCAGAGCATGTTGGTTTTGCTGAATCGGTTTTAGTGTACCCTCTTTTTTGGAGATATGATTAATTAGCAATCGATTGTATTTTGTGTTTTGAGTAATCTAGGTTAGTGTAATAGGTTCTCATGGTAGGAACTAAAAAACAAACAACATCTTATTTGCAATCGATGCAGGAAACCTCTGAAATCCATAGAAGTTGTTTAAGTTGAGTAGTCATAGGGGTAACCACATACCTTCCTCAGAAGCGATCAAAATTCCAAGAGACGAGGAGATTGAGATCAAGTAAGCAATCACCCTAAAAGTAGTACATAACACCCAAGTGTTACTATATTATCCAAAATCTACCATTAAGATTGACCTGGGTTCCAAATTAGGATTTTGGTGTTAACTTAGGGTTTCATTAGGGTTTTGGTTTCACAAATCCTAACTATCACTTTAATGCCTTTTTACCTCAAAACCCTAATCTTGATGTTTTATGCATTATTAATCTCTAATTAGGTCAAAGATGCCTCTTTTATTATAAAAGACCCAACTTTACCCATTTAAGTCATTTAAACATGATATGATCATTAAACTCAAGAAATTAGGGTTTTTTTATACTATTAACATGTTAAAGATAATGACTTTAGGAACTTTTTCCTTGCATTTTTCTGATCATTTTTCATATGTTATATGTTACCATTGGACCATCCTACTAATTATTGTGATTTTTAGAAAATAAAGATATCCTGACCAATCACAAGTCGCCATCTAGGCAACAAATCCCAGGTCTCGGTTTCTCCAACTTGGTTGGGATGGCCAATGGACTCGAGCTAGCTAGGCTTGGCGTGCTTGCGTGGTTGCACGCATGAAAAGACAGAAATGTCCAAAGAGGACTTACCTGTATAGAAGGGGAGTCGAGGTACAATGGTCTTTTCATCGAGCGTCATTTTCTACCTCTGCTCGACCCTTCTTCGTGAGTCAATGGTCAAGTGAAGGGTTTACTTTGTGAGCTATGCTTCCTACATGACAAGTGAGAAGGCTAACACCTCTACCTTACTCTGGTGAACTCAATGACAGCCTCAATTCCTCAGGGGTGAGTGGAGTTGTTGGGACGAAGGAAAGGTTCCCCGACGAGATGAAAGGGAGAGACAGGGGTGAAGAACGAGATGGGTAGACACCTTTAGGAAGTTGGGTGCAACCTTAATGAACATGTGGGGATCTTATAGAGGGTTCATACCCCTATATATAAACTTGGATTGGGTATCGTCGGCTCTGCAAATTGGTAAAATCTTCTAGAGTTCTCCACGCCAGGCAAAACCTAGGGTAGGTAGCTTCACATTGATCTTACAAGTTTAATAAAGAGATTTCCAATCTTTCTCATGTATTGAGTTGAGAGAAAATTGATCTGGAAATTGTGCCTTGACATCTCCTACTTCCCTTGTTCGTCGCGAGCTAGAAGATGATCTTCTGATCATTGGATCTTGATCCAAGGGTCAGTGATGCATGTGAAAAAACAAGTGTCTGCAATAATCTTTTCCAACTAGGAAAAAATGTGTGACATTTATTAATTATTGCCATAATCCATTAATTTTATGATTTCTATAAAAATCCATATCTCTCTCCTTTAATCCTTTTAATCCTAAAATTCGAAAGAAAGCTTTTAATACGTTTACCTAGATGTGGGCGAGATTTGAGACTAAAACACCAATGTGAAAGATACTTTTCTTAATCTCCAAGTCTCCCTCTTTATCTTATCATTTAAGGAATAAAATATATTCTTTTCTCTTTATAATTTTCCCATACATTTTATTTTGACTACTTTTCTTATTAGAAATAATGTGAAAATGAAACCAAACCCTTAGTGGCCTTCAATGCCACTTTTCTAGAGAATTCCACACAATTCCATATGTATATTATTGATTACCCATTACCTTTTGTATTTCACCTATTATTAAATTTTCTTTCTTCCTTTCTCCTTATATTCTCAATTGGTCTATTAAATTCAGTAAAACCCACAAATCCATTGTAAAGGAAGATTTGCAATTTAAATCCATATTTTGAAACGAAGCACGCCAATTTCCAATACATCCTTGTTATTCAAATAGTTGCTTTTCAATTATGTAAATACATGTGAAAGTCCATGTTATAACATCCTTTGCATCTTATAGGAATTTTATCCTCAAAATTTTTCTAATCATACAAACAAATCTGGATGAGACTTTTCCATGTCAGACTTTAGCTCCCACGTGGCTTCATCCTATCCATGGTGCTTCCAAAGAATGTTTACCATCTTTATCTTTTTATTACTAAACACTTTTTTCCTTGGTATCCAATATCCTCACAAGTGACTCAAGGTATGTCAATCTCCCTTGAAGTTCAATAGGCTCAATGTTCAACACATGGATAGGATCCTTCGCATAGCGCTTCAGATTTAACACATGGAACACATTATGCTATACTGTGGCGATAAAGATAGATGATAGGAGGTATCATCAATCTATTCTAAAATCTCAAATGGGCCCGTGTATCAGGGGCTCAATTTTCCTTTGTTCTTAGCTATAGCCCAGAGGGGTCAGATTTTCAGAAACACATGCTCACCTACAACCAAGTGCAAACCTATCTGCTTTGCAGCATCATACAACTTCTATCGATCTTGGGCTCTCTATAGCCTCTGCTTGATCAAAGTGACTTTGTCAACATACAACTATAGTTCCTCTGACCTCAACAAGGTTCTCTCATCAACATCATCCTAGTAAAGCGGTGACCAACGCGACCTCCCATAGAGAGCTTCATATGGAGGCATCTAGAAAATGGCTTGATAGTTTTTATTATAGGGAAACTCACTAAAGGTAGGAATTTCTCCCATGATCCACCCCAATCGAGCACACATGCTCTCAACATGTATTCTATAGTTTGGATAATCCTTTCTGATTGTCCATCAGTCTGGGGGGATAAAACGTGTTAAAATTTAACCTCGTAATGAGTTCTTCTTTAACTTATTTCCATAACTTTGAAGTGAACTTAGGGTCATGATCAGAAATGATTGAACTCATAACACCATATAGGTGAACTATCTCTATAATGTAAATCTCAACTTTGTCTGACACCTTGGAGGTAACCTTAAGAGAAAGGAAGTGTGTTGACTTGGTTAGGTGGTCCACCACAACCCATATTGCATCATGACCTTTCTTTATCTTGGAAAGACCCACTACAAAATCCATGGTGATCTCGTCCCATTTCCACTCAAGAATGTCAATCAATTGTAGTAATCCACCAGGTCGCTGGTATTTAACATTCACCATCTGGCATATGAGACAACTGGCTACATACGAAGCTATGGCTCTATTCATTCTCGACCACCAAAAGTATTGTTGTAGGTCGTTAAACATTTTGTGGTGTCGGGGTGTACTGCATACTTAGACCCATGAGCCTCTTGTAAGATACGAGTCTTTAAGGGCAAAACCTCAGACACCCAAATACAATTCTTATATCGAATTCCACCATCTACACCCACCGAGAGGTGTGTTTGAGTCTTTTCCAGTAAACCTTTCATCTTTTCTAACTCTGGGCTGGCTAAGTGGGCTACTATAAGCTTAGACAACATGTTAGGATTGATCTAGATATTGGCAAGATGAATCCTATCTTGCAATGGCTAAAGTGCTCATCAAGTAATGTCCTCTAAGACCCAGTTGGTGAAAGTACTGATGTAAGACTGAGAGGTTGCATGTTCGAAACCCCCCATCCATGAGATGAATGAATGGACATTAAAAAAAGTAATTTCCTCTAGTCTCTTCTAATGACTAACCAAACCATCTACTCAAAAGAGACATTTTCTACTGAAGGCATCGACAACCATGTTGGCCTTACCAAGATGGTAGGATATGGTGAAGTCAAATTCTTTTAGATATTCCATCCAATGATTGCAAGTTCAGGTCCTTATGTGTCAATATATACTTTAGGCTCTTATGGTCGGTGAGGATGTTGAAGATATCCCCATACAGATAATGTTGCTAAATCTTCAAGGCATAAACAATAGTTGCAAGTTCTAGATCGTGGGTCAGATAATTCAACTCATTGGGCTTGAGCTATCTGGAAGCAAAGGTGACTACATGCTTGTTCTGTTCTAGCACACACCCTAAGCCTATCTTTGATGCATCAATGAAGATGATGAAACCTTCATTACCTGAGGGTATTGTCAAGACACGGGCAGAGGTAAGATTCTCCTTCAACTCCTAGAATCGTGCTTCACACAACTCGGACCAAATGAACTTCTCATCCTTCCTAGTAAGATTGGTTAGATGCTAATCAGTCTTTGAGAAATCTTTGATGAATCACCGATAGTATCTGACCAATGCCAGGAAGCTGCAAATGTCAGAGGTGCTCTTTGGGACTGGCCATTCTCGAATGACTGCTACCTTGGCAGGGTCCACCAAAATGGTTCCTCTAGATGTAATGTGCCCAAGGAGCATAACACAGTCTATTTAAAATTCACACTTCAAGAATTTCTCGTAAAACTTCTATTTTGTTAGGATATCAAGGACCTTAGCTAGGTGTTCACGATGTTGTTCTAGGTCTTCAAAGTAAATTAGGATATCATCTATGAACATTGTGATAAAGGTATCAAGCAAGGGTTGGAACACACTATTCATGAGGTTCATGAACACACTTGGGGCATTAGATAACCCAAAAGGCATAACCAAAAACTCATAGTGGCCATAGCGGGTTTGAAAAAACGACCGCATCCATTCTCAATCACAGCAGATGTATGAGGCATGACCATAGCCAACCTCCACAATATGCATTATGGATGACAAGGATATATCCTCAACCTGCCACCCCCACATACTCAATAGTATGTGCTCTGAGTTTCCCATAGGAATACTCATTTCACCATCCAACAAGTTTTGACACTGAAGATGGTTCTACGGCACATGGCACTACATGATTAGAGTTGCACTTGATTAGTTATGCCAATTGGGTGAATTAAGGCTGCATCAAACAAGTGGACATACAAACCCTAATTCACTTCTAGCAAGCATATAAATATTACAACTTTGAAAAGATATAAAATGTGTGAAACATAATTTCTCATCTCATCATCACATGGTACTATTCACTTGCCATTCATGAGACCACACTAGTCATCATACTATCACAAGATATAAATCCTTTTCACAATATCACAAGGTATCAACCCTTATCAACATAAGAGGATTACACCTCATTCAGGGCTCAACCATGCCCAAAGGTCATTAAGACCATCATACTATTCCCTAAAAGATCATCATTATCTTTGCATGCCTTATAACAAAGCTCAATAACATCACTTACATATAATACACCAGATCATCACAATATTGCATTAATGAGCTAGGGAATATTCATAAACAATCATACTAGGGTTATATTAACATTAATAACATTTCTTTATTACATCAAAATGTAAGGAATATGGATATGATTAACCCTCAATATATTCATAATGCACATGTTTCGCATAAGCAAGTATCAATCATGTGGCTATGACAACCACCAATTAACACATTAAGGTTATGATCATGTTAAGGAGGTTATTTCACCAACATGCCATCATATAAGAATGTTAAACATGAATACTCATGTTTATCTATTTGCATTAGAGTTAGGGGATATTCATAAACAATCATAGTAGGGTTATATTAACATTAATAATATTTCTTTATTACATCAACATGCAAGGAATTTGGATACATGATTAACCCTCATTATATTCATAATGCACATGTTTCGCATAAGCAAGTATCAACCATGTGGCTATGACAACCACCAATTAACACATTAAGGTTATGATCATATTAAGGAGGTTATTTCACCATCTTGCCATCATATAAGAATGTTAAACATGAATTCTCATCTTTATCTATTTGCATTAGAGTTAGGTTCAACAAGATAAATTATATTGATGTTACTAATCATCACTTATACCCAAACCCTAACTCACGACATCCCCATTGGATCATAGATGCATAAGGTGAAGCATCACCATCACATTCCATACTATTCTCAAGTATGAACCCACACATAAATCAAGGTGTAACCATTGGGTAATAGCATACTAGGATTTCAACAACATTAACATAGTACTTTATGATTGTATTAGTCATTCAAGGACTATTCATACCCAATTACCATCATTTAGTTATATTAAAGCTAGGTATAACAAGATATACCTCATTAGGGTTACATATCAACACAATATGATTATCATCCCTTACATTTATATGAGTTGATAGGTAAGACTACCTTATTAAGGGTAACCCTCCATTTGTTCCATCCTCATTCAACCCATATCACCATACCACAATGTCACCCAGAACCATTGGATGTTTAAAAGGTAAGACCATTGGTTTTTTACATAAGTAAACACCTTAGATAAACCACCTATGAAGTCCTTGATTTGTACTCTATCAAGATTCACCATCTAACCCTAGACATCCCTTGATTAACAACACAAAAAGTTCCACTGAGGTAGGGTAAAACCCACAATCGACTGTTCATTTAAAACAAGCCACCCATTGTCAACAAGTAAGCTCCTTAAGTTATCTTATAAAGGAAACCATATAAATAACATTATTAGGACCAACATATTACATTAGCCATCATTCCACTTTATTGGAGGAATAAACATTATATCTTGACAATTGGGTCAAGTTCATATATTAAAACCATCAATTACAGTATAGGTCCGACCATTGCATCAAGTCACCCAAGAAACCATTGGTCTAAGGATTAATTGATGATAACACAATATAATTAACTCACCATAGGTTTTGGAGACATGATACACCATCATTAGTGACCATTAAGTCACCATAGATTGTTAGATCAACACTATATTTGTTAATCAACATCAAATATCAAACTAATATCACCATTGATTGATAGCATCATTAAGGTACTTACTTGTTAATCACTACACTTCTAATTAGGCCAAAACATGACCTAAGGGTGTGAAAGTCAGTTGACACCCTTGGTTACCACCATCAATTGTCATGAAGACAACACCATAGGGTTGTTGCAATGGTACCATCATGGGGTCATGGGTTTATAGAAGAAATCAGCTTAAATCCTTAAAATTGACCATTGGTTGATAGGTGCTTAGCACCATAGGTTGTCAAACCAACCTGATACAAGTCATATTATATCTTAGGAATAACATACACATGATCACAGGTTCATATATAACTGAAATAAGAATAGGGAACATTATAAAAATCAAAATCCAAGTCAAGCATAGCTTTTTAGTGCATGGATCATCATTTTCAAGCAAGAACATGATCTAGAAAGCTTATGGTAAGAAATAAACATGGAGAAAGATATAAAACTTGACTCTAATGATAATATGAAACCCCAAACAGAAGAAATCTCGAGCAGGTAGGGTAGAAAATCCAAGCATAAGCTATGAACTCGTCCATCTAGCACCTTTCTTCATGAAATGAGCAAACCCTAAGCATAAGGAGCAAGAACGGTAGGGTTTTAGAGATTTAGAGCAATTTCTACCATGGAAAAACAAGGTTCTGACCTGGAGGAAGGTCTAAAGAAGGATAAGAGTAATATAAATGGAGAAGTAAGGAATAAAACAACTTGCCTTGGTTGAAATTTCTAGAAGATGACCTTGGAAACCCTAGGTTGGGCTAAATGCAGCTGTAGGCGACCTTCTTCTCCAAAAAGAGGTTGTACCTTAGAGCACTTGGTTCCACAGAAAAAACAGATTGGAGTGTTTCTACAGGTTATCGGAAAGATAAAGCAATCAAACTTTCGTACTTGGGCAAGGAAGTGGTAAATATAGCCCATGGATAAGGATGGGAGCAAGCATGAGGTGTAAAAGTAGCTTCCCCATGTGTCTATGACCTTAAACTATTAAGAATATAAAAACACACACAAAAGAAGCTCCCCCACCGTCCTTATAGACCTTCTTATATTTCCTTTGTCCAATTTCCCATCCAATCGCATAATTCATTAGTTGATAGCTACTAAAGGTAGCTCATCCGTGAAGGGGTAAACCCTAAAATACCCTTAGAGAAAACATTTTCAAACTAAGGATTAAATAGGTTACTCATGGCTCAACAAGCGAAATGATGATATAATATCCAAGGAACATAATGCAAGTGATAAATTGCAAATAAACCTCTCAATTGGGGAAATTGCAGAAAAGTCCAAAATGTGTATAAAATTGCATAACTTGCTCAAACATTGTCCAAATTGGACCAAATTTGAAACTTAAGCTTCTATTATGATTTCAAAGCATATAAAAAGGTTCAATTAGGGTTCTATGAATTCAATTATTTTAATTAAGCTTATTCAACTCATTAAGCAAGTTCAGGGACCTTACAAAGTGCTTAGGAGTCTGTCTCTTTGTAGATCTTGTATCACACTGATTTCAACTTAGCATTGGTCAGTTGGATTTTGAGTGGTATCCTAAAATTCCTCAAGTATTATTAAAAGATGTAATACAACCGTGTAGCATATCTATTTAGGGTTATTCAAAATGCTTCACATTGGATGATAACCCTTGTTTGCTCTCTTTACATGACGAATAGCGTGATAATAGATAGTAGATTTTCTTATGTTGTAGATATGCTCATAATGTAGTTATGTACATGCTATAAACATGTTTACGCTACTAGACTGGTCTATGATGTCAGCGATGCCTATGTTGAACATATATACTACCATTGTTGGCCATGATCATGATATTAGTTATCAAATGATGCTAACTATCCTTACTTTTCTAGCTATGACTCTATTAGTTAGACATATTGAACTGCTAGCCATGACTCTGTATTTGGAAATGTTTTAAATGTTAGTTATGCCTCTTTAACTATAGATGCTCAAATTTCTAATCATGGTTATGCATATATCTGTACTTATGTTGTTAGAATTATTCATGATATTATAGATTCTTATGTTTATGGAATTATTCATAATATTAGATATGCTTATGTTTCTAGACTTATTCATGATGTTTGAGATGTTCATCTTACTAAACTCATTATTTTGTTAACAAGGATATGAAGATAGTCAGGTTTATGATGATAGTTTTTATTTTCTCCCTTATGTGTCTTGTTGAGTATATCCTTTGCTATGTCTATTCGTTTGACATACTCATTTCACTTAAACTATTTAATAACTTAAACTATTGTAATCAATAAGCATTTTTGGAGGTTATATCTCTTATTGGGACATGGGCCTCACTCTGTGGGTCACCACATCTTTTTAGGTGATCATCAACATCAACAACAGACTTATGGCATCAATAAGGAGATTTGGTGTTGAGCCTTTGAGAAGGTTGTTAGTTGTCTAGTGTTTCCTAGAGTCATCCATGTACTCTCAGATCTATGCAGAAAAGTTTGTAAATAGTGTTTCAATCAAATCAGGTTTTTGTAGCATGTTATATGCTTATTCAAGTGATAGATGTGGAACTATTTCCTGTGTAAAATGTATATGTAGTGGCTGAGGCCATGGAACAATTGTAAGAGATTCTTGACATAATATGAATACAAGCAAGTTGTTAGGCTCTTGTGTAATATTTCAGAGCATGTTGGTTTTGCTGAATCGGTTTTAGTGTACCCTCTTTTTTGGAGATATGATTAATTAGAAATCGATTATATTTTGTGTTTTGAGAAATCTCGGTTAGTGTAATAGGTTCTCATGGTAGGAACTAAAAAACAAACAACATATTATTTGCAATCGATGCAGGAAACCTCTGAAATCCATAGAAGTTGTTTAAGTTGAGTAGTCATAGGGGTAACCACATACCTTCCTCAGAAGCGATCAAAATTCCAAGAGACGAGGAGATTGAGATCAAGTAAGCAATCACCCTGAAAGTAGTACATAACACCCAAGTGTTACTATATTATCCAAAATCTACCATGAAGATTGACCTGGGTTCCAAATTAGGATTTTGGTGTTAACTTAGGGTTTCATTAGGGTTTTGGTTTCACAAATCCTAACTATCACTTTTAATGCCTTTTTACCTCAAAACCCTAATCTTGATGTTTTATGCATTATTAATCTCTAATTAGGTCAAAGATGCCTATTTTATTATAAAAGACCCAACTTTACCCATTTAAGTCATTTAAACATGATATGATCATTAAACTCAAGAAATTAGGGTTTTTTTATACTATTAACATGTTAAAGATAATGACTTTAGGAACTTTTTCCTTGCATTTTTCTAATCATTTTTCATATGTTATATGTTACCATTGGACCATCCTACTAATTATTGTGATTTTTAGAAAATAAAGATATCCTGACCAATCACAAGTCGCCATCTAGGCAACAAATCCCAGGTCTCGGTCTCTCCAAATTGTTTGGGATGGCCAATGGAATCGAGCTAGCTAGGCTTGGCGTGCTTGCGTGGTTGCACGCATGAAAAGACAGAAATGTCCAAAGAGGACTTACCTATATAGAAGGGGAGTCGAGGTACGATGGTCTTTTCATCGAGCGTCATTTTCTACCTCTACTCGACCCTTCTTCGTGAGTCAATGGTCAAGTGAAGGGTTTACTTTGTGAGCTATGCTTCCTACATGACAAGTGAGAAGGCTAACACCTCTACCTTACTCTGGTGAACTCAATGACAGCCTCAATTCCTCAGGGGTGAGCAAGGTTGTTGGGACGAAGGAAAGGTTCCCCGACGAGATGAAAGGGAGAGACAGGGGTGAAGAACGAGATGGGTAGACACCTTTAGGAAGTTGGGTGCAACCTTAATGAACATGTGGGGATCTTATAGAGGGTTCATACCCCTATATATAAACTTGGATTGGGTATCGTCGGCTCTGCAAATTGGTAAAATCTTCTAGAGTTCTCCACGCCAGGCAAAACCTAGGGTAGGTAGCTTCACATTGATCTTACAAGTTTAACAGAGAGATTTCCAATCTTGCTCATGTATTGAGTTGAGAGAAAATTGATCTGGAAATTGTGCCTTGACATCTCCTACTTCCCTTGTTCGTCGCGAGCTAGAAGATGATCTTCTGATCATTGGATCTTGATCCAAGGGTCAGTGATGCATGTGAAAAAACAAGTGTCTGCAATAATCTTTTCCAACTAGGAAAAAATGTGTGACATTTATTAATTATTGCCATAATCCATTAATTTTATGATTTCTATAAAAATCCATATCTCTCTCCTTTAATCCTTTTAATCCTAAAATTCAAAAGAAAGCTTTTAATACGTTTACCTAGATGTGGGCGAGATTTGAGACTAAAACACCAATGTGAAAGATACTTTTCTTAATCTCCAAGTCTCCCTCTTTATGTTATCATTTAAAGAATAAAATATATTCTTTTCTCTTTATAATTTTTCCCATACATTTTATTTTGACTACTTTTCTTATTAGAAATAATGTGAAAATGAAACCAAACCCTTAGTGGCCTTCAATGCCACTTTTCTAGAGAATTCCACACAATTCCATATGTATATTATTGATTACCCATTACCTTTTGTATTTCACCTATTATTGAATTTTCTTTCTTCCTTTCTCCTTATATTCTCAATTGGTCTATTAAATTCAGTAAAACCCACAAATCCATTGTAAAGGAAGATTTGCAATTTAAATCCATATTTTGAAACGAAGCACACCAATTTCCAATACATCCTTGTTATTCAAATAGTTGCTTTTCAATTATGTAAATATATGTGAAAGTCCATGTTATAACATCCTTTCCATCTTATAGAAATTTTATCCTCAAAATTTTTCTAATCATACAAACAAATCTGGATGAGACTTTTCCATGTCAGACTTTAGCTCCCACGTGGCTTCATCCTATCCATGGTGCTTCCAAAGAATGTTTACCATCTTTATCTTTTTATTACTAAACACTTTTTTCCATGGTATCCAATATCCTCACAAGTGACTCAAGGTATGTAAATCTCCCTTGAAGTTCAATAGGCTCAATGTTCAACACATGGATAGGATCCTTCGCATAGCGCTTCAGATTTAACACATGGAACACATCATGCTATACTGTGGCGATAAAGATAGATGATAGGAGGTATCATCAATCTATTCTAAAATCTCAAATGGGCCCGTGTATCAGGGGCTCAATTTTCCTTTGTTCTTAGTTATAGCCCATAGGGGTCAGATTTTCAGAAACACATGCTCACCTACAACCAAGCACAAACCTATCTGCTTTGCAGCATCATACAACTTCTATCGATCTTGGGCTCTCTATAGCCTCTGCTTGATCAAAGTGACTTTGTCAACATACAACTATAGTTCCTCTGACCTCAACAAGGTTCTCTCATCAACATCATCCTAGTAAAGCGGTGACCAACGCGACCTCCCATAGAGAGCTTCATATGGAGGCATCTAGAAAATGGCTTGATAGTTTTTATTATAGGGAAACTCACTAAAGGTAGGAATTTCTCCCATGATCCACCCCAATCGAGCACACATGCTCTCAACATGTATTGTATAGTTTGGATAATCCTGTCTGATTGTCCATCAGTCTGGGGGGATAAAACGTGTTAAAATTTAACCTCGTAATGAGTTCTTCTTTAACTTATTTCCATAACTTTGAAGTGAACTTAGGGTCATGATCAGAAATGATTGAACTCATAACACCATATAGGTGAACTATCTCTATAATGTAAATCTCAACTTTGTCTGACACCTTGGAGGTAACCTTAAGAGAAAGGAAGTGTGTTGACTTGGTTAGGTGGTCCACCACAACCCATATTGCATCATGACCTTTCTTTATCTTGGAAAGACCCACTACAAAATCCATGGTGATCTCGTCCCATTTCCACTCAAGAATGTCAATCAATTGTAGTAATCCACCAGGTCGCTGGTATTTAACATTCACCATCTGGCATATGAGACAACTGGCTACATACGAAGCTATGACTCTATTCATTCTCGACCACCAAAAGTATTGTTGTAGGTCGTTAAACATTTTGTGGTGTCGGGGTGTACTGCATACTTAGACCCATGAGCCTCTTGTAAGATACGAGTCTTTAAGGGCAAAACCTCAGACACCCAAATACAATTCTTATATCGAATTCCACCATCTACACCCACCGAGAGGTGTGTTTGAGTCTTTTCCAGTAAACCTTTCATCTTTTCTAACTCTGGGCTGGCTAAGTGGGCTACTATAAGCTTAGACAACATGTTAGGATTGATCTAGATATTGGCAAGATGAATCCTATCTTGCAATGGCTAAAGTGCTCATCAAGTAATGTCCTCTAAGACCCAGTTGGTGAAAGTACTGATGTAAGACTGAGAGGTTGCATGTTCGAAACCCCCCATCCATGAGATGAATGAATGGACATTAAAAAAAGTAATTTCCTCTAGTCTCTTCTAATGACTAACCAAACCATCTACTCAAAAGAGACATTTTCTACTGAAGGCATCGACAACCATGTTGGCCTTACCAGGATGGTAGGATATGGTGAAGTCAAATTCTTTTAGATATTCCATCCAATGATTGCAAGTTCAGGTCCTTATGTGTCAATATATACTTTAGGCTCTTATGGTCGGTGTGGATGTTGAAGATATCCCCATACAAATAATGTTGCTAAATCTTCAAGGCATAAACAATAGTTGCAAGTTCTAGATCGTGGGTCAGATAATTCAACTCATTGGGCTTGAGCTATCTGGAAGCAAAGGTGACTACATGCTTGTTCTGTTCTAGCACACACCCTAAGCCTATCTTTGATGCATCAATGAAGATGATGAAACCTTCATTACCTGAGGGTATTGTCAAGACACGGGCGGAGGTAAGATTCTCCTTCAACTCCTAGAATCGTGCTTCACACAACTCGGACCAAATGAAATTCTCATCCTTCCTAGTAAGATTGGTTAGATGCTAATCAGTCTTTGAGAAATCTTTGATGAATCACCGATAGTATCTGACCAATGCCAGGAAGCTGCAAATGTCAGAGGTGCTCTTTGGGACTGGCCATTCTCGAATGACTGCTACCTTGGCAGGGTCCACCAAAATGGTTCCTCTAGATGTAATGTGCCCAAGGAGCATAACACAGTCTATTTAAAATTCACACTTCAAGAATTTCCCGGAAAACTTCTATTTTGTTAGGATATCAAGGACCTTAGCTAGGTGTTCACGATGTTGTTCTAGGTCTTCAAAGTAAACTAGGATATCATCTATGAACATTGTGATAAAGGTATCAAGAAAGGGTTGGAACACACTATTCATGAGGTTCATGAACACACTTGGGGCATTGGATAACCCAAAAGGCATAACCAAAAACTCATAGTGGCCATAGCGGGTTTGAAAAAACGACCGCAGCCATTCTCAATCACATCAGATGTATGAGGCATGACCATAGCCAACCTCCACAATATGCATTATGGATGACAAGGATATATCCTCAACCTCCCACCCCCACATACTCAACAGTATGTGCTCTGAGTTTCCCATAGGAATACTCATTTCACCATCCAACAAGTTTTGACACTGAAGATGGTTCTACAGCACATGGCACTACATGATTAGAGTTGCACTTGATTAGTTATGCCAATTGGGTGAATTAAGGCTACATCAAACAAGTGGACATACAAACCCTAATTCACTTCTAGAAAGCATATAAATATTACAACTTTGAAAAGATATAAAATGTGTGAAACATAATTTCTCATCTCATCATCACATGGTACTATTCACTTGCCATTCATGAGACCACACTAGTCATCATACTATCACAAGATATAAATCCTTTTCACAATATCACAAGGTATCAACCCTTATCAACATAAGAGGATTACACCTCATTCAGGGCTCAACCATGCCCAAAGGTCATTAAGACCATCATACTATTCCCTAAAAGATCATCATTATCTTTGCATGCCTTATAACAAGGCTCAATAACATCACTTACATATAATACACCAGATCAGCACAATATTGCATTAATGAGCTAGGGAATATTCATAAACAATCATACTAGGGTTATATTAACATTAATAACATTTCCTTATTACATCAAAATGCAAGGAATATGGATATGATTAACCCTCAATATATTCATAATGCACATGTTTCACATAAGCAAGTATCAATCATGTGGCTATGACAACCACCAATTAACACATTAAGGTTATGATCATGTTAAGGAGGTTATTTCACCAACATGCCATCATATAAGAATGTTAAACATGAATACTCATGTTTATCTATTTGCATTAGAGTTAGGGGATATTCATAAACAATCATAATAGGGTTATATTAACATTAATAATATTTCTTTATTACATCAACATGCAAGGAATTTGGATACATGATTAACCCTAATTATATTCATAATGCACATGTTTCGCATAAGAAAGTATCAACCATGTGGCTATGACAACCACCAATTAACACATTAAGGTTATGATCATGTTAAGGAGGTTATTTCACCATCTTGCCATCATATAAGAATGTTAAACATGAATTCTCATCTTTATCTATTTGCATTAGAGTTAGGTTCAACAAGATAAATTATATTAATGTTACTAATCATCACTTATACCCAAACCCTAACTCACGGCATCCCCATTGGATCATAGATGCATAAGGTGAAGCATCACCATCACATTCCATACTATTCTCAAGTATGAACCCACACATAAATCAAGGTGTAACCATTGGGTAATAGCATACTAGGATTTCAACAACATTAACATAGTACTTTATGATTGTATTAGTCATTCAAGGACTATCCATACCCAATTACCATCATTTAGTTATATTAAAGCTAGGTATAACAAGATATACCTCATTAGGGTTACATATCAACACAATATGATTATTATCCCTTACATTTATATGAGTTGATAGGTAAGACTACCTTATTAAGGGTAACCCTCCATTTGTTCCATCCTCATTCAACCCATATCACCATACCACAATGTCACCCAGAACCATTGGATGTTTAAAAGGTAAGACCATTGGTTTTTTACATAAGTAAACACCTTAGATAAACCACCTATGAAGTCCTTGATTTGTACTCTATCAAGATTCACCATCTAACCCTAGACATCCCTTGATGAACAACACAAAAAGTTTCACTGAGGTAGGGTAAAACCCACAATCGACTGTTCATTTAAAACAAGCCACCCATTGTCAACAAGTAAGCTCCTTAAGTTATCTTATAAAGGAAACCATATAAATCACATTATTAGTACCAACATATTACATTAGCCATCATTCCACTTTATTGGAGGAATAAACATTATATCTTGACAATTGGGTCAAGTTCATATATTAAAACCATCAATTACAGTATAGGTCCGACCATTGCATCAAGTCACCCAAGAAACCATTGGTCTAAGGATTAATTGATGATAACACTATATAATTAACTCACCATAGGTTTTGGAGACCTGATACACCATCATTAGTGACCATTAAGTCACCATAGATTGTTAGATCAACACTATATTTGTTAATCAACATCAAATATCAAACTAATATCACCATTGATTGATAGCATCATTAAGGTACTTACTTGTTAATCACTACACTTCTAATTAGGCCAAAACATGACCTAAGGGGGTGAAAGTCAGTTGACACCCTTGGTTACCACCATCAATTGTCATGAAGACAACACCATAGGGTTGTTGCAATGGTACCATCATGGGGTCATGGGTTTATAGAAGAAATCAGCTTAAAACCTTAAAATAGACCATTGGTTGATAGGTGCTTAGCACCATAGGTTGTCAAACCAACCTGATACAAGTCATATTATACCTTAGGAATAACATACACATGATCACAGGTTCATATATAACTGAAATAAGAATAGGGAACATTATAAAAATCAAAATCCAAGTCAAGCATAGCTTTTTAGTGCATGGATCATCATTTTCAAGCAAGAACATGATCTAGAAAGCTTATGGTAAGAAATAAACATGGAGAAAGATATAAAACTTGACTCTAATGATAATATGAAACCCCAAACAGAAGAAATCTCGAGTAGGTAGGGTAGAAAATCCAAGCATAAGCTATGAACTCGTCCATCTAGCACCTTTCTTCATGAAATGAGCAAACCCTAAGCATAAGGAGCAAGAACGGTAGGGTTTTAGAGATTTAGAGCAATTTCTACCATGGAAAAACAAGGTTTTGACCTGGAGGAAGGTCTAAATAAGGATAAGAGTAATATAAATGGAGAAGTAAGGAATAAAACAACTTGCCTTGGTTGAAATTTCTAGAAGATGACCTTGGAAACCCTAGGTTGGGCTAAATGCAGCTGTAGGCGACCTTCTTCTCCAAAAAGAGGTTGTATTCTACCTTAGAGAACTTGGTTCCACAGAAAAAACAGATTGGAGTGTTTCTACAGGTTATCGGAAAGATAAAGCAATCAAACTTTCGTACTTGGGCAAGGAAGTGGTAAATATAGCCCATGGATAAGGATGGGAGCAAGCATGAGGTGTAAAAGTAGCTTCCCCATGTGTCTATGACCTTAAACTATTAAGAATATAAAAACACACACACAAGAAGCTCCCACACCGTCCTTATAGACCTTCTTATATTTCCTTTGTCCAATTTCCCATCCAATCGCATAATTCATTAGTTGATAGCTACTAAAGGTAGCTCATCCGTGAAGGGGTAAACCCTAAAATACCCTTAGAGAAAACATCTTCAAACTAAGGATTAAATAGGTTACTCATGGATCAACAAGCGAAATGATGATATAATATCCAAGGAACATAATGCAAGTGATAAATTGCAAATAAAACCTCTCAATTGGGTAAATTGCAGAAAAGTCCAAAATGTGTATAAAATTGCATAACTTGCTCAAACATTGTCCAAATTGGACCATATTTGAAACTTAAGTTTCTATTATGATTTCGAAGCATATAAAAAGGTTCAATTAGGGTTCTATGAATTCAATTATTTTAATTAAGCTTATTCAACTCATTAAGCAAGTTCAGGGACCTTACAAAGTGCTTAGGAGTCTGTCTCTTCGTAGATCTTGTATCACACTGATTTCAACTTAGCATTGGTCAGTTGGATTTTGAGTGGTATCCTAAAATTCCTCAAGTATTATTAAAAGATGTAATACAACCGTGTAGCATATCTATTTAGGGTTATTCAAAATGCTTCACATTGGATGATAACCCTTGTTTGCTCTCTTTACATAGAAATGACGAATAGCGTGATAATAGATAGTAGATTTTCTTATGTTGTAGATATGCTCATAATGTAGTTATGTACATGCTATAAACATGTTTATGCTACTAGACTGGTCTATGATGTCAGCGATGCCTATGTTGAACATATATACTACCATTGTTGGCCATGATCATGATATTAGTTATCAAATGATGCTAACTAAGCTTACTTTTCTAGCTATGACTCTATTAGTTAGACATATTGAACTGCTAGCCATGACTCTGTATTTGGAAATGTTTTAAATGTTAGTTATGCCTCTTTAACTATAGATGCTCAAATTGCTAATCATGGTTATGCATATATCTGTACTTATGTTGTTAGAATTATTCATGATATTATAGATTCTTATGTTTATGGAATTATTCATAATATTAGATATGCTTATGTTTCTAGACTTATTCATGATGTTTGAGATGTTCATCTTACTAAACTCATTATTTTGTTAATAAGGATATGAAGATAGTCAGGTTTATGATGATAGTTTTTATTTTCTCCCTTATGTGTCTTGTTGAGTATATCCTTTGCTATGTCTATTCGTTTGACATACTCATTTCACTTAAACTATTTAATAACTTAAACTATTGTAATCAATAAGCATTTTTGGAGGTTATATCTCTTATTGGGACATGGGCCTCACTCTGTGGGTCACCACATCTTTTTAGGTGATCATCAACATCAACAACAGACTTATGGCATCAATAAGGAGATTTGGTGTTGAGCCTTTGAGAAGGTTGTTAGTTGTCTAGTATTTCCTAGAGTCGTCCATGTACTCTCAGATCTAGGCAGAAAAGTTTGTAAATAGTGTTTCAATCAAATCAGGTTTTTGTAGCATGTTATATGCTTGTTCAAGTGATAGATGTGGAACTATTTCCTGTGTAAAATGTATATGTAGTGGCTGAGGCCATGGAACAATTGTAAGAGATTCTTGACATAATATGAATACAAGTAAGTTGTTAGGCTCTTGTGTAATATTTCAGAGCATGTTGGTTTTGCTGAATCGGTTTTAGTGTACCCTCTTTTTTGGAGATATGATTAATTAGCAATCGATTGTATTTTGTGTTTTGAGTAATCTAGGTTAGTGTAATAGGTTCTCATGGTAGGAACTAAAAAACAAACAACATCTTATTTGCAATCGATGCAGGAAACCTCTGAAATCCATAGAAGTTGTTTAAGTTGAGCAGTCATAGGGGTAACCACATACCTTCCTCAGAAGCGATCAAAATTCCAAGAGACGAGGAGATTGAGATCAAGTAAGCAATCACCCTGAAAGTAGTACATAACACCCAAGTGTTACTATATTATCCAAAATCTACCATTAAGATTGACCTGGGTTCCAAATTAGGATTTTGGTGTTAACTTAGGGTTTCATTAGGGTTTTGGTTTCACAAATCCTAACTATCACTTTTAATGCCTTTTTACCTCAAAACCCTAATCTTGATGTTTTATGCATTATTAATCTCTAATTAGGTCAAAGATGCCTCTTTTATTATAAAAGAACCAACTTTACCCATTTAAGTCATTTAAACATGATATGATCATTAAACTCAAGAAATTAGGGTTTTTTTTATACTATTAACATGTTAAAGATAATGACTTTAGGAACTTTTTCCTTGCATTTTTCTGATCATTTTTCATATGTTATATGTTACCATTGGACCATCCTACTAATTATTGTGATTTTTAGAAAATAAAGATATCCTGACCAATCACAAGTCGCCATCTAGGCAACAAATCCCAGGTCTCGGTCTCTCCAACTTGGTTGGGATGGCCAATGGACTCGAGCTAGCTAGGCTTGGCGTGCTTGCGTGGTTGCACGCATGAAAAGACAGAAATGTCCAAAGAGGACTTACCTGTATAGAAGGGAAGTCGAGGTACGATGGTCTTTTCATCGAGCGTCATTTTCTACCTCTGCTCGACCCTTCTTCGTGAGTCAATGGTCAAGTGAAGGGTTTACTTTGTGAGCTATGCTTCCTACATGACAAGTGAGAAGGCTAACACCTCTACCTTACTCTGGTGAACTCAATGACAACCTCAATTCCTCAGGGGTGAGCGGAGTTGTTGGGACGAAGGGAAGGTTCCCCGACGAGATGAAAGGGAGAGACAGGGGTGAAGAACGAGATGGGTAGACACCTTTAGGAAGTTGGGTGCAACCTTAATGAACATGTGGGGATCTTATAGAGGGTTCATACCCCTATATATAAACTTGGATTGGGTATCGTCGGCTCTGCAAATTGGTAAAATCTTCTAGAGTTCTCCATGCCAGGCAAAACCTAGGGTAGGTAGCTTCACATTGATCTTACAAGTTTAACAGAGAGATTTCCAATCTTGCTCATGTATTGAGTTGAGAGAAAATTGATCTGGAAATTGTGCCTTGACATCTCCTACTTCCCTTGTTCGTCGCGAGCTAGAAGATGATCTTCTGATCATTGGATCTTGATCCAAGGTTCAGTGATGCATGTGAAAAAACAAGTGTCTGCAATAATCTTTTCCAACTAGGAAAAAATGTGTGACATTTATTAATTATTGCCATAATCCATTAATTTTATGATTTCTATAAAAATCCATATCTCTCTCCTTTAATCCTTTTAATCCTAAAATTCGAAAGAAAGCTTTTAATACGTTTACCTAGATGTGGGCGAGATTTGAGACTAAAACACCAATGTGAAAGATACTTTTCTTAATCTCCAAGTCTCCCTCTTTATCTTATCATTTAAGGAATAAAATATATTCTTTTCTCTTTATAATTTTTCCCATACATTTTATTTTGACTACTTTTCTTATTAGAAATAATGTGAAAATGAAACTAAACCCTTAGTGGCCTTCAATGCCACATTTCTAGAGAATTCCACACAATTCCATATGTATATTATTGATTACCCATTACCTTTTGTATTTCACCTATTATTGAATTTTCTTTCTTCCTTTCTCCTTATATTCTCAATTGGTCTATTAAATTCAGTAAAACCCACAAATCCATTGTAAAGGAAGATTTGCAATTTAAATCCATATTTTGAAACGAAGCACACCAATTTCCAATACATCCTTGTTATTCAAATAGTTGCTTTTCAATTATGTAAATACATGTGAAAGTCCATGTTATAACATCCTTTCCATCTTATAGGAATTTTATCCTCAAAATTTTTCTAATCATACAAACAAATCTGGATGAGACTTTTCCATGTAAGACTTTAGCTCCCACGTGGCTTCATCCTATCCATGGTGCTTCCAAAGAATGTTTACCATCTTTATCTTTTTATTACTAAGCACTTTTTTCCTTGGTATCCAATATCCTCACAAGTGACTCAAGGTATGTCAATCTCCCTTGAAGTTCAATAGGCTCAATGTTCAACACATGGATAGGATCCTTCGCATAGCGCTTCAGATTTAACACATGGAACACATCATGCTATACTGTGGCGATAAAGATAGATGATAGGAGGTATCATTAATCTATTCTAAAATCTCAAATGGGCCCGTGTATCAGGGGCTCAATTTTCCTTTGTTCTTATCTATAGCCCAGAGGGGTCAGATTTTCAGAAACACATGCTCACCTACAACCAAGTGCAAACATATCTGCTTTGCAGCATCATACAACTTCTATCGATCTTGGGCTCTCTATAGCCTCTGCTTGATCAAAGTGACTTTGTCAACATACAACTATAGTTCCTCTGACCTCAACAAGGTTCTCTCATTAACATCATCCTAGTAAAGCGGTGACCAACGCGACCTCTCATAGAGAGCTTCATATGGAGGCATCTAGAAAATGGCTTGATAGTTTTTATTATAGGGAAACTCACTAAAGGTAGGAATTTCTCCCATGATCCACCCCAATCAAGCACACATGCTCTCAACATGTATTCTATAGTTTGGATAATCCTTTCTGATTGTCCATCAGTCTGGGGGGATAAAACGTGTTAAAATTTATCCTCGTAATGAGTTCTTCTTTAACTTATTTCCATAACTTTGAAGTGAACTTAGGGTCATGATCAGAAATGATTGAACTCATAACACCATATAGGTGAACTATCTCTATAATGTAAATCTCAACTTTGTCTGACACCTTGGAGGTAACCTTAAGAGAAAGGAAGGTGTTGACTTGGTTAGGTGGTCCACCACAACCCATATTGCATCATGACCTTTCTTTATCTTGGAAAGACCCACTACAAAATCCATGGTGATCTCGTCCCATTTACACTCAAGAATGTCAATCAATTGTAGTAATCCACGAGGTCGCTGGTATTTAACATTCACCATCTGGCATATGAGACAACTGGCTACATACGAAGCTATGGCTCTATTCATTCTCGACCACCAAAAGTATTATTGTAGGTCGTTAAACATTTTGTGGTGTCGGGGTGTACTGCATACTTAGACCCATGAGCCTCTTGTAAGATACGAGTCTTTAAGGGCAAAACCTCAGACACCCAAATACAATTCTTATATCGAATACCACCATCTACACCCACCGAGAGGTGTGTTTGAGTCTTTTCCAGTAAACCTTTCATCTTTTCTAACTCTGGGCTGGCTAAGTGGGCTACTATAAGCTTAGACAACATGTTAGTATTGATCTAGATATTGGAAAGATGAATCCTATCTTGCAATGGCTAAAGTGCTCATCAAGTAATGTCCTCTAAGACCCAGTTGGTGAAAGTACTGATGTAAGACTGAGAGGTTGCATGTTCGAAACCCCCCATCCATGAGATGAATGAATGGACATTAAAAAAAGTAATTTCCTCTAGTCTCTTCTAATGACTAACCAAACCATCTACTCAAAAGAGACATTTTCTACTGAAGGCACCGACAACCATGTTGGCCTTACCAGGATGGTAGGATATGGTGAAGTCAAATTCTTTTAGATATTCCATCCAATGATTGCAAGTTCAGGTCCTTATGTGTCAATATATACTTTAGGCTCTTATGGTCGGTGAGGATGTTGAAGATATCCCCATATAGATAATGTTGCTAAATCTTCAAGGCATAAACAATAGTTGCAAGTTCTAGATCGTGGGTCAGATAATTCAACTCATTGGGCTTGAGCTATCTGGAAGCAAAGGTGACTACATGCTTGTTCTGTTCTAGCACACACCCTAAGCCTATCTTTGATGCATCAATCAAGATGATGAAACCTTCATTACCTGAGGGTATTATCAAGACACGGGCGGAGGTAAGATTCTCCTTCAACTCCTAGAATCGTGCTTCACACAACTCGGACCAAATGAACTTCTCATCCTTCCTAGTAAGATTGGTTAGATGCTAATCAGTCTTTGAGAAATCTTTGATGAATCACCGATAGTATCTGACCAATGCCAGGAAGCTGCAAATGTCAGAGGTGCTCTTTGGGACTGGCTATTCTCAAATGACTACTACCTTGGTAGGGTCCACCAAAATGGTTCCTCTAGATGTAATGTGCCCAAGGAGCATAACATAGTCTATTTAAAATTCACACTTCAAGAATTTCCCGTAAAACTTCTATTTTTTTAGGATATCAAGGACCTTAGCTAGGTGTTCACGATGTTGTTCTAGGTCTTCAAAGTAAACTAGGATATCATCTATGAACATTGTGATAAAGGTATCAAGCAAGGGTTGGAACACACTATTCATGAGGTTCATGAACACACTTGGGGCATTGGATAACCCAAAAGGCATAACCAAAAACTCATAGTGGCCATAGCGGGTTTGAAAAGTGATTTTTGGAATATCCTCACTCTTGACTCACAATTGGTGGTAACCAGATTTCACGTTGATTTTTAAAAAGACTCGAGCAGTTTTGAGTTGGTCAAACTGATCATCCATATGGGGTAGATGATACTTGTTCTTAATAGTGGCCTAATTTATCATTCTACAGTCTATGCACATACGGAATGATCCATCCTTCTTCTTGAGAAAGAGGATTGTGCCCCAATGGGGAAGTACTATGTCGGATGAAGCCCTTGTCTAAAAGTTCATGCAGTTGCTTTTCCAACTCAAGCAACTCGGCGGGAGCCATCCTATAAGGTGCCCTGGAAATTGAGTTTGTCCCAAGAGTTAGCTCTATCAAGAAGTCTACTTCTCTCTCTGGAGGTATGCTAAGTAAATCATTTGGGAACACATCAACATAGTCCATGACTACCTCTATTTCCTCTAAGGGTCGCACCTTCAGCTCTGGCTCAGTAACTATATCTAGGAGCTCTAGGCAACCTTTGGCTACCATCCACTTTGCTTTCACAGCTGACACATACAAGTTAGTGGTAGCATCCTTCCTACCTCAAATGGTAAAGGGTGCATGACCTAGTCTCTCTATTCTTATTTTGTTTTCCCTACAGTCTATTTTTACATTATAGTTATAAAGCCAATCCATTTCTATAATGACATCAAAATCATTCATACCGTGCAGAATAAAATTAGTAAGGAGTTCATTGTTCATATATTTAATAGGTATGACCAGTGTCTTCAAGAGGATGAAAAGATCTGACTACTAGGGCTAGTGACTACTAAGACATATCTTAATTCCTTGAAGTCCAAATAATACATAGTTTCAATATTTCTTAAAATAAAAGTATTAGTAGAACCATAGTCAAACAAAGATGTAACATCATGGCTCATTATATCAAGCATTCCTACATCACATTTATGATAGTCAAACTATGCCTTCATGATAAAGGGTAGGAAACAAAAAACTAGGGATGGTTATTTTCTATAAGCTGATTGGCATTAGCCTGAGCTTATTCATTATCAATGGTGAAGACTTGGGCATGTCTCCGCTCTCCTATAGTTGGTGCTGGCCCTTGCGGTGATATAACCACTTTTTGGGCCGCCACTGGGCCTGGACCTCTAGGGTCGGTAGGAGGACAATTGTCTATGCGATGTCTCTCCTACTGAAAATGATAATACACCCGCTTTTCAAAGCGACACTTTCTAAGATGCTTCCTCCCACAGGTGCAACAGAGGTGTCTACAATCCTCATGACATGGCTTCCCTTTTCCTCCATCCCTTCCCTTTCCATTGCTACGACCTTGGCCCCTTTTGTTGTCATTCCTTAAGGTAGAAGTGCCTTTAGTGAACCCTAAGTATCCTTTAGCCAGGTTCTGCGCAGGCACAACTGTCTTCTTCATATATAGGGTGAAGTTGAGGGATTCATTGATGTTCACAGGTCTACTCGCTATCACATGAGGATTCATCAAAGGATGTAGGCATTCCACATAATGTTCCACACATTGTTCCTCAGTTAGCATGTATCCAAACCGCTCCAAGAGGTAGAACTTCCAACCGAAGTCAGCCACAGTCACATTACCTTGATAGAGGAGTGTGAATTGCTTTTCTTTCTCCTTATTGGTGGAGGTGGGTATGAATATTGCAGAGAAGATAGTACAGACGTATGTCCAGGCCATCAGTTCTTCATTCAAATAGTGGCCCATGATATGATTTTCCCACCATATAATTGTCGCTCCTTCAAGTAGGTGAACGACAAAGAGAACCTTCTTGTTTGACTACACTTCTAGAATGTGAAAGCCATTTTCCATGGTCAGGAGCCAAGAATCCGCCTTATCAACTACCTTAGTTTTGTCTTCACCCCGAAACTTTTCTATGTTCAGCTTGACAAAATCCATAATGGTGGCTCTAAGATGAGGGTAGACAAGTAGAGGTTCACCATTCTCATCTCTAGTAGCATCTTTGAGTGCAACAACACTGATAGCCTATGTGGGCTTCTTTTGTTGCTCTAGATAGAGGGCATCGGGGGTATGTACTACTACTTGCCCCATTACCAGTTTGAAGTTAGCTGCATGTCCAAGTCCAATCTTGGGTTCATCTTATATCATAGGTTCACCTTTGGGGTCAGGACCATCTTCAGGGTTTGACATGTCAAAGGGAATAACCTCGTGCTTAGGGCCTTTCTCTTCTAAGGCCTCACCTACCCTCTTCCTTTTTTGGAGGACTCACCATCCATGGACCTCTTCTTCTTCTTCTCTGAGGAGAGTCTCTTCTTGTAGGAGGGCCTTGGTCCAGGGTATTCGTTGGGGATGACAATGTCCTTGATGCAAGCCATGCTATTTCACATATGTTAATTTTGTTAATCTCAATTTCATATTTAGGGCACTTAAATCATCATAAAATTTATGTCCATGACATCTTATTTACATGCATTTTATTATTAGGTAGAGGATGCCTTAATCCCTAATTTTGATAACCATAGTTCTCAGAAGGGGTAGATGTAGCAATTACAGGTTCATAGGGTTTTGATGAGTGAAGGGGGTAGAAAAGGGATGAAGTTAGATGAGAAGAAATCCTAGATGTATTTTATTTTGAGTAAAATCCTCTAACTTTGTCCAGGTAGGATGCATGGGTTCGGGAGTCCTCGTAAGCTGTCTAATGGTACAGAGGAAAGTTTTGCCAGTTGCTAGACCGTGGTCCCTTCTAGACACCATCATATTTAGAAAGTAATCTAATAATTCCCTTGGGATCTACATGACTCTTAAAATTTAATAATCATTAAAGTTTAAATGGTAAACTTGGGTCAAATACCAAATGTAATGACCCCTCCCCTTGTTATCCCAAATTAAGGTGGACCTAGAGGGCAATGACCATTACCGTAATATAGGATCGACGGTTTAATATTTAACCAAAAATAATTAACAAATTTCACTAAATAGAAAGAGTTCGGTAAAAAGATAAAAGATAAACTCTCCACACATAAGTTACATGATATGGATTTATAATGTTTGCATCATGAAATAAAGACTATCTATGTAAATCCTCATAATATCTTTAGCTCTTTTCTTGTGGTGCCTTCTTCTTTGGATAATCATTTTTCATCATACTTGCAGAATAATAACAGTTTAACCTAAAATGCTGTGAAGCAAAACACGGTCAGTATAACAAGTTATACTGGCATCTGGGGAAATGAAATATTCACATCTAGGTTTAACAACATATTCAACCATAACAACAAATATGATTACAAAACTAAACATGCATTTTCATCTAACTTCTCAACTTAATCTCTATGGTACACCCCCTCTCCAGAGTACTCATGTGGGGAAACCCTCCCATTAGTGTTTAGTCCCTATGATGGCCCTTGCATAACCTCTCATTCTTGGGCTCAATTTGTTATGGCCTTCCTTTCCTGGCTAGGCCTCAGAATGGTCATCCTATCCTGACTTGGCCTCATAATGACCATCCTATCCCAGATTTGTCTTATTGATGATCATCCTATCCCAGCTTGATCATTCGTCACCATAGTGACATTTCTTGTGTCCCACATGTATCACTTAAATCCATCAGAGATAGTTGAGCAAGTTATACTTATATAATATCATACTCATGGAGGCTTTAATTTTACAGGAACTAAACAAATAACCAACAATTTATTTGCTATTAATGTAGGAAACCTCAAAAATCTACATAAGTTGTTTAAGTCGAGTAGTCATTGGCATAACCACATACCTTCCTTAGAAGGGATCAAAAGTCCAAGATATGAACAGATTGAGATCAAGCAAGCAATCACCCTAAAATTAGTGCATAACACCCAAGTATTACTATTTTATCCAAAATCTACCAGTCAGACTGACTTGGGTTCCAAGTTAGGGTTTTGGGGTTAACTTAGGGTTTCATTAGGGTTTTGGCTTCCCAAGCCCTAATTATCACTTTTAATGCCCTTTTACCTCACCAATCCTAATCTTGATATTTTATGCATTATTAAACCCTAATTAGGTCAAAGATGTCTCCTTTATTCCAAAAGACCCAACTTTATCCATTTAAGTCATTTACACATGATATGATCATTAAAGTCAAGATATTAGAATTTTTATACTTTTGACATCTTAAAAATAGGTTGCATCTCTCTAGGGTTTGCTCCCCCTTCTCTCTAGCTCCTCCCGGCAGCACCGCTGGGGGAGGGAGCATCCCAGGCGCTTTCCTCCCCTGGCTCTCTTTCGTTCACGGTTGCATCCCTAGTGAGGGTGGTGTGAGTCTTTGTGGTAGAGACGCAAGTTGTCTGAGTCGTTGGGTTTTCTCATCGGAAGTCTGGGTAGGAGGTGTGGAGTGCCGCGTGGAGTGAGGCTGGGGTCTGAGGTTCACATTGTCGATTCGTTCGACTTTCGTCTTGCCCCAGAGTGGCAGATAGAAAGAGCGTTTCCCACCTGGCCTGACGGTTCTCGCTGGAGGCTCTGCGCCGCAGATGATGAAAGAGGTTGGTGCCCCTCTCTCTCGTGCCCTCCTTCACACCTCCCGTGTGTGATCTGGTTTATGAGATTGGTGAAGACCCTTCGACATCAACGTCCTCAACGGCCTCGATAGATGGTGGAACTAGGGCTTGCCCTGATTCTCTTGTCAGTGCTTCCTAGAGCCCACGATCCGGCGGTGATGCTCATCTTGGGTTTACGGCTTCGGTTCTGAGGTTTCGGCGGTCGGTCCTTACAGGGTTGATAGTAGTGCTCCTTCCTATCTCACTGGAGTGTTGCTTCGACTTCGAGGTTACTCAACAACATCTCTATTTCCTGCTCGGTGGTGGTTGGTCAGCAACCCGGTCCCTTCCTGATCTCAGGCAGTGTTTCCCCATGACCCCCGACACAGCAAAGCTGCTGCTGCGTGTTGGACACCTTCTAGGTGCCTGATGTAATGTCCCAATGCAAACAGGGGCTTCAAGCCTTGTGTGGGTGTCTCTTGGCCTCTTATAGGATTTCCAAGACTCTGTCGAAGAGTCTTGAGTCTTGTTGCTTGTGCTACATGGAGTCGGACCTCTAGAAGGAGTCCAAGGTGAATGGCAACCCGAATGAGTAGAAGAAGAAGAAGCCTAAGGTGAAGGGAGGAGAGGTGGGAGACTCTTCCTAGCTGGTTGTAACTGGGTGATTCCATTCTATCGTGCTACATTTCTGAACTTCCTTTGCAGCCTAGACTCAGGAGGATTGGGATGAAGGAAGGTGTTCTATTTAGATCTCAATCACAAATTGTGGGTGTCCTCTAATGTTGTGAAGGGGGTTTGAATAGATATCCTTCTGAATTCTCCGTTGCTTTTGTTCAAAGTTGGAGTGGTTTGATTCAGTTATGCTCTGCTGCGGGCTTCTTAGGTGTTTCCTTGCTGGGATTGTTAAAATTTTTGGAGTGAGAATCTCATCCTTGGATACTGGCAGGGTGTTCTAGTCTTATGCCCCAGGTACTTCTTGAGGCTTGATGCTGGTGGAGTTCACGTCTTCATACTTTGTGGGTGTGCTCAGTGTCATTGAGGACAAGATTTCTCCTAAGTAAGGTCTTATTGGTTTGTGGTGTATTGGGTGTAGTCTGTCCTGTTAAGTGTCCATGTGTGATGTTTATATTTTGTAACCTTGATACCCGTCTATTTGGTGTATCAAGGCTTAGATTTTCTTTTTGGGGGTGCTAATGTACCTAAAGTTTTTGGTTATAGTAACATGCTTTTTAGACTGACAAAAAAAACATCTTAAAAATAGCAACTGGGCGATTTTTGAACTAGAGGCAACATTAGGTCTTGGAACTATTTTATTGCATTCCTTGCATTTTTGTGATCGTTTTTCATTTATTATATGTTACCATTGGACCATACTACTAATTATTGTGATTTTTATAAAATAAACATATCCTGACAAATCACTAGTCGCCACCCTAGGCCGACCAATGGACTCACACCAACTAGGCTTGGCATGCTTGCATGGTTGCACACAAGAAAAGAGAGAAAGGTCCAAAGAGGACTTACCCAGATTGAAGGGGAGTCTAGGTAAGATGGTCTTTTCACTGAGTGTCATCTTCTATCTCAGCTCGACCCTTCTTCATGAATCAACAATGAACTGAAGGGTTGAATCTGCAAGCTAAGCTTCCTACACGACAAGTGAGAAGGCTAACATCTCCGCCTTGCCCTGGAAAACTCAATGAGGGCCTGAATTCCTGGGGGGTGACCTGAGTTGTTGGGACGAAGGAAAGGTTCTCCAATGAGATGGAAAGGAGAGGCAGGGGTGAAGAACAAGATGGGAAGAGAAATTGATGGCAAAGACATGTTCACAAAGTTGGGTGCAACCTTCATGAACGCGTGGGGATCTTATAAGGTTCATACCCTATATATAGTCTTAGATTGGGTATCATCGACTCTGTGATTAGGGAAAATATTCTAGAGCTATCCATGTTAGGAAAAACCTAGGGTAGGTAGGTCCATTGATCTCATGAAGCCACTATAGAAAATTCCAATCTTGCTCATGTATTGAGTTGCAAGAAAATCAAACTGGAAATCGTGCCTTAAATGCTCCTACTTTCTCTGTTCATCATGAGCTAGAAGATGATATTCTAATCATTGGATCCTGATCCAAGGGTTAGTGATGCGTGCGACAAAATAAGTGTCCACAATAATATTTTCCAACAGGAAAAAATATGTGACATTTAATATTTATTTCCGTAATCCATTCACTTTAGGATTCCTAGAAAAATCCATATTTTTCTCCCCTACAATCCTCTTAATTCCAAAATTTGAAGGGAAGTTTTTAATACTTCTATCTAGATGTGGGCAAGATTTTCATACTAAAACACCAATGTTTAAGATACATTTCATAGTATCCAAGTCTCCCTCTTTATCTTATTATTTAAGGCATCGAATCTATTATTTTCTCTTTCTACTTTTCCCATATCTTTTATTTTATTTACTTTCTTATTAGAAATAATGTGAAAATGTAACAAATCCCTTAGTGGCTTTGAATGCCACTTTTTTATAGAATTCCACACAATTCCATATGTATATTATTAATTACCCATTAACTTTTGTATTTCACCTATTATTGGATTTTCTTTCTTCCTTTCTCCTTATATTCTCATTTGATCTATTGAAATGTGTAAAAACCATGAAAACCATTGTAAAGAAAGATTTACAAATTAAATCCATAATTTTGAAACAAAGCACACCAATTTCCAATACATCCTTATTATTTAAATAATTGCTTTCAATTATGTAAATGCATGTGAAAACCCATGTTATAACACTAAGTCTTCAACTATAATTCTAAAAATGTCTTTAGAATTGTGCCAAATGCTAGTGTGACTAATTTCCTATTGTCATAACGAGTAGTGTTTTGGCAAACCCAAAGATACCCTAAAATGATAAGGGGGAGTGAACCATCACAATGCAAGTGTTAGCTCATGAAGCCTCCCAAGAGACTAACAAAGACAATATAAGACCCAGGGACCTATAAAATGCATATGTAACTAACACAACCTATACCATTGCCCATGTCAACCTCACTATATCACCTTCTAAGAAGATATTATGAATAGTTTCCATGTCTATTTGTATAGAATATTCACATCTAGAGGCCTATTGGATGCTGCACGTTCTGTAAGGTCATCTATGGGTAACACCTTATTCATCATCTTTCGTACAGAGGTGCTAAGCTTAAGAGGAATTCTATGATTTCAAAATGATTGTGTCCCCAAATATAATCCCCCTAGGAGAGAGTAGTACCTCCCAATCACCTCTCCCACCGAACTAAGGTAAAAAACCCCATCAATACTTGGTTCCCTGATGGGTCAGTAAACTGTCTGAACTACAACCACCATACAAGCCCAAAAACAACCTCTCTTTTCACTACTGATAAGTAGCTTAACTAACACTTGTGCCCATGACCTCCCTATTCATGATGTCTTTTATTCTTATCCTAGGTTGAGCCTCCACCTTGTGCCTCTTATAATTTAATGGAACATGCTTGCCCCAACTCACCACCCTAACAAACTTAGAGAATCCTTTATGAGTCTTATGTTGTAGCACCTCCAAGTCCACTTTGGTTAGGACTTGATCCAGATTTTAGGAAATTAATTTATGAACATTTAGGCCAAATGTATCTAGGTAGTAAGTGTATTCAAGACATGTTTGTTGGACCATGCCAAGGTGGGCCATGACAAAGTAGAGAAAAACATCATATGAGGATGTTTTCATCATCTTGTACCTCACCATGATAGAACATAATATGACTTGACATGAGTGAGAGGATCACCTTTCACTGAGTATTTGTGACATTTTGGCATGTCAAAGTTATAGATAGATTTACATATGGGAAATGAAAGAAGTCACTAAAGGTATTTCCCACATTTTTCTTTCCTTCTAATTATTTGAGCCTATGAAGCATCTCGACCATGATGGGATATGGAACTACAAAGGTAGGGATGGCCTCCACTTTTCCAGTCATGACCACTAGTCTCAGTGGAGGTTTGGGTATCATTGGAATAGTAAATAGATGGTGGGAGCCCATATGGTCCTCCCATGTATGGATTTCACCAGGGAGGCACTGCTGGATAGAACATGTGGTTATTGGAGATTTCTCTTTTGGCATTCCTAAGTTACACACTAAGAGCACTTCCAGAAGCATTTCTATTCTCCATTATTTAAGTTATTTGTAATGATCTCAACCTACTCTTCCTTCTTATCCTCTTTATTGCCACCATTAAGGATTGGGATAGATGTTGTTTGTCTAAGAGGTGTTGGTACCGAATCAACATTAACATGCAGTGCATACTACTACAACCTAGGAGGGAACAAGCTTGGTTGATGCAGATAGGGGTTCTAGATGATGTATGTGAATGAATTTGTTGTAGGGATAGCATATTAAGCACCTTGGATGGAAGATATGGGTGATACATGCCTTACAAATGGTTAAAGTTGAATGGATGCATATAAAGGACATTGACGAGACGCTCTGGGAAATATTTTTGCAAGACCTTTGGGGATGTTGGGCCTTTTGGAATCTATGCAATTTCAAACTATCTCACTCCAAAGAGTTTGTATTGCTTATTATTATAAGCACCTCCTTTAACACCCACTTCAAATTGTTTGTCAAATGTAACTGATCTAGCCATCATGGTCAATTTCTTATTAAAACGAGTGATATAAGGATTTCATTTAGCTTCCATGATGACCTAAAATTCAGGTTAATGGGTTTCAAGTATAAGTTTTAGTGTGGAATAAACATATATATTATGCATCATCATAAATACTCCATTCACAATTAATATAATAAAAGTAAAAGGGCTTCTCCATTATATAGGAGTAAAAAATGACACTACTTTTTCTTTCCCAATCTTCTGAATGGATGACTCCTCTAAAAGTTCTTTACAGATGTATGATGGATAAATGGTGCATGCCTCTATCTCAGATGAGATAGAGGGATTCCTCCAACTCTGACATGAGATGTACTTACTAGGACTATGCCAATGTGTGTTGTAGGGGTTTGTGGTTAAGGGTGGTGAAGTTAGGATGATAACCACGAATAAGGTGACCTATATAGGACCAAGGACTATGAATGGGTATTCATCTATTCTTCATGGTATATGGGATATGTATCTCCTTAAGAAAGGGTTCATGAGAAAATTATTCATGAAAAGGGCAAGATTGGGAGTTAGGTGATTAACCAAGATTATGGTAGCTTACTCAAGGATAGTGACTATAGTTGGTTAACAACTTATCCCCTAGAATATCATCATTCGAAGTGGGTCTAGGCTTATTTAGGGCCTTCTAAAACATCCTTAACTCTCTTGGTCTTCTCAATTTAATGAGTTATTTCTTTAACAACATCCCATTGAAGAAGGTGATGAAACAAAACAATGGGCCCTCTTTTAGGGTCTTAGTCCATGAACAAAGGATAAGGAAGTATAGAGCATGTAGTGGTCCAATTTTAATCATAGTCTGAGATTGTATAGATATGAAAGTGAAGTTAGGATGGTGGCCCAATTTTTGGTCATGGTCTGGGACCATATAGAAATGAAAGTGAGAGCGGGGTATGGTCCCATTTTAGGTCATGGTCTAGGACACCATGGTACATGGTAGGAAGGACAACATGCTAATAGGTGACATCGAGGTCAAGTTAAAATACCATTTGGATTATATATAATTGGTATGAACAAAGCATGAGTTGGATAATTAATCATGATTTGGAAATTAAGTCCAATATTGAGGATTGGGCGAACTTGTGTTGTAATCAAAAGTTTGTCTTGGATGGATCAAGATGATTTGGAGGGCCTATCAAGCATGTAAGTGTTCTTTAAATATAGGCACAAGGAGCTTAGTGCTAAATCTAGATGTGGTCAAAAGCAAATAGCCTATAAAATTGGGAAACCTTTTGGTGTAAGGATGAATCTTTACAAATTTTAATTTTTCAGAAGGACAAAGCTTATTGTAAAAGGATTCCTCAAATTCGGCATCCCTTTAGCTCATCTATAATCAAGGGTGAAGCTTGAAGATCATATAAAATTTTGAATGAATTTTGGCAGCCTTCCAGTAGGTACCACATGGTTCCAGTATGAGTGGTAGCTCATGGGAAGAGGCTTAAATTGGACAACTTTTCAATTTCAACTAGGTTAAAAGATCTCAGAATGACTGTCATAAGTGTAAGATACCTTGAGGGTACATTTCAACAACCTTCTTGTATGAAGAAATCAACTACAAAGATAAAGGTCAACCACTCAAGGTGAGCTAAAGTGTATAAGTAAAGTTTGAAAGTCTAATGGCAAGGTGTGGGTGTGAAATTTTTTGGGATGATGAATGTAATTAGGGAAGCCAAACAACATAAGGTAAGATTTTTTTTAATGATGTTGTTTCTTTGGGAGAATTTTTCTATGAGGTTCTTATATTTAAAAGGTTGTTATTTTGAAAAGATTTATTGTTCTACAAATATCGTTTCAATAAGATTGTTTGAGACTATTGTATACACATGAATATGATAGTAAAGCATGAACAATCTTGTCAAAGATGATTAAATCCTAGAGCTTGAAGCACACAACTATTGTAGAGTTTACGAGCATACATCATTTGTAGAAACCTGTCAAGCAAACAACAATCTTAACATGTATCCATGAAGATAGAACCACCCCCTTTTTGAGTCCATGAGTTTAGATGTTTCTTACGTCCTCGCTCCAACATGAAATACATGGCAGGGGTTGGTTTTTAGCTTCTCTATGGTGTGATGCCACTCATTGTGGGGGTAACATAGTTTCATCAGATATGGGTACTACTCCCAGTATGCCTCATGACTATGACAACTATAATTATTCATTAGTGCTAGAAGGGGGGGGGGTGTCCACGAGGCCTTTGGACATCTAATATTCCATTGTTCGACACCTTTACTAACACCCCCATGCCTCATCCAAGGATTCTTCATGAGTGTTGGTACTTTTTATTTAAATGCATGGGTTATAGGTGTGTTAAGTACAAGCGTATGCATATTATACTATTTGGAGAAAGCATGTGGTAAATAGAACCAGGAATTTATAATCTGCCAAAAAACCCCATACAGTCATGTCATATTCATCCTTTTACTAAAACCCTATATGCAAGCAAATAATCATAAATTTTTTAATAAGGAAAAACCTTTCTCATAATGGAAGATTTCTCTTATCCTTCTCTACTTTTCCACTATGTTTTTTTGTTCTTAATAAATTAAGAAAAAGAAGAAAAGAAAAGAAAAGAAAAAGGAAGCATAAAAAACCCCTAAAAGGGAGGTGGAAACTAAACTCTATACGAGAAGTGAGGAAAAACCCTAAAAGGGAGGTACAAACCAAACCCTAATTGGAAAATAGTGGAAAACCCTAAAAGGGAATATCACCTCAAATTCTTAACAAGTAGCTAGACAAACCCTGAAAGGGAAGTAGAAGGATTACTAGGAAATTGAAAAATAATAATCATGACAAACCCTACCATAGACATGACTTCCACAAAATATCTCAGAGATGAAAAATTGATAGAAACCAACTCATTGTTGTGAAATAGAAGATCTTAATGCTTGTGAGTGATGATGTATCTTTTTTTATGTGGACTAATTCCATAAGCAACAACATACAACCAATATAAAAGCTCAAGAAATGAAAAAGTAAACAACTTGTACTATCTAACTTTCCTCGATAGAGTAGCCAAATAGTTTTACCAGTGCAAAAAAAAATCCCAAGAGAGGTTAACTTGATGGTCATATAAAACCCAAAAAACATTCAAAAGAGTAAATCTCATAGTCGCTATGGTTATTTATAAAAAGGATAAAATGAGCATAAGCATTTAAAATAGTGAGAAAACACAAAAAGACTAAATTTAACTCCACTTAAGGGGCGATGAATGCGAAAAGCATAGAAAAAAATGAAGTTCGACAATCATATTATGACTTTGGAAGGAGTTATCATTCCCATGTTTCCCATGTAAATGATATTATATTTTCCTGAATCTTGAGTAGAAAGTAAAAATTTGCATTAAATTAATGACAAAAAGAGCTAAAGACGGTAACAAGTGTTTTTTTGTGTATCTTTGGGGTTGGAGATGGTCGTGGTGTTTCCATCATTGCTCTAAAGATCCTAATTTTTATATTGTGGGACCCAATCACATTAGGGTCACCCACAATATAAACCCATCTTGGGAAATTGGGAGGAAAATGGTGGGAAACAGAGACACAATAGGAGAGTCAATATAGCAAGGTCAAATTTCTTCAACTAAAATCAAATGATATGTTCAAAACGTAAGTAGAATACATATGAGAAGATCTAAATCATGCAATTTTGATTGATAATCCAATAAAAGGAGACAATTTTATCCTAATTAAGGAGGGTGGTTGATGTTTGAGCCATACAGTTCATGAGAAGTTTAGGTCATGAACAACTAATTAAGTAATTAATATTAAACCATGATGAACATTTTAGATCCAAATAATTACATTTTAATTGATCTTTTTATATTCTTTAATTTTTTCAATTGGATTATATTGAATATAATATTCATTTTGAAATCCCACAAGATATTCAGTTACCATTATCTTAAAAAAATATCTGTTGGTAATTAGGAAGATGTGAGTCCCAAGCTATATTTGTCTCCTTCCTTTATTAATTGTGTTTACTATATCATATGACTAATCTCATGCTTTAAACCACTTTTCTTTCAAGATATCTCTAGAACGTTCCTTCTGAACCTAGAAACTTGGATAGTATATTCTTTATACCCTAGGACGTCCAGTGGAATCCTACATTTTGCCAAGTGTTGCACAATGGGATCTCAGAGTCTATCAAGTGGTTGGTCATGCATAATGCCACATTCTACTGGTTCTATTTCAAAATCATTCTTTGACAAATGATAAAAGAATGTTCATTATACTTCTATTACATTTCTTAAATCATTTTGTATTCAGAATTACAATTTACCATAGAAATATCTTCATTTAATTCTATTTAGATTTTGGGATAATTTGTTAGGATTTTGATACTTTTCTCAATTTCCTTCACAAGTTTGGAGTTTCATCTTTCCAGACCAGCATATAATAGGAGATCATGTGGGAGAGAATCAAGAGGGGATGCCTATGGTGAGGTGTAGGGAAGCACCCCATCCTGAAAAGGATTTTGGACATGTTCATAAGGCATATCGCTCAACATTTTTTGTTCAAGGCTATAGTTGGACACCTTGATCAATCTAATCATTGACCTCTAGTGATTAATGACTTCATATTTAGCCTCACTAATCGAGCATATATTGGTCATCATCTTCTTGTTAAGCTCTATTGATTGAGCTCCATTAACCAAGACTCACAATTGATCTCCCCAATCAAGCTCCATCAACAGGTCGTTTGTATCAAGCATTCAACAATTGATCAAAATGAGTCATATCCTTGATCTAATGCCATAACTCGGGCATTGGTGATCAACCATGTTGTCAAGGTTAATGGCTAGCATCTGATAATTAACCTATGACACCACCACATATCAAGCATATGGTGATCAACGACAAATTGTGGAGATCTATCAATTGAGCTTCACCCGTCGAGCAACAATGCTTAACCTTTAGTACTTCAGCTACAATCAAATCAAGGTTAATAGTTATATCTAACACTAATTCTCAATCATAGTAGCTCAAGAAAGCAACTTGCCAGCCATCCTTTGAAAATTGAGAATTTTGGATCAACCACCATGATCGAGCAGCCATGACAGCTCAAGTAGAAATCAATCAACTAGAAAATGATTGACCTTCATCGGGTTGCCTTGTTGCCATGCAAAGAAAAGGTAAATCATCCATGTGTCCATCCTCTGCCACCTCGGTATGGAGACCTATAAATACCCATCATATAGTTGATAGAAGATCTCTCCAGAATCCCTCAGACTCCAAACCGGCCAAGGGGAACAGTTGTCTCTCTAGATTTATCTAGAATGATTGACCTAAGCACTTCTAGAGTGGTCGATCTCTCACTTTCTTAAAAATATAAGTGAGGTAGATTGAGATATAGATCTCCATTTCCGCCTGTCAAAATTTGCTCGAGTGGCCAACCTGCTTCATTTTTCAAGGGTGATTGACCTCCCTAATACGAGTGACCAACCTATTCATAAGAAAGGGTGGTTGATCTTTTTTCCTAGGAGAAAGCATATGTGAAGGACCTCACTACAATCATGATCAATTGGCCTCCATTAGCATCCAACCAAGCATGTTGATCGAATCAAATCAATTGACTAGATTGTTGCTACTTTCCTTTAATCATGTATGAGATTGTTTCCACTATTGTAGCTAGTTGTAAATAATTGGCTATGAGGAGAGAGTATTCCAAACACTGGCATGTGGGGACTAGCCCTGCTACCTATATCTTGTGATTTTATTTCAATGTTCTATATCTTGTATGAACCTCATTTAATTCATTATTAATCGTTTAATGCATGCTTTTTAAATTGACAATCCACTTCATGTGTTTATTATAATCTTATGCAAAGTGAACTTCAAATTTTATGCTTTGAACATTGATTAATATTTGTTGATGACTAGATCAGAACTTTAGATGTGAAGTCTCTAGAGCAATGAGTATTGGACCTGTAAGTAACATGACATTGAGTTTATGATGATATTTACTTATGCAAGTTCCTCAAGCTGAAAGGATGAAATTTTCATAGACCCAGTTGGATCATCATACAATGATGGATATGAAATGGATTCATATATGTGAGTAGTAGCAGTGAAACCAGATTCCACCCCAGTATTTTCCATCATCAGTCTAAATCCAATTTTATTGGACTTTTACTTCATTTGCAATTAATTTATCTCAACCAAATAATCTTGGTTCTAAATATCAGTCTTAATTCGACTAGAGGAAACTGGTTAATTTATTAAAAATGTTTTCCTTTAGGTTTAATCCTAAATCTATGTTGAGATAAAAGCGGTCTACTTGCATGTGGTGTTATTACACATTTGTTTCAGTGAAAAATCTAGGTACTTTTTGCTAGTTGAATTTGTTAGAGTTGTAAATTCTACATTAACCCCAAATCTTGATTCCATGCTAAAAATACCCCCACCATACCCACTGTCCATAGGCTCCTCTTTTGACTCTCTAAATCTAGAGACCCAACTATCTCCCTATTTACTTTTAGTTGCATGAGTGCCTAAATGTTGACAATCTAGAAAAAAATTATAATATTTGTTATATTGTTTTGATCTAAAATTTCTCCTTACTAATTATCAAGATGCTTTATGTAGGTCAACCTTCAAACGGCAGAAAATGGGTGAAATGAGTGAATTAAATAGGAAAAAATATATGGAAAATGTGGTATAACTAGGATGAAATCTATCAGTACACATAGATCAGATCTAACATGGATCATTGAATGTATGATAAAAAATGGGGTGTCAACACATACCTTGAGGAGCAATGAACATGTGTTGACACTACTAGCTAGTAGCAGTCGACCAATCCATGGTAGGTTCTTCATTAGCATTCTAAAATAATAGTTTTGGGATATAATGATACACACATTACCACCCATTTGTGACATATCGGTCCTATATTGGATTGAGTGTAATGGGGACACATGCTTCTTCAATCCTCGTAAATTTTCAAATTCAACAATTGGTGCTTGAACACATTCTTTCAAATTGAGAGTGCATGGGCCCATATGAGTGTTGAGCCTATTTTGGAAATAGAAGTTGAGTATGATGCTAGAGAATTAGTTGTTAACAATGGAATTCATTGTTGAACCATTGTCCCAAGTTTTTTCAATATTGGAAACCATCACATTAATGTAGGGTGACATATTCCTTTTGTTCATGTGTGATATCAATGGAATGGTGCATACCATTTATGCTAGAAATCAAATTATACGAGTCCTTGATTGAAAGATATATCGTTTGTGTTGGTGGGGTGCGGCACTGTTTTTAGATTCCATTAAAGTACATGTAAAACTATGCACATAAGTGTCAATGTTTCATAAGGAAGCACATGACATGCAATTAGGTGGTTAAAATATTGCTTTCTACATAAATCATCAACTTGTGTGGCAAGGGGGTTTTAACTGAAGGAGAGATAAACTACCTCTTGCAATGGGGGTTTAATGGGTGTGATAATATATAAACATATTCCCCATACTTTGTTATGGGTATGCCCAAAATTTGATTTAGCTCACCCCTCGTGCAAGGGGATGTAAGTAAATATTGACGTTTGTACATGATTGGAGAAAGGGAAAAGAGAAAGAAAAGATTCCCCTTTCTTTGAAAAGGGGTCTTTATGGTAGTTTGTTAGGTTGTGTATAGTTACTTCAATCTATGTTGATCATGTTAGATGGGATAGGAACATGATGTCATTATGGGGTTTTATGTCATCTTAATACATATCACCCTATAGGAGAATTTAATATCCGACAACTAACCCTTGTGCGGATGTAGTAGAGCACACCAATTATTTTGCAATCAAACATCTATCTGTAATGAATAGGTAGCCCTACACACAGAGAGGGACTAGAAAAGGGGTGAGATTCCTTTGAAGGTATCAATCTAGTTTGGCCTATAGTCATTTTATGAGTTTTGATGGAAAGATAACATTCCTTTTATTTAAAGGATTCCAATAAAAATAATGCGGCAAAAGTTATTGATAACTTGGTGAATTCCATAGAGTTATATGATGATGATATTTTTGCAAGATAAGAGTAGCATTGGGTACTGGGAACATATTGACAACACCTTCCTATGACATTGAAATCATCATTCAAGGATTTAATTGGCTTTCAATGACAACTCATGTATGATCTAAGATTTTGTTATCATATCACCAAATATTTCTACATTTAAGTGTTGGTATTCTTAAAGATCAAGTCTTTTTAGCCCCATAAGTTTGTATTGTTTGTAATGAGGATGGTCAATGCTAAAAGTGATAGCCTTTAGCCACATTTTGACTTAAAAAAAGGATTTTACCAAATTAGATTTTTTTATATATTTGTAATTTGATTTTTGGAAATATAAGGTTTATTAAAGTCATATTTATGACAATGCTCTGAAGTAATTTACGTTTTTGAAATGTTGGAGTTACCAAACTCATAATTGTAATGTCATTCTAAGGTATTTTGGATTTTGAAAGGATTGTCTCATCAAAGTGAAAATATTGTTAGATTTTAAAAATAACAATTTACTGTAGTAAAAAATTGTGTATTTCTGGTTTTGAAGACATTATTATGTTACTGACATTATTATGTTACTCAACTCAAAATCTTATTAGAATGTTACCGTAATTTGGAGTTTAAAAAGAACAATGTACTAAAGTAAAAATTTGATGTACCATATTTGGAAGACTTTTTTTATGTTACCGAACTCAAAATTTTGTAACATATTTTGAGTTTTGAAAGTATTGTTATATCAAAGTTATAATGTTCGAAAACACCTACATGCTTTAGATTCCAAAGAGAGACTTTTACTTAATTCAAAACTTAGGCAACATTCTTTTTGGGGCTTGAAAAATTTGGGTTACTAAAGTTGAGTATTTGACGTAATTTAGGTTTTAAAAAAATTGTGTTATCAAAGTCATATTTTGCATATTAGAAAGAATGTTTTACCAAATGCAAGAAAAATAGCTTCACTTTGATGCTTTTATGTTATGCAAAGATTGTTTTACCAAAGTCAAAATTTTGACAATATTACGTCATGTTTTTTATTTTGAAATTGTCGTATTGCCAAAATCAAGTTTCATATTTTAAAAGTATGTTTTATCAAAGTCAAACATTTTGATGCAACTCAAAGTTTTGAAAATATTGTTCTACCATGGTAACATTGGAAACATTCTAATATGTTTTGGATTTTGAAACTTTTTTCTAAAGTCAAAGTTTGGGATTTTCAAAAGAATGTTTAGCTAAAGCACAAAAAATTTGGCGATGTTTTTACACGAGCTTTGAGTAAAGAAAGATCACCATAGTAAATATTGATAAATTTTCAATTTTGTACGTATATCGATATAAAGACATAATTTAGGTTTTAAAATGATGGTTGTACCACAGTTGCATATTTAGTTTTGAAAATTCATTGTGTAGTTCATCATAGAGCATGACATATGTTGGAGTGAAGTACAAGAATATCCCCATTTTTTGGCCCTCATTAACTAAAAATATTTTGTCTCCCCACATGTACCCACAAAGGATGGATGTATATCCTCATTTCGAATTCAATTTTCTACAACCTAAAAATGTCTCTAGGGTTACCATGCTTAAGGTAGCCCTTAATATACCATGATAAGTGTCTCAATGATGAGAGAGGCAACACATTAGAGGTTAAGTATGGCTTGGTTGTGCAAAGCCTCTACCAATCCTAATGCTATGATATTGTTGTATCCGATAGAGCGAGTGTTACTCTTACCTGCTAGATGCCATAAGAAGGCTTGATTTTCATACCAAACATATGTTATACATAATGGGTGGAGAAGTCCAAATGAAACCAACACGAACATTAAAAATGGACAATAAATGTGAATTGCAGTATACTGATGATTTTGGGAGTGATTTTCAATCAATAAAATTTTACTATAGATTGTACCTTTAATTACTTTAATTAAATGAAGGCATATTTTCCTAATTTCGGGTACACTATTTTTTTTTGATTGCTGGGGGAAACCCACCCCCTAGGCGGAGGCCCAGATAGCAGGGACGGTAAACCCGGGAGACCCGTGCACCCGCACACTGGTATCTCAAGAAGTCGCATCAGAGGCTGAATGACACTATGGGAAATTCATTTCTGAGCAGTGCTTCCAGTGAGAGTCAAACCTGGGACCCTTCGTGAGGGGCCCCAAGCTACAACCAGCTGGGCTACTGCTCGTCGGCTAATTTCGTGTACACTATAGGATAACATCCTCTTTCACCTAGTTTGAAATCTGATGAGTAAGCTTGTAAATAGACATCCATAATCTGCACATTCGATCTGTATTTGAGTCTAAAATTTTGAAAAGAATCTAACATCCATATAGTCTACTTTGGATTTAGGATATCAAATTTCATATTCAAAAATTTCAGATAGGATATCAGACATGGCTGTATCCGCTCCGAAAAAATCTAAATCTGAAAAATATATACATATATTATTAAATACATATAATCTCTATTTAAAAATATAAATATAGATATTTATCATATTTTTTATAGTAATATCAATATTTTTATATATAATATATTTATTAAAAAAATTTATGATTTTGAGTTTGGATTGGATATTATTCCGAATTTAGATATTATTAGTTTGGATCAAATTCAAATATTATTACATGATATCCATTAGATATCGGATCGGATATCTGATCGATTTTTTTTAGATTCATATATTGGATACAACAATATCCACTCCGTATTCCATCCATTTACTGATCTACTAATGAGGTTTTAGATATCTTCTTGTATGATTGATATTGGTCGCGCCTGCATAGGAGCTGACACATCTTTCTAGATGACAAAAAATGATAACAAAACACAAACAACACAACCATAGATCCTAGGTGAAATGTGTCAAGTGAAAAAACAAAAATGGGTATGCTTCTTGGGTAGGCCAATCTAAGCGCGGTCCTGCTCATGGTCCTAGCGGGCAGACTATGGTGACAAATGAGGCCTTATAGGTTTGGCACACAATACAATCCTAAGGTCAAACAATATCGTATGTCCACTCTAAGCATGTTTAGTTGCCTAAATTTATTTAGGTTTTCAATAGTATCAAATTTCAGAAATGCATAATTAAAAAATCTCGGATTTTAAGAAACCTACAAACTAACACATTATGTTTAGTTTTGTGGATTTTTTAGATAATGCATTCTAAAATTTTGTGTTTATTTTTTTATTTTGCTGAAGAATTTACGTATTAAACTACAACAATGTAAGAGTAGGCGTGGTAGTAGATCGATTTTTGCAAAAATTATTCTAAATCTAACCCTAACAAGCCTGACGTGACCTAAACAAGAATTGTAAAAAAGTCTGATGTAACTGACTCAAACCCATATAAAACCTAAAGAGTTTCTCAATATAACTCCTCTCATTTATGAGACTCTCTCTTACAGGTCCAAGCGGTGGCTCCAGTGGATGTCGATGGTTCCCCAATGATGCCTAAAGAGTTACTTGATTGCTGTGGAAGGATATCCATTGTTGAGGAGGAAGACATCCTCGACATGAATGAAGATGAAGAAGTGGAGGTGGAAGAACATATTGAACTAGCCTTGACGGTGAGAATACTCACAGACATGCCATTCAATTTCTGGGCCATGAATAAGACCCTTATGTATACATAGGGTTTGGTAAATAAGGTTCTTTTTAAATCCATAAACCTAGAGACCTTCATAATCCATTTATTTCATAGGAGAGATAATAAGAAAGTTTGAAAAGGAAGTCCATGGAACTTTGACAAATGGTTGCCTCTCTTCAAGGAGGTTGAGGCGGCAGATCAACTGGGGCAAATTGAATTCAAAGTGTGTGAGATATGGACAAGAATCTACAACCTACCATTAGGTTTAAGATCCAAAATGACTATACATACATTAGCAATTCAAACCGGGATAGTGGTGGGGATAGACATGGATGGATTGGTATAGGAAAGGTCCATGAGGGTGAGGTTATAGATTCATACACCCAAACCTCTAAAGCATTTCCAACATATTTGGAGTAATGAGGGGAAGCTGATCGGCCTTTGTATCAAATATAAAAGGTTACCTACCTTCTACTACATCTACAGGTACTAGGGCATGCAAATATGGATTGTGGATAGTTTGATGAAAGAGAAGGTAAACAGAGAGCATTGGGGGCATGGATGCAAGCGTTCTTAAGAAAAGCGAGAGTTTCTACCCTAGAAGAACTCTACAATGATGTCGATCTTGCATCAAGGAAATCTATCCAGTTCATAACTAAGGAAGTTGGTAGTCACAAGAAGGACTAGATCTTTTTGGGTAACATGCCAAAACCTTCTGATCAGAGGTGAAATAGAAAAGCTAAAGGACGTACATGGAGTTATTGCAAATCAAGGAGAATTTGGGTATGTCGAATCTTTAGGAGGCAAATTCATTGTGGAAAAGGAACATGTTCACTAATAGAAAGCAAGGTGAATATCCAAAGGAAAATACTATATTCCTTAGTAGACAGGGGGCGAGGCTCATATAAACAATGAGGTGATGGTTACTCTATATTTTAAGGCACAAAGGAAGAAAATTGGGAAACTTGTTGGAACATATCGACAAAGGAAACAGAGGAAATAGTGATGATAAGAGACCTCTCTATAATAACTGAGAGAGGAGTCTGGGAGTAGAGTTCATCAAAATCCCAAAGAACTACAAACAAAGATCTAGGAGCCAAGAAGCAACTAGAACAAAGGAAGGAGCATCTGTCATATATGGGCAATAAGATGATAGTTAGGGACCAATGGCTAAAGATGAAATCATTCTAGGGGTGGCACTCAAGGCTGTCCAAGACACTGTGGAACGTGTTATAGATACAAGATTCAACTAGGGCATGGTGACAAAGTAGGTCAACACAAGGGCATTAATGCACTGGGAAAAGTAGACGGAGAAAGCCCTAGTGTGTTTGTCTGGCTCAAACCCAGGTAGACAACTAATACTGATGCCTAGGGAATCTAAGGGAGGTGGGATTCTGAAAGAGGAGTGTGAGGAAGTATGAACCGCAAGGGGTGAGGGGGGGGAATGATGACTACTATGGCAAATGACAAAGAAAAAGTGGAATATGTGATATGGAGTGGGAGGATATATGCATCAATGAGGAGGGAAGAAAAAAGAACATGAGTATTTCGAGTGGGGAGGATACCGATAAAGGTGGGGAACATCAAGTAGAAGGAATTGGAGTAGCCCAACCCTATGATAAGCCATGAAAATCTTGATCTAGTTAGCATTGTTGGGGTCTGGGCAAGTATGAGGCAATAATAGAACTCTGTACGAGGTGTTAAAGTGAATGCCCTAATGTGGTTTATATTATGAAAACCATGTTGTTTGTAAGCAAGCTGAAAAAAATCCAGAGAAACTATGATTTTACTAAGGAGATTTACCTTTCTAGTGAGGGAAGATTTGGTGGCATGGGCTTATGGTAGAAGGACATGCCTATTGATATTATTAACTACTATCAACACCGTATTATTTTCAAGACTCTAGATGAGATCTCAAATTTTGTATGGCATGGCATTGGTGTATACACGTGGGATGACCAATCACAAAAGCATCAAACGTGGGAACTCATAAGAACTATTAGAAGAGATATTGTAGGCCCTCTAATGTTATTATGTTTAGTGATTTTAATGAAATCCTTATACATAGTGAAAAGTGTGGATGCCTGCCAAAATCGGAGAGATATCTTCAGAATTATCGAGATTTTGTTGATGATTGTATGCTCATGGAGTTGGGGTACATCAATAATATTTTTACCTAGATAAGAGGGAAATTTAAAGACACCCTAGTAGAGGAAAGATTGGAACGTGCCCTTTGTAATGAGGATTGGAGAGCACACTTCTCTTATGCTTGGTAAAGCAACCTCCGTTCTATTATTTTATCATGCCCCCTGATTGTTGTGGTTGAGAATGAATAAAAAAATAAACATCAAATGTTTTTCTATTTTTAGCCCATGTGGACGAGAGAGGAATCCTATAAGAATACAGTGAAGTTAGCTCGGGAGGAAGAATAATGTAGCACAGTGCAAGGAAAAATAGTAAAACTGGAGCCAAGATTGATGTGTGTGCAAAAAAGCACTTTGGTGATATAAAAAAGGAGATAGGAGAGACTGAAGTGGATCTTATAGTGGCACAAAAAAACCACTAGATGATGAAAACTTGGGTCAACGTGAAGAAGTGGCATATGAGCTACAGAATGGAATAGATGTGATGAGAATTACTAGTGTGTAGGAGCTCAAGTAAAAGAAATAAAAGATAGTGACCAAAATAGTGCATATTTTCATCACATAGCATCTCAAAGGCGAAAGAAGAATTATATCATGGGGTTGAGAAATGAGGATGGTTTATCACATATAGAATGGAAAGACATTGAATGTATCATCTTACAGTTCTTTTCTGATCTTTTTATGTCCTTTCAGTCTGAAAATTTGGAGGAAATCACAAGAGGTATTACTACCATTATTGAAAAGCATGGCTACTCTTATTAAAAGAGATATTGAAGGTGCTGAAGTACATGAGGCCATCAAACAAATAGATCCAGATGAATCACTAGAACTTGATGGTATGAGACCTATTTTTTTAAAAGTACTGGAACATTATGGGGGAGGGATGTGACAAACTATATAAGGAGATTGGTGGAAAGGGACATCATCAATAGAAGGTTTAGATTCTACTCTAGTTTTGCTGATAACAAAGGTGGACAAACCAAAATAGTTTATAGAATGCATGCCAATTAGTTTGTGTAATGTCTACCAATTGCAAGAAAGGTGGTAGAAAATGGGTTGAAATGTCTCATGAACAAACCAATCTTTGTAAATCGAAGTGCCTTTATTCCTGGTAGGCTCATTATAGATAACGCCTTGGTTTCTTATGAGCATTTTCATGCTGTAAAGTGGGGAATAAGGGGAAGGAGAGGGCACATGCCCCTAAAACTTGATATGTATAAGGCCTATGATAGGATTGAATGGGTTTTCTTGATATTGTTATGAAGAATAAGGGGTTTGGGGAGAGCTGGTGAAATAGAGACATGGATTGTATTTCCCTGGTTAGTCACTCTTTTACCATCAATGGGGATAGACCCAACTCCACTCAACCTACATAGAGACTGCTACAAGGAGATCCTATTTCATCATATCTCTTTATTCTTTGTGTTGATGTTTTTTCTACTGCTATTAATCTTGGAATGCAAAAACAACATGTTGCATGGCATCAGAATCTATAGGACTGCACCACACATTTATCATCTTTTCTTTATAGACGATAATATCCTCTTTACTAGAGCTACACATCCAAAATGCTTAAAGTTAGCTAAAATCATTAGCTAATATGAAAAATAATTGGGTCAAAAAGTAAATTTATATAAGATGGAAGTGGCTTTCAACAAAAGAGTGGATAGAGAAAAAAGAGATAAAATAAAAGAACTAATACAATTAAAGGAGGTGGATTGTCAAGCAAGATACGTGGGGCTAGTTACTTGGTGGGGAGGTTGAAGAAATAAGTCTTTGATTACATAAAAGATAGAGTCTTGAGAAAGTTGAAAGGTTGGAAGTAAAAATTCTTATCAAAACCATGGAAAGAAGTGCTAATTAAAGAAGCAGTGCAAGCAATACCGATCTATGTTATGAGCATTTTCCAGTTGCCATTGGTGATGATCAAAGACATCAATAATGCTATTGCTAGATTCTAGTGGGGAGCTAAAGTTGTAGAAGGAAAGATCTCATAGGTTGTATGAGCCAATAGGTGCAAACCTAAAAAGGAGGGGGTTTGGGATTCAGGGACATGACAACTTTCAATCAAGCCCTTTTAACAAAAAAGTATGGAGAACAATCACAAAGCAATACTCATTGGCCTCAAAAGTTCTAAAACCCAAGAATTTCCCGCATGGATATATTTTGGAGGTGAGATTAGAACTGAACCTGAGTTACACATGAAGGAGTGTATGGGGGGGATAAATCTCTCATTAAGAAGGAGCTACATTACTAAGTGGGAAATGGATGCTATATCAACATTTGGGAAGATAGGAGGATTTTGGGAGCATAGCGGCACTGCATTATGTGAAACATCATAATAGAGACCAACCTTTAATGGTATGGGAACTGCTCAATGAATATTATTGTCAATGGAATATGGAATTAATCAAGGAAATTTTCCTTGACAACATAGAAAATGTGATTATGAAGACACCACATAGCATGGAAGGGGTGGAGGACAAACTTCTTTTCTGGTTTCATGCTAAAGGTGATTTTATAGTAAAATTAGCTTATTGGTGAGGGATCAATGATAATTATAATAGAACTAGACAAAGGAACACTGAGATGGAAGGATTATGGAGATTTGTATGGTAAAAACAATGGCCACATAAATGATCCTATTTCTAATGAGGGATGGGTACAAGTGGCCTTGCAACTATGGGACAATTACAAGACATGCATTGCTGGGAGGATGGGGCATTGAAGACATGTGGTAGTGAAAAGGATACTATACCACAATGTTGGAGAAGTTATTAAATACACAAGAGATAAAGAACCATTGTTACATCTGTAAGGTTTGGAATATAATATGAGAGTTGAACTCTATGAAAATATAAGATCTCTCTCCAAAGTAACTGACCAGTAAATTGATGTATAAGTTATCACGTAGTGGGCTATGTGGTACCTCATGAATACAAAAGTTGTTGACAATGAAGTATCTCACCCGAGGTCAGTTCTCCAAACTTGGTTACCCTTGAGTTTGGTGAGGTCAAGGTAAATACATATTCTATTGTGGCAAATGAAGGAAGGATCAGACTGGGAGCTGTGATTAGAGACCATAATGGAGGTATTCTGGTTACTAGGAAGGAGGGCCACATGGCAGCATGAACACTTGATATAGAGGAGGCTACGTCTGCTCACGAGGATGTTCTTTTAGCTATAAAGGAATATCTCCCAAAGATTATTCTGGACACCGATGCGCTTTTGGTTGTCCAAGAAGTAAAGAATCCCTCAAGTAGATGTGAATACATTACTTTAACTTCCCAAGACATTGTTGCTCTTAGTTCTTTGTTTATTTATTTCTCAATTAAGAACACTCCACATAAAGGAAATGAAGCTGCTCATTAACTAGAAGCATGCTTCAAGTTTAGATAGTATTTTTGTCGTAACATACTAGTTTCTAAATAATCCTATTGCAATCATTGATGTCGAGGCTCGAGCTTAATTATATAAGAGAGGGAGTTTTAAAAAATATTAGCAAAAAATGTGACTGACTTAAAATGTGGCCTAACCTAATCTGTACACAACCCAACCCAATACAAAAAAAATTAGACCATACAAAATCCAAATTGACCATACATAAATTTATCCCAACCCAACCCGAGAAAAACCCTTGCATACCCCTAAAAAGCCATAAATTTTGGGATGGATGGGATTGTGCAAGGTTGTGTCAGACTAGGTCCGGTTTGGTTTTCTTTCCATCCCTATCACGGTTCTTTTTAGGTTGTAATTAAAATCTAGAATTTCTAGATATAAAATTTCGAACTTTTGAATCTAAAACCCAAAATTTGAATGGAAATATAGACTGAATGCTTGATGATAAACATTGATTTACATGCCTACTATAATGTTCAACATCTTTTTTCAACTTGTTAATCAGAATTTTATCACAAAATTTCGCATAACAAATTCAATGACACCAATATAATTTACAAGCAACACCCACACCTAGAAAATAGGGGTGGAAACAAAAAATCCTAAATTAGCAGGCCACATGACACGAACACAAGATATTTCCATCATGAAGTCCACCTCAAATTAAATAACAAGAGATATTCCCACAAATATAGACAATATATATTCATTCAAGCAATATTGAATAAAAGCATCATTCATATTTACATTAAACAACCACTACTAAAAATTTATCGTTTGATGTTATTCTGAGTATTAGCATATTACATGTTGCGAACACAAGCTACTCCACCATGATGTCCACACGTTAAATAACTAGATAAGGTCTCCTCCACATAGATGATAATAAATGTATATTAAACTAACTTAAAAATGTGTAAACATCATTTAATGTTTACATAAACTCTCACAGATCCCAGATTACCCATTTGGTATCCCTTTTCAAATAGCCATCAACAGATTACATGACACATGTCACGTTCTTGCACCCTCGACCCTTCCAAGTGTCCAAGTGTATATTTACAAAGCTGAGAAAAATTTAAAAAAATCTAAACCACTTTATCAATAATAAAGAAAAATAAAACAAATTAACAGATTGTAAAATATTAATGAGAAATGAAATTAGTACAACAAACACCCATCCCTTCATCAAAATCATACACGTGAATTCTACTCAAAATCCAACCAAATTTGTTTAACAAACAAGCATCACATCTTTAGATCCTACTTACGACATGTGTATACTTGTGGATTTGGTAGGTGTAGAGCTGTCAATGGGGATGGTATGGGGAGCATAAGGCTCTACCCTTACCCTTACCCTTACCCTACAGAGGGTAGCAGATAAGGGTAAGGATAATTACCCTTTTTAGCAAATTTCTTACTCTCTTCCTCACAATTTAAATGGGGAGGGTAAATGGTAAACAAGTAATTTTAATATAAAATGAATTTTGAAAAAAGATAACTTATTTTAAGGTGGTTCATAGGATGATAAAGATTAATTTATATATTTCATGACTTGCATTTTCACATATGTGAATGTAAACATGACATTGTTATACATGTGTAATAAGTTTTAGACATTGGTCATTTTAAGGTGACACGGTCATCCTTTTCTCATTGCTCCACGACCCTACCAGCTGATTCAACATTTAATAATAATATACTACAAGAATTCAAGTGTGAGTGGGGATGAAAAGCAAGCAAGCAACCAAAAACTTTCCTATTAGAAAAAATAAAGTGGAAATTAAACTAGAAGCTTCTATCCCATTATTCCGCGATCCTATCATCTGGTTCAACATTTAATAATAATATACTACAAGTATTTGAGTGTTAGTGGGTATGGGAAGCAAGCCGCGACCCACAAACTTTCCTATTGGAAAAAATAGAGTGAAAATCGAACTAGAAACTTCTATATAGTAAGATATCTTTGTTAAATAAATGTGGATAGAAGGGTAAAAGATTATGGATAATGTCCATACCTTACCTCCCCTTTTAATGTGGTGGGGAAATGGGGAAAGGATAAATGGGGAATGGGGAACATAAACTTGTACCCTTATCCTTACCCTACAGTGTCTGGATAAAGGATATACGAGTAATACCCTCCCCATTGATAGCCCTAGGTAGGTGCTAGAATGCAGTAGAGGACAACTACTGGTCAATGCAATTCAAACTATTTGTGTAGAATTTTGACTTTTCCATTATTGGAATTCCAATTCCCAATGATGATAACAAGTGAAAAATCATATTCACAACAAGTTCAGAAACTGCATGTGCAAAAAAAAGAAAATAAAGGTTGGTTTTATAAGCACGTGGTCTAATTCTAGTAAGAGCCTATTTGGTTCGTGGTGAATCGAGGAGAGGGAAAGGGAGGGGAGAAATTTTGAGTTGTTTGGTTGGACAGAGTGATGGGGAAGGGAGGGAAATGGAGGGGATTCGAGGGGAATGATGGGGAACAAATCAAGTGTATTTTCAGCCACTTCTCTCCCATTCTCTCCCCATCAAATCATAGTGGAGACAAGGGAAAGGAGAAAAACTTGGCGGGAAATATAATAGAAAGGCCAACAGAAAATATAAAATATAAGAGGGAAAAATATAATTAACATGGCAGAAAAATTAGTATAACCCACAACTAATGTGTACAAAGAATTTTTATATCACATATTTGTTATGCTACTATGAGAGATATGAAATGTTGAAAAATATTTAATAAATTTGGAGATTTTTTTGGAAAAAGTAAAATAAAATAAAGGAAAACAAAAATGTTCTCTTATAATATTCTAGAAGGACATTTAGAAGTTTACTTTTTTATTAAGAAAGTTGAAAAGTATGAGAGTACTATACAGTTATAAAAATAAAGAGGCAGATAAAACTGGAGAAAATATGCTAGACTATGGCGGGAAGTAATTAATTACATAGAGAGAAAATTTATTGCAAATATAAAAGTAAGAAGGAAAATACTTGATATAACCACAATGACTATTAGAAAAATTGTATTATTATTTTTATGAAAAAATTGATGGGACTCTTTCAACACATAACAAATAAAAAATGTATGTTTCCTTCATCTATACCTTATGATTTTATTTTTAGATCTATAAGCTTTGACATCCAGAAAATATTGATAATCTTATTTGTTGTCCATGCCTCTATGAAGTCATTTTTTTAATAATGTATGTAAATAAATGTCTAAATATAAATATTATACATACAAATCACCAACATTCAACATCACTGCAAACTTTTTATATTTACATTATTTTTTATGTGTTCCTTACCTTCCTCTCCCAATGTTAACCAAACACACTAATATGTATCCCCTCTCCTCCCCTCCCTTCCCTTCCCTTCCCCTCCCTCCCTTTCCTTCCCCTCCTCTTCATTAACCATATACAAAACATAGCATAAGAGATGAGTAGTATGTGGTCAAGACATGTTATACTGAATGTAACAGAGACTAGACTAAAATAAAAAACAAAAAGAATGCTCAAATGAAGTATTTCTTCCATTTTAACTAAGATATACTAAGTTATTGTTGAGTTAATCAATTTATGTACTTTACAATAATATATGGATGAGTGATATATAACCTTAATAAGGTCAACCAATCCCTAAATGATGTCAAATATGATTTTAGAGAAATTTATTTCCCCCTTAAAAAGTGATTCTCCATCACGTACCACACAAAAGTAAAGGACAATCCTTAAATCTAAATGGCAGAGGTTGCAATGCAAAATGAAGTCATGAAGTCATATTAAAGTATCAATAACATGAGAAAACTACACTACAATAATAATTAGATAATTAAACATTATTATGATTGTCAAGGTTATTGAAGCAAATACATAACCTGTATTTAAGCAATTTGAAGTATCAAGTCCCAGATGTGTCAAAAAAAGACACCCACTAAAGAATATGGAGATTGTACGTTATAATGAAGTATCCAAGTTATGCATTTTTCAGAAAATACTGAGAATATATGTATGTGATATGAAGGTGTGTCCACTCCTATTATGCCAGAAAGAGTTATCCCCAAAGTTATAAACAAACTTCATTGTTGTCCCAAATAGAGCTTCCACTCTATTTTTGTTGCTTTGAAAATTTGTGGTCTCATCATAGAGATGAGTTTAAAAGGAAGTCACCACCTTGTTTATGAAGGATAACACATAAAATCAAATTAAAGGTGACATAACCAATTATATAAGGAAGATATAGGACCCAAGAACAAAGTAAGGAATAATGTTATGTGTGGGGGAAGGTCTTCAAACTCGTCACATGCCAGGAAATAGATGTGATCTACCTGGGAAGAAAGGAAATAATCAACTTTGAGAAACATGTTATAAACGTAGGGAAACCATGATGTAATACACATGGTTCATCATAGAAATCTAGGTGATTTAAATTCATATCATCACCCTCTAGCCTTAAATGTAGTGAGGTAGTGCAGGAAAAAATAAAAATCAAAATGTTTGAAATAAATGACATAGAACCATAGGTTACTAAAATCAATGAAATAATACATGTTTGTCTCTAAGAAACATCGATAAAATCCACCTCTACTGACACCAAAAACACCCCAACACCACCTTTAGCTCTACATCTAACTCTATTGTAGACTCTACCTCTAGTATTGAACCCACCATCAGATTGCCTCCATCATCTTCTTTACCTCCATCAAAACCCTTAGTAACTCCAGCACCACCTCCTCCACTGATTCCACCACACTCCAAATCCTCTTCAGTTGCCACTTTCACATTCTATACCACTACATTCTTCAGTACCAACACCACCTTCTCATCAAACTCCACCTAAATAGTAACCTCGATCTTTTCACCACCACTGCCACTACTTCACCTCTACCACTAACCCCTCCTCCATCTAAACAACTATTGTCCAATTGCTTTTATTGTATAGGCCTCCACCATGACCACCACCAACACCTACTCCACCTTTGACTCCACCACAAAATTCCCCTCCTTGACCACCACCATAATCTAAAGCATGTCCTACTCCTCCATAGAGCACTCCTCTGTGACCACCACCAGTCCTCTTACTACCACCAAAGGCTCTACCTTGACCATCAAAAACACAAACTCTACCAATCCTTCCATCACTAAATCCTACACTTAGACCATCACCATGACCTACTCCTCCTACTCATATGTAAGTTAGATTTAATGAGTTCTAAAACTATAAGACTTGAATCATTGGTTCTCTCGAGTATAGATGACCAAACTAGTAGAGATTGTTCTAAAGGAACCCAATTGTTGCTAAGTGCATGACTTCTACAATTTCAACAATCTAGGTTGATATTGTTACTAGGAACAAAACTTCTAGCATTTCAATAATCCATGTTATTGGTTTAAATAAATTAAAGAACTAAATTAAACATTATTGATGGAAAGTAGACTAAAATACAATTAAGAGGTTAACTAATTTAGGGGAAATATATTCAATTCAAGAATTCACCACACCACTCACCTCATATTAAACAATAAACCTATAAACTAGTGCATATCTTTCTTATAGAAAAACTAGTGGTCCATGCATCACTATCATAAGTATTACCCCTGATCAACATAAACACTCTCATTGATTAAGTTAATCGATCATAGTGAAATTTCCCTACTTCCCTATGTACCCTATTAGCATACATCAAAAGACATAAAAATGCATTAAATATGAGCAATCATTAATACATGCAATCAAACAAACAACCCATGCCCATGCTGGATAACAGTTGGAACATGCACTTAATTTGTATAAATAAAATTTTTAGTATGAAATTGTGTGCGAATTACTCTCCCATGCTCAACATAAGTGACTACTCTCTCACGGAATGAATTTATAGGAAAAAAATGAAATAAACAATGGAGTTCATCTTAGGACTGATAGATATAATTTTGAATTCAAACAGAGAGAACATAATACTAGGAGACAAAAAAGGAACCCAAGATGTTGGTGGAGAATATATACTAGACATCCTCCCATCTCCTTTGATCTAGATAGGTGAAGAAAGGCTAATTCATAGAGAAAGAGCTAGATGAAGGCCATTGGTTAAAAAGATATGATGATGCTTGTCTTTCCCCACTTTGAGATCATAAAAGTCAACCTTTTCTCCTACTTTGCATGTTTACCATTTTTCTTAGCCTTATACGATTTGAAATCTTGACTTGGGTAGAGGCCTAGTCCTTTTATATGTTAGGAAAGAATTAAAATTTTGAATTCTCTTTGACATATAGTTGTGAAGTTTGTGATATGTAACTTGTAGATCATATAAGTGGTGGTGTATGATGATAATAAATACAAAGTTATTTGAGATTGCTCCATTTAATATTAGGTCAGTAACCTGACAATAATTTTGTGTGACATAGTAGATCTAGAATTGTGGTGTGTGCTTTGTTAGAACTTTGAATTCTTTATCTGAAAAGGAACATACCATGTAATTGAACTACATACAATGTAATTATGTAGTTAAGCTTAAACACAATTTTATCTTTGTGGAAATTGACCAATCATTTTTGATTGGATCATGTATCTTCTAAAAGAGAAATGTCATGAATTGATAATACCTAGAATAAAAACAACAAGGATATTCAAATGACATCAAAAGGGAATAACTTGGCAGTATTTGATGCCTAATGGTGGAAAAAAAATCAATCAATAACAACACAAATAGGCATGTAAAATGAAATATAAGTATGAAATCCCCATTTTCTCAAATAGTTACTTGTCATCAACAATAAAATTCAAAATCAATTTGGAAAACTGACAAGTGATAAACTCATGCATCAATTGCCAAGAATGTGACCTAGACAATTTATAATTTTATATTTTAAAGTGCTAGCAATTCCAAATCAACTCTCCAATGTTATTACAAATATCAATTCTGAGAGATCATACATAAGTGAAGATATCAAATTGAAAACAATGCCAAAGGTGTATTCAATGCTCATGTCAACCCCAAAATAGAAACAAGGTGCAACCATCATAACTAAAAAGTATGAATTAGATTTTTGAAAACTAGATTTAGAAAAAACAATTTATGTACTTCAAAAATACAACATAATGAGTTCTAAAAATGAAAAAGCACATGTTGCAACACTTGATTACTAATATAGACTTCTCATTGTGTGGAATGTCGATTGGGCTAATCAACCCTCTTTACTACATAATAACTAATCATTATGACCGAATTGACAATTTCAACCTAAATTGACATACTATTGGGGTGGGTTGTCCTATTTTTTGGGGGTTCTCTTTATTACTGAATAGTATTTCCTTAATTCTCTAATACCATGCTCATATTTCATTTTGGAACTGTGACATCCAACTCATAAAAACATAATTAACTAATGCGGAAGCATTCTCTAAACAGCGGATTACCAAAAATCACTAAAAATTAAAACCTTTTTACTAAGAGGTCCATCAAATGAAAACTTTCTCACATAGAAGAAAAGTAACACATTTACATTCTATTTTCAAAATTACACATCTTGTATCATCTCTTTCTGTGAATTACAAGCATCAGCTGCCCTGTTAGACTAAGCACAGGAATTATGAAAATCTCGAGGCTTTGAGCCAAAATCTCAAAAGTACTAACTACTACTCTGAGGACTTGAGAGTACAGAGACGATACATAGGACTCTATCAACATCTATACAATTCATAACAGCCAGTGTCTCCACCTGAGACTTCACTGCTATCCCTCCTACTGCTACTGCTGTTGTCCTTCACCTACTGAAGGATTCCTACCTCCTCGTCCACGTCCACATAAAAATGTAGTTCCCACGGGGGTGAGACAATTGTAAATTGCCCCAGAGAGAGATATAACTCTCCGCCAGTAATATTATTATTGCAGCTTAAGAAGATAAATATGAACAGAGGAATCATATTTGTTTGACAACAGTTGATTCAATGTCTAACAAATTAGAATATTATTCTTATCTAAAACATTGCAGTTATAACATGAAAGAGCAACATGTCACTTATCCATTAAGGAATATGAAGAACATGTATAAAATTTATTCACTATAGAATCATTACCACAAAATTAACTCTCTTCAGGCTTAGATCATATATCTAATGCATGGCATTGTCATTGTGGAGTCATGGCCTGTAGCCATACTCTTTTCACTAAGTCTTGGGATCTTAATCCCTCAACTCACCAAGTACAATCCCACTTATTAACAAGTTCATCATCATGATTATTGCATCTGGGTATTTGAACCCATATCTCACCATAGGATATTTATTACCACTTATTGGGTAACTTAATACCTTCATATCATCTGACCAAGGACATCATTATTCTCACTACATAATGAATTGCACATAGTACACAAATCTCAATGATTCTTACTACAAAAAGCATATGAAGGCTTATAAAGCCTATAAAGCATTCTCAATAAACAAGCACCATATCCCATACCTTGCTATTCTCCTCATCTCATCATCCCTGCATGATTAGTATTCATGATAACAATTATAAAGCTTTCATATCAGTATCATACAACACTAAGTAATATCACTATCCCCTCTTTAGGATTCATGGTTTTTCTTTCACATTAGTACCCTTCATTAAGGTTTTCCATAAATAACCACTTGGGTTCTTAAGATCATATTATTAGTGATCATCCCTATTCCATTGCTTCTCACAGCTAGAAGCCAAAAATAGATATCATAAGTATTCAAACATACTTATATATCCTCATCATTCATCATTGAATGTATTATATACACAAAGTATACGTTTCTCTCTCATCTTTATGAGAGTATGATTGTATCATAGTCTATTGATTTGGATTAACCTTTTCATAAGGCATGTTAACCTACATTCATCAAAGTACATTACATCTTAATGTAACAATTGACATGACACATTTCATATGTCACTTTTCTAATTGTATTGGATTTAAATCTCATCAAGGTATTTCAACATTGGGGTGTTGGATGTGATATCTATCATGTCTTGATGTATCACTTCCCTCAACACCTTTATCTTACTTGAGTTCATCCAATTAGCTTGTATTAGGGTATTTCCCATCCTAATACCTTATGTACTAGTTCATCACATTCATCATGCAATGTATTGGTCATAAGTCACTATTTAGAACATACAACCATTGCCAATGATATGGACTCACCCTTGAGTCAAGAACTATTAATGTAAAGATATCCATTATCAACCCCTCTAGGTATTACATTTATCAATACATTAATCACTATTCCATTAATAGGAATAGGATTTCCAAAATTACAATTTGAGGTTCACAACATTTCACAAATATATGTAGATTTCACCTAGGATCACTCTTCATTAGAGTTTCACATAACATCCTTCTATGTCAGGCTTTCACCTAGTATTATGTGAAATTAATATTTCACAACACATCGCCCAGTGTTAAAGCTTCACATTAGCATTAATGGCACTACCCTATATTAGGGTTTCATATACCTTTATACCATTTTAGGGATTAGGGTTTACTATTCACATCCAAGTGGGGTTTCTCTTACCTCATACCCAAATTAGGGTTAGTATGTACAATTCCCATTAAATTAGGGCTTCTTACATTGTTACACTAAGTTAGGGTTACATCATCACCCTAGATTATGGTTTCACTGAGTTTTGCCCTTAAATTAGGGTTTCACATAACCTTGCCCTAAATTAGGATCAAGGTACATCAATCTTTTCAATGAAGACTTCATGATCTCATATTATGGATCAAACCCTGATTACATGTTTATTCATAATGAGAGAATTAGAGTTTATTAAATAAGCCATCATCTCTCCCATTCTCTCTCCCTCTCATCCTCTTTAGGGTGATAAATAATCCAGGATAAATCTAGGTCAACTCTTCACTTGAGTACACAAAGCTAGGGTTAACCTTCATAATCATCATTGGTCTACATAATTAATAATCAATTATCTAATTGACCTTTGATCATATTAGGTGTCCAAATGATTTAACCAATTTGAACTTCAAAAGGTCTTAGTCACTTAGGCCTCAAACGGTCTTGGTCACTTAGACCTCAAATGGTCTTGACCAATCAGACCTTAAATGGTCTTGGTTGAATACTCAAAACCATTTAGTAAAGTTGAGGTTGAAACCATTTTCCAAAGTGAACCCTTGAGATCGTTTGCTAAAGGTAACCCATGAAACCGTTTGCTAAAGCAAAAATTTGAAATCGGATGAACTCAACCGATTTGGGATCGTTTGGTCCCAAATGGTCTTGAGACCGTTTGGACTCAAATGGTCTTGAGACTGCTTGGTCCAAACCTCCTCAAAACCGCATGGACCAAAAATAGTCTCAACTAATCAAATTGAATTAGGGTTTCCAATGTTGGTTCCTTCAACCATTGAATTCATGTAACCAATCATCAATTGGACCTATCACCATACTTTAATTGAGTTAAATAGGTTATCCTTCAACTGATTTGACCCTCAATTGACCCTCAATTGTTCATTAATTAGGGTTTGAATCAATTGGATTAGGGTTTGGAATCGATGATCCTTCAACATTAATCAATGTGTAACTAGTTACTTTAAAACTATTGGACCATCATCCAAATTGGACATGACCTGACCCCAAACGGTGTTGACGTCATTTGGATGTCTTCCAAACGGTCTTGAGACCATTTGCCTATGTTAACATCGAAATCCAAGTCAACCAATTAGGGTTTGGATCATTGTGTTGATTATCAAATCAACAATTCATTGCAATTCAACTTGGTATCTTTGGATCTTCAAATACCCAACCGTGCTCAACCCTAGACCTCCAAACGGTCTTGGGTGACACTCAAATGGTCTTGAGACCGTTTGGTGATTCCCAAACAGTTTTGAAACCTTTTGGGTCAATCAACCCAAAACATCAACTTACTCAATTGGAAATTCAGCACTTAGTCGATTAGGGTTTGCAATTAAGGAATCATTCACAATTGAAACCTTCAACATCAAACTGAGTGAAACCATTGGATCAAGATCCAAGTACCAAAAAATATATATTCAAATGGTAAACCATCTCAAACGGTCAACCATTCCAAATGGTTTGGAACCCAAACCACCAAACGGTTTGCAAATCGTTTGGTCACCAAACGGTTTGGTGAAACCGTTTGGACTCAAACATTGAAACTGTTTTCCCTAGATATTTGGGGAGGTGTGTGCTTATTATTATGTCATCATAATAAAGCTCCCAACTCACGAAATCTGTTGTGATTTCCATGGAGGTTGCATCAATCAACCAAACTAAATTTTGGAAATGTAAAAATGATCACCGATTGATACGGAATTGATTGCAATAATAAAATTAAGGGTTCAAGTTATAAAACCCGCCTCCAATTGAGCTACAAAGATCCAAGCTCACAACAGAAATGGTGGATGAAGCTTTTGCAACTCCCCCTAGGCTTGCCCTCAAGCTTTTGGTTGAAAAGATTGGCTAGGGTTGAAGAGGAGATTGAAATAAGAAGAAATCCATGATTTATTTTCGATTTCTACCATGGAATCAAGGTGAAAAGAGGTCAAGAACCTTACCAACAGGTTGGGGGTCGTCCTCCTGATCCTCAACAGCTCCTTGGTCGTTTTCCAAGCAAGGGGAAAGAAAGGGATCCAAAAAAGCCTTTGTTTTGGCTTAGAAAGGGTACTTTTATAAGAAATTCCATGAGAGAGAAAATGCCTTATAAAAATTCATTTAATCCCAAAAATAGTGCCGCATCTTCCTCCTCAAATCCTTGGGTCCGAGGGTATCTTGTTTGCCTCTTATTCCTCTCAATTATCCATGATTTAAAGAAAAGCAAATTAAGCACCTCAAATCATATTAGACTAATATCCATAAGTGAGTGGATATTTCTTTTCCTTATAATAAGGTGAGTGAGTTATCCACTTCCCTTGGATATTTTCGTGGCCTAAAAAGGCACAAAGGTGTTCACACTTGAGCAAATTCAACCATCTCGTTTTTTGTTGAAGGCCCTTCAATTATTATATTTATTTTTACACTAAATTGAATTAGGGTTTCAATTACGATTAAATCTTGATTATTTTAATATCAAGATTCTCTCTCCTCCAACGTAGTTCAAATGAGGCGCCCCTCTCATTTTATTTGTTCTACATGATGCCAAGGAACATTAGGGACCTTATTGAAGTGGTAATCTGCATATTGAACCCTAGGTTTTGGGTAAATTGCACATTACACCAAAACTAGGTTTTAATGCACAAGGATTGCTCTACAAGCTCCATCTTAGTGCCCAAGCTTGTGGAAACCATACAACTACATCATATTCATTCTTATAATGTCTCAACATCAGAGGAACATTCTATCATATATAATTTGCAAATAAACCCCTCAACTTGGGTAATTTGCACTTTAGTCCAACATTAACAAAACAATGTTTCAACATTATTCGAAAAAGATTGAATTTGAAATATAAGTTCTTCTTGAGCCTTAATTACTTTTCAAGAAATAAAAGAAAGCATCTAATCAACTTTATTAGGAAAAACACTTAGGGTTAGAACATAACCCAGGTCAGGGATGTTACAAATTATCCACCCCTTACAAGGATTTCGTCCCCGAAATCCCAGGAAAAAGGAGGGACATATTTATTCATTTGTCATACCCTCAAGTCTCCACATAATATCTTAATATCATGGAGGTATCATGGATCTATAATCCACACAAGGTTCCTTTCATTAGTTCATCCTTATCAATGTTTATGTTTATGCAAAGCATAAACCCCTAACATGTGATGTCCATATTATTGAAAGGAAGGAGCATAAAAGAACATACTTCTATCATCACCCAAGAATATTTACCAAAAGAGAAACATATATATCTAACATAGGTAATTCACTCAACAATCCTTTATTTGTTTGAGAAAGTTCACTAGCACTTTTAATTGGAAAAGTTCACTGAGAAAACTCACTGAGAAATTTATTTGGGAAAACTCACTAAGAAAGTTTCACTGAGCAATTTCACTGAGAAAGTTTCACTAAGAAATTTCACTGAGAAGGTTTCACTAAGAAATTTCACTGAGAAGGTTTCACTAAGCAATTTCACTAAGAAGGTTTCACTAAGCAATTTCACTGAGAAGGTTTCACTAAGCCATTTCACTGAGAAGGTTTCACTAAGCAATTTCACTGAGAAAGTTTCACTAAGCAATTTCACTGAGAAGGTTTCACTAAGAAATTTCACTGAGAAGGTTTCACTAAGCAATTTCACTGAGAAGGTTTCACTAAGCAATTTCACTGAGAAGGTTTTACTAAGCAATTTCACTGAGAAGGTTTCACTAAGCAATTTCACTGAGAAGGTTTCACTAAGTAATTTCACTGAGAAGGTTTCACTAAGCAATTTCACTGAGAAGGTTTCACTAAGCAATTTCACTGAGAAGGTTTCACTAAGCAATTTCACTGAGAAGGTTTCACTAAGCAATTTCACTGAGAAGGTTTCATTAAGAAATTTCACTGAGAAGGTTTTACTAAGCAATTTCACTGAGAAGGTTTCACAAACCTCTCCCTGTTCTCCAAAGCAGACACATGAGTGGTCAGTTCAGCGTTCAACCCTTTCTCAAAATGACAAATTCTTTCCTCATCACTAACTGCCATTTGCGGACAAAACCACAACAACTCCATGAACTTAGCTTCATATTCTCTAACGTTCATCTATCCTTGTTTGATCCTCTTAAATTGAGAGATCTTCTCATCTAGATACGTCTTAGGGAAGTATCTACTAACAAATTCTCGTCGGAATACCTCCCATCCAATTTCTTCACCTGGTCTCTTATCTTCCTCTATCATCCACCAATGACCAACACTTCCTTTTAGGAGGTACACAACATGTCTTACCTTTTCAACTTCAGGAATATCAAGGATCCTAAAAGCCTTTTCCAGCTCTGTCAGCCACAGATCAACATCTATTGGAACAGATGTACCAGCATAGTCTATGTCTCCAACCCGGCGAAGTCTCTCAAAAGTCTTGCCGGCTCCATAACCCTCATGATGGGCTGGTGCCCTAGGTGCAGGTGGTGGCATCCTGTCTGCCATATGTGTCATGGCTGTAAGGAATTTCTCAAATAGAGCATGGAGGGCTGGTTTTTCTATCACAGCTGGGTCAATCTGGGGCTGTTCAGGTACATGCCCTTCCCTATTCTGGTCTCTTACACCTCCTCCTAGTGCAGCAGTGCTGCCCTCAGCAACATGTTCTTCATGTGGTCCAGACATCTTCAAGTTCTTCTTCTCCTATGTGAGCAGAAGATACTATCAGACAAACTGGAAGACACTTAGAACAGACTCTACAACCTTAGTCCTATGTCTCTGTAGACTCAGCGAACCTAGAGCTCTAACACCACTTAATTGTGACATCCAACTCATAAAAACATAATTAACTAATGTGGAAGAATTCTCTAAATAGAGAATGACCAAAAATCACTAAAAATTAAAACCTTTTTACCAAGAGGTCCATAAAATGAAAACTTTCTCACATAGAACAAAAGTAACACATTTACATTCTATTTTCAAAAGTACACATCTTGTATCATCTCTTTCTGTGAATTACAAGCATTAGCTGTCCAGTTAGACTAAGCATAGGAAGTATGAAAATCTCGAGGCTCTAAGCCAAAATCTCGAAAGTACTAACTACTACTCCGAGGACCTAAGAGTATAGAGATGACACATAGGACTCTATCAACATATATACAAGGCATAACAACCAATGTCTCCACCTGAGACTTTACTGATGTCCCTACTGATGTTGTTGTCCTTCACCTACTGAAGGATTCCTGCCTCCTCATCCACGTCCACCTAAAAATGTAGTTCCCAGGGGGGGTGAGACAATTGTAAATTTCCCCAACGAGAGATATAACTCTCCGCCAATAACATTATTATTGCATCTTAAGAAGATAAATATGAACAGAGGAATCATATTTGTTTGATAACAGTTGATTCAATGTCTAACAAATTAGAATATTATTCTTATCTAAAACATTGTAGTTATAACTTGAAAGAGCAACATGTCACTTATCCATTAAGGAATATGAAGAACATGTATAACATTTATTCACTACAGAATCATTACCACATCATTAACTCTCTTCAGGCTTAGATCATATATCTAATGCCTGGCATTGTCATTGTCGAGTCATGGCCTATAGACATACTCTTTTCACTAAGTGTTGGGATCTTAATCCCTCAACTCACCAAGTACAATCCCACTTCTTAACAAGTTCATCATCATGATTATTGCATCTGGGTATTTGAACCCATATCTCACCATAGGATATTTATTAGCACTTATTGGGTAACTTAATACCTTCAGATCATCTGACCAAGGACATCATTATTCTCACTACATAATGAATTGCACATAGTACACAAAGCTCAATGATTCTTACTACACAAAGCATATGAAGGCTTATAAAGCCTATCAAGCATTCTCAATAAACAAGCACCATATCCCATACCTGGCTATTCTCCTCATCTCATCATCCCTGCATGATTAGTATTCATGATAACAATTATACAACTTTCATATCAATATCATACAACACTAAGTAATATCACTATTCCCTCTTTAGGATTCATGGTTTTTCTTTCACATCAGTACCCTACATTAAGGTTTTCCACAAATAACCACTTGGGTTCTTAAGATCATTATTAATGATCAGCCCTATTCCATTGCTTCTCATAGCTAGAAGCCAAAAATAGATATCATAAGTATTCAAACATACTTATATATCCTCATCATTCATCATTGAATGTATTATCAACACAAAGTATAAATTTCTCTCTCATCTTTATGAGAATATGATTGTATCATAGTCTATTGATTTGGATTAACCTTTTCATAAGGCATGTTAACCTACATTCATCAAAGTGCATTACATCTCAATGTAACAATTGACATGACACGTTTCATATGTCACTTTTCCAATTGTATTGGATTTAAATCTCATCAAGGTATTTTAGCATTGGGGTGTTGGATGTGATATCTATCATGTCTTGATGTATCACTTCCCTCAACACCTTTATCTTACTTGAGTTCATCCAATTAGCTTGTATTAGGGTATTTCCCATCCTAATACCTTATGTACTAGTTCATCACATTCATCATGCAATGTATTGGTCATAAGTCACTATTTAGAACATATAACTATTGCTAATGATATGGACTCACCCTTGAGTCAAGAACTATTAATGTAAATATATCCATTATCAACCCCTCTAGGTATTACATTTATCAATACATTAATCACTATTCCATTAATAGGAGTAGGATTTCCACAATTATAATTTGAGGTTCACTCAGCATTTCACAAATATATGTAGATTTCACCTAGGATCACTCTTCATTAGAGTTTCACATAACATCCTTCTATATCAGGGTTTCACCTAGTATTATGTGAAATTAATATTTCACAACACATCATCCAGTGTTAAAGCTTCACATTAGCATTAATGGCACTACCCTAAATTAGGGTTTCATATACCTTTATCCCATTTTAGGGATTAGGGTTTACTATTCACATCCAAGTAGGGTTTCTCTTACCTCATACCCAAATTAGGGTTAGGATGTACAATTCCCATTAAATCAAGGCTTCTTACATTGTTACACTAAGTTAGGGTTACATCATCACCCTAGATTATGGTTTCACTGAGCATTGCCCTTAAATTAGGGTTTCACATAACCTTGCCCTAAATTAGGATCAAGGTACATCAATCTTTTCAATGAAGACTTCATGATCTCATATTATGGATCAAACCCTGATTACATGTTTATTCATAATGAGAGAATTAGGGTTTATTAAATAAGCCATCATATCTCCCATTGTCTCTCCCTCTTGTACTCTTTAGGGTGATAAATAATCCAGGATTAATCTAGGTCAACTCTTCACTTGAGTACACAAAGCTAGGGTTAACCTTCATAATCATCATTGGTCTACATCATTAATAATCAATTATCTAATTAACCTTTGATCATATTAGGTGTCCAAATGGTTTAACCAATTTGAACTTCAAAAGGTCTTAGTCACTTAGGCCTCAAACAGTCTTGGTCACTTAGACCTCAAATGGTCTTGACCAATCAGACCTTAAATGGTCTTTGTTGAATACTCAAAACTGTTTAGTAAATTTGAGATTGAAACCTTTTGCCAAAGTGAACCCTTGAGATAGTTTTCTAAAGGTAACCCTTGAAACTGTTTGCTAAAGCAAAATTTTGAAACTGCATGAACTCAACCGGTTTGGGATCGTTTGGTCCCAAACGGTCTTGAGACTGTTTGGTACCAAATGGTCTTGAGACCATTTGGACTCAAACGGACTTGAGACTGTTTGGTCCAAACCTCCTCAAAACCGCATGGACCAAAAATAGTCTCAACTAATCAAATTGAATTAGGGTTTCCAATGTTGGTTCCTTCAACCATTGAATTCATGTAACCAATCATCAATTGGACCTATCCCATACTTTAATTGAGTTAAATCGTTTATCCTTCAACTGATTTGACCCTCAATTGACCCTCAATTGTTCATCAATTAGGGTTTGATTCAATTGGATTAGGGTTTGGAATCAATGATCCTTCAACATTAATCAATGTGTAACTAGTTACTTTAAAACTATTGGACCATCATCCAAATTGGACATGACCTGACCCCAAATGGTGTTGAGGTCGTTTGGATGTCCTCCAAACGATCTTGAGACCATTTTCCTATGTTAACATCGAAATCCAAGTCAACCAATTAGGGTTTGGATCATTGGGTTGATTATCAAATCAGCAATTCATTGCAATTCATCTTGGTATCTTTGGATCTTCAAATACCCAACCGTGCTCAATCCTAGACCTCCAAACAGTCTTGGATGACCCTCAAATGGTCTTGAGACCGTTTGGTGATTCCCAAATAGTTTTGAAACTGTTAGGGTCAATCAACCCAAAACATCAACTTAATCAATTAGAAATTCAACACTTAGACGATTAGGGTTTGCAATTAAGGAATCATTCACAATTGAAACCTTCAACATCAAACTAAGTGAAACCATTGGATCAAGATCCAAATACCACAGAATATATATTCAAATGGTCAACCATTCCAAACGGTTTGGAACCCAAACCACCAAACGGTTTGGTGAAACTATTTGGACTCAAACATTGAAACCATTTTCCCTAGATATTTGGGGAGGTGTGTGCTTATTATGATGTCATCATAATAAAGCTCCCAACTCATGTAATCTGCTGTGATTTCCATGGAGGTTGCATCAATCAACCAAACTAAATTTCGGAAATGTAGAAATGATCCCCAATTGATAAGGAATTGATTGCAATAATAAAATTAAGGGTTCAAGTTATAAAACCCACCTCCAATTGAGCTCCAAAGATCCAAGCTCATGACAAGAAAAGGTGGATAAAGCTTTTGCAACTCCCCCTAGGATCGTCCTCAAGCTTTTGGTTGAAAAGATTGGCTAGGGTTGAAGAGGAGATCGAAATAAGAAGAAATCCATGATTTATTTTCAATTTCCACCATGGAATCAAGGTGAAAAGAGGTCAAGAACCTTAACAACAGGTTGGGGTCGTCCTCCTGATCCTCCACATATCCTTGGTCGTTTTCCAATCAAGGGGAAAGAAAGGGATCCGAAAAAGCCTTTGTTTTGGCTTAGAAAGGGTACTTTTATAAGAAATTCCATGAGAGAGAAAATGCCTTATAAAAATTCATTTAATCCCAAAAATAGTGCCGCCTCTTCCTCCTCAACTCCTTTCATCCGAGGGTATCTTTTTTTACTCTTATTCCTCTCAATTATCCATGATTTAAAGAAAAGCAAATTAAGCACCTCAAATCATATTATACTAATATCCATAAGTGAGTGGATATTTCTTTTCCTTATAATAAGGTGAGTGAGTTATCCACTTCCCTTGGATATTTTCGTGGCCTAGCAAAGGCACAAAGTTGTTTACACTTGAGCAAATTCAACCATCTCGTTTTTGGTTGAAGGCCCTTCAATTATTATATTTATTTTTGCACTAAATTGAATTAGGGTTTCAATTACGATTAAATCTTGATCATTTTAATATCAAGATTCTCTCTCCTCCAACTTAGTTCAAATGAGGCGCCCCTCTCATTTTCTTTGCTCTAAATGATTCCGAGGAACATTAGGGACCTTATTGAAATGGTAATTTTCATATTGAACCCTAGGTTTTGGGTAAATTGCACATTACACCAAAACTAGGTTTTAATGCACAAGGATTGCTCTACAAGCTCCATCTTGGTGCCCAAGCTTGTAGAAACCATACCACTACATCATATTCATTATTATAATGTATCAACATTAGAGGAACATTCTATCATATATAATTTGCAAATAAACCCCTCAACTTGGGTAATTTGCACTTTAGTCTAAAATTAACAAAACAATGTTTCAACATTATTCAAAAAGGACTGGATTTGAAATATAAGTTCTTCTTGAGCCTTAATTACTTTTCAATAAATAAAATCAATAATATAATCAACTTTATTAGGCAAAACACTTAGGGTTAGAACATAACCCAGGTCAGGGATGTTACAGGAACCATGCAAACCTATTCTGAATTTATCCCCCCACATGCGTACATGAATAGTAAGAATTGGCACACCTAAATAAGATCCCGTCTGATTTGTAAAAAGATCTTTGGGATGAAAGCATATAAAATTCCATAATTTGCAATCATAAACATCCAATTCACCTCAACCACGATTGTCAATTGATAAACCCATAAATATTTTCGTATTAGATGCATGAAGTTAATCAATAATTTTTTTTATTGTTCATGCTTGCTTTTCAACCAAGAACATGAACACTTGACTTGGCCATATTTATAAAATTTTAGTTAGGAAAAAATACAAAACAAGTTTATTTCCATATGATTTTACCAAAAAAATTTTAATAAAATACATGGCATTTCCCTATTTCACATATTTAACTTGATATTTCAATAATAACAAACTGGTACATGATTGTCAAGCAATTTAACAATTATATCACGAATACCATATTTTTAACTTGCAAATGATTACATTAAATCCAAAACTATACATGAAGTAAGAAAACAACATTAACATGGTTAACTAGTAGTACGTAGTATGATCAACATTAGTACATCATGTATAACTTAGCTAAAAAATTCAATAAGATATTTTGGTGCATAGTTTCATGTATCAACATATGTACATCTTGTATAACTTAGCTAAAATATTTAATAAGATATTTTGTGCATAGTGTCATGTATATTTATTATGATTGTGTGAATGAAGTAAACTACTTTTTTTCCTATTACAACTATGGTTAATGCAATAAGGTATGCAACAACTAGATAATAATATATGTTAATGTTTCACAATGTCATGAAATACTTGCTAACACATTTGGTGACACACATATCATTTTGTAATTTTTAGAACATCAAGATTTATTTGTTAAAATTCTAAAACATCATGCATTGTTATGACATTAACCCTTTCATTAAAAGAGTGCAAAACATCATCAATTTTTGAGGGAAGTTCAAAGTTATAAGACATATATATGTATGCATTAATAGATAAGTAAAAAGATCAACATATATTTTCACATATATATAACAAAGTATTTAGCCATAAGATCTCACAATATCCAAAGATATATCATAGTTGTATTCAACCAAGCATATGTAAACAACTTCACAATATCTACAAGAATACACTGGTATCTTGAGCTTGACATGCAATGTGCTCCCTAATATGGAACACCATATTCGACCCTTCCGCTAAGCCACTTAGACATAGTGACAACCGCCTGCACTTAGGACCTAGCGAGTCAAACAGGTCCTTTGTAATCCAAGTAGGTAATTGAATATCTTAAGGAGAAAGTGGAGGATAAACTGTTGGGGGGTTCCTAAGTTATGTGATTTACATATATATATTTTCTCATATCAATTTCCAATTATATACACAATTAGAATAGAATCAAAAAAAATAAATGAATGAAAGTTTAGTATACATCGTTATAGATAACTCTCACTTTGGGCCACACAACCACCCTGCCTTCTACATCACCTGTCATCTCATGATCGAGGTGGCCATGTGGCAGTGGTTTCTATTACCAAGCCTTATAGAGAAGCCTAATAGACACACAAAACACATCGTTGGGCATTGGAACACCATGAGTCATATCACCTGGAAGGGGTAAGTACACATCACCAAGGCAATGATATAGCGTTCTAGTAAAAGACATCATGGCCTCAACCCCTAAAAATTTGTATATAGTGTTATATATACCTAGACACAAACATATTATGAATTCAACTGAAAAGACTATTATATCACAAAAAGACTTGTACCTGCCTTGCCAGCCGGAGGGTCCATGGGATTACTCCCAACTACCTCTTTCGTAAGGGGGTGCACCTCGTATGTAGATCCAGGTGACACATGTTGATGATGATGAGAAGCCTGAACTGTCACAATAGGTCCTCTATTCACTTTGAAATCATGTCTTGCACGTTCTCTTGTGACCAAACTCCTTCCTTGATAGATTCATGCTTCTTTGATGATCCAAAAAAAATCTTATACCGACACCAGTCCCAGCATCCCTAACATGTCCATGAGCTCTAGAGTACACAGAGCAACTATCAATTCATCCCTTTAGCCCTCAAGGATAAACTTGCCTTCTTTTCTTCTCTCTTAGATCTCCCGCTAATCATCATCAATAGTAACTGATTAGTAAAACATAACAATCAAGGTTAAAAATGAACATGCACTCTGAGAGTTGAATTTTACCATTTTTGCAACCACCTCAATGGTTGTATGGTTGGATATTTCTCTAGATCGGGTTGTCCTCATAGTTATCCACTCATGGCAAAGTATAGATGCAGGAGTAGTAGATGACTCAATAGACCCAGGTTTAGGCTTTTTATAAGAAGATGCTTCCGGTCTCTTTTTCCTCTACATTGCATAGCCACCTGGACCCAAGTTTTGGTTGTGCATATTCTTCACACACCTTTATTTATGATCAATCTGTAAACCTTGGTTTATACAAACCATATTTTAGATATGTAATACATTGAAATCATAAGAATGTACTTTAAATACATAATAAATTATGTAATATACTGAATTTATTAATCATAAGAATGTACAAATAAAGGAGTCTGGATACCTTGAATTGATCTATTTGTCATGAAGCAACAAACACTTGCCACACCTTCAGGTCAGGATAGGCCCATTTCTCAATGAAGGACTTCTTCTTATTACTCATTACATATTCTCTTGTCAGGCTTGTCCTATAATTCTTTAACAACCTCCCACAATGTTGCAGCACCTTTTTATGATGCAAAATTTCATCAAGGTCAAAGACGATTTGCAAGATTTCATATACTTAATGACATATTTAAAAATATAATTGTGAATATCTTTAAAAATTAGAATATCTCACACATAAGTCCTTCCATATGTAGCCTTTCATGGAAGGATCAAATTTATGCCAAGATTCCATTTTTATCTCCACACTGCCATGAGTAATAACCCTTAGTTATTGATTGAAAATATTGTGATTCTTTCCAATAGGATTTCCTCTATCATTAAAGTCAGTGACCAACTTCAGTCCTTTACCCCTTTACACTACTAACTTGTTCATCAAGGTGATGCCTCTTTTACGTGCATGGTCATGCTGCTCCTCTGGAAAGCCACCAAGATTCTCTGGGTGCACATCCTCAGAATGCTCACCCTAAAATTGTCAAGAAACACATAGTGATAATGTAAACTGCACATTTATATAATAATTGTGATAGAGAATGTAAAATACACATCCATGTAATGAAACAATACAACTTACATCATCATGGTGCTCATCCTCAAAGTGCACATCATCATGCTACTCATCCTCACGGTCAGATTCCACCTAAAAATGTCATATTAAAAATATACAAAGATTGAAATATAAGTGATAGAGAATGTAAAATTTACTTGTCGCATATGAAACATAAATAAATATAATAAAGAATAAAACACACATCTAGCATTTAAAAAATAAAATACATGACTCTAGTCTTGGTTGGATCTTTGATCAATTAATATTTCTTCCCTGTGATCTCCACACATATATAAGTCAATGTTAGCTTCAACATTTGGTGTTGGCAAGCCAACTATGAATGTATTGGAGTCATCATACTTATGATAGTACTCTTCTTCATCAATAGGATCTGCAATGAACTACCTCTTCCCATGAAGAATGATAGATCATTTTTTATTTGTAGGATCATAGATGTATAATACTTTCTTTACCTATAATGCCATTATGAATGGTTCACCTTTCTCGCCAATCTTTTCAAAATTTACTAATGTGAAACCCAATTCATAAGCTACAACTTATTTGGTTTTATCAACCCAATTATAGATAAAGATGGGAACTCTAATATTTATGTAGTCAAACTCCCATATGCATTCAATGAAACAATAATAAGACATATTAGCTTCACATGGAATCTTATCCTTTGCACTAGAAAAATAAAACAAAGACAATTGAAGGGTGAACCCATTTTTTGGATGACACTCTTATCATCTTGTCATTTTTGTAATATGAAAATCCATTTATGTCAAACCCTTCATAAGAAATAACATTCATTTTTGGTTTTAAGGGAGAAATTTGATATTTTCAGCAACATTATTTGGTGTTTGAGATAGTTGACAGAAGACTTTATGTTTAAACCACACAATAAATTCCTATTATGCTCTATAGCAAGACAAAATGTGCTAGCTTGAGGATATTTTGTCTTGATAAAGTTGGAATGTACAGTGATATAAATACCTACTTCATCAATGTTGTGTAAAATATACAAGTGTAGTCGTTCCCATAGCTCACGACTAACTAGTTCCACTCGCGCTCCTAAATTTCCTTTTCTAGTATAGGAATTAATATTCTTTTTGTTGGTAGGATACTCATTACAACTCAGAAAGTTGTTTCCAAAGTCCATAACCACCCTAGACACATAACCCTCAATAATACTTCCTTCAGATAAGTAACAGTTTGAACACGGCATTTTAAAACACTCATGTAGCAGTCAAAATGATACATCCAATGCAAGAAAACCGGACCCCAACATTTTTACTTCCTTAGTCAAATGGACAACAAGATGTACCATGATATCAATGAATGAAGGAGGAAAATACATCTCAAGCTGGCACAAGGAAATTATCACTTCTCTTAGCAACTTATCAACATTCTTAAGGTCAATAACGTCTTTGCATAGAGTGTTAAAGAAGAAACAAAGGCTGGTGATTGCAAACCTCACATGATGGAAAGCCATTAATAGTGTAAAACAACATAGCATGCAATCAAAATGTCTATCTATGTGAAGCATCATAGGTCATCACACGTTCTACCCAAAGTTTCTTAGGGTCATCAATTTGAGGTTCAAGAAAAACATCAATATCATTACCAAGTTGTTTGGGGCCCAATATCAACAAGGATAACATGTCGTACTTATTTTTCATACACAACTAGGAGGAAGATATATAACAATCATAGTAGGCCAACTGCTATGTTGGAAGCTTAATGTGCCATATGGATTCATCCCATTGGTACAAAGCCCAAGTATTTGATTCTTGACTTCTTCACCAAGTTCATGGTACAATAAATTATTTTTCTTCCATTGCGGGGAATCAGACACATGTCGTAGGATCCCATCATTATTTTTCTTTACCTCTACATGCCAAGATATTTTCTATGCATCCATGGTATCAGAAAACAAGAGTTGAAATTGTGGCCTTATATGTATATACCACTTCACCTTGGAAGGGGATCTAGTTTTGGAGCTACCCAAAGTCATTATTTTGTACCTTGACGACCCACATTTTGGACAATTCTCAAATCGATATAGTCCTTTTGAAATAACACCACAATTTTTTGGGCATGCATGTATCTTCTAAGCATCCATTCCTATTGGGAACAACATTTTCTTTAATTCATATGTTGAGATTGATATCTCATTGCCTTCAGGAAGAATTTCTTTCAACAAAGGCAATAGATACATGAAGATTTTGTCGCTCCATCTATTGTTAGCTTTCAGAGTATACAATCTCAACACAACGCTCAGCTTTGTAAACTTAGCACAAGATAAGTATAATAGTCTCTTGACATCATACACAATGTTTCTAAATAAGGAATGATCAGTAAGAGTTGACCTCAACTAGTTAGCATTACATCAACCATGTCTATCAAAATGATTCGTTCACATCTACATCATGGTAGACACTTTCTTCTTCAACACAAGTACTTCTATCATATCTACTTATCTCATAGTAGGAGTCTCTCCATTCCAATACCATTATGTATAGCCCTGTACAGTCCCGTTGCAGTTGACATGACTTTTCATTTTGTCAATAATGTCAACTTTCAAGTTGTTACACCAATTCCTACATGGACAACATAACCTATCTCCAGGTTGTTTCCTATTTCTCTTTGCAAATCTTATAAACTAATTAGGTCCAATCCTAAACTCCAGAGTGCAAAAATTTTGAATGGACATCCATGATCGATCCATCCTACGGTTACAGAGAAAATGAGTATTGGATTAGGTAGTTGGAGATCAGGGTATAGAAATTTGGGTTTAGATATTAGGGTTTACAGATTAGGGTTTATCATTCAGGGTTTAAGGTTTAAGTTTTACAAATTAGGATTTAGGGTTTAGTCCCATTCTTTAACATGTAATCTCACTAGTAAGTATGTAATGTGTATTTTACTTTCAAGAATATTTCGACAATATTTCTCGACAGATCTCCAAGTACAACGATGTAGATGGGTAAATACCCACCTACAAATGTACTTAGAGAACAAATAGAGAAGTGTTGATGGAACATCTTGAAAACTAAATACACATTATACACTTATGTCATAAGTTAGATTAAGTGTTCAAGAATAGTTCCAAACTAGAAATTATCCAAGATTTACTTCTAATGAATAAATATTGGGTGGGTTTCCAAGACAAATTCATGATTTAGAAACTAGGGTTTATATATTAAGGTCTATCTATGTGCCACACATCTATTGGTCATTTATCAGAATTTATTTTCATAATTTAGGTTGAGTGTTGGTCTCATAAACAATGCTAGACATAATTATATATCTACATAGAGTTTGTAGTAAAGCTTATATGAAAATTCTAAACAAACCAAAGAAACAACTATATATGTATTTAAAAATTACAACTAAACAAACCAAACAAACAACTATACATGTATTTTAAAAATTGTAGTAAAAACAAACCAAACAAAAAATGTGTAGCTAAAAAAATATAAAAGAAATAAAAAACACCCCTTCTACATAAATTAGAGAGAAGCTAGCAGATGGTGGTGGTTCAAGTAGGAAGTAGAAGAAAGAAGATGGTGGTGGCAGCAATAAGGGAATCCACACCAGCTAGGATAGTGAAGACTGCAACAACACTGGTGGCAGTCAGGGCAGCAACAACTCCAGTGTTAAAGATGTCAGTAGTGAAGACTGAGACCACGACAGTGACAACAAAGAGGCAGTAGAAGTGGTGCTAGAGACCAATGAGAAAGAAATGCAAATCACCAGAGTGAGGAAGAAAGACTAGATCATGCGATAAAATAGAAAATGGGGGAAAGAAAGTTTTATGAGCAGTTAAGTGGATCTTGGTCGTTGGTTGTTATAAGAAACTGATGACTGAGACTTTAGTGGTCGATTTTTGAGAAGAAACTGACATCATAGCTCAATTTATGTTGTTAGTTAATAAAAAAAACTAATGCCACATGTACTTATCTCTAAAATATACCAAACTGGGTATGATTTAGTCGTCAATTATCAGGGTAAAACAAATGTCATAGCTCAATCTATATTGTCAGTTACCCATATAAAAATGATGCCACATGTACTTATACCTAATTGAAAACTCCAACCTAGCTAAGATTTTATGTGTTAGTTTTTAGAAATCAACTAACGACATAGTTCACTTTTTGTCATCTATTTTCCACCAATAAAATGATGATATATGTACTTGTCCTTGTTAAAAAAATACCAACCTCACTAAGACCTATGTCATCGATTTCTTAAAAAAAGCTGACAATATAAAAAATTTGGGGGAAAATATTTTTGTGGGGCATGTGGAGGAACCCTATTTTGTTAATTGTTTTTTAGAAAACTGACACCACAAGTATTTTGGAGGTAAAAATTTCCATGGTGGGTATGATCTACGACGTCTATCTTTTATTTGGAGTGAAACTGACAACATAGCCTTTTTGGAGGCAAACATTATTTCACAGGAAGGGTTTGTTCTACAGTTTTTCTAAAATCATAACAATAGAATCAAAATTTTCCTCTAAAAGATTGAATTTGCGGGCTAGCTGAGACTTTAGTTCTTCAAAAAGAAACTAATGTGTTAATAAAGGCAGTACCCGTGTTTTTTCTTAATTGACAAGACTTGATCAGTAGTGGCATTTGTGTAATACCAACTAACTCTATAGGCCTATAGCGCCAGTTTCCTATAAAAATCAACATCAAGAAAAGTGACATCAAGGTTAAAAATGTGCTAGTGAACACATTCGTAAAATATATCCAGGACTATCGTCAAGTGACCCTTCTTCTTTGTTGTCCTTCTTGCTTAGATTTGAACCATGGATTAGGAAGCAATAGGTGGAAGGATTTTGTAAGAGACATTATTGGTCTTCCTATTTTAAGTTTTGGAGGTCAAGCCTTCATGGAACAATGGTTGTTGGTTGATTTGGTTGTCAGCCAATAGAAACTGCCAATGGGGATCATCTTCTTTGGGGTTGAAGTGTGAATTTTGGCAGCCTAGCAACTCAACAAAAGATGCCTCTAAAGGGTGGTAGGAATTTCCAATTTATAGACATGTTATTTAGGGTTTGGAGATTTCATAGCCTCCTAGAGTAATGACTGCTTAATGAATGTAAAATGGTAGCCATTGGAAGAAGAAGAGGGGTTGTAGGAGGCCTGTCATTGCATAAGTTTCATCGATGCAAATTGTTGGAATCCCTTCATTCAAGTGGAAGAAATTATCGATTATTGACATTACATTATTTTCATTAGTGCAGCAAGAGGTCAGCAACTCCATCGAATGATGAACTCAATAATACCATAGGTAGATGTTTGCATGTTTTTCATGATTTGATGAATGCTGAAGTTCCATCTATAGACGCCTTCATTGGTCGACAAAATGTGAATTTACATTGATAAAAGAGCACCAAGTTTTCATCGGTAGACAACTAGGGTGTTTCCCGTCAGTAGATGCACACATGAATTTCATTAGTTGGTAGAGATGCAAACTAATAAGAGGAAAAACTAAGGTATGTGTGTAGAATGAAGCACAAGCCTACCATAAAACCTATAAATAAACATAAAACTAAGGGAAACTAAATGGAAGCTAATTCTAAAATAAAATAAGGAATATGAATGCAAAACTAAGCTAAAAATTCAAACAAACTAGGAAAAATTTGCATTCCTCAAATAACCCCAAAACTTAAACATCGCTCATCCTCGATTGACAAAAAATCTAAAATAATTGCCAAATGGATACTCTAAACCCAATCAATTGCCTCACCTTCACATCATGCTTATTTCCCGACCACCAGATGTGGCCAAGATGCCCAACTTTATGAGATCTAAAAATGCATTTATTCATGTCTTTGTTTCCAATTTTCTTCCCTAAAAATAGTTCCTCACTTCTATACTCAATACCAAGCACGTCTATGAAATTTATGAAAGTTCAAAGAATCTCATAGAATTACAAGTATGCATATGATTTGACATTTGAGGTGCATGAAAGGGATAAAAATGTGAGATTCATTGTATCCTTGAACGAAAAATGAAGAGAAGGGATGGGGAGTGAATATGCAAATCTCTTCTCTATTCAACTTGAGATTGCATTTATGCATATACATATTTTGCAACATATTTTGTGTGCTTGTGCACAAATGCAACTTATCTACATTTTAGATGGCATGCCACTATTATACAGAGATCAGTATAGAAGAAGCAAATATAATAGGGAGGGGGTGTGCCACCTCAAACTTAGGGTTTGCCAATTATGACATTTTTTTTCTTTTGGGTGTATGGAAGATAAGAAGTGGCAAAAGAAGTGCAGCAGAGGGGTCAAATTGACATGCAACTTGATTTACAATTCAATGCACCCCATTTTTCTCCAAATCACATTTAGACCAAATAATTATATCATATGGGGAAAAGTGATGATTCAATGATACTGGTCAGTTATAAGAATGATGTGTTTGATCCCTCTTAGTTCCTCAAATACATGTCATATCTTTTTAAGGAAACATGATGTTTGAGTTTTTAGGCCACATAGGGTGATTTTTAGTCATTGGTTTGTTTAAAAATTGGTCATTCAGATGTGTCTCTTCAAGTAAGGTGAGTTAAATGATCAAACATGCATGTATGAAGATATGAATTTGAATCTAAGTAGTCTAGATAATGTCTTTTTTCTCTAGAAAAGAAAAAATCTTGATTTTTAACTAAAGTCTATGCATGTATGCAATGATATGTTCTAAAATTAAAAGACAAAATTTAAAATATACATGGGGGGTTGAAGAAAGATATGTACCATCCGCTGTCCACCTCGAACATAATTAATTACATGTTTTCGAGGAACCACTAAATTAATAATGGAGGGGAAGAATTTTGCAAAGCTCATGCAGGTGGTCCTGGCAACTCATAGAATGCCCAACTGAATGGAAAACTGACAATGACTAGAACCTTAAGAAGAGGAGTTCCATAGTGCACCCAGTAGTTGGGTGTCCATGAAAGCTCATAAGGATTTCTAAATGATTGCAATGGTTTTGTTTTTCACCCTACAACCCATCCAATAGGATCTCCAAATCCTTCTCCATCAGTAGAATAAGTGTTGAAGTGAGTGTATATTGGGAAGAAAAGACACATAATATGAATGATGCCTATCTGATGTCTTCTATGTTGGATCATCCAAGAAAACTAGAGGTCAATCATATTTTTTAAATATGAAATTAGTTGGTGATGATTCCACAATTTGTAACACCATCTGTAACACCATTTGTGGTAGATCAAGTAAAGGATCTAGCTCTAGATTCTACTCATCACTTAGATTTGCATGTTGGACTTATGGTCCTGGCAGGGGGTGAAATATTTCACCAGTAGAGTCATCTAGGTAACATGAATTATGAGATTGTGTATCCCTCTCAACTATCATCCAATAAGAGGTTGGCTTGATGGAACCATTGGATCCATTGTGGACTTAATGTGTTGTTCTACTTCATGCAAAATGTGCTTAACTCATCAGATGGTGTGGAAGGATTTAGAATAGGAAAGTCAACATCATAGTCAATTTACGAAGGTATACAATATTACTCTAGAGGTGGAAGATCCTCATCTAGATCAACTCGATGTGGGATAAAAATTGGCTGCAACAGAGGGTGAAGCTCATGTGGAATGGTCTGTTTTCACCTGAAACAAATAGATAAGCATTGAAGGTTGGTTGTTATTGTCCATATCAAAATCATCCAAGGTTGGATGATCACCGTATACCTTGGGATCAAGGTTGGCAAGAGGGGAGCGTAGTGGAGTTTCATATTCTACAACCAATCAATGGTCATCCTCATGTTGTGACTTTTTGTAATGATGTACTAAAGCCTCAAGTTTAGAGAAGGATGGGATACATGTGTACATGTTGCATTCTCGTTACAGTTCCTCAATCTGTTCCATTGTTGCAAATCTAGAATTGTTGACACTAGGGTAGTCTCCTCCTCATCATCATAAAAAATCATCATTGTTGATGGATCCACTTACATTAGTATTTTTTGACCGATCCTCTACTTTCTTAGATGAAAGGGTGAGCTACACAAGTTGAGCCATCTACGCCACTGATCTTTTGCTTTGGGATTCTTTCATGGAAAGCATTTTCTCAAGACCATCTGATGCGACACTTATGTCAAGAAAAGGTTGATCTTCATAGTATTTATTATCATTGTAGCTCATTTAATGTTGTAGATTGTACTCCCCCACATAAGAAGATTGATTATCAAAGTATGTGGATCAAAGTAATCCCCATAATAGTGTTGGTTTTACACACCTTCATGCTTGCACTAAGGAGTCGTGGTGTTATACTTGGGTGAGGTCTTATGAAGAAACACTTTGAACATAGGGGACATATTTGGGCAGACTGTCATGTCATGATTGAAGTGAAAACATATTTGACAATGTATGCATTATGGTGTTGTCCACTCCATATTATCCGAATTACTAAAAGATAGGGAAGTTATTTATCAGACTAGAGGAGAGTAAGATTAAAGAAGCTTTGCAATTTTTTCAAATTAAAAGAAAAATTGTAACTAATCCTAATTTAAAAAGTCTATCAAATTCCATTGTCACTGACAATGATGCTAAAATTTGATCTTCCTATTTCATAGCCTCAAGTTCACTTAAGATGTGAAATTCCTAGCTTTTACAAAACAATAATATGAAAATACCACCAACAAGTGGACGAGTCTTATCATATCATAGTTAAAGATCAAACCCAAAGGATTACATTTTAAAGAATTTATTAGTCAATTTAAACAAATTAGGAAGAGTATTAAACACAAAAGGTAGTTTATTCTGATTATGTTAAGTACAAGAACAAAAATACTGGATTTAGCTAAGATTATCAATGAATGAAAACATTAAGGTGAGTGGGTTCCAACACCACTTCCTACACTCATTATCTCACAACTTCACAAATAAGCATGAATAAATAACATTGTGGTGAGGTAAATACTCCTTTGGGTATTAGGATTAAATCTGAATAAATATCACTCTAGGCTTGGTATCATGTTACTTAGAGATCCTATACCCATCACCTCAGAAAACATCTATTTGGAGTTCTCATCAAGGATAAAACTGATCCAATCAAACTCCCAAGATCATGAATTTCAAAGTTTTCTACACCCATGATCCTAATAAACATTTTAACCTACTCACCAGACAAGTATACAACCATAAAATGATTGATTCCAGGTGAAACAAGGTTCATAAAGATTTAGATGAGGCTAAAGAACAAAAGTAGGTAGTGGGGATACTTACCTCACCCTAGAATGAGGAACTACTTACTACTCCTAGAAAGATCATAACAAGCAAGGGAAATGAATCATATCTATGGGTATAAGAGATGCAAAATTGGTGTGTGTAACAATTACCTTCATGCCCAGAGATGGGGCTGATCCAACACATCAATAGAGTATACCAAGGATTAATGTTGGGTGACCCTTCTTTGTCATCCTTCAAGCTTTAATCTAATCAATGTATGAGGAATCCATAGGTTGAAGGATGTTGGCAGAGGCATCATCGATCTTCCTCTTTTGAGGTTAGGCCTAGCCTTGGTGGAAAAATGGTTGTCAGTTGATGTGGTTTTCAACTAATGAAAATCATAGACGGGGATCATCTTGTTTGGGACAAGCATGGATTTTGGAAGACAAGCAACTACAGAAGATATACCTCTAAAGGGAGGCTAGATCCTCATATGTATATGAATTTTGTTTAGGTTTGGAAATTACACATCCGCTTGGAGTAATGGTCCCACCATGGTTGTGAGAGGGCGGCTGTGGGAGGAGGTGAGGGGCTGCAAGAGGCTATCGGTGCACGAGTTTCATTGGTGTGTAACACTAAAATCTTATCAATTCATGTGGAAGATATATCATCAATTATTGGAATAACATGATTTTCATTGATACATGAGAGGTCAAAAACTTCATCAGTTGATGAACTAGTATTTCCATCATTAGATGCACGTAGGTTCTTCATTGGTAGATGAATGTTGGAGTTTCATCGGTACATGCCTTCGTCACTCTGCAACACACATATTTCCGTCAGTATAAGATCATCAATTTTTTATTTATTCAAAGCTTGGGTGAATTTCCATTGGTATATTCACACATAATTTTGATTGGTTTAGAGAGATGCAAATCAATGAAAGGTCAGACTAAAACATGTTTGTAGAATGAAGCACAAGCCTGCAATGAAAACCAAGGAATGGATTAAAGTCTTATAAATTAACATAAAACTAAGAGAGAATAAGTGCAAGCTAATTATAAATTAAAATAATTAATATGAATGAAAAACTAAGCTAAAATACAACAAAAACTAAGATAAATATGTATTCATCAAGGTTCATACAAATCACAATTCTTAATGTAAAAATAGAGTACATATAGTGGGGCTAATCCTCACACTCTAGTAAAAACTGTACTCTCTAAACGTTTTCATGATACAAATGAAGAGATGAGTAGAACAAGCTCATGGAGAAAGTAGCGGTGCAAAAGAGAAGCTTTTTGGTCTATAAACCACCCTCCAAACATCATTTACATCCTGTATTCATGTCCTTCGGTAGAGCGCATCTCCACATCAAGCCATACAAATTTTTCTATGACTCTCACCATGAATATCATGGTTTTGTATGGGGTTTGGATGAAACATGATCTCCTCTATAGATGTTCCTATGGTATTTGTATAGCATACCCAGGGATTGAAGTGGATCTATCATCATCATCTAGTAACTGTGAATCATTTCTTATAGGTTGTGATGTTGTAAATTAGGAAATTTAATGACCAATCGAAATACTATAAGTCGTCAGTAAATAAACTCACTCTATAAAAAATTTCATTACATTTCTAATACATCTTGAATCTCCCCATCCTGATATCATATATGAATATATGAAGTTGTTTTACTAACTAGGTGTGCTTTTTTATTATCTTCTCTCCAATATCCAAAGACGGAGAGAGAGGATTTAACATTTTGGCCTATGTCTCAGAAATTTCATGGAGGTTTTATGACTTACCTTTTCCTTGAATTAACTTAAATTAAAAAAAAACTAATCAAATAACAAACTAACTGCATAAGCTACAAAAATGATAAAACAAGTGAAATGCAATACAAACATACAAAACTAAATATAAAATGCAACTAAAACATGATTAATATACATTCACCAAGGACCACATTGTGATAGTGTGAATAGTGAAGGACCATACATCTTTATGCTCCCCGGTCCTCCAAGACCTTTGCATGATTATTTCATGGTAAGAAATTGCATTTCACCTTTTAATGCTAGAGTGGATCATATTCCTAGATAGGTGTTCTCAATCCCCCTACTTTAGTGCAACTACTTTCCACACTCTACGGTCTAGATAATGAGAATCCATACATACATATAATGCCTTTCTTAAAACTTGCTCTACTTTTTCCACTTCAGAAGCTAGGAATAATTCAATCTCTCTGACTTTGTTCCCATTTTCATTCAAAGATAAGGCCAAAGAGTGGTGCTCTACAAAGACCGTGGTACTGACTTGGGAGGATATGAAGACCAAAGTCTTGAAAAAGTTCATATTAAATAGCAAAGCTAACAAAAATGAGACGATTCATCAATTTTTCCAATCATCTGGTCTATGAATTATTTCATGGGGTTCCATAAGATTTTGATGGATCATCCCCACCATGAGGTATCCTTGTGGCAATTAGTGAACTCCTTTATTTGGGATTATCTTAATTGAATAAAACAATGTTGACTCTTGGTGTGGTGCAATAATTGCAGAAAAATCTCCTAAGGAATCTTGGCCTCTCTTTGAGCATCTAGATGAAAATTTTAGGTATCATGCCTCTAGTACACAACTATAATTGGAATGTTGGTGTCTCTCATTCTAGCCCACCACCTCCCTCTGCAACTTAATCCAATTCTTAGTTGATGAAGATTCTGAGAGGCATGATGAGGCTCATAAAGAATCAAGGAAGAGGTACTTCAAACAATGCAATTTAATGTATTTTAGGCTTTAGATGGGGAAGTGAGGTCTGTACTTTATTTTGGAAACAAAATCTCACAAAGCCACATGTACCAATATTACATAGGGAGTGGAGAACTTAGTCAAACTTTTCTTGCAAACTAAACAATGACAAGCGACATGGAGAACCCCCCAACCACAAGGCCAAAGATATGGGTTCAAGTTTGTGAATGAAGTTCTTTTAAGGTTGAGAAATCTTAGGGTAGGTGAAAAAGGATTTGTACACTCATGTAGAAACCATAAATATGTTGAAGAAAATATTGGATCAACTATATTTTACATGTTCTTTCCATGAGGAGAGGAGACTTCCTTCCCGAACAATGGTGAACTCAAACAATGTGGGTGTATCTATGGGTTTTCCTTAAACATCCTATTTCCCACCACATATGCAAGTACCACAACCTCTTCTACAATATTTTCAACATCCTTCACATCAAATTCCACCTCAAAAACCCTAAAAAATTCTAGTGAATGCATTCACCTAAAAAAGCAACTCATCATGGCCAAATGCATATGTAGGAGCCCCACATTTCCAAAACACATCCAATTAAAAACACCAAAGACCATATCCAACTCCACCTCCAAAACAATAGCAACAAGATCCACCTTCCTCCCATGAACAAATTACTTCTATGAACATTTTGAGAAGTGGAAGATTTATTAAACAACCAAAATAAAAAGTAGATACTAGCTGAGAATGAGGCTGATGTTGATTTTCCAACATTGGATAAGACTTTTGTTAGTACTGTGTTCCCAACCAAGAATGATGTTCTTAAATATTTTGTGATACATAGTAATGATTTTGTGATAGTGACTGCTCCACTATATACACCATTTGAGAGTTCTACAATTACTTGTGTTCCAAACATACTTCAGAGTGTTCCTCCAAAAATGCCTCAAAACTATCCTATTGGTCCAACCAAGGCAAGTGCATGTGAACCTCCTTTTCCCGATGCCTGGGATGAACACTTACCATACTAGAAGAAAAATAAACATTCAAATGACATCCTTGATATATTTAAGCAAGTAAAATTCAGTATCACTTTTGCTATGTAATCAAGAAAACCCTTGGCTATGCATTTCTTTTTAAGGATATGTGTACTTACAGGAGAAATACATTGGGAATAATGCTTAAGAAAATAAAGTTGATGGAGAAAGTGAGCTACATCTGGTAATAGTCTCTCCCCATCATGAAGAAAGAACATGGAGACCAACTCATCCTATTCCACATTGCGAGCACCCTCATTGACCATTCTTTATTTGACTTAGGGTCTAGAACATCTATGTTGACTTAGGCCTAGGTATATTGAAGCTGGATAATTGTACACTTCAATTGGCCGACCAATACATCAAGGTTCTATGGGGATGGGTGGATTATGTGATAGTGATGATTGATAATGAAACAACATCAATGTTAGCATAGAACTTTATTATATTAGACATGGAGTTAGAGGACAAGAGTATTCCCATCTTCCTGGGAAGACCCTTCTTGGCTACAACAAATTTCAGAATCCATGTGTGCACTGACACCATAACTGAGACTTCCACAAAAATGAAGTGGAGCCTCAGTATCTTCAATACATCGGCACAAAAAAATGAAAAAAATAAAGATGTGGTATTTTAGGACTTAAATGACCAGTGGGATGAAGAATAATCACTGAATGCTTTTGAGAAGTTTCTTTACTCTAGGAAAGGGACCACAATATTTATGAATAATTGGTAAGTGAAGGAACACCACGCCTAACTGAAGGAAAAAAAAACTTAGATAATTAAGAGGCAACCCACCTAGCTTGCAAGATTTTGGGCTCATACCTCACATTGATTTTTTACTTTTGTTTTTATACTTCCAACAAACACGCACACATATTACACTTGATAGTTTATTTTATTTTTGATGCATCCTAGAACAAGAGATAGGAAAAGGTAACACCCACAAGATGACCAAGTCATTTGAAGATCTAGAAGTCATGGAGAGGATTATTTAGAATTGAATTGAGTGAGCACAAAAAAAATGCTCATAATGGTTGTTCTATCTCTAGATCATCCATGACATGTTCATCAAAAACTTGAAAGTTTCCCTTGTGCATCTATAATGTTTAGTTAGATTGAGAACAACCATTCTCGTCAAAATGAACGTGTTGATAGGCATGGATAATGATAGTTATCTCAACCAAATGACCATGGAACCCTGAACTCCATAGACTAAATGTGATGTTAATATTCCAAGCAAACATTGATGATTCCCCTATCAGTCGAAGCCTACTTCATGTTAAGGACAAAAAGATTCAAAATTTTGGGCAAGGGAGGTAAGCCCTATTGTTGTTGTTCCCATGATCTTAAATTTTTCTTGAGGATATTGATAGACTGATAGAGTGACACATTCAACTATTTATCTTCTTTTTGTATTGCATCGGTTTCATGCCGTATAATTAAATATTTTACATATTTGCATTTTTTGTTTAGTTTTCTTGCATTTTCTTTCCATTCCAACCACACTTGTTTATTGCATGTCATTTTTGATAATTTCTTGTGTGTGCTTATATAGGATTCCAATTTTCATGCTTTTATGCTTAGTAGGTATATTGTGGTATGATTACAGTTTTTCTAACTCAATCTTTCCAAAACAACCCAAATTTGAACTAATTTCCCAAAAATGTGCTTGATTTGAATCTCTACTTACTGAAATTGAATTGAATGAACTTTGACAAATGCTTTCACATTATCACATGTTTGTTTCTATATATCCTCATTCTTTTTATTTATACATATCTGACACCTCTCTTGTTAAATGTTTAGCTATTGGTTGAGGTGAAACCTTGGCAAACCATGAATGGTTACATTTTACTGAAATCTTGTAAGGAAAGTGTAGTTTACCATATTTTCTCATTTGTCATGATTTTTTAATTTGTTAGTGATTAATGTTGTATTAACTTACATCCAAGAAACACTATGTGAAGCTACACACTACTTAAACCCTTTGTTCATCCAATCTCTTCTACCATCTTATCCCTCTGCCTCATGAAAAGATGCTAAAAAGAACAAAAAGAGTTAGCTTTGTCCATCCTCCAAAAACTTGGTGTAACATCCCAAAATTTCACATATGAAATTTGAAAATCTTAATGGAATTTTCATGGTAAATGTTAACCAATCTATTTAATGTAAATATCCACAATTTATAAAATTTTCATCTATTAATGTCTAGTAGTACACATTGTTCCTTTAGGCATTAAATATCTTGACATTATCCTAATATGAAAAGAAATGAGAAATAACTCCTTTTTTCTTTCTCTTAAAAAGATCCCTTGATTTATGCATTAAGATAATATGAAGTCCATGAATAGGTGTACACTATCAATGTTGAAATTTCACTCTAGTTCCTTAAAGAAAGGATAACTCACATTAATTCATATTTTAATACATGTACATTAAGATAATGACTTATAAAAAATTCATGGACAAAAGTTTATGAAAACCTAGATCAATTTGAATAAGTAGATTCTAGACTCCTTAATCCACATATGGTCCAATTTTTAAGTCATTAGAACTCTATTTGGATCCTTAAATCCTTTTTGATAGGATTATGTAATGTTATCAATTTAATTTGATTAAAACACCCTTGATATCTTACCTAAGCTATGGTTCATGTGATTTCATTTGTCACGCATCCCCTACCCCTCTAGTTGTCCACTTCTAGTCAGATTCGGGTATGAAGTCATCCTCTAGCTGGGGATTCATCCCCTTCACCCATCTCTAGGTTGGAGAGGGACTCTACAATCCTCGACTTATTATCCCCTCCTGATATATCTCTATACCACATATCATCCCGAACGGTTTTCCTTTTTGCAATCCTCACAACCACCTAATCAGATCCACCCCAAACATGTTAGGTCTCGAGCCCTAGTTTTGTCAAACTCCCAAAACCCCCATTGGTATCCCCTATTTCTAACTCCACATGTTTCTCTCACCACCCTGACCCCCACTTCTATAAAGGGACCCCTCAAAATTGATCCCCATACACAAAGGAACATAACCCACCAGCCATTTTACCCTTTAGCACCTTCACCCTAACTTTCCATACTCCATCTACATCTTCCAGCAAGGTTGACTCTATCGTGGTGCCGATGGCCATCAAGACACTTGCCAACACCTTGACTCAACCCTAAGGTCCACATAGAAGCTCCATAATGGCATGTTTCACCCTCTAACAGTGCGTTCTCATTTTCCCCTTTTTCGTCTGTCTTCGGTCCCTCTGGGGAAATCACAGTTTCCGGCCTTTGTTTTGAATTCCTCGCCATTATTGGATTCTTTGGTTTGCGGTGGATTTCCTATGTTGAGTCATCTTTGAGTATGAATGAATGTGTCTAAGTTGATGAGTTGTTGGTTCTCAGTAGCTATGGCGGAGGGTGGTTATGGTGCCCCCGACCTTGGAGCATGCCAAGTAAGGGCTTGTTCTGTATGTTACAATGTCAAGAACTCATCCCTGAGTTCAATTTCCCATGACAAGATTAGGAATCGTGCCTTGATGATCATATTCTCATTATGGTTTTAGTGTTCGAAGGAAGAAGAATCACACCTGAATATTCCCAAAATTTTCCCTTGCAACCTAGAGTGTACTGTCACGTTCCTCAGGGTAGCTTCATCTTTTCAGGATTTGCCTCTTTTGCCTTATGACACATGCACAACTGTTACCTACGGGCAATGCGGCTACTCTAAACTGGGCTAGCTAGGCAAGGTCCATTGATGCTAAGGGATAAATCATTATGTGCATGGCTTTTCTATGAATTCCTATTGATTTTTTGTTCAAAAATTCATAGTAATTAATGGGATTCTCAGAAAAATAAGTGTAAATAGTTGTTGGAAAGGATTTTTTGAGTAGAACCTGATTTTTGGCTTTTAAACCCTAATTCAATCATCTCTGAACTTGTTTTCTTAAAAGACCCAAATTAGGGTTTAGGATGTATTAATGATGATAATGAATAAAAATCATGTAATTTCAAGGATAATAGGATTCGATCAAGATTAGGGATACTAAGTTAGGATCTACCTTGCTCCAGGTAAGAGGGTCATGCCCCTATGCATAAGTACTTTGGATGAATTGCATGATTATGTATGTTTTAGGATTTATGCTTTAAATTTCCAAGTTAATGAAATTAAGATAATGATGACGCCTCAGGTCATATTATTGCATGTTGTTTGCTATAATCATAAAGTCTTATGCTTATCATTGATGCTCATTATTTTAATTCTATGCTCATGTAATGATTAAGAAATTAAAGAAGTAATCATGTAAATCATATAGTTGTAATTTCAAGATTAAGAGGGAGAAATCTCATGATGATTAAGATAATGTACTTAAGTTGTGAATTGTTCCTCTTTATGTTATTTTGACTTTATGGCATTGATGAACACTTTGGTACAACTAACATGAGCCTTAACCAGCCTGATGAACACTTTGGTGTAATTATTGGATGAGGACAATTTACATTGATGGCAAGATAAGAACATGATGTTAATGTTTAAGATAAGAGAATTAAGTAACTTACTATTTGTTTCTCACAATGATGGACCTTATAGCCATTATGGTCTTCCTAGAAAATGATGGGATTTCCAAGCATGATGTGCCCCACGTGGGCAGTGATGGAGAGGATACATATAGTAACGTTTCTTAATTCATTGATGTAATGAAAGATAAAGTGTAACGATAATTCATAATGTTAAGCCATGTCAAGTTTATTTCAGTTCAAGTATATATATGCTTATTTTAGTTATTATAACATGCATAGTGCTGATTACTTACGTTGTTGCTTTGTTTCACATGGCCATGGGATGAGATGTCCCTAGATCAAGGAGCAAAGGTATTTGAAGTGAGTGCTTCAAAGTAGAAGATCACATGACTTAGCTTGGTGGGGTGCCATCTACACCTTAGAAGATCCTATATCAAGTTTTCGAGAAGATTTATGTCATAGATTTGTTTCTACTTTTCATGTATTAGATTTTAGTTCAAAGATGAAATAGTTTATGTTATTATTTTTATCTTTCAAGGAACAATGTATGAATCTATATTTCCAAGCTATACATAGTATTTCGTGTAACTTATTGCAATGTATATCATGTTTTGTAATGCTCCTCCATCTATATTTCCAATCTATACATAGTGTTTCGTGTACCTTATTGCAATGTATATCATGTTTTGTAATGCTCCTCCAAGCCAAGTGGCCCATGTCATTGACAACATAGGGTTTGCTTCCGCTGATGTATATATAACTTGGAGGGGTGTTACAATATGGTATCCGAGCAATGAATAGATGACCACTAAGCTAAAGATTCATATGTTCTAACCCTAGGTATAGAAGAATTAGGTGAAAGATATTAGAAATAAAAGTGGAGGTCTAATTAGGAGACATAAGTTAAGATAAGGATTAGGGTTATGTTCCTAGATGTTTTGGATTTTTGTGTTAACTCTAGAATTGTACATATCATGCTCTCTCTTTTTTCCACGTGTTTCTGGTGTGGGACACATGCTCATGGGGTTTTGTAGAGAGAATGTTATGTGAACACTCATGCTTGTCTTGTCCTTTCAAGTGCATGTGATATGGGACATGTGCATGAGGGAGGTACTAAGATAAGTGTGATAAATCATTTCACCTTTGAATATATGAGCGGGCGACATGTATCCAAAGGTGACAAAGAAAACAAGAGCTGCATTAAAGTTTGAGACATATAGTCTCCAAAACATAATTAATTAGATAATAAGACCAAGCATGCATACAATGGGTGATAATTTGACTTGGATACGGAAAAAAATCATGCACATTCTACTAAACAATGTTCTCTACTATTTAATTATGTGTTCAATTGAACGTTATGTATTATTTCTATGCTTATGAATTATGAAATTATGAAATCATGTCAAGTTAACCAATTTATCATGAAATTATGTTAGCCATGAGTAAGTCATGTCTTAAGTATGATAGTGAGACCTTAAGATGATGTTTGAGATTAGAATACACAAATAAGTAAAACCCTAAGGTGGGTAGTAGTGTAAGGAAATTTTGAGCACAAAATTTATTTATGGTGGGTAGAATTGTAACATCCCAAAAATTTCACATATGTACTTTGAAAATCTTTATGGAATTTTCATGGTAAATATTAATCAATCTAGTTAATGTAAATATCCACAATTTATAAAATTTCGATCTATTAATGTCAATAGTACAACTTGTTCCTTTAAGCATTAAATAGCTTGACATTATCCTAATATGAAAAGAAATGAGCAATAACTCCTTTTCTCTTTCTAATAAAATGATCCCTTGATTTATGCATTAAGATATGAAGTCCATGAATAGGTGTGCACTATTAATGTTGAAATGTAGCTCTAGTTCCTCAAAGAAAGGATAACTCACTTTAATTCATATTTTAATACATGTACACTAAGATAATGACTTATACAAAATTCATGGAAAAAAGTTTATGAAAACCTAGATCAATTTGAACATGTAGATTCTAGACTCTTTAATATACACATGGTTTTATTTTGAAGTTATTAGGACTCCATTTGGACCCTTAAACCCATTTTGAGAGGATTTTATATGGTTATCAATTGAATTTGATTAAAATACCCCTGATATCTTACCTAAGCTATGGTTCCTGTGATTTCATTTGTCATGCACCCCCTGCCTTTCTAGTTGTCTGCTTCTAGTCAGACTCAGGGAGGTGGAGTCATGCGATAGCTGGGGATTCTTCCCCTTTACCCATCTCCAGGTTGGAGCGGGACTCTATAGTCCCCGACTTATTCCCTCCTTCCGATATATCTCTATACCGCATCTCATCATGAATGGTTTTCCTTTTCACAATCCTCACAACCACCCGATCGATCCACCCCAAACATGTTAGGGTCTCCAGCCCTAGTTTTCTCAGACTCCCAAAACCCTCATTGGTCTACCTTGTTTCTAACTCCATAGGTTTCTCTCACCGCCCTGACCCCCACTTCTATAAAGGGACCCCTTGAAATAAATCCCCATACATGAAGGAACATATCCCACCAGCCGTTTCGCCCTTCACCCTAACTTTCCCTACTCCATATACATATGCCAAAAAGGTTGACTCTACCATGGTGTCAATGGCCATTGAGGCACCTACCAACACCTCAAGTCAACCCTAGGGTCCACATAGAAGCTTTATGATGGTGTGTTTCTCCCTCTCAATGTGCGTTCTCCTTTTCCCCTTTTTCGTCTGTCTTCTATCCCTCTGTGGAAATCATAGTTTTTGGACTTTGTTTTGAAGTCCTCACCATGATTGGATTCTTCGGTTCATGGCTGATTTCCTGTGTTGAGTCATCTTTGAGTCTGAATGACTCTGGCTCAGTCAACAAGTTGTTGGATCTCAACAGTTGTGGCAGAGGGTGATTATGGTGCCCCCAACCTTTGAACATGCCAAGTAAGGGCTTGTTCTATCTGTTACAATGTCAGGAATTCATCCTCGAGTTCAATTTCCAGTGACAAGATTAGGAATCGTGCCTTGCTGATCGGATTCTCATTGTGGTTTCAGCGTTCGGAGAAAGAAGTATCATAGAGGAATATTCCCAATTTTGCCCTTGCAACCTAGAGTGCCCTGTCACGTTCCTTAGGGGTGGCATCATCTTTTTGGGCTTTTCCTCTTTTGCCTTATTGTACATGCGTAGCTGTTACCTACGGGCCATGCATCCACTCTTAATTGGGCCAGCTAGGCAAGGCCCATTGATGCTAAGGGATAAATCATTATCTGCATGGTTTTTCTCTGAATTCTCATTGGTATGTTCTTAAAACATTCACATTAATTAATGGGATGCTCAGAAAAATAAGTGTAAATAGTCGTTGGAAAGGATTTTTTGAGTAGAACCTAATTTTCTAGCTTTCAAACCCTAATTCAATCGTCTCTAATATGTTTACTTAAAGGACCCAAATTAGGGTTTAAGATGTAATAATGATGATAATTAATAGAAATCATGTAATTTCAGGGATCATATGATTCGATAAAGATTAGGGATACTAAGTTAGGATCTACCTTGCTCTAGGTAAGTGGGTCATGCCACTATGCATAAGTACTTTGGATGAATTGCATGATTATGTATGTTTTAGGATTTATGCTTTAAAATTTCCAAGTTAATGAAATAAAGATAATGATGATGCTTCAGATCATATTATTGCATGTTGTTTGCTATAATTAAAAAGTCTTATTCTTATCATTGATTCTCATTAGTTTAATTTTGTGCTCATGTAATGATTAAGAAATTGAAGAAGGAATCATGTAAATCATGTAATTGTAATTTCAAGATTAAGAGGGAGAAATCCCATGATGTTTAAGATAATGTACTTAAGTTGTGAATTGTTCCTCTTTATGTTGTTTTGCCTTTATGGAATTGATGAGAACTTAGCGGTGATAGTATAGAATCCCATAGTTCCTTTATCTGTTCGTTTGTCCGGTGAAACTAAGATGAGACTTAACCGTCCTGATGAGCACTTTGGTGCAATTATTGGATGAGGACAATTTACATTGATGGCAAGATAAGAACATGATGTTAATGTTTAAGATAAAAGATTAAGAGAATTAAGTAACTTATTATATGTTTCTCTCAATGATGGATCTTTATGGTCGTTATGGACTTCCTAGAAAATGATGGGCTTTCTGAACATTATGTGCCCCACGTGGGCAGTGATGGAGAGAATACATATAGTAATGTTTCTTAATTCATTGATGTAATGAATGATAAAGTGTAGTGATAATTCATAATGTTAAGCCATGTCAAGTTTCTTTGAGTTCAAGTATATATGCTTATTTTCAGTTCTTATAACATGGATAGTGCCTCTTACTTACGTTATTTCTTTGTTTTGCATGGTTGTGGGATGAGATGTCCCTAGATCAAGGAGAAAAGGTATTTGAAGTGAGTGCTTCAAAGTAGAAGATCACATGAAATAATTTGGTGGGGTTCCATCTACACCTTAGAAGATCCTATATCAAGTTTTAGAGAAGATTAATGTCATATATTTGTTTCTACTTTTCATGTATTAGATTTTAATTCAAAGATGAAATAGTTGATGTTATTAGTTTTATCTTTCTAGGAACAATGTATGAATCTATATTTACAAGCTATACATAGTGATTCGTTTACCTTATTGCAATGTATATCATTTTTTGTAATGCTCCTCCAAGCCAAGTGGCCCATGTTATGGACAACACAGGGTTTGCTTCAGCTGATGTATATATAACTTGGAGGGGTGTCACAATATGGTATCAGAGCAAATAGTAGATGGCCACTAAGCTAAAGATTCATATGTTCTAACCCTAGGTATAGAATAAGTAGGTGAAAGATATTAAAAATCAAATTGGAGGTCTAATTAGGAGACATAAGTTAAGATAAGGATTAGGGTTATGTGCGTAGATGTTTTGGATTTTTTTGTTAACTCTAGAATTGTACATGGCATGCTCTCTCTTTTTCCCACATGTTTGTGGTATGGGACACAAGTTCATGGGGTTTTGTAGAGAGAATGTTATGTGCACATTCATGCTTGTCTTGTCCTTTCAAGTGCATGTGGTATGGGCCATGTGTATGAGGGAGGTACTAAGATAAGTGTGATAAATCATGTCACCTTTGAATATATGAGCACCCGACATGTATCCAAAGGAGACAAAGAAAACAAGATTTGCATTAAAATTTGATACATATAATCACCTAAACCTAATTAGTTATATAATAAGACCAAGCATGCATACATTGGGTAGATAATTTGACCTGGAAACGAAAAAAATCATGCATGTGCTACTAAACAATGTTCTCTACTTTTTATGATTATGTGTTCAATTTGAACATCATGTATTACATCTATGCTTATGAATTATCAAATTATGAAATCATGTCAAGTTTACCAAGTTTTCATGAAATTATGTTAACTATGAGTAAGTCATGTCTTAAGTATGATAGTGTAACATCCTAATTTTGTGTAAAATAAAATTTTGGTCTTAATAGATCTTGGACTTCAATGCAAATAAACCCAAAATTTCACATATGGGAATATATGCTTCAATTGTGCCCTAAGGTGAAAATATGAACTAATTATAATGTTGAAACCATGTTCTACTAATTCAGAAATAATTGTATATCAACAATCGATTTGTAATTTAATTTCATCAAATATGAGCCCCTACTTTTTAGACAATACTGGATGATTGAGTATGTGTTTAACTTAAAAAGGGACTAATGAGATATTGTGACTCTTAAAACTAAAATGTAACTGGATTTTTATATTTCTCACACTCAATTTAAGTAACATGAAAAGTCTGGTCTCATATAGATGACCCTAGAGTCCTCAAGTTATTGGGAAAGAAAGCATATGATAAAATCCTAAATAGCATAATTTTGTTACTCAAAAGATATTTATCTATGTGTATGGGCTTTAATTACCTATCATCATCCAAATGTGATGTCTAAGACTCTTTCCTAGAGTTTGCTACTATGTTGATTTACTCAGATGTTCTACACATCTACAAAACCCTAACTTTTGTATATGTTAATTCCCCTACGCCTAAACGACATCCATCAAGCCTGCGACCTTCCACGACTTGTGAGGAAACCTACCACCCCTTGACTATCACCTATATAAGAAGACCCTAATCTGATACCTTCCTCATCATCGAGTTCCTTCTCCCATGAACACCTTCATGATCCAAGTTGATAGGGTCTTCACCGTCAGCTACATGTTCTCTTGTATCATCATGCTCTTACTCGTCATCTTCTATGCCACTGGTCTAGCACCACCCATCACCATGAAGACCACCACACTCACGAGCAACATGCCGCCCCACCTTGGTAGCGACTTGTCTTCCTGTCATGCTACCCTGGATGAAAGGTGCTAAGTGTTCAAGCATGACACATCAACTCAATCCAGAGGGTATCAAGTCAAAGAGGGGTGACGGTCGGCTTCCAGAGAAGTTTTGTGCCTTTCTGCTTCCAGATTCAAGGACATACATCTGACTTTCTAGCCTCCAAAACCAACAAAAGGCCGAGTGACCTAGATCTACAATAGTAAGTGTATTTTAACAATCTCTAGTCCTTTCTACATAAGGAATCCACTTCCATGGATGAACTGCACGATGATCTTTCCCCTTCACACGAGGAGCACAAATTTTGAAGAGAATCCCCTTCTTCCATGGCTGCCACAACAACACTGTCCCTAGCAGTGCTAGAGAGGAGGGCGTTGAGACCTGAGGAGAGATATTGAAGATTAGATCAAAGTGATGTGCGGATGTTAGGATAGGACCAGGAAAAGTCATTCTTCAAGCCATAGCATCTGAGCACCCGTGGATTCTCACCGGAGGACCTGCCCGCGGTGCTGCTCTGTTTTACAGAGTAAACAGAGGCTTCTCATGCTTGGGTAGATGGCGAGCTGCGCTCTACGGGTTGGCGGATCCTGACTGTGAGCGGATCCTATGTGGGATCCAGGGCTTGAAACCCATTACAAGGAGGAGCCTCAATCCTGAACGTTGGATTATGCATGGATGGCTAGAAAGGAAGAAGAATCTTGATTTAAAGGTTTTAGGACTAAACATAGGTTTCTACAACAAAGGTAAGTGGTTCATGCCCATGAGTATTCTTATTTATTAAGCTCAAAATATTTACATGTTTCTCAGATAAGACATTATGATTTATGTGTTCTACTATTCCAAGATTTTGAGTAAGATGTGCAATCAAAGATTTCACACTTCCATGATGGCGTTCTCTCATATACTCAATATCTCAAGTAGATGTATTATTTAGATTTCTTAGAATGATTGAGATTCATAGACCAGGTTCATGAGGAAATTAAAGTAACATATTCCTATAAGATTTCTTAGTAAAGAAGCATATTGATGAATAAGACTACAAGATAACATATGCAACTAAGATTGTCATACTTCCATGATTATTTGATATAGCCATGTAAGTAATATTTCAAGTAGAAATATGCTATTAAGATTTCTTATATAGATAAAGATATGATAACAAAAAGTTATTTAGTTTTTTTAGAATGATTTAGATTTTAGAGTTAAGCACAATGTAAGAATATAAGTTTTTGAACAAAATAAGACATGATCAAGTTTTCAAGATAAACACACTATTAAGATCAGGATGTATTGAGAATTCATTTCATGTTGATGTTATAAGCTTACAATGTACTATGTCATGATAAAGTTCCAAGATTAGATCTTATTAAGATTTATGATTTGAGTCATGATAAGAATACGAGAATAGAATGCTTTAAGATTTATGATGCAAGTGCATTAATATGTATGCTTTAGATTTAAAGGTAAGATTCATATTTTGATTCAGAATTAAACTACTCAATATGTGGGTAGCCATATATTTGAATTAAGATACATGCTAAGGATTATAGACCCAAACTCTATTAAGTTGTAATTTGAGATACATATTCAAATCCAGTAATAGATTCGGTTCATAATTTAAGAGCAGAGATTCAGATCTAGAATTCATTACATGCTCAGTACTCAGTAATTAGTTTCAGATAAGTTCAGTTATCAGTATTCAACTTTAGTTTAGATTAAGAATTAAGTAAGTTTAAACTTAAAATAAATAAGTCAAAATCTTCACATAAGACATTATATGATAAATCCTCATTCAGTAGTCTTGGGACAATTCAGAGGCATCTATTGCCAATTTAGAGGAGTGTTACTCCAATTCAGAGGTGTTGCAACACCAATTCAGGGCGTAGTCACGCCAATTTAGAGACACCTCGGTGTCATTCAGAGGCATGTAGTGCCAATTCAGTGGTACCTTGGTACCAATTCAGGGTGTAGATATGCCAATTCAGGAGGACTTATTGTATAATGGTGGCCACAATCAGATAAAAGTCGTAAATAAAAGATGTCTTAGTTAAGAGAATGTACATAATCTCATCTATAGTTTTGTAAAAGAGATTAAGATAAGATAAATGTGACCCAGGCACCTTAGTGCAGGTCATGAGACCCAGGTACCAGAGTATAGGTCTCCAGAGAAAGATAAGATAAAGTAAAAAGATAAGAGATAAGTTAAAGAAAATAGATAGATTTATGTTTCATATCTTATACAAAGTTTAATGTTAGATTCATTGTTAAAATATTCAAAGATATTTTGTAGCATTTTATCTCTATTCTAATATGTATATTAGAATATTCATGTCACTTACGCTAACAATCATTTTTCTAGTGCATGGCTAGGGACGAGATGTCCGCAGGTGAGAGCAGGAGCAAAATAGATCTCAAAGATTTAGAGCATAAGGACAGAGCATGATAAGATCTGGTGGGGTGCCAACTATAAGATGATCCTCAGGTTTATAGACTCAACAATATGTTTTAATGTTTAGAACTTTAGAGTATAGACTATGTCTCGAGATGTTGTGTTAGTTTTCCATGTGATATCTATCATGTTCCTTTTGTAAGAATGATGAGGAGAATGTTTCATATTTTCACTTTGCGTGATTGATTATATTGTTGTTATGAATGCCATTTTTGTGTAATGCCCCCTTGGGTGCACAAGTTATGGATAAATCTGTGTTTCTTCCACTATATGCATGTGTGCTTAGGGAGGGTGTTACAATATGGTATCAGAGCAACATTATAGTTGGCCACCATATGAATTATCACATTCTTACTTAAGACCACCCTATAAGAAGCTAAGTGAGAGTAGAGTAAAGATTCAGAAAGTTAAGTAGTAGCCCTAGGTATGGAAGAAGTGGATGAAAGATATTAGAACTTAAAGTAAAGGTCCACACAAGAGACATAAGTTTAGATATGTATTAAGGTTATGTGCCAAGATGGTTTGGACTTTTATGTTAACTCTAGAATTGTATATAACATTCTCTCTCTTTTTCCCACATGTTTGTGGTATGGGACACATGCTTATGGGGTTTTGTAGAGAGAATGTTATGTGCATAATCATGCATGTCTTTTCCTTTCAAGTGCATGTGGTATGGGACATGTGCATGAGGAAGTGTTAAGATAAGTGTGATCAGAAATGTCACCTCTGAATAAATGACTGACCAGCATGTATCCAAAGGTGACAAAGAAATAAGAGTTGGCATTAAATGTTTGAGACATATAGTCAGCTAAACTTAATCATATATGCAATAAGACCATGAATGCATAAAAAGGGCATGTACTTTGACATAGATAAGTGAGTTAGTTCTGAGTGAACCAGAACCCAAATCCAACAACAGAGAAGGGGAAATCTAGAGTCCTTGCCATGATAGATGGTGAATGTATAGTTTAGATCTGAAAATTCATTAGTAGTACATGCACATGTACACTTAATAATGATAACAGTGAGAAATTTATACCATGAACATTCTACTGAGCAAGTTAAAAGAATATTAGAGGTAATTGTATGTAAAATATGTAAAACCTAAGGTGGGTAGACTAATTGAATTTTGAGGATGAAATTCGTATAAGGTGGGTAGAATTGTAACATCCTAATTTTGAATAAAATAAATTTTTGATCTTAATAGATCTTGGACTTCAATGCAAATATACCCAAAATTTCACATATAGGAATATATGCTTCAATTGAACCCTAAGGTGAAAACATGAACTAATTATAACGTTGAAACCATGTTCTACTAATTCAGAAATAATTATATATCAACAATCAATTTGTAATTTAATTTCATCAAATATGAGCCCCTACTTTTTAGACAATAATGGATGATTGAGTATGTGTTTAACTTAAAAAGGGACTAATGAGATATTGTAACTCTTAAAACTAAAATGTAACTAGATTTTATATTTCTCACACTCAATTTAAGTAACGTGAAAAGTCTGGTCTCATATAGATGACCCTAGAGTCCTCAAGTGATTGGGAAAGAAAGCATATGATAAAATCATAAATAGCATAATTTTGTTACTCAAAATATATCTATCTATGTGTATGGGATTTAATTACCTATCACCGACCTAATGTGATGTCTCAAACTCTTTCCTAGAGTTTGCTACTATGACGATTTAGTCAGATGTTCTACGCATCTACAAAACCCTAACTTTTCTATATGTTAATTCCCTATGCCTAGACGACATCCATCAAGCCTGTGACCTTCCGTGATTTGTGAGGAAACATGTTGCCCCTTGGCTATCACCTATATAATAAGACCCTAATCTGATACTTTCCTCATCATCGAGTTCCTCCTCCCACGAACACCTTCATGACCCACATTGATAGGGTCTTCACCGTCAGCTACATGCTCTCTTATATCATCATGCTCTTACTCATCATTTTCTATGCCACTGGTCTAGCACCACCCATCGCCATGAAGACCTCCACAGCCACGAGCAACATGCCGCCCCACCTTGGCAGCGGCTTGTCTTCCTATCACGCTACCCTGGATGAAGGGTTCTCAGTGTTCAAGCATGATACATCAACTTGATCCAGAGGGTATCAAGTCAAAGAGGGGTGACAGTCGGCTGCCAGAGAAGTTTTGTGCCTTTCTGCATCCAGATCCAAGGATGAGCATCTGACTTCCTAGCCTCCAAAACCAACCATGGTCGAGTGACATAGATCTGCAATAGTAAGTGTATTTTAATGATCTCTAGTCCTTTCTGCATAAGGAATCCACTTCCATGGATGAACTGCACGATGATCATTCCCCTTCACACGAGAAGCACAAATTTTGAAGAGAATCCCCTTCTTCCATGGCTGCTGCAGCAACACTGTCCTTGACGGCACTAGAGAGGAGGGTGTTGAGACCTGAGGAGAGATATTGAGGATTAGATCAAAGTGATGTGAGGATGTTAGGATAGGACCAGGAAAAGTCGTTCTTCAAGCCATAGCGTGTAAGAACCCATGGATTCTCATCGGAGGACCTGCCTGCGGTGCTGCTCTATTTTACAGAGTAAACAGAGGCTACTCACACTTGGGTAGATGGCGAGCCACGCTCTACGGGTTGGCGGATCTCAACTGTGAATTCTATGTGGGATCCAGGGCATGAAACCCATTACAAGGAGGAGCCTCAATCCTGAACGTTGGATTATGCATGGATGGCTAGAAAGGAAGTAGGATCTTTATTTAAAGGTTTGAGGACTAAACATAGGTTTCTACAACAAAGGTAAGTGGTTCATGCCCATGAGTATTCTTATTTATTAAGCTCAAAATATTTACATGTTTCTCTGATAAGACATTATGATTTATGTGTTCTACTATTCCAAGATTTTGAGTAAGATGTGCAATCAAAGATTTCACACCTCCATGATGGTGTTCTCTCATATACTCAATATCTCAAGTAGATGTGTTATTTAGATTTCTTAGAATGATTGAGATTCATAGACCAGGTTCATGAGGAAATTAAAGTATTATATTCCTATAAGATTTCTTAGTAAAGAATCATATTGATGAATAAGACAACAAGATAAAATATGCAACTAAGATCGTCATACTTCCATGATTATATGATATCGTCATGTAAGTAATATTTCAAGTAGAAATATGCTATTAATATTTATTATATAGATAAAGATATGATAACTAAAAAGTTATTTAGTTTTTTTAGAATGGTTTATATTTTAGAGTTAAGCACGATGAAAGAATATAAGTTTTTGAACATATTAAGACATGATTAAGTTTTCGAGATAAACACTCTATTAAGACCAAGATGTATTGAGAATTCATTTCATGTTAATGTTATAAGCTTACGATGTACCATGCCATGATAAATGTAGCGACCGATAAACAAATCATTACTGATTAAGAGGAATTAAACATTAGCAGATATTGCTGGAAATCACTAAAAATTAATTTTTTTTTGCAAAGAGATCCAAACATAGGAAAACTCTTTCATCATGAACCAATGTATAACATTTACATCCTGGTTCATAAGTACATAACTTGTACCATCTCTTCTCGAGGTTTACAACATCAGTTGCCCTATTAACATTATATACAGACAACATAAGAACCTCGAGGCATCAAGCCAAAATCTCAGATCAATTTATTAAGAACACTAACTATAAACTCCAAGGACCTGAGAGTACATAGACGACAAATAGGACTCTATGTACACATATAAAAGACATGACAACCAGACTCTCCACCTGAGATCTCACTGATGTCCCTGCTGATGTTGTCCTTTCTCTAATGTGGGAATTCTATTTCCTTGTCCGCGTCCAACTAAAAAGTTGGATCCCACAGGGGTGAGACATTTTATAAATTTCCCCAGTGAGAGATATAACTCTTTGCTAAAACATTATTATTGCAGTTTATTAGAATAAAACTGAGCAGAAGGATTATATATATATTTAACAGAAGATACATCACTGTATGAATAGAGTGAAGTAATCTCCTTTCCTAAGGAGAACATTGTATTTACCCATGTTAGAATCATAATTCATCAGCCTACTTGCAATGAATGTAAAGAGATATAAATAAAATCTATGAACTAGAGATGCATAAAAGAAATGTAACATCAGCCAATAAATTTCCGTATTCAATCCTTAAGCAAACATGCTATACGGCTGATTACATTTTACAATCACACATGCCCTAAGGAGATGAGGTATAGCTCTCATACTCCAACCGACCATTGTGAAGTCAAAACCAGTACCATACAAGGTCAATGGAAGAGTTGACTTCCAAGACCTCCCACATCTCGGTTAGTGCGAGACCACATGCAAGACATCTTGTGTCTCTGCTAGATAGCTTTCCAGGGTATACTGGAAACTTCGCAATAGAGTCACAGTGGCTTCTGTACTCTCTTTGCAATCGATAGATTTCATGTTTACCTCCATTGATCCGACATTAATATTATTAGGAGATGTGTACTGCATCTATCCCAATCATCAACAGATTCGTGATACATCCATCCCAGTACAAATAATGAAGGATTGAGAGGTTTAATGTTTACCTTCCATCAATTCCCTCATTGGGACGTAAGGATATGTTCACCCATCAACCCCCACATATTCAAAAATATGAATTCGGAGTTTTGCCACGGAGCAACCCGTTTCACCATCAGTAAATACTGACATTGATGGATCTATGGTCAGGGCTCTACATGATATGATTTCACTTGATTAATTAAGTATATTAACATATTCTTTTAGCATCAGTCAAGTTCTCAAATAGGAATTATTATGAAAATTGCTACAAAGAAACATGTATTATTATCATCAATTACTTCTTAGTCTTTAAAAGACATTGGCATCTTAGTCCCTCAATTCATTACTTGAAAGTTCACATCTCTCAACAACATCATTATTATACTTATCAAATCTGGGTATTCATACCCTCAGATCATTACTAATCACTGTTACCAATTATTAGGTAACTATTACCTCTAGGTCCTCAGACCGAGGTATACATGATACTTGTTACACAAGCATCTCACATGGCTCACAAGGCCATAAAGTGTCTTGTCACCTTTCACTAGGCAACCAATTGTTCATATGGCTCACAAGGCCAATCCACATCTATATCAAATAATCATCATAGGTCATATTTGGCTATGTTTATCATATCATGATACCTGTATGGTTGATATACATAATAACAACCATAAAAATCACTTATCACATCATGTGGTACAATAGTAACACCATCATTCCTTTATTAGGATTAGGATTTACTATCAAATAGGATTTTCCATTCCATTGCTCAATTTAGGGTTAGGATTTCCCATTTCACATTAGTTAGGGTTTCATGTTCACATTATTAGTCCAACCCTAATATATTGCTCCACACTTCTAGGAGCATCCATTGACATCTCAAGTATTCACTTAAACTTATTACTTTCATCATATACCATCAATGATTATCAATACAAGGTATGAGATCATTTCTCATCCTTTCCATGGTATGATTATATCATACTCATTAGTTTGGCTTATCCTTTTCTCAAGGTATATAGCCCATGCTTATCAAAATACATCAAACTCATTACATCTTATTGTAATAGTTTACATAACACTCTCCATGTGTTTCTTATCCAAAAATATTCGATTAGAGGTTCATCAAGGTATATCTACCTTGAATTGCTAAACATAATAACTATAATGTCTTGATGTATCCCTTCTCTCATCACTTCTATCTTGCATGAGTTTATTAACTTATTTGTATTAAGGTATTTCCCTCTTAATACTTTTAACCACTAACCTATCACCTTTATCATGTAGTGCATAGAGAATTGTCCAACTATCTTTAATGACATGGACTTATCTCAAGTGAAGGCATTGCTTGCTATAAGGTTACCTATAATCAATCACTTTAGGTACTTCCCTTATCAGTGTATAATCACTATTCCATTATTAGGATTAGGTCTCCCATACCATCACCCTTTATTAGGCTTTCTCATCACATTGCCCATAATTAGGATTTATTATTCATCCCAACTAGGGTTTCTCATGGCATCACCCTCAATTAGGGTTTCTCATGGAATCACCCTCAATTAGGGTTTCTCATATGTCTTTACCCAAAATTAGGGTTTCATGAAGTATCTTCTCAAATTAGGGTTTTCCATGATGTTACCCTGAATTGGGATTTCCCATATTATCATCTTAGTTTAGAGTTACACCATTACCCTAGATTAGGGTTTCATCTGATATTGCCCTAAATTAGGGTTAGGGCTCAACAACCTTCTTGATTAGGGTTTCATGATCTATTTATTAAGGATCATACCCTAACTACAAAATTATTCATGTTGAAGGTGTTAGGGCTTGACTTTTACATGATTATTGTAAATGTATGAATTCCTCTCTCTTCCATCCTCTCTAGGATGTCTACGACTTGAACCTTGATTAGATTGAGTCTACTCTTTATTCAAATTCATGCATTTAGGGTTAGCATGATGTATTGAATTATTGCATCATTATACATCAATGATTAATCCCATTAAGGGTACCAATCATTTAGGTACATTAGGTGTCCAAATGTTTTGATCAATTGAACCTTCAATTACATGAGGTATCCAATTGGATTGACCAAGTTGTGCCCCAAATGATTTTTGATTTCTTAGACCCCAAACGGTCTTGGTCTCTCAGAGCTCAAATGGTTTGAAACTGTTTGGGAAAATTGCCCTTGAAACCATTTAAGAAAGAAGTGTATTGAAACCGAATGGACTTGGGTCTCCAAACAGTTTGAGATCATTTGGACCCAAATGGTTTTGAGAACATTTGGACCCAAATGGTCTTGAGACCATTTGGACTCAAACGGTCTTAAGACCGTTTGGTCCAAACCCTCTCAAAACCAAATGGACCAAAAAGGTCTATCAACACTTAAATAATTCAAGGTTTCAATCAATGAACTGACTGTCAATTGAATCCTTGATTCATTCTTCAATTGAACTATTGAATCATACTTCAATTATACCATCAATTAAGGTTTTGAACCCAATTTAACTAGGATTTATATTCAAGAAACCTTCAATTAGGGTTTTGAAATTGAGGAACCTTCAATGATTAACATTGTGGAACTGATTCAATTGAAATCAATGAATCATCATCAAATTATGATATGACCTGAACTCAAATGGTCTTGAGGTCATTTGGATGACATCCAAATGGTCTTGAGACCGTTCCCCATCCCATCATTAAAATTTGTGAAATTCAATTAAGATTTGGATCATTGGATTGATCATCAAATTAGCTATTGATTGCATTTCAATTTGATATCTCTAGATATTCAAATACTCAACCATACTCAACCATAGACCTACAAACGGTCTTGGTTGACCTCCAAATGATCTTGAGACCATTTGGGTGATCTCCAAATGGTCTTGAGACCATTTGGGTTAATCATCCCAAAGTTTTATATCAACCAATTGAAATTTCAGCACTTAACCGGATTAGGGTTTGATAATTGATTAACCTTCAACGGATGAACCCTTTGGAACTAATCAATTAAATTTAATGGGTCATCAACCATCAACATCAGCCTATGAGCTCCAAAGAGTCAACCATTTCAAACGATCAACCACTGCAAACGGTTTGAAACCATTTGGTTTCTAACGGTTTGTTGTAACCGTTTAACCAATTTCAATGAAACCGATTGGTTTCCAACTTTTGAAACAGTTTTCCTAGGATATTTTTCAGGTGTGTGCTTAGGATGATGTCATCATCATCAAGCTACGATCCTTCAAATTTTTCTGTAATTTTCATGGTGGTTCTATTGATTTGATCAAGTGAATTTCAAGAAGAACAAATGATCAACAATTGATAAGGAATTGAATGCAATAACAATAGTAAGGGTTCAAGTTAAAAAAGTCATCTCCAATTGAACTTCAAAGATTCAAGCTCACGTAAAAAATAGTGGATGCAACTCCTTTCACTATCTGAAGGCTCGTCCTCAAGCTTTGAGTGAAAAGGAATGGTTAGAAATGAAGATGGGATTGAGATAAGAAGAAATCATGGATTGATTTTTGATTTCCACCATGGAAATAAGGTGAAAGGAAGTAAAGAAACTTACCAACAGGTTGGGGGTCTTCCTCCTGATCCTCCAAAGTTCCCCTGGTCGTTTTTCAAGAAAAGAGAAGAAGTGGATTTGAAAAAGCCTTTGATTTAAGTTGTAAAAGGTGTTTTTATAAGGAAATCAATGAGAGAGAAAATGCCTTATAAAAATATTTTAATTCCAAAATTGGTGCCACCTCTCCCCCCTCAATTCCTTGCATGCAAAGATATCTTCCTCACCTCCGAATTTCTCTCCATTATCCATGAATTAAAGGAAAGCAAATTAAGCGCCTTAAATCATATAATACTAATATCCATACGTTAGTGGATATTTCTTTTTCTTTTCTTAATGTGAGTGGGTTCTCCACTCATGTAGATATTTCCATTGCCTTTGCAAGGAACAAGGACGTCTACACTTTTTGATTTTCAACCAACACAATTTTGGTTGAAGGGCAATTGACACGCTTTTACCGTGCGTAGAACACAAGTGTACACGTCAATGTAATATAGGCCTTTGTGAGGCCCGAGTCGAACTCAGGGATACGTGAATTGTCGGAGACTACTACTAACTACTCGCAATCAGCTAGACCGATTAAAGAGTTGGAAATTGTTGTTAAAATTAAAAGAAAAAGAAAATAAAACATAACAAAGCAATTGATTAAATGTTTGGTTTAATCAATTCAAAATGAGATCTTTAGGATTGCAGTTTCACCGCGGGTTTTCATTGTATTAAATTCTATTCGGTCATTCAAATTTATCTCTCTATCCGGGCAGTGGCCTGAAATTAGAATTGCCCACTGTCGTGGTACAATTCACTACCTACGTCTAGGTTGGTTCCACCATCGTAGTAACATATACCCTAAACTAGGTGCATTAAAATTGATCTCTCGGTATCCACCATTAACCTTACACCACCTTGTTCGAGTGATTTGTCAATTAATGTAAATTCTGTCTCTTTTCAACCATTAATTCTTCTTTCAAAGTAATTAAGGGCATACGATTATTATTATGGTGATCAAGCATAACAATATAATTGAGAAAATGAAATTATACCACGGATTTAAGAGATAAAATATGAATTACTATGATAAAATTGTCATACAATGAATTCCCAGGCTACTCCCGGTCCTAAAGACAAAGGGGATTAGCCCCGCATGTTCATCTCAAAGCAAAACATGGTAGATAAAAGGGGAAACATGGAGAAAAACGTGATTGAGTGGTGAAACCCCTGAACAGAGAAGATCCAATCGCTCCTTGGCGTAGAATATGTGTTTTCCCGCCTTTCGGTGGTGGAAATCGTCTTCTTCGGCATCCGGAATGAATGGGGCGTGCTTCTGGGCTTCGTTCTTCTCTCCACACCTTCTCGGGATGTGTGCAGTGGTTAATGACGTGAATGATTGCTCTTGGCCGCCGTCATTAGGTATAATCACCGAGTTAGGTCGCCAAAATATCACAGCCGTCGGATTTATATCAATCTGAAGCAAACATGTATCTGACGGTGTCGATACCATTGACACGAGTCGATGGTATCGACCCTGCACTGTATCAGTTGGATTTCTTTCCTTTTCTTTGTCGCAACTGATGCCACCTCGATACCATCGACACGGGTCGATGGTATCGACATTCTTAGGCGTCGGTTTTGTCCTTTTACCGTCATTGTAGATCCACTAATCGATGGTATCGACATTTGTGTCGATAGTATCGACACTCTTTTCTCTAGCAACCTGATGGTATCTCGATACCATCGACACTCCTGTCGATAGTATCAAGATTTTGCTGCTCCTTGCGGCTGGCAACCTGTGGTCCGTTCGATGGTATCGACCACTGTCGATGGTATCGACAACAGCAGATACTTGTTTTTCCTAAAATTTCAACATGAAACCACATAAGATGAAACAAAACATATTCTTATGTTAAATTATGCTCAAAATACTGAAATAAGGGAGATTTGACATAAAGAATGATCATAGACCAAAACAAATGAATTATGCAATATTAACCACCAAAATGACTAATAAATGCATAAAACACAAGTAAAATATGTCTCTAAATGCGACTCAAAATCATCGCATCAAACTCCCCTAAGCTTGAACATTGCTCGCCCTAGAGCAACTAAACCTTAGAATAGAATTGCCAGAGTCAACTAAAGAACAAATCATCACAACCAACATCCCATATGATCCCCACCGGACATTCACATTCTGGCCCTCGCTAACCACGGAATGATAATTACCCTAAAGGCGACAATAATCATCCATAAAAGATATCTACCTCCAAACTGATGAACACTATCATATAAGGCAGTTAACATAATAAAATTTGCCGGTCCAGACTCGGTGCATCTTGTGATCTCCTATACTATGTTGCTCACCCTAACTACCATCTACATGGAAGCAGTTCTCCTGATATTCACAAGTGAGGAGAAAATCACGGTGGCCTACCAATTCGAGCAACAGGTAGATGGAATGGGTGGCTGATGGAAGAAATGGAAGCAATATACAGTTTCAACATGCATAAAACAAAAATGCCCTAAATGATGCAATTGCACATGAAAAATGCCCTAATGCCTACGATTGGGTGGAATGATGCATGCCCTAACATCCCTTCTCAAAATGAGATGGATATCTAACTGAGCTACATCATGTACTTACTCATCTTAAGGCGCAAGTGAGATTATGTTCCTTTCTCCCTCTTATTCTACTTGCTTCTTACTAACTTTCTTTTTTTTTCTTTTTCATTTTTCAGATTTTTTTTCTTCTTTTTTTTTTCTGGCCCTTATATCCACAAATGACAATGAGTAATTTGTTGGGCTTACTTTTTCTGCATAACTCAAATATTTGAACTAATTAGAAGGTATGGAACAAATTAATTCACCATTAAAGAAGGAATTATGTACATGATGTACTCTATGCATAAAAATTATGAATGCAACTAAATGACATGCACCTAAGGATAATGTGCATGTATAACTATTCTATTTTTTTTATTTTTCATACAAAACATATAAAAGTGGTTGCAATGCAAAACGTGTCTACATGACATGCAATTGTGAAAAGCAATTGGGTGGAAAGATCACAAGACTAATTGACTAAACCTTTGAAAAGTAGTATGTGTCCATCCTTACTGACCTTTGTAGTAGTTAAGAGGTTTCTCTCTCTTACTTCAAATTAGAGTCTCATTATCATTTGGTCAGTTTAGGCTCAAACAACCAATTCCGTCAACTTTTCATGAATCATTAGGAATGTACAGTTGTGATTTTCTATTTTAAAGTTGACAAAACCAATCATTTTCTTAAGTTATGTGCTCAAAGTTGAACAACACTCAAGCTTGCGAACACTCAAAATTTTTTAATTTTCCCTTAATTCCCATGTACATGCAACTGAGATGACACAAGACCTAAGACATCCAAAATTACACTAGATAGAACGTGGATCCTACAAACAAACTAAGATTATAAGAAATAACAAGAACAAAAGCAATAAAACTAAAAATAGAGAAAATAAAAGATAGAGTTGTTCCAACACCCCCCCAAGCTTGAATTCGACTATGGCCTCATAGTCAAAAACAATCTTAAAGGTTGGAACAGAGATACCGATTCACTCTTCTGGCGGAGGCTGGTATTGTGGAGCTGTGTGGTCCCAAGATGGGTACTCCCCCTGAAAACTCGGATCAAACTGGGACATAGGTGGAGGTTGTGGATACCCCCAAAGTAGTTCTGGCTCCAGTAGTGATCATAAAAGGGTTGCTGCTGCATCTCCATCCTATGCAACCGGTCATGAATCTGTTGTTGGTTGCCAAGGAGGAGGCGCTCATTCTCGAAGATCGCCCACTGATTGTCAAGTAACCGGTTCGTAGTATCCTGAATACCGGTATATACTATAGTGTGATGTTGTTGCGTCTGCTGTATGTCCTGCAACATAGCATACATGCCATGCATCGAATATACATCCTCGCTTGGCTGTGAGGGCGGTGGTGGTGCAGAGGCTGCGAAGATGAAGATGCACCCGGATGCATGCGAGGACGCTTCCTAGGTGCCACTCGTGCCCGAAGAGGAGTGTAACCCTCCTCTTCCTCTTCAGCCTCATCGTCATTATTGTTGTCGTCGTCGTTGCCACTGTCTTCATCAGAGTCAGCAATGGCTGTGATGGGCCATCGGAAATATTGAGAACCCTCGATATTGAAGACAGGATCGGGAAGCGAACATTCTTGGTATGTGTGGTTTACATGGCAGTGAGCATAAGGTAAACCATCCTGAAGCAAGATGAGATTTGATCGGTGAATATGTTACAAATTGACCTTGCTTCTGTTGGAGAGAGGAGTCAAGGTTGCAAAATTCAATCCAAGGTAGGAGGCCAGCTTTGTGATGAGCCCTCCAAACTGAATTGGAGCTTTCCGCGTACTCCTCTTTACCGCCAAAACGCGCGTTAAGAAGAATGCGCCCAAGTTGCATTCTTGGCACTTCAGTAGCTTGTTCATGAAAAACAGGTCTGTCTCCCAAAACTTGCTGAGAGCCAGATCACTCCTAACAAACAAGGTAGAACACAACATCCGGTGGAGAATCTGTACGAACGGATGCTTGAAGTCAGCTACCACTGCATTGTGGTAGCTCACCGATTTGCCTGGAGGCACCGTCACAAGCTCGGCGAAGATCATGTCGTAGTTGGTACGGTTGTCCGGCCGCCGGTAGTCAGACCGCGAATGATTCTGGTTGTAAATCTCGTTGAACTGATGGAGTGTAAGGTTGTAGTCATTGTTGTACAGCCGGAAAGACACCCGACCCTTGATCCACTCGCGGTCGGTGGCTATGATGTCGTTTGGCACAACACAGACGTCCAGCGATGCCATAAACTCAGCCACCAGCTCCTTGTAAGTAGGCCACTCACCGAAGAATGGCTGGCCATCGGTGTGGTACTCCAGCTCATCGGGCGTCCTGCTCATGTGTCAGGCCTGCCCCTTCAGAACGTAGGCGAGGTTGGCTTCGAACCCCAAGTTGCGGATTGTCTCTCGTTCAACATAACGGGTCGGCTCGATTTTTCTCTTCATGATCTCCTCGTAGATCTTCTTGACCTCCGTGGATGGATGAATAAGCCGTGGGCGTGAAATCGAAGCAGTAGGTGGTGGCATAAACTCCGGGATGTCCATCGGGTTAGCGCGTGAAGAAGATGCACCAGCAACATGCACCATGGTTGTGACAGAAGGAGGAGTAGAGAGAGAGCTCGGTGAAGATCGGAGAAAGAAATCTCCGCTCGATGAAGAACGTGCTCCTTGTTTCTTGTCGTCGGGCTCGGATCGCTTTGGAATATGCTCGGCACAGGTGGAGGAGGATTGCTCTGGAGTTGTTACGTCATATGACGACAATCCTTCTCATATATAGCCTTGGTCGGCGTTGTTGTATGCCCGTTGATACCATCAATGTGGGTCGATGGTATCGACACAGGTAGCACAATTCATACTGCCGCTAGTATCGACGGTCGTCGATGGCTGGATCTGTGGGGCCCGGATCGCTGACGTGTCGATACTATCGATGCGAGTCGATGGTATCGACCCGTCCCCCGGAACGAATTTCTGGTTGCTGCGATCGTCGTAGATCTCTCCTCGCGGATTGTTGATGTGGATCATCGATACTATCGACGCGAGTCGATAGTATCAACTCTCTGATTAGGGCAAACCCTCGCGAGGCCAGCCGGTGCTTTCTATATGTGAATGTGTCGATACCATCGACAGGCCTGTCGATGGTATCAACTTTACTGAGACGATTTCTTCTGAATATCTCTAGAGATCTCACGAGTATCGACACCCATGTCGATACTATCGACCTCTGCTTGCGATCTCCCTGTTGGTATGTCGATACCATCGACGAAGCCGTCGATAGTATCGACGCAGTGCGATTTCTGCAGTCGCCAACCTGTACCATGGTCGATACCATCGACACAAGTGGCGATGGTATCGACTCTGCCTCAGCCCTGCACATGTAGCAAACGATCACAGTATCTTTTTTACACTAAAAACAAAGTCAAAACAAATCAAACTACGAATGTAAAAGAACTAAACTAAAGTACTGATGGTTGGGTTGCCTCCCAACAAGCGCCCTTATTTAATGTCTTAGGCTAGACGACTTGAAGCTCATCATGAATCCAGAAGTGCAATGAGTTTGACCTCATTCACTTTCCTCGTGTAATCTTCACCAAAATACAATTTCAACCTTTGTCCATTGACCAAAAATGTGGTCTCGCCATCGCGCACCATGATTGCGCCATGTGGTCTGACCTCTTCTACTGTGAATGGTCCACTCCATCAGGATTTCAGCTTCCTGGGATGCATCTTCAGCCTGGAGTTGAACAAAAGGAAACGATCTCCTTTCTTGAAAATGCGCATCTGAATGTGGTGATCATGAATCAACTTTGTGCGCTCCTTGTATATCCTAGAGTTTTCATATGCATTCATTCGCAGCTCATCCAGTTCATTTAGTTCAAGTAACCTCTTCTTTCCCACTTCATCATAACTCAGGTTTAGCTTCATCAGTGCCCAATGTGCTTTGTGCTCTAATTCCATTGGTAAGTGACATGCCCGACCATAAGCCAACCTAAAAGGCGTGGTGCCTATAGGTGTCTTGTATGCCGTCCTGTATGCCCACAATGCATCCGGTAGTAGAGTACTCCAATTCTTCCTTGTGGAAGAGACTGTACGCTCCAATATCTTCTTAATCTCCCTATTGGAGACCTCCACTTGTCCTTGAGTTTGCAGGTGGTACGGGGTACCAATGTTATGTTTGACCCCGTACTTTATCAACAGTGCCGTGAACTTTTGATTCCGGAAGTGTGTACCTCCATCACTTATGATCATCCTTGGTACACCAAACCTGCAGAAAATATATTCTTTGACAAACCTACACACTACAGCGGAATCATTAGTCCTTGTGGGTATTTCCTCTACCCACTTCGACACATAATCAACAACCAAAAGAATGTACAAATTAGAATTTGAGGACACAAAGGGTCCCATAAAATCTATGCCCCATAAGTCAAATACCTCAACCTCCTAGAATACATTAAGGGGCATCTCTTGTCTCTTTGAAATGTTGCCCGCCCTTTGGCAGGAATCACATTGCCGCACAAACTCATAAGCATCCCTAAACAAGGTAGGCCAGTATAGGCCACTTTCCAGTACTTTTGCTATAGTGCGACAGCTTGCATGATGGCCGCCCATCGGTAGCGTGTGACAATGGAGAAGAACACTCTCGTATTCCACCTCAGGTACACACCTGCGTAAGACTCCATCCCTGCATTGCTTCAAGAGAATAGGGTCATCCCAAAAATAATATCGTAGAGAATGGAAAAATTTCTTCTTCTCTTGATACGTCCAATCATCCAGGATGATTTTACAGGCAAGATAGTTCACAATATAAGAAAACCACAGGTCTTTAGAATTCACTTTCAAAATCTGTTCGTCCGGAAATGCCTCGGTAATGGGTATGTGTAAATCTTTTTCATCTACCCTCTCTAACCTAGACAAATGGTCCGCGACCACATTTTCAATCCCTTCCTTGTCTTTGATTTCGATATCAAATTTCTGTAAAAGCAAGATCCACCTAATCAATCTAGGTTTGGCATCTTTTTTCTCCATCAAATACTTAATGGCGGCGTGGTCCGTCCAAACCACGACTTTCGATCCAACTAGATATTGCCAAAAATTTTCAAAAGTGAAAACAACAGCAAGTAATTCTTTCTCGGTAGTCGTGTAATTGAGTTGGGCGTCATTCAAAATTTTAGATGCATAAAAAATCATAGCGGGTTTATTGTCCACCCGCTGTCCCAACACAGCTCCAACGGCGAAATCCGATGCATCACACATGAGTTCAAACAGCTTGGTCCAATCCGGTGTTTGCACAACTGATGCGGAAATCAATTTCTCCTTAAGCACGTTGAACGCGTGTAGACATTTTTCATTGAAGTCAAAAACAACATCCTTTTCTAAAAGCTCAGATAAAGGTTTGGCGATCTTAGAAAAATCTTTTATAAAACGACGATAGAAACCAGCATGACCTAAGAAACTTCACACCCCTTTCACGAAAATTTGGTGGGGGCAATTTGGAAATCACTTCAATTTTTACCGGGTCTACCTCCAAACCTTTGCTAGACACTTTATGTCCTAGAACTATTCCTTCACTCACCATCATGTGGCATTTCTCCCAATTGAGGACCAAATGTGTGTCCTCGCAATGTTGTAAAACCTTATCCAGATTGTAAAGGCATTCATCAAAAGATGCACCATAAACCGAGAAATCATCCATAAAAACCTCTAGACAGCGTTCTACCATATCTGAAAAAATGGCGAGCATACAACGCTGAAAGGTCGTCAGTGCATTACATAATCCAAAAGGCATACGGCGGTACGCAAATGTTCCATAAGGACAAGTGAAGGTGGACTTCTCTTGGTCCTTAGGATCTATCGAAATCTGATTGTACCCCGAATATCCATACAGAAAACAAAAATGTGATCGGCCGACTAAGCGCTCTAAAATTTGATCAATAAACGGAAGAGGAAAGTGATCCTTCAGCGTAGCGGCATTCAATCGTTGATAATCTATGCAAACACGCCACCCGGTTACCAAGCGGGTGGTGACATGTTCATTTAAGAGATTATGGGTAACCGTGATTCCCCCCTTTTTAGGGACTACCTGCGTGGGACTCACCCATGTCGAGTCAGAAATGGCATAGATGATACCTGCGGAAAGAAGCTTAATCACCTCCTTCTTCACAACCTCCATCATGCTCAGATTTATTCGACATTGCAGTTGAATCACCGGCTTCGCTCCCTCCTCGAGCTGAATCTTGTGCTGGCACAAAGTAGGGGAGATCCCCTTGATATCTGCAACAGACCACCCGAATGCTCCTCGGTGGTTCTTTAGCATGATCAGCAACTGGTCCTCCTCCTCAGCACTCTGATAAGCAGATATAATCACAAGCAACTTTTCTTCCTCAGCTAGAAATGCGTACTTGAGGTGCGGTGGCAAAGGCTTCAACTCCAATTCTGGCGGGCTGATTAAGGATGATTGAAGTGGTGGTGGGAGTTTGCCTAAATCTTCATAGTACCTTGCATAGAAGCACGACAACATATGAAGCATCTTGGCGCAGTCCTTCAGTGATTTACTTCTCATCCAATCATGAGTAATATTGACTAAACATGCCTCAAGTGGTAATTCTGGATATGCGTCAAAAACCGAATTTGCTATAGCCTCATCTTCAGTAGAGGGAGGAATGTCCTCCTCCTCATCGTTAGGAAAACCTACAGCCTTGCAAAGGGATACCACCTTGGTCTGCTCCATGATGTCCACAGCCAAAGTCCCTTTTTCCACCTTGGTCATTACATGGGCCATATCTAAAAATGGCTTCCCTAGACAAAGTGAAATATTATTATCAAAATGTTTTACCATGTAGCATTGCTCCTTGGCCTTAAGTGACGTAGTGCTGGAAGGCATGACCATCTCGAAGCGATCATCGGCTATACCTAAGGTCAAACGACCTCTTCCCATCTCAAGTATCATGTCAGCTGTAGCTTGGAAGGGTCCTCCGAGTAGTAACTCATTGCCTTGTTCATCTTGCATCTCCATGACGACAAAATCTGCTGGAAATACAAATCTATCTACTTTCACTAGCACATCTTCACAAATACCATATGGCTTTACCACTGAGTTGTCTGCCAATTGGATTGTCATGTTGCTCGGCCGTGACTCTTTTAATCTCAGCTTATTAAATGTAGAGAGGGGCATCAAGTTAATGCTTGCCCCTGAGTCACATAGCGCTTCACCAAACTTAACTTTCCTAATGTAACATGAGATGTTGAAACAGCCTGAATCTTGCCTCTTTGGTGGCAATGTGCCCATGATGAAGGCACTCACCTGCTCCTTAAGCACAACAACCTCTTTTTTCTCTTCTTTGTAATGATGTCTTTCATAAATTGGCCGTAAGAAGGGATTTTCTCAATTGCTTCCAATAATGGGATGTTGACTGAAAGCTTTCTGAAACTGTCTAGAAACTTTTTAAATTGGGCATCCACTTTCCTTGCCTTTGCACTGTTCGGATATGGGACCGGGACAGCCTGTGCCCTTTGATGCGGTGGCACATAAGGTGTCCTTTTCTGCGTCTCCTCCTCATTTGCAATAGGAGCTTTAGTAGCATCCACTGCTATATCCGCAACTAGTTCTGTGACCCGTATGGGCAGCTCCTCAGTGGCCTCACCTTCAATTTCTGCTTGGGGTTTGCTTGGTTCATCGGCTCTGGGAATTAACAGTTTCTTGCCACTCCTTAGCAAGATGGACTTTGCCTGTTGGTTTCCTCCTGGAATATTAGTGTTACCCAGAAAACCTTGGTGCGCCGACTTCTTCAAATTGGCTATCTCCGCTGCCATTTGCACCATGGACGTCTCTATTGTCCTCATTTGAGCCCCATGGCTCTACAGTGTCTGCCCGAACTGGTTCATAAACTCCCCTTGTTGCTTTATCTGCTGGCCAAAAGTAGTCATTAATTCCTGATTTTGCTTTATCACTTGATTGAGCAACTCTGTGCTCTTATCCTCCACTACGGGCTGGGGTTTTGCATCTGGATCCTGCAAGAAGTTGTTGGTCTTTCCAGGAGAACTTATTGTCCTTCCTCCATGAATAATCATTATTTTTGTAGCCTTGCTGCTACCTCATGAATTTAACTTGAGCCTCATCCTCGGACTCAGTATCCTCCTTTGCAAGTAGTTTCTTCGCGAGAAGATCCATCTTCTCATTCATCTCCTTAATTGTTTTAGATTCCCCTACCACTCGAACATGCTCCACGACGTCTCTATCGCCCCACGATTGCTTCTTGGCCATGTTCTTAAGGATTTCCCAACACCTGGTGTCTGTGTTGTTCAAGAAGAATCCTGAGCCTGCTGAATCGAGGTTGCTTCTATCATGCTCGGAGAGAGCAAACTAGAAGATCTTGACCTGTGTCTCCTTGTCAAGCCCGTGATGCGGGCACCGCCTAAGCATGACCTAAAACCTTTCCCAGGTCTCAGAGTAGGTCTCTCCTGCTTTCTGGGTGAAGTTGTGGATCTTCCTGATCATGTCATTGGTCTTCTCGGGCGGGAAGAACCTTTCAAAGAAAACCTCCACCATGTGGTCCCAGGATTCCACATATTCATCGTCTAGGTTGTGCAACCACTCTCATGCGTTTCCCGCTAGAGAACTCGGAAAGAGCTTCAAGTAGAGAACATCTTGTGGAAATCTATCTATTTTTATCATATCACAATTCTCCACAAATTGACTTATATGTGCGACTGGGTCTTCATTCTTAAGCCCATGGAATGCATTCGACTTCACTAAGTTGATTAATGCAGGATCAATCTTGTATGTCGGAATATTAACCGCCTGCTTCTTAATCGACCCCTTGGAAGCGGATGAAGAAGAAGCCTTGATCTTCTCCCATATTGTCTGTGGCTCTGCCATTTCTTCTTGTTCGAATTCTGAATCTGTTTCTTCTAAGTGGTCTTGATTGTGGCCTTCCCTGTCGTCAGGTCCCGTCAGTGGAACCTCTGGTGCCTATTGTGTGTAGTCGGTACTACGCGTATACACCATGAACAATACCTGCAAAAATAAAAATTTAAGTTCAGTACAGTGCTTGACGAGTACAAAAATTTAGAAATTAGATTATGAATTTTTGAAATGATTTCAAACTAATAAAAAAAATAAAAAGTGGCCTAGAGTGGCCGCTTGCAGTACTCGTAGTGCCGACAATTTGCCGTATCCCCGGCAACGACGCCAAAAACTTGACACGCTTTTACCGTGCGTAGAACGCAAGTGTACGCGTCAATGTAATATAGGCCTTTGTGAGGCCTGAGTCAAACTTAGGGATATGTGAATTGTCAGAGACTACTACTAACTACTCGCAATCAGCTAGACCGATTAAAGAGTTAGAAATTGTTGTTAAAATTAAAAGAAAAAGAAAATAAAACAAAACAAAGCAATCGATTAAATGTTTGGTTTAATCAATTCAAAATGAGATCTTTAGGATTGCGGTTTCACCGCGGGTTTTCATTGTATTAAATTCTATTCGGTCATTCAAATTTATCTCTCTATCCGAGCAGTGGCCTGAAATCAGAATTGCCCACTGTCGTGGTACAATTCACTACCTACGTCTAGGTCGGTTCCACCGTCGTAGTAACCTATACCCTAAACTAGGTACATTAAAACCAATCTCTCGGTATCCACCATTAACCTCACACCACCTTGTTCAAGGGATTTGTCAATTAATGTAAATTCTGTCTCTTTTCAACCATTAATTCTTCTTTCAAAGTAATTAAGGGCATTAGATTATTATTATGGTGATCAAGCATAACAATATAATTGAGAAAACGAAATTATACCACAGATTTAAGAGATAAAATATGAATTACTATGATAAAATTGTCATATAATGAATTACCGAGCTACTCCCAGTCCTAAAGACAAAGGGGATTAGCCCTGCATGTTCATCTCAAAGCAAAACATGGTAGAGAAAAGGGAAAACATGGAGAAAAAAATGATTGAGTGGTGAAACCCCTGAACGGAGAAGATCCAATAGCTCCTTGGCATAGAATATGCGTTTTCCCGCCTTTTGGTGGTGGAAATCGTCTTCTTCGGCGTCCGGAACGACTAGGGCGTGCTTCTGGGCTCCATTCTTCTCTCCACACCTTCTCGAGATGTGTGCAGCGGCTAATGACGTGATGGATTGCTCTTGGCCGCCGTCATTAGGTATAATCACCGAGTTAGGTTGCCAAAATATCACAGCCGTCAGATTTAGATCGATTTGAAGCAAACATGTCTCTGATGGTGTCGATACCATCGACACGAGTCGATGGTATCGACCCAGCACTGTATCGACTGGATTTCTTTCCTTTTCTTTTTCGCAACTGATGCCACCTCGATACCATCGACACGGGTCGACGGTGTCGACATTCTTAGGCGTCGGTTTTTTCCTTTTATCGTCACTGTATCTCCACTAGTCGAGGGTATCAACATTTGTGTCGATCGTATCACCGCTCTTTTCTCCAGCAACCTGATGGTATATTGATACCATCGACTCTCCTGTCGATAGTATCGAGATTTTGCTGCTCCTTGCGACTGGCAACCTGTGGTCCGGTCGATGGTATCGACCACTGTTGATGGTATCGACAGCAACAAATACTTATTTTTCCTGAAATTTCAACATGAAACCACATAAGCCGAAACAAAACATATTCTTATGATAATTTATGCTCAAAATACTGAAATAAGGGAGATTTGACATAAAGAATGATCATAGACCAAAACAAATGAATTATGCAATATTAACCACCAAAATGACTAATAAATGCATAAAACACAAGTAAAATATGTCTCTAAATGCGACTCAAAATCATCGCATCAGCAATCCAATTAATATAATTATTTTTGCATTAAATTGAATTAGGGTTCCAATTATGCTTAAATCTTGATTATTTTAATATCAAGATTTTCTCTCCTTCAAAGTGATACAAATGAGATGCCCCTCTCATTTTATTTGCTCTACATGATTCCAAGAAACATTAGGGACTATTTTGAAGAGGTAATTTGCATAATGAACCCTGGGTTTTGGGTAAATTGCACATTACACCAAAACTAGGTTTTAATGCACAAACATTGCTCAACAAGTTCATTCTTGTTATTCAGGCTACCACAAGCCATACCATTGCATCATTTTCATCCTTATGATGCTTAAACACTCGAGGAACATCTTAGCATGCAACATTTGCAAGTTAACCCCTCAACTTGGGTAATTTGCACTTTAGTCCAAAACAAGCAAAACAATGTTTCAACATTATTCGAAAAGGATTAAAATTGAAACATAAGTTCCTCTTGAACCTTAATTACTTTTCAAGAAATAAGAGCAAGCATATAATTAACTTTATTAAGCAAAACATCTAGGCTTAAGGCATAACCCAGGTTAGGGATGTTACAAATTATAAACCCCTAACAAGGATTTCATCCCCGAAATCCCAAATAAAGGAAGACATATATTATTCATTCATCATACTATATAGTCTCCACATAACATTTCATTGTTATGGAGACACCAAAAAGCTTTGATCAACACAAAGTTATTCCACACAAGTTTATCATAGAATGTTTCACATGGGACACATACTCCACTGTCCTTTTTATTAGTAACTGTGGAATTAATTATGTGTCAGATAACACTTTTTTTTTAATTTACAGTTTCATGTGATAGATTCTTGTTTCTGAGGAGTCTCCCATGCTCCTTATTTAATTCAACATTTCACTTTCATGATCACAATTATGTTTTGTCACCCTCTTGAGACTATAAGTCTTTTCATACCTCGGTTGTGCCTTCTAATCTGCTGACATAATGCTAGGATTCTTTGTTACTTGTATCAACTATCTCATTAGTTGTACATTTTCTCATCATAAAGAGAAGTTAATTATCAATTAAGAATATATTTTAAAGATATCTTTAATTATTATGTTTATGCAAAGAATAAACCCCTAACATATGATGTTCATATTATTTTATGTATAATTAAACTAATTTCATGGTTGACCATTCCAGGTAGCCAACATAAACCATTTTATATTTTCCAGATACCAAAATCTCTTACCTTGGTATTTATTACATGTGTTGAAAACACATCACATATTTATATTCCTTTCATCTTGGGACATTACTTGTTACATGTATCTTCACCTTGGATAACAATCTAAGAGTTTCCATACTCACTTTATCATCAGTAGTTGTATATCTGGCCAGGGTATATAAATACTGAGATTAAGTAGTATGCACTTTGTATACTATCATATTCCTTCCTTTTCATATTATCACAAGCATAAGACTTAACATTCCTAGATTTTATCCAGGCATCTCTTCTATACCTCATCCTTTTTCATAGAGGTAAGAACAATATGAAACATCTATAATGTAATTGTATAAAATGTAAGTCCTCATAGGACTAATCAAGGAAATCTCAATCAATTATTTTCTCAATTTAACTTAGGGAATCATAAAATGACATATTAGAATGACATTATTTCGTGGATTGTTCATTGCCTCAGGCTGATTCTTATCATAGAATTTTGCCATTGCTGGTTGCCGACTACACTTTCTGTTATTATATACAGATGAACCAGCTTGGGACGTCTGTCTTCGTCCTCATGTGCTATCACTAGACCACTGCTTATGAGAGTCCTGCTGACTCTGCCTCAGGGGTTGATTCACCATAACATTTTTGGCTGAGCAATTTCTTGCCAGATGTCCTACCTATCTATATTGATAACAAATTTTGGCCACTGCCTTGGTGTATTAGACATTGGCTGTACTGGCGGTTCCAAGAACTTTCCCTTTTTGGAACTACTAGGCCTCTATTCCTGGGTTTGGATAGGCCTTTTCTCAACCCTCACCTTATTTTTCTTTTCTGGACAATACTTTCTGATATGTCTAGGCTGCCTACACTTATAGCAAACCTTATTTTCAGGTTGTAACCTATTCCTTCCATCACTATTTATTGATTTATCAAGCTGAGGTTGAGCACATATTCGATTTAAGTCCAGAACTTCATTATTGGGGGCTGGTAATCTAGGTTGCATTGTCAATGCATGATCTACTATATGCATCATATCTGTCCTAAATTGCTCAAACAGAGCAGGGAAAGCTGGGCTCTCTATCATGGCTAGGTCAAACTGGGGATGTTCATGTATTTGTTCTTCTCTTCTCTGATCCCCTATACCTCTTCCTGGTACAGCAGTGCTTCTCTCAGCAGCATGCTCTTCGTGTGATCCAGACATGTTCAAGTTCTTCTCCTCCTCCTATATGAGCAGAAGTTACTATCAGATAGATTGGAAGACACTTAGAATAGACTCTACTACCTTAATCCTATGTCTCTGTATACTCAGTGAACCTAGAGCTCTGATACCAAACTTGTAGCGACCGATAAACAAATCGTTACTGATTAAGAGGAATTAAACATTAGCAGCGGATTGCTAAAAATCACTAAAAATTAAAACTTTTTGCAGAGAGATCCAAACATAGGAAAACGCTTTCATCACGAACCAATGTATAACATTTACATCCTGGTTCATAAGTACATAACTTGTACCATCTCTTCTCGAGGTTTACAACATCAGCTGCCCTATTAACATTATATACAGACAACATAAGAACCTCGAGGCATCAAGCCAAAATCTCAGATCGATTCATTAAGAACACTAACTATAAACTCCAAGGACCTGAGAGTACAGAGACAACACATAGGACTCTATGTACACATATACAAGACATGACAGCCAAACTCTCCACCTGAGATCTCACTGATGTCCCTGCTGATGCTGTCCTTTCTCTGCTATGGGAATTTTGTTTCCTTATCCGCGTCCACCTAAAAAGTTGGATCCCACAGGGGTGAGACAGTTTATAAATTGCCCCAGCGAGAGATATAACTCTTTGCCAAAACATTATTATTGCATTTTATTAGAATAAAACTGAGCAGAAGGATTTTATATATATTTAACAGCAGATACATCACTGTATGAACAGAGTGAAGTAATCTCCTTTCCTAAGGAGAACATTGTATTTACCCATGTTAGAATCATAATTCATCCACCTACTTGCAATGAATGTAAAGAGATATAAATAACATCTATCAACCAGAGATGCATAAAAGAAATGTAACATCAGCCAATAAATTTATGTATTCAATCCTTAAGCAAACATGCTATATGGTTGATCACATTTTACAATCACACTTATTTCCTGAGGAGATGAGGTATACCTCTCATACTCCAATCGACCATTGCGAAGTCGAAATCGGTACCATACAAGGTCAATGGAAGATCCAGCTTCCAATACCTCCCACATCTCGGTCACTACGAGACCACATGCAGGACATCTTGTGTCTCTGCTAGATAGCTTTCCAGGGTATACTGGAAACTTTGTTATAGAGTTACAATGGCTTCTGTACTCTCTTTGCTATTGAGAGATTTCATGTTTACCTCCATCGATCTGACATTAATATTATTGGGAGATGTGTACTGCATCTATCCCAATCATCAGGAGATTCGTGATACATCCATCCCAGCACAAATAATGAAGGATTGAGAGGTTTAATGTTTACCTTCCATCAATTCCCTCATTGGGACGTAAGGATATGTTTTCCCATCAACCCCCACATATTCAAAAATATGCATTCCAGGTTTTGCCGCGGAGCAACCCATTTCACCATCAGTAAATACTAACACTGATGGATCTATGGTCAGGGCTCTACATGATATGATTTCACTTGATTAATTAAGTACATTAACATATTATTTTAGCATCAGTCAAGTTCTCAAACAGGAATTATTATGACAATTGCTACAAAGAAACATGTACTATTATCATCAATTACTTCTCAGTCTTTAAAAGACATTGGGATCTCAGTCCCTCAATTAATTACTTGAAAGTTCACATCTCTCAACAACATCATTATTATACTTATCAAATTTGGGTATTCATACCCTCAGGCCATTACTAATCACTGTTACCAATTATTAGGTAACTATTAACTCTAAGTCCTCAAACCGAGGTATACATGATACTTGTTACACAAGCATCTCACATGGCTCACAAGGCCATAAAGTGTCTTGTCACCTTTCACTAGGCAACAGCTTGTTCAGATGGCTCACAAGGCCAATCCACATATATATCAAATAATCATCATAGTTCGTATGTGGCTATGTTTATCATATCATGATACCTGTATGGTTGATATACATAATAACAACCATAAAAATCACTTATCACATCGTGTGGTACAATAGTAACACCATCATTCCTTTATTAGGATTAGGGTTTACTATCAAATAGGATTTTCCATTCCACATTAGTTAGGGTTTCATGTTCACATTATTAGTCCAACCCTAATATATTGCTCCACACTTCTAGGAGCATCCATTGACATCTCAAGTATTCACTTAAACTTATTACTTTCATCATATATCATTAATGATTATCAATACAAGGTATGAGATCATTTCTCATCCTTTCTAGGGTATGATTATATCATACTCATTAGTTTGGCTTATCCTTTTCTGAAGGTATATAGCCCATGCTTATCAAAATACATCAAACTCATTACATCTTATTGTAATAGTTTACAAAACACTCTCCATGTGTTTCTTATCCAAAAATATTGGATTAGAGGTTCATCAAGGTATATCTACCCTGAATTGCTAAACGTAATAACTATAATGTCTTGATGTATCCCTTCTCTCATCACTTCTATCTTGCATGGGTTTATTAACTTATTTGGTATTAAGGTATTTCCCTCTTAATACTTTTAACCACTAACCTATCACCTTTATCATGTAGTGCATAGGTCACACATTAGAATTGTCCAACTATCTTTAATGATATGGAGTTATCTCAAGTTAAGGCATTGCTTGCTATAAGGTTACCTATAATCAATCACTTTAGGTACTTCCCTTATCAGTGTAATAATCACTATTCCATTATTAGGATTAGGTCTCCCATACCATCACCCTTTATTAGGCTTTCTCATCACATTGCCCATAATTAGGATTTATTATTCATCCCAACTAGGGTTTCTCATGGCATCACCCTCAATTAGGATTTCTCATGGAATCACCCTCAATTAGGGTTTCTCATATATCTTTACCCGAAATTAGGGTTTCATGAAGTATCTTCTCAAATTAGGGTTTTTCATGATGTTACCCTGAATTGGGATTTCCCATATTATCATCTTAGTTTAGAGTTACACCATTACCCTAGATTAGGGTTTCATCTGATATTTCCCTGAATTAGGGTTAGGGATCAAAAACCTTCTTGATTAGGGTTTCATGATCTCTTTATTAAGGATCATACCCTAACTACATAATTATTCATGTTGAAGGTGTTAGGGCTTGACTTTTACATGATTATTGTAAATGTATGAATTCCTCTCTCTTCCATCCTCTCTAGGATGTCTACTACTCGAACCTTGATTAGATTGAGTCTAATATTTATTCAAATTCATGCATTTAGGGTTAGCATGATGTATTGAATTATTGCATCATTATACATCAATGATTAATCCCATTAAGGGTACCAATCATTTAGGTACATTAGGTGTCCAAATGGTTTGATCAATTGAACCTTCAATTACATGAGGTATCCAATTGGATTGACCAAGTTGTACCTCAAATGATTTTTGATTACTTAGACCCCAAACGGTCTTGGTCTCTCAGAACTCAAACGGTTTGAAACCGTTTAGGCAATATGCCCTTGAAACCGTTTAAGCAAGAAGTGTATTGAAACTGAATGGACTTGGGTCTCCAAATGGTTTGAGATCATTTGGACCCAAATGGTTTTGAGAACATTTGGACCCAAATGGTCTTGAGACCATTTGGACCCAAACAGTCTTAAGACTGTTTGGTCCAAACCCTCTCAAAACCGAATGGACCAATAGGTCTTTCAACACTTGAACAATTCAAGGTTTCAATCAATGAACCGACTATAAATTGAATCCTTGATTCATTCCTCAATTGAAATATTGAATCATCCTTCAATTAGGGTTTTGAACCCAATTGAACTAGGATTTATAATCAAGAAACCTTCAATTAGGGTTTTGAAATCGAGGAACCTTCAATGATTAACATTGTGGAACTGATTCAATTGAAATCAATGAATCATCATCAAATTATGATATGACCTGGCCTCAAACGGTATTGAGGTCGTTTGGATGACCTCCAAACAGTCTTGAGACCATTTTCCCTATCCCATCATTAAAATTTGTGAAATTCAATTAAGGTTTGGATCGTTGGATTGAACATCAAATTAGCTATTGATTGCATTTCAATTTGATATCTATGGATCTTCAAATACTCAACCACACTCAACCCTAGACCTCCAAATAGTATTGGTTGACCTCCAAACGGTCTTGAGACCATTTGGGTGATCTCCAAACAGTCTTGAGACTGTTTGGGTTAATCATCCCAAAGTTTTATGTCAACCAATTGAAATTTCAGCACTTAACTCGATTAGGGTTTGATAATTGATTAACCTTAAATTGATGAACCCTTTGGAACTAATCAATTGAATTTAATGGGTCATCAACCATAAACATCATCCTATGAGCTCCAAACGGTCAAACATTGCAAACGATCGACCACTCCAAACGGTTTGAAACCGTTTGGTTTCTAACAATTTGTTGAAACCGTTTAACCAATTTCAATGAAACTGATTGGTTTCCAACTTTTGAAACTGTTTTCCTAGGATATTTTTGAGGTGTGTGCTTAGGATGATGTCATCATCATCAAGCTATGATCCTTCAAATTTTTCTATAATTTTCATGGTGGTTCTATTGATTTGATCAAGTGAATTTCAAGAAGAACAAATGTTCAACAATTGATAAGGAATTGAATGTAATAACAATAGTAAGGGTTCAAGTTATAAAACCCACCTCCAATTGAGCTTCAAAGCTTCAATATCACGTCAACAATGGTGTATGAAACTCCTTTCACTATCCCAAGGCTCGTCCTTAAGCTTTGAGTGAAAATGAATGGTTAGAAATGAAGATGGGATCGAGATAAGAAGAAATCATGCATTGATTTTTGATTTCCACCATGGAATTAAGGTGAAAGGAAGTCAAGAAGCTTACCAATAGGTTGGGGGTCGTCCTCCTGATCCTCCAAATCTCTGTTGGTCATTTTGCAAGCAAAGAGAAGATGTGGATTCGAAAAAGCCATTGATTTGAGTCGTAAAAGGTGTTTTTATAAGGAAATCAATGAGAGAGAAAATGCCTTATAAAAATCTTTTAATTCCAAAATTGGTGCCACCTCTCCCCCCCTCAATTAATTTCATGCAAAGATATCTTCCTCACCTCCAAATTCCTCTCCATTATCCATGAATTAAAGGAAAGCAAATTAAGCACCTTAAATCATATAATACTAATATCCATAAGTTAGTGGATATTTCTTTTTCTTTTCTTAATGTGAGCGGGTTCTCCACTCACGTAGATATTTCCATTGCCTTTTCAAGGCACAAGGACGTCCAAATTTGTTGATTTTCAACCAAAAAAAATTTGGTTGAATGGAAATCCAATTAATATAATTATTTTTGCATTAAATTGAATTAGGGTTCCAATTATGCTTAAATCTTGATTATTTTAATATCAATATTCTCTCTCCTTCAAAGTGATACAAATGAGATGCCCCTCTCATTTTATTTGCTCTACATGATTCCAATAAACATTAGGGACTATTTTGAAGTGGTAATTTGCATAATGAACCCTGGGTTTTGGGTAAATTGCACATTACACCAAAACTAGGTTTTAATGCACAAACATTACTCAACAAGTTCTTTCTTGTTATTCAGGCTACCACAAGCCATACCACTGCATCATTTTCATCCTTATGATGCTTCAAAACTCGAGGAACATCTTATCATGCAACATTTGCAAGTTATCCCTTCAACTTGGGTAATTTTCACTTTAGTCCAAAATAAGCAAAACAATGTTTCAACATTATTCGAAAAGGACTAAAATTGAAACATAAGTTCCTCTTGAGCCTTAATTACTTTTCAAGAAATAAGAGCAAGCATATAATTAACTTTATTAAGCAAAACATCTAGGGTTAATGCATAACCCAGTTCAGGGATGTTACAATAAAGTTCCAAGATTAGATTTTATTAAGATTTATGATTTGAGTCATGATAAGAATACGAGAACATAATGCTTTAAGATTTATGATGCAAGTGCATTAATATGTATGCTTTAGATTTCAAGGTAAGATTCATATTTTGATTCAGAATTAGACTACTCAATATGTGGGTAGCCATATATTTGAATTAAGATACATGCTAAGGATTATAGACCCAAACACTGTTAAGTTGTAATTTGAGATACATATTCAAATCCAGTAAATGATTCAGTTCATAATTTAAGAGCAGATATTCAGATTTAGAATTCAGTACATGCTCAATACTCAGTAATTAGTTTCAGATAAGTTCAATTATGAGTATTCAACTTCAATTTAGATTAAGAATTAAGTAAGTGAAGACTTAAGATAAATAAGTCGAAACCTTCACATAAGACATTATATGATAAGTCCTCATTCAGTAGTCTCGGGACGATTCAAAGGCATTTGTTGCCAATTCAGAGGAGTGTTACTCCAATTCAGAGGTGTTGCAACACCAATTCAGGGTGTAGTCACACCAATTCAGAGACACCTCAGTGTCATTTAGAGGCATGTAGTGCCAATTTAGCGGTACCTTGGTACCAATTCAGGGCGTAGATACGCCAATTCAGGAGGACTTATTATATAATGGTGGCCACAATTAGATAAAAGTCATAAATAAAAGATGTCGTAGTTAAGAGAATGTACATAATCTCATCTATAGTTTTGTAAAATAGATTAAGATAAGAGAAATGTGACCCAGACACCTTAGTGCATGTCATGAGACCCAGGTACCAGAGTACATGTCTCCACAGAAATATAAGATAAAGTAAAAGGATAAGAGATAAGTTAAAGAAAATAGATAGATTTATGTTTCATATCTTATATAAAGTTTAATGTTAGATTCATTGTTACAATGTTGAAAGATATTTTGTAGCATTTTATCTCTATTCTAATATGTATATTAGAATACTCATGCCACTTACGCTAACAATCATTTTTCCAATGTATGGCTGGGGACAAGATGTCCGCAGGTGAGAGCAGGAGCATAATAGATCTCAGAGATTTAGAGCACAAGGACAGAGCATGATAAGATCTGGTGGGGTGCCAACTATAAGATCATCCTTAGGTTTATAGACTCAACAATCTATTTTAATGTTTAGAACTTTAGAGTAGAGACTATGTCTCGAGATGTTGTGTTATTTTTCCATGTGATATCCATTATGTTCATTTTGTAAGAAAGATGATGAGAATGTTTCATATTTTCACTTTGCATGATTGATTATATTGTTGTTATGAATGCCAGTTTCGTGTAATGCCCCCTTGAGTGCACAAGTTATGGATAAATCAGTGTTTCTTCCACTATGTGCATGTGTGTGCTTAGGGAGGGTGTTACAATATGGTATCAGAGCAACAATATAGTTGGCCACCAGATGAATTCTCATGTTCTTACTTAAGACCACCCTATAAGAAGCTAAGTGAGAGTAGAGTAAAGATTTAGAAAGTTAAGTAGTAGCCCTTGGTATGGTAGAAGTGGATGAAAGATATTAGAACTTAAAGTAAAGGTCCACACAAGAGACATAATTTTAGATATGGATTAAGGTTTTGTGCCTAGATGGTTTGGACTTTTATGTTAACTATAGAATTGTATATAGCATTCTATCTCTTTTTCCCACATGTTTGTGGTATGGGACACATGTTTATGGGGTTTTGTATAGAGAATGTTATGTGCATAATCATGCATGTCTTTTCCTTTCAAGTGCATTTGGTATGGGACATGTGCATGAGGAAGTGTTAAGATAAGTGTGATCAGAAATGTCACCTCTGAATAAATGATCGGCCAGCATGTATCCAAAGGTGACAAAGAATCAAGAGTTGGCGTTAAAAGTTTGAGACATATAGTCACCTAAACTTAATCATATACACAATAAGACCATGAATGCATACAAAGGGCATGTACTTTGACATAGATAAGTGAGCTGGTTTTGAGTGAACCAGAACCAAAATCCAACAACAGAGAAGGGGCAATCTAGAGTCCTTGCCATGATAGATGGTGAATGTATAGTTTAGATCTGAAAATTCATTAGTATAACATGCACATGTATGCTTGATAATGATAATCATGAGAAATTTACACCATGAACATTCTACTGAGCCAGTTAAAAGAATATTAGAGGTAATTGTATGTAAAATATGTAAAACTTATGGTGGGTAGACTAATTGAATTCCGAGAACAAAATTCCTATAAGGTGGGTAGAATTGTAACATCCTAATTTTGAGTAAAATAAAATTTCGGTCTTAATAGATCTTGGACTTCAGTGCAAATAAACCCAAAATTTCACATATAGGAATATATGCTTCAATTGAACCCTAAGGTGAAAATATGAACTAATTATAATGCTGAAACTATGTTCTACTAATTCAGAAATAATTGTATATCAACAATTGATTTGTAATTTAATTTCATCAAATATGAGCCCCTACGTTTTAGACAATATTGGATGATTGAGTATGTGTTTAACTTAAAAAGAGACTAATGAGATGTTGTGACTCTTAAAACTAAAATGTAACTAGATTTTTATATTTCTCACACTCAATTTAAGTAATGTGAAAAGTCTGGTCTCATATAGATGACCCTAGAGTCCTCAAGTGATTGGGAAAGAAAGCATATGATAAAATCCTAAATAGCATAATTTTGTTACTCAAAATATATCTATCTATGCGTATGGACTTTAATTACCTATCATTGGCCCAATGTGATGTCTCAGAATCTTTCCTAGAGTTTCCTATTATGTTGATTTACTGAGATGTTCTACGCATCTACAAAACCCTAACTTTTCTATATGTTAATTCCCCTATACCTAGACGACATCCATCAAGCCTGCGATCCTCCGTGACTTGTGAGGAAACATGCCGCCCCTTGACTGTCACCTATATAAGAAGACCCTAATCTGATACCTTACTCATCATTGAGTTCCTCCTCCCACGAACACCTTCATGACCCACGTTGATAGGGTCTTCACCGTCAACTACATGTTCTCTTGTATCATCATACTCTTACTCGTCATCTTCTATTCCACTGGTCTAGCACCTCCCATCGCCATGAAGACCACCACACCCACGAACAACATGCCGCCCCACCTTGGCAGCGACTTGTCTTCCTGTCACGCTACCCTGGATGAAGGGTGCTCAGTGTTCAAGCATGATACATTAACTCGATCCAAAGGGTATCAAGCCAAAGAGGGGTGACAGTCGACTGCCAGAGAAGTTTTGTGCCTTTCTGCTTCCAGATCCAAGGATGCACATCTGATTTCCTAGCCTCCAAAACCAACCATGGCCGATTGACCTAGATCTACAATAGTAAGTGTATTTTAACGATCTCCAATCCTTTCTGCATAAGGAATCCACTTCCATGGATGAACTACATGATGATCTTTCCCCTTCACACGAAGAGCACAAATTTTGAAGAGAATCCCCTTCTTCCATGGCTACCACGGTAGAATTGTCCCTGGCGGTGCTAGAGAGGAGGGCGTTGAGACCTGAGGAGAGATATTGAAGATTAGATCAAAGTGATGTGCAGATGTTAGGATAGGACCAGGAAAAGTCGTTCTTCAGTCCATAGCGTCTGAGCACCCATGGATTCTCACTGGAGGACCTGCCCACGACGCTGCTCTATTTTACAGAGTAAACAGAGGTTGCTCACGCCTGTGTAGATGGTGAGTCGTGCTCTGTGGGTTGGTGGATCCCGATTGTGAGCGGATCCTATGTGGGATCTAGGGCTTGAAACCCATTACAAGGAGGAGCCTCAATCCTGAACGCTGGATTATGCATGGACGGATAGAAAGGAAGTAGGATCTTGATTTAAAGGTTGGAGGAATAAACATAGGTTTCTACAACAAAGGTGAGTGGTTCATGCCCATGAATATTCTTATTATTAAGCTCAAAATATTTACATGTTTCTCAGATAAGACATTATGATTTATGTGTTCTACTATTCCAAAATTTTGAGTAAGATGTGCAATCAATGATTTCACACCTCCATGATGGTGTTCTCTCATATACTAAATATCTCAAGTAGATGTGTTATTCAGATTTCTTAGAATGATTGAGATTCATAGACCAGGTTCATGAGGAAATTAAAGTATCATATTCTTATAAGATTTCTTAGTAAAGAATCATATTGATGAATAAGACTACAAGATAACATATGCAACTAAGATTGTCATACCTTCCATGATTATATGATATAGCAATGTAAGTAATATTTCAAGTAGAAATATGCTATTAAGATTTCTTATATAGATAAAGATATGATAACTAAAAAGTTAGTTAGTTTTTTTTAGAATGATTCATATTTTAGAGTTAAGCACGATGTAAGAATATAAGTTTTTGAACATATTAAGACATGATTAAGTTTTCAAGATAAACACTCTATTAAGATCAAGATGTATTGAGAATTTATTTCATGTTGATGTTATAAGCTTACAATGTACTATGTCATGATAAAGTTCCAAGATTAGATTTTATTAAGATTTATGGTTTGAGTCATGATAAGAATACGAGAACAGAATGCTTTTAGATTTATGATGCAAGTGCATTAATATGTATGCTTTAGATTTCAAGGTAAGATTCAGATTTTGATTCAAAATTAGACTACTCAATATGTGGGTAGCCAAATATTTGAATTAAGATACATGCTAAGGATTATATACCCACACTCTATTAAGTTGTAATTTGAGATACATATTCAAATCCAGTAATAGATTCAGTTCATAATTTAAGAGCAGAGATTTAGATTTAGAATTCAGTACATGCTCAATACTTAGTAATTAGTTTCAGATAAGTTCAGTTATCAATATTCAATTTCAGTTTAGATTAAGAATTAAGTAAGTTTAGACTTAAGATAAATAAGTCGAAACCTTCACATAAGACATTATATGATAAGTCCTCATTCAGTAGTCTCGGGATGATTCAAAGGCATTGTTTGCCAATTCAGAGGAGTGTTACTCCAATTTAGAGGTGTTGCGACACCAATTCAGGGTGTAGTCACGCCAATTCAGAGACACCTCGGTGTCATTCAAAGGCATGTAGTGCCAATTCAGCAGTACTTTGGTACCAATTTAGGGCGTAGATACACCAATTTAGGAGGACTTATTATATAATGGTGGCCACAATCAGATAAAAGTCATAAATATTTTATATCTTAGTTAAGAGAATGTATATAATCTCATCTATAGTTTTGTAAAAGAGATTAAGATAAGAGAAATGTGACCCAGATACCTTAGTGCAGGTCATGAGACCCAGGTACCAGAGTACATGTCTCCAGAGAAAGATAAGATAAAGTAAAAAGATAAGAGATAAGTTAAAGAAAATAGATAGATTTATGTTTCATATATTATACAAAGTTTAATGTTAGATTCATTATTATAATGTTCAAAGATATTTTGTTGCATTTTATCTCTATTCTAATATGTATATTAGAATACTCTTGCCACTTACGCTAACATTTGTTTTTACAATGCATGGCTGGGGATGAAATGTCCACAGGTCAGAGTAGGAGCAGAATAGATCTCAGAGATTTAGAGCACAAGGACAGAGCATGATAAGATCTGGTGGGGTGCCAACTATAAGATGACCCTCATGTTTATAGACTCAACAATATGTTTTAATGTTTAGAACTTTAGAGTAGAGACTATGTCTCGAGATGTTGTGTTAGTTTTCCATGTGATATCCATTATGTTCCTTTTGTAAGAATGATGATGAGAATGTTTCATATTTTCACTTTGCGTGATTGATTATATTGTTGTTATGACTGCCAGTTTCGTGTAATGCTCCCTTGAGTGCACAAGTTATGGATAACTCAGTGTTTCTTCCACTATGTGCATGTGTGTGCTTAGGGAGGGTGTTATAGATAGTGAGACCTTAAAATGATGTTAGAGATTAGGATACACATAATAAGTAAAACGCTAAGCTGGGTACTAGCATAAGGAAATTTCTAGGATGAAATTTATTTAATGTGTGTAGAATTGTAACATCCCAAAATTTCACGTATGTAATTTGAAAATCTTAATGGAATTTTCATGGTAAATGTTAATCAATATAGTTAATGTAAATATCCACAATTTATGAAATTCCAATTTATTAATGTCAAGTAGTACACCTTGTTCCTTTAAGCATTAAATAGATTGACATTATCCTAATATGAAAAGAAATGAGCAATAACTCCTTTTATCTTTCTCTTAAAATGATCCCTTGATTTATGAATTAAGATAATATGAAGTTCATGAATAGGTGTACACTATCAATGTCAAAATTTAGCTCTAGTTCCTTGAAGAAAGGATAACTCACTTTAATTCATATTTTAATAGATATACACTAAGATAATGACTTATACAAATTCATGGACAAAAGTTTATGAAAACCTAGAGCAATTTGAACAGGTAAATTCTAGACTCGTTAATCCACAAATGGTCCAATTTTGAAGTCATTAGGACTCTATTTGGCCCCTTAAATCCATTTTGAGAGGATTTTATATGGTTATCAATTGAATTTGACTAAAATACCCCTAATATCTTATCTAAGATATGGTTCCCATGATTTTATTTGTCACACAACCCCCTGTCCCTCTAGTTGTCTGCTTCTAGTAAGACTCGGGTAGGTGGAGTCATCTACTAGTTGGGGATTCATCCCTTTCACTCATCTCTAGGTTGGAGCGAGACTCTACAGTCCCTAGCTTATTCTCCCCTCCCAATATATCCCCGTATCGCATCTCATCATGAACAGTTTTCCTTTTTGCAATCATCACAACCACCCAACCAGATCCACCCCAAACATGTTAGGGTCTTGAGCCCTAGTTTTCTCAGACTCCTAGAACCCCCATTGGTCTCCCCTATTTCTAACTCCGCATGTTTCTATAAAGGGACCCCTCAAAATCGATCCCCATACATGAAGGAACATAACCCACCATCCATTTTTCCCTTTAGCACCTTCACCCTAACTTTCTATACTCCATCTACATCTACCGACAAGGTTGACTCTTCCGTGGTGTCGGTGGCCATCGAGACACCTACCAACACCTCGACTCAACCCCAGGGTCCATATAGAAGCTTCACGATGGCATGTTTCACCCTCTCAAGGTGTGTTCTCATTTGCACCTTTTTCGTCTGTCATCTGTCCCTCTGGGGTTATTACAGTTTCTGGCCTTTGTTTTGAAGTCCTCACCATGATTGGATTCTTTAGTTTGTGGTAGATTTCCTGTGTTGAGTCATCTTTGAGTCTGAATGACTCTAGCTTCGTGGAGAAGTTGTTGGTTCTTAGTAGCTATGGCAGAGGGTGGTTATGGTGCCCCCGACCTTGGAACAGGATAAGTAAGGGATTGCTCTATCTATTATAATGTCAAGAACTCATCCCCGAGTTCAATTTCCAGTGATAAGATTAGGAATTCTACCTTGCTGATCAGATTCTCATTGTGGTTTTGACGTTCAGAGGAAGAAGAATTGCATAGGAATATATCCAATTTTTCCCTTGCAACCTAGAGTGCATTGTCACATTCCTCAGGGGTAGCATTGTCTTTTCATTCTTTACCTCTTTTGCCTTATCACACATGCATAGCTATTACCTACATGCCATGTAGCCACTCTCAATTGGGCCATCTAGCCAAGTCCCATTGATGCTAAGGGATAAATCATTATCTGCATGGCTTTTATCTGAATTCCTATTGGTATGTTCTTCAAAAATTCACATTAATTAATGGGATGCTGAGAAAAAATAGTGTAAATAGTCATTGGAAAGGATTTTTCGAGTAGAACCAAATTTTCTAGCTGTCAAACCCTAATTCAATCGTATCTGACTATGTTTTCTTAAAGGACCCAAATTAGGGTTTAGGATGTATTAGTGATGATAATTAATAGAAATCATGTAATTTCAAGGATCATAGGAGTCGAATAAGATTAGGGATACTTAGTTAGGATCTACCTTACTCCAGATAGAGGGTCATGCCACTATGCATAAGTACTTTGGATGAATTGCATGATTATGTATGTTTTAGGATTTATGCTTTAAATTTTCCAAGTTAATGAAATTAAGATAATGATGATGCCTCAGATCATATTATTGCATGTTGTTTGCTATAATCATAAAGTCTTATTCTTATCGTTATGCTCAATAGTTTAATTCTAGGCTCATGTAATGGTTAAGAACTTGAAGAAGGAACCATGTAAATCATGTAATTGTAATTTCAAGATTAAGAGGGAGAAATACCATTATGATTATGATAATGTACTTAAGTTGTGAATTGTTCCTCTTTATGTTATTTTGCCTTTATGGCATTGATGAGCACTTTGGTGCAACTAAGACGAGCGTTAACGAGCCTGATGAGCACTTTGGTGCAATTATTGGATGAGGAGAATTTATTTTGATGGAAAGATAAGAAAATGATGTTAATGTTTAAGATAATAGAATTAAGTAACTTATTATATGTTTCTTGCAATGATGGAGCTTTATGGTCGTTATGGGCTTCCTAGATAATGATGGGCTTTCTGAGCATGATGTGCCCCACGTGGGTAGTGATGGAGAGAATACACATAGTAATTTTTCTTAATTCATTGATGTAATGAAAGATTAAGTGTAATGATAATTCATAATGTTAAGCCATGTCAAGTTTATATTTCAAGTATATATGCTTATTTTCAGTTCTTATAACATGCCTAGTGCCACTTACTTATGTTGTTGCTTTATTTTGTATGGTCGTGGGACGAGATGTCCCTAGACTAAGGTACAAAGGTATTTTAAGTGAGTGCTTAAAAGTATAAGATCACATGACTTAGCTTGGTGGGGTGCCATCTACACCATAGAAGATCCTATATCAAGTTTTAGAGAAGATTTATGTCATAGATTTGTTTCTACTTTTCATGTATTAGATTTTAGTTCAAATATCAAAAAGTTGATGTTATTAGTTTTATCTTCTAAAGAACAATGTATCAATCTATATTTCCAAGCTATGTATAGTGTTTCATTTACCTTATTGCAATGTATATCATGCTTTGTAATGCTCCTCCAATCCAAGTGGCCCATGTTATTGACAACATAGGGTTTGCTTTCACTGATGTATATATAACTTGGAGGGGTGTTACACTTGGGGTTGCCAATCCTTCCTTTCCTCCACTTCTCTTACAATCCTACATCCCCTAGATACACCAAGGGAAAGGAAAAGGAAAAATATGAAAAAAGAAAATAAAGGTGCTCCTACATAATTGCACCAGAATTAAAGAAAAAATATGAGTTCTTGTATGTAATAGCACTCTAAAATTACTTTGACAACCTCTCTATTATCTTTGAACATCTATTTACATAGGGAATATCAAACCTAGATCCTCATTCCTCCATACAAATCCCAGTTGGAAAAGTAGGTCGGACTGATGCATAAGGTAGAATGCTTGCATGTGAAATGACATTCCAATAAGCTTTGATTAATGCTTAATACAAAATGGCTTTACTAGAGATTTATGAATACCACATTACTTGCATTAGTTTACGCCCTATATGATAAGTTTCTGGCTATTGTGCTTTGATTGCATTATAATTGCGGCAGTGGAGATAAGAAAAGTGGGTTATATGTAAGTAGTCATGTTTGAACTTATCTAGTTAATAAACATCTTCTTGGATGCATTTTTATTTCTTATTTATTATAATTGAATATGACATTCTATTTGAGCATACTTTAGGACTAGTGTGTTTTAAGCTTGGGATGGTTATGAAGCCCTAGATTGGGTCTTCATCATATTTCTTTTCGTTCATTCTTCATGCCAGTATACTCATAATACATGCTTATTTCCCAATGAATCATATCACATATAGAATGAACTTATGAAGCTTTTTGTATGTTCTATAGGTACTAGGATGCTATTTCATGGAAGGAGGATAAGGAGATGAACTGAAGGACATCATCACTCATGGAGGAGCCAATGTAGCAAAAAATAAGCTATTCCAACCTAACCCAAGCATCCATGATCTACCTAGAAGCAAAATGCTCCACAATTGAAGAATAAAAGATATTTAAGTTCTACATGAACAACCCCCACAAATGTTTTCTAGCACAAAATGATTGTTCAACAAGCAACTCCTCTTCATATTTCACTTCACAACCTTAACATTCCATCACCCATCCAAAACAACCATTCTCACCAAAAAGGGCATGCACCCAACCTCCACATATGTTGTCTACCCTTAGAGTGTCAGTGGAAAATCCCAAAATCCCTCATGAATTCCCTATTATATAACCCATTTTTATCGAGGTCATTTTCACCAAAAAGATCATTCTACAATCTACATAAAATGATTGTTATACCCCTAGAATGACCATTTTACCTACCTTAGGGCACTTACACTCATCCACTATAATGACCTCACTTTTCATCAACCCCTAATTAAGGAAGGATAAAAAGGTGAGAGCCATTACCAAAACTTTTCCAGAGGATCCAGGTTTCACAAATAATAAATAATTGTAAATAATTTCAACTAATTCAAATATATCATTTATAAGATGTTCCTCTAGAACTTACATAATATTCTACCATAAAAATTGTACATACGAGAAGATGTATCTATCTAATCCTCCTTACAATTTAAATTTAGCGTCATCAAGTAATTTCATCTATCCATCATATCTTGATATCATCTTATTTAGCATGTACCTAAAAAACCATGAAATAAAAGCACATATAAACATATCAAAATATACTATGTATGTAGGGTGCATGCAAAAGTGTGCAAGTAAACATCAAATACTTGCTAATAAGAAATTGCCTTCTTCTTCACATAATATTCCTTTACGTGATACTCATATTGGCATTATAATTGAACAAAATGTAAATAAACATCCAGCATTGTAGTTGTTCAATCTTTGAGAAACACTCAACAAACACCGACAAACAGATGCATGTAGTCATAAGTGTAACCACTTACCTTTTGTAGAACCATGCATATCTTACAATCATTAAGCATATTATTCAATCAAGCAAGCAATTTAAGAAATCAACTTTAATCTACATGTATGTAAATCCTAAAGTCTCACCATCACAATAATCATATCAAACCATACTCATGCCCTAATCTAGAGTTTAGGGTTTCGTCAAGGTATAAGGGCATAAAACCTATTTCTATTGCATGTTAACCATTAAGGAAACCCTAATTACTATATCCAACATTTCCTTTTATTATGATTACATGGATTAGTCTCAGTGCATTAAACTTATCATCTTTAACCCTAATTCTACATATACATGGTTATTCACATTAAAAACTCTAATTCTACATCATTATGACCATGAACATATTTAATCATTATTAATATCCCACAATATCAATTTACATTTCAAGAAACATATTTAACATGATTAATATACAAATCTTAGGTTTATGTACTTTAATCACCACTTTAACACATATTATTGATTATCCACTTTAGAAATCCTAATATTAGCAACATATGAACTTTTAACCCAAAATAGGTCCAAGGTGCTCTTTGTATAAAAAAAAGGTTAGGCTTTACCCATTAATATCATTTAACCAAGTGATGACATAAAAATCATGAAGCTAGGGTTTCTATGCATACTTTACATTAAAGATTGCATCTTTATGATTTTTTGAAGTTAGTCTCATATATAGGGTGTTAAACCATTTAATTTTTCTCTCTCTCACTTTTCTAATCAATTTTCATATATTATGTGTTTCCATCTAAGCTACCAATAATTATTTATGAATATTTGAAGTTATCATTCTATGAACGAATGGCACGATGCCACATCAACAAGATAAAGGCTTAACTAACTTAACATTGGGGTGACTCTGAATATAGGGTAAAGACTAATTTACCCTTATGTGTTTCACACCAATCAAAGGGTTTATAAGTCATTTGACCCTGTATTTCCTTCTACCTTGCGGCCGGGGGGTGTCCAACCCTAGTCTTGCACTGTTGTGCGAGGTACTCATCGTACTCCCACCATCTCCCCTGAGCTCGAAAGGTGTAGAGAGGCTCGAGAAGAATCCCTTTCCTATTTTTGGACTTGATAAGGTCCTAGATGCGACTGGAGATGGCTGGCATTCAAGGAACTAGGTTCTATAGACAACTAGCAGTAGTATAGGAAGACGATAGTTCAAGCCCATACCTAGGCGCAATGTGCATAGCCCTAGAGTAGTGCAACCTCGCCAGATACCTTCATGCTCTTTGGAATTCATGCATGGATTCCTTATCATGAGGGTTAATGGATTAGAGGTCAAAGCCCTCATTTTCTCCCAAGGAACCAGTTGCAGACTTCACAAGGTCTTTGACATCTCTATGAGTCTTGGTTGAATTAGCTAACAGGGGATCAGGGAGAAGAGACAAGAGGTATGACTTCTTTGGATATTAGAGACTGGATACTTGGTCTACCATCAATGAAGGGTTCCTTATATAGGTCTCAAAAGGGACCCTTCAGCCACTACGAACCATGAAAGTAGGGAGGAAGATGGAAAGAGAGCGGTACTGAGAGGAAGCCTGTTTAGGAAACAATCCTGATTCACTTGAATGGGAAGTACTTAATCTCATTAATCCACTGTCTCCTTCTGACTTATCTTCGCAAGTCACAACTATATTATCATAATGTAAAAACCACCAAAGAGTGCTCATCATTTCCTTTTTTGGAATTGTCCAACCCCCTGGACATGAAGAAACTTGGTCCCAAAGCAAAAGTATCAAGAAAAGTATGTACAACCACATGGAACATTGACAAACTTGATCATAAATCTATGTAGGAAATACATTTTGACTTACATAACCTTGATATATCCTTTAAACCAATTATCCTCATCTCATGGAAACTCATTAAAACCTTTCCCAATTATATTTAGTCATTGGGATTCATTGGGATGCCTTTTATATACTCAAACTCTCTCCTTTAGACATTTCATTAAAACAATACCATTGCCTCATGGTATATCCTTTTCTCCCAATTATATTTATACATACCAAAAGCCATATTGCCAAAAACACCACTGGATGCCTTAAAGATAATATTTCCAAAGTGGATTAAACAATTATTCTATTAATTATCTAAAACGCCACACATCTTAGTTCTTTTTTGGAATCTTGCTTATTATTTCATATTTCAATTTTTTAACAATTTATAAAGCCATAGCTATTTTATTTATGCATAAAATCTCTTATTCTTTGTCTTTTGCGCCAAGGACATATTTGCAACTCAAATAGTACCAAAAGTAATGTTATCCTTCTATTAATAACATTATTGAGGGAAATATCAATTCATGGATTATATTTATATAATTCAATTTTACAAAAATTGAGGATATGACATTCATCATCTGTAAAAGGAATATTGTCCCCAGAACTCAAACTTAGTAAGGTCAAAGTGAATGGTAAGACAACTTAATCTCAAACCTTAGGGTATATCCACATCCTTTACATGATCTTATCACTTGGTGATTACAATTTTCATTTGTGATTTTTGATTTCACTTGGTGATTACTAGGTTTCCAACCTATTGTTCATTCATTTCCACATAAAACCCTAGATCTTATCATTAAAATTAACTTAAGGCATTCATTATCTTATGTCAATTTTAGACATAACATGTATCTACCCAATCTCTCTCACCCATAATGTGATGAAATAAGTGTTTGGATGCATCCCAAATACAAAGTTTATCCCATTCTGAGAGCAGAGAGGGTGTATTCACACATTGTCTTACAAATTTCTATTTTTAGGTTGAATCATTCTCAACATGACTCTAAACCATACTTACTTTTCATTCCACAATTTCTTATATTTCATGATGTCAAGTGCCTTTCTTGAGTTTGTGCACAATTCTCTTAAGATTTCATTATTACATGACTTCCTATATCTTTTATATTTACACCTCATCCATTATGAGCCTAAGATATTTCCTTGAGGTCTCTAGGGGTATAGGTACTTTTGGAGTAATCTTATCCTTATGCATGTAGGGAGTGCCTCTAACATTCACCCCTTGGGCCACATGAACTCTTAAAGGTGGCCAATATCATGAGTCAGACATCAGGTAAATATAGTGGTAACCTCCCGACCAGATGATCTTATGAATTCAGGGCACAATAAATTCCTAATCCCATCAGTACCATGTACCTCTAATATTCCCTACTTGTTGTCAGTATTGACTTATAGCTCTTCTCTTCCCAAGGGTTTAACTAGAGCACATTATTTTTTTATGTAATTCTTTAAACTGGATTTCCTCCATCTCTTATGATACTCATTATTCCCTTTATGTCCCTTCATTGGGCTCATGGCAACTTTCTTTTCTAGGCATGAACTCATACGATCAACCACTTCCATAGTGACTTTTTCTCATGTCTATCAGAGATGACTTACTTGGGATCAAAGAATCATACTCAATATACATGATTTCATTTTTTCTATACATAATTCTTCACACTTTAGGTGACATTCATTATTACCTCAACCTTTAATTTGGTTGATCATCTCACCCTTCTAGGGATGGTCCTAACCTAGGGTGCCTTCTTGACTCACATGAGAAAGTTAGGCTCTCTAGCCACAACCTGACGCCATGGTCCCTGGAAGCCCTAAGTCACTTCTCTACATGCTCAACATATTGTTGGACACACTGAGATAAGGAGATGACGACTCCAGGTAGTTGGAGAAGAATATGAACCTCAAAACTCCTGGAGTGACTTCAGGTGTTCCTTTGGCTGCTCCGGCGAAAAGTCCTCCTTATTAACGCAGAGAAAAACTGATGACACATTGAAGTATCTAAAATTTGCAGTGTCTATAATAATGGGTGTGACACCGTCCTACATGCCCTATGAGATTTCATGAAAGGCCATTTAATCCTTGCTACCAGTTGATCAGAATCATGTTAGGTTATCTGAGCATAACTGGATAACATAATTCATTGAGGGAGGTGGTAAAGAACCTGCTACACAAACTCTTCATGTTGTTGCTTGTTGGCATATATGTAAGTGCTTCAACAAGTACATTCACAACCAAAAGACCGTGACTGCAGCCACCCATGCCAACTTCATCCAATGTCGGACGACAACGATCTTAATCCTACCGACACGTCCCTACCAGTGCTATCAAAATATGATACATAATCAACTACCGATCACCAGGAAGGAGTGATACCTCTTAGTAGATGCTACCATCCATAAGGAGAAATCCAAAGTCTCCATGGGGTTCTACGCCATCAAAAACACCAATGATACCTTATATGGAAAAGGTTGCCTAGTCTCAGTTAAGTCCGCTCTGGAAGTTGAAATCCAGGCAATCCCCTATGCTCTAGAAGTCTACAAGATGATGCATTGGAATACTTTCTATATCCTCTTGGACTCTCAAGAAGATGTTAAGATCCTAATCAAGACCCATGACACCTCTACAAGATTCACACCGCATGCAAGAAGAACATATATCCTCACTGAAGGAGACCCCTGCCATAAACTGCATTATCTGCCCCGCAGATTCAATAGCTCATCAGACCTGATAGCCAAGTACGCAATAGCCATTGGCTCACCATGTGTCTTTCAATTTGTTCTACCTAATTGGCTTGCTACTTGTCGTAGGCCTAACGTAGAGGAAATTTTATCCGCACTAGAGAGTGGAGTGAATAAAAACTAATCTCTAGTTTGCAAAAAAGAAAGATTGCATCTTTATTCAATTTTGGAGTTCAGCTATGGTATAGGGTGTGAAACCATTTTATTTTTGTTACTCTCATTTTTTTGATCAACTCTCGAATATTATGTGTTTCCATCCAAGCTCCCTATAATTATTTATGAATATTTGAAGTTATCATTATATGGACCAATGGCGCGTTGCCACATGAACACGATAAAGGCTGAACTAACTTACCAGTAGGTTGACTCAGAATATAGGGTAAAGACTAATTTACCCTTTCGTGTTTGGCACCAACCAAAGGGTTTATGGCTCATTTGACCATGTTTTTCCTTGTACCTCATGATGAGGAAGGGGTCCAACCCTAGCCTTGCATGGTCGTGCAAGGTACCCATCATACTCCCCATGTCGCCCTAAGTTCAAAAGGTGTAGAGAGGCTCGAGAATAATCCACAACCTATATTCAGACTCGATAAGGTCCCAAATGTAGCTGAAGATGGCTAGCGTTCAAGGAATTAGTTTCTACACACAACTAGTAGTAGTATAGAAAGATGATAGTTCAAGCCCATACCTAGGCGCAATGTGTGTAGCCCTAAGGTAACACAACCTCACTAGATCCATTGATGCTCTCTGGGATTCACAGATCAATCTTGCAAGCTCCTTCCTCATCATGAGGGTAGATGGATCAGAGGTCAAAGCCCTCGGTTCCTCCCAGGGCGCTGGTTATATACCTCATAGGGTCTTTGTGATCTCTTTGTGTCTTGGTTGCATCGAGCAAGAGGGGATCAGGGAGTGGAGACTAGAGGTATGAGTTCTTTGGACAATGAAGAGAGGATACTTGGTTTACCATCAATGAAAGGGTCCTTATATAGGTCTCATCAGGGGCCCTAGAGCCACGACCAACCAAGAAAATAGGGAGGAAGAGGGAAAGAGAGCGGGACTGAGAGGAAATCTGTATAGGTGATGATCTTGATTCACTTGGATGGGAAGGATTTAATATAATTGGTCCATTGTCTCCTCCCCCACTTATTTTCACAAGTCACAACTATATTGTCTTAACTTAAAAACCACCAAAGAGTACTCGTCCTTTCCTATTTTGGAATTGGCCAACCCCTAGGCATGAAGAGACTTGGTCGCCAAAGAAAAACTATCAAGGAAATTATGTACAACCAAATGGCACATTGTTTAACTTGATCGTTAATCTATTTTGGAAATACTTTTTGATCTATCTCACCTTGATATATCCTTTAAACCAATTCTCCTCATCTCATGTCAAATCATTAAACCATGTCCCAATTATATTTAGTAATTGGGATTCACCAGGATGCCTTTTATATACCAAAACTTGCTCCTATGACATCTCATTAAAACAATACCATTGCCTCATGGTATATCCTTTTCTCACAATTATATTTATACATACAAAAAGTCATACTACCAAAAAGACCACTGCATGACTTAAAATTAATCATGCAAAGTGGATCAGACAATTATTCTATTAATTATCTAAAACACCACACATCTTATTTTCTTTTTGAAATCTTGCTTACTATTTCATATTTCTAATTTTCAATAATTCATAAAGCCATTATTGTTTTATTTATGCATAAAATCTCTTATTCTTTGTCTTGTTCCCCAAGGACATATTTGCAATGCAAATAGTACCAAAAGTAACATTACCATTCTATTAATAACATTATTGGGGGAAATATCAATTCATGGCTTATATTAATATACTTTGATTCAACCAAAATTAAGGATATAAAATACATTCACTTATGACCCATTCTACCACCCTTCACAAATTTTCTCATTACCATAGTCATTCCACATACTTCACGCTAGGGCCATTGTGGGGGCAGAATAGTCGTTCTACCCCTCTACCTTAATACTGCCATTTTACCATCATGTGAAAACTCACTCAGCCTAGCTACCCTAGGCTAATATATAAGCCTTATTTGCATCAAGGGTGATAAGGAAAGCATTTATTAGACTTCCTAGATGCCACCTACCACCTACCAATCCACCTCCACTTCTATTCTCCACATTTCACCTCAAAACCCTAATTTCTAAGGTTTTGACCATTTCCATTCCACTTCCATACCATCTCACCTTGATGGAGGGAGGACCTCTTGCTTGATGTAAATAGATGTGAAGAATAAGATTCTTCACCACATACTTTGATACTTCTCTTTACCCTTATTCTTTTGCACTTTCTCTTACTATGAGAAACCAATCCCTTCTTGTGGGCTGTTTGGGGGGGGTTGCCTTTGATACCATGCTATAGAAAGTATTTTATGTATTTTTGTGTATTTTTTTCTAATTGTATGATCATTCTTGTTCTCTCTCCCAATCTATATTGTTTTAGTGTTTGAGCTATGGAACCAACTAAGGCACAAGGGAAATAGAGATGGGAAATCTTGGAGAGGAGGTCAATCGATTGATTTGGTAGATGACGGTCTGGTCAATTAAGTGGTATTCTAGCCAATTGGTCGGTCTTTCGAGTTAGATGATTGGCTTTTGAACTGGTTGACTGGGCTTTCAATTAATCCATTAATGATTCAAATGATTACCTAAACCTTACAATAACCAATTAATCATGGGTCCATTCTATACTCCTCTTCCATATGTATCCCATGTGTTTGACCGTATAGGCTCCAAATTTCATTGGTAGAGTTGTTAGTAATCATAAAATGACTTCATATAAAATGATTGATATCTATCAATACTTCACTACCTCCCAAGTAATTGGATAAGTTGGATAACAACTTCATCCTAATATATTAACCAACACTACAATAATCATGTAATCCCTTTATTTGCAATATCAAGATTGAATTTAAGGCATGGAAATGTCATCCTTTTAATATTCAATCTTTTTTACTTGATTAAGAGTATACCATTTTGAGTTACATATGAGCTCAACATCATATTGTGGCTCAAATGAGCATGTTCATGCACTTCATAGTCTCACTCATCAAGTGGTTGGGATATAACCAATAGGAGGGTCAAATTCCATCCACGTCACTCACAATATTCCATGTGTCATAGTGCACCCAAGCACTACCTATATGGAAGCCCTTATTCAAGGTCACGTTGAGTAGTGCTAATGTACACTAAACAACATGTGATCATTGTAGTGACTTGAAGTCTAAGAACCACCATGACCACTGTAACACTCCATTTCATGAATATATAACATAACTCAGTGGAAGCTTTCATCTTGAAGGGGGATGCCACATTAATACGATCATTGCAAATAAATACATAAATCACCATTGAGATTCATACATTGTTCTTTGAATAGGAAGTTATAACTGACTTCTATAACATGTCTAAAATTCCATTCATTTATAAACATGGAAAACTAAGCATGAAAGTAAACATTTCTACGTGATAGGATCGCCTAATATGGATGGCACCCCACTAGTAAGCTCTAGAAGGTCTTCTAGTCCTTGCTTGCTCCTTTTGAGTCCTTAATTGCTCCAATTCCTGGGGACATCACATCCCCAACCATGCAAAGGGGAAAATCAACATTAGTAAACTATATTGGCACTTTATAATAATAAAAAATTATACTTGACATGTAATAAAAGTTTACATGAATTAACTATAAGCATTCTTGAATCATTATTGACATGAAGAATTGAATAGTAAATGTATGCATCCCTCTATGATGCCCCCTTAGGAGCACATAATTTCTAGGAAAGCCCTAGATTCTAGGGAAGCCTTTGACGACCCCTTGAGGTCCATGATTCGGGAGCATATAAAGGCTAGTTACATTCCAATTTAACTTGATCAATAACATAAACATTAACATGGTCCTTGAACTTTACATGATGGGATTTCTCCCTCTTGAACTTATACATTAATTTTCACGAATCATTAACCATAATATCTAATCTTATTGAACATTATAATAATAGGAAATAACATAATGCAATCATCAAGCAATTTGATATAGTGTGCATGACTAAGACATTAAACTTGAAATCATAATTTCTACTTATACTTAGCATGCAATCAACCAAAAATACTTGTGCTCAGTTGCATGACCCATTTACCTTGGAGCAAAGTTGATCCTAAGATGGTCTCCCTAATCTTTGAGGCAGCACCTGAATGTGATTTACAAGAACAAAGGCTAGTCTTCTTGGAGAGAAGTTGATCCTAAGATGGTCTCTATAATGTTTGGGGCATCACCTGGATGTGATTTGCAAGAACATAGGCTAGTGTGCTTTTTCTTTTATGATAGGATCATAGGGGTACCTTTTATAGGTGTTAGGGGTCTAGAACTTTCTAGTCCATGTGGATTTAATTTTTTTAATATCTTTTGTCCTTTAATTAAACATTGGCCATTATCTTAACTCCAATATATTAAAAGGTAAAAATAGGTGAAAAATGTCTTCTTCTTTTTTAATTACTAAAGTCCTAACTAATTATCTCTTGTTTGTGAATTTCTTTTATTATATTTTCATATCTTTTATATGAGATGATATTTAAGAGATAATTTATTATTTTTTACTTTTATTTGTCTATCAAAAGTGGGACATTAATTAAATTACCATTACATATTATTTGTAATCACAAAGAATGAGAGAAAATGTGAGAGAGTTGTACCATTCCTTACATAATTACCATAATGTCTTATTTCTACGTAACTAAGTTCGAGACACATTATTTCATTTCAAAAAATCACAAAATGGAAAAGAGAAAAATAACTTTATTTTACATATATATATATGCACTAGTTGTATATCAAGAATACACCACGACTTCAATGTGTTATTTAAAAATTGTTGACTGCAATTACTCATTCCCATTTAATTTGTAGTTTTTTATAATAATGTTATAAATATGTAACAATAAATCATTTTTAATTTTCCATATCAATCACATAAACCTTATAACATCTTCTCATACATAATGAAATTTCTATTTTCATAATATGCTTCCTAGTTGTGCTAGAAAGGTGATGGATTAAAACCCACATTTTTTAGTCTCAAATTAATATATTTGTCACATTGTATTCAATTATTAAAACTTTAGAATGTTAAAAAGAGAATAATCAAACTCTCCTTCCAACTTCTTATTTATAATATTATTATATGGTCTCATGTAATTACCTGAGTGGTAAAAACTCGGTAAGTCCCAATGAAGGAACCAGATTCGAACCTCACCGAAGGCACTTTGCAAACAAAAATTCACGCTGATTTGACACGGGAGGGGGGGTTTGACCAGACCACACCTTCTCATGACTTGAGAGTTTAACACATCGGGCTTTCTCAGGGTGGGTTCTCTCGGTCACCAAAAGAAAATGGTCTCATGTTGACTAATTGTGACCAACAATTAATTAATGTTTACATTTAAATGGATTGACATTGTGTTTTATATTTATTTGAGAGGTCAAACAAATTTGAAACAAAACCAAATTTGAACTACACATTAATTACATACTCTAGATCCTTCCTAGCCAATAAAAATTGAGTTTTGAATATCTTTTATTCACAATTTTTGTATTTATTATTTACTTCATTTTCATGCATTAAAAGGTGAGATAATGTGACAAGATTCTCCTTAATTATTTCTTTGTCTCTAAAAATGTGATTATCAATATTTATCCACATTTAAGTCTATTATACCTTTATGAAGAATTTTCTTGAAGAAAGAGACCCAATAGAAGATAATGTTACATGTATTCAATAGGGGAAAGAAAGTAATATCCACATCAAGTGATTGATGAATATTCTTTTCCATGCATAAAAAATTAAGCCATTAATTGAACTGCATTTTTCTTTATCTTTTGAGTATTCCAAAGAGGAGAGAGAAATAGTGAATTATGTTGTCTCTCTTTAATGTTAAAAGCTATAAATGAAAGGAGACTTCTTGTTCAAGCTATGTGTTTATCATTTCAAATTCTACTCCTTTTATTTTCCAATTTTATTTATTTTAAACATTTTCAAGGATGAGAGAGAGAAAAAGAGAAGGAAAATCATTCGTTCAACATTTTAACTTAATTAAAATACATGATGGAATATGTATAAGAGAAAGTGTAGTTTTAGTTTTTTTTATTTGTCTTACTTTATTTTTTCTAGGGAATAATATTCCATGACCTTTTTACACTAAGCCCTTCGACTATTGTTATTTTAATAGAAAACCATTTTATAATTTTTAGATTTTAAAAAATTAAGGTGTTACAACCACTACCACATGAGATATGATTTTGACTACCATTTATGGCTTCCACGTATCATATTTAAGTTGGTTCTTGCTAGTACACTTTCTCATAACAAGTAGATATGTGTTTGAATTGATACCCAATATTATGACTAATAAGACATAGTCATCAGTAAAGACACGTACGAATCTTATTTTATTATGGTCATGCTAATTTCCGCAATATTATCTGACTAGATACACAGACCAAATGGATACTCTTGGAATACACATGATCTCATGTTTAGGTCTTCAACCTGAAATCACATGTCATTGAGTCACATATTCTTAAGACATATTTTATTTATTAATTATCCCATATTGAGAAAATATGATAATTGGAATGGTCATTATTAATGATCAAATAATTTAATAGGTGTGTTATTAGAATCATCAAATGACAGGGTCTTTGGGAATACTACCAACAATATTGGCTTGTGAGTACAATGCCACCTTAGCCTACCATAGAGGATCTTGAGATTAGTTGGTATGATAAATATCTTGCAACAATCAATTTGAGTATAAGAAGTAGGGATCATCAATCTAAAACCTATATAAAATATCATACATGTCTTGGACACTTAGGTCATGACACCTATCATAGTATATATCATTACCATCCTTTTATTATCGTATCACATATATCTCAATCACATTGGCAGAAAAGCAATACATAACATGAGATATGACCTCAACTACACTCATATAAAATGAATAGTAGCATACTAGGCTGGTACATTAATTACTTTGTTAGAGTTAAAGTACATAAACATGCACAAAACATGCAAAAAAATGCTAGGTACACATTAAGCAGTTCAACTAGCCATAAAAAATCCTAGTTTGTATTGAACGAAGATGGAAATACATCATCTATATAAAAATAATTGGTTAAAGGAAAGATGAAGATGAAGAGATTTTCCCATGGAGGATAGGTGGAACTCACTCCTTAACCTTCAAATGGGTTGGATCTTGTTCTTTGCATCGTCCTTGTTGATTTTCTAGACTCCTTGGCCATCTTCTTCCTCAATTCCACCCAAATAGTAGCTTGCACAAATGGATGGAGGCAGACCCAATATAGTTTGGATAAAACCAGGCCAATTTTATCTGATCAATGTGTGCACAAAGGATGCAAACAGATGGAAATTGGTGTAGGGTGATATCCTTATCACTCTCAAAGATTGGGTCTCTAAGATAGAGATCTAGAACCAAGATACATAACCCTTGGCATGGAGGCCAAGGAGGAGCATTTATAGTGATAGTTGGTATTTCAATGAGCGAGAATGAACCCAGTCTATTTTCAATGATTTGAGCTCAATTTTTCTTCATCAGTTACGTAGGTGGCAGGTGTGAAATTAGTCGAGTTGGTTAAAACTGGTTTGGTTTTGTGTCATTGGTTTTTTGATCATTTCCAATGGTTTATGGGTTCTTCAGTTGATATCATTGGTGGACACCATCAGTTGATGTCCACTAATGTATTGGTTCATGACAAGGCCTAATCAGCATGAACTTGAGCCAATTTTCTAAACTTGGTGTGAGTGTGCATTTGTTGGATTCTCGTGTGACTATTATAAGATAATATTTTGATAAATCTTAGATATCAAAATGCATTTATCTATATGGTTTGACACTTTAAACATGCAATGCATCTCTTACACTTCCATGTTGCCATGATTCCACACAAACATCATTCTATAAGATTAAGGCTTCAAATTATTTAAAACTTTTGAAATAGAGGGTGTACGTCCATATGTTGGGTGCATACAAAAATAATCAAACTTTCTTATTCATTTGATGGCTGCTTTGTATAAATTTTGGTACCCAAATGAATGGTTGTATGGGAAGGTAAGGATGATATGTAATGTGTGGGATATATGAGGATAACTATGAGTGTTAGGGAAAGAATTTTGATATAGGATTTGGTGGAATTGTTCAGTCTATCAGGGTTATGTTTGGAAGGTTAGCTTCCTACACCACTCTCTAGTATTGATGTACACATATGGCTTTTCACGACTGAGTGCCTATTTACAAAACATTCATTTTGGATTGAATCTTTTTAGTTATAAATATTTCTCTTCGAGTTCATGAGTGTGAATATGCTCATAACATACATAAGGATTATTTATTAAGTACTCATGTGATAATTATTGATTACCATGGTTTGAAATCATTTGAGATGTATGATAGCATGCTTAATCAAAAGTGTCACACCTTTTGAATTTATGAGCATTGTAAAGCAATTATTTATTACATTTTGACATCCATAAGTATGTGTCTCATATAACCAAGAGGTTCTTATTCTATCTATCGTTTCTAAGTGTCTTACCTCCAAATTCATGTAGCTAAGGTTACAACCATAGTTCAAGTCTTAATATGTTTTGATTTGAAAATATCTTAGATATTGATTTTATTCACTATCATTGTCCTAATGATAACCAAGTTAATAAAAGGTGAACTAGATGATGTAAAGTTGAAACTAAATGAAGTGAAACACTCTAAGTGACATACAAGTTATTCACCCTTTGAAGTATATTTTGAATAAAGAGTGAAGACCAAGATGATAGGCACTTGGAAAATATTAAATGAAAATTTAAATTAAATTTATGTTTCTACCTAGCCTTGTTTAGGTAAAGTTATTTAGTTTCTTCTATGAATCGATCTTATGGAGTTGTATGGATATGAAGGCACCATTTGTGTTGAGTGATGGTACACAAAATTGAATTCAAAAGACATTTTTGTAATGCACAAAGATGATTGTGAAAGATGTCTTCTTTTGGACTTTAGTAAATGTCTTAAACCTTTTAATGTAGGACCATTTAATTTAAGCTCTCATGTTAGTGTACCTTCAATAGCCATTCTTGATATTACCTTACCAAAAATGATTCTTATAGGAACAACATTTTTTACTTTAAGAGATTGCTAGTAGTGAATATTTGCATAGTTTATAATTATCATAATAAAATTTAAGAAAATAAGACCTTCTATTTAAAATTTCCAACCAAGGTCCATGTATAATTTTTACACGACATATTGAGGTTGAACTAATACTAATACATGGCCTTCATGTATTTTTATCTCATTTTTTTGCATTCAATCCCAAACTAACGTTTAGAATGTAATTTACTTCAGCATCTCCCATGTTAGAGTATAATCATATTTTGTTAGAATGAAGGTGACTTCAATAAATTAATTTTAGATAGTTTATCGGGGTCCATATATTACTCCCATGAAACATATTAAGACTAGAAACCAGTTCCCCCTATCAGACAGATTATTTTATACCATAATGTCCATTTTCTATCCTTATTATGCTTTAATACATTGGAACCTGTCATGAAACTTGTTTGTTACCCAAAGTCCACACTCCTAATGGCTACAAAGCCAAAGGCGAGTGGACTAGGGCATCCATCCATAGAATGTCACATAGTTTCACACAAGCAATATGTATGAAAAGGGATTAACAACTACTAAGATAACAAGATACTAAAAAGAGATAGAGAAGCATGTACCAATTTCTACTTCTAGAGTACCCATTGGGGTTTCATTTCAAATCTTAGAGTCTCGAGTGCAGTAGATCTTCATTTGGAAACTACAAATTCAATAAAAAAATATCAATGCAAGTGCATTGAGTACGCTACAAAAAATATGTAACTAGAGTCTAAGGGTAGAATAAAATTTGCTTGGATAGAAAGATCATATAAAGCTAGAAGTAAAAACAAGGCAAGAACACTTGACGACATTGTTTCATGCAAATCGTGTTTTAGGATTCTTTATCCATTCTATCAACATAGGCCTTTGACCACTTCTCAAGGAAGGGTCTATGAGGGGCATTTATGCTCCCTGTTTCTACGTGAGGGACCTCAATACCAAAGTAAATGACGTAACCCTATTTCATTTGTCCATTATGCCCTTACACCAAGAATTTAGGCAGATACACAAGGTTATACAATGGATTTCTATATGTTATGTTCAAGGTTTATCAAAATACTATAGTCAACATGAAAGTAGTATTTGTAGGGAACAACAGCTCAAACAAGTAATTATCTAGTAGATCATTCATAGAGGCATACATACAAAAAATCCAATATCATACTAGGGTCAAGATATTAGGTGTAGATTGTGAGTAGAGTACAACTATGATCCATGAGTAGATTATAGAGTAGGTTCAATCCAAAGGGGACCTAAGATGTAAAAACAAAATAATAATGGGTCTTAGATTGATAGGGTTTTGATAATATAAAGATATATCATGCCATGTGGATGTTCTCCTAAACCTAGGTATCATATAATTCAAGTGGGGTCCCATCTTGTCAAACATGCATGTCATTATTCACTATAGTTCAAGGATCAATATTGGGCTCTAGGTCTAGGTGAACCATCCACATTACTAGATAAATGTAACTCTAATTTGATGATAGGGGAAGTATGAGAGTTGGGTTATCATCATGTGTTATTCATGCAAGATCATACTAGTCACTTTAGATTCATTTTCATGTCATAGTGTCATACTACCAAGTCATAGGAACATTAAGAGCATAATTAGATGAAGTTCGTATTTAGTACTTCAGGCATGATTAAACTACTATTTATACCTGGATAGAGTAAGAGATTTGCATAAAAGTCATATTTCATCATACAGAATCCACAAGGTCAATTAAGTCATTTAGTGCACATAATATGTACTTGGGGTATCAAGAGTCAAAAGGGGGTCACTGAGAATGAGATCTTAGATTATCATGGCACAAAGTATAAAAATGGTTGTTGATCTCGAGATTATAAAATTAAATGAAAACAATTTAATCTAAGCCCCAAGAATTGATCAAGTTATAGCATGCATACACTTAATTGAGTCACCTTTAGGTCAAGGGTAAACTAGAAAGTCAAAATGATCTTTGAGGGTGCATATAGATGGTCCAAGACAACATCACAGTAAAAGGATGATAAAGCTTACTGATTTTCATGGGTGCAAAGTCACATGTCATTCAAAGCACAAGGATAGCATCATAGGACATTAAACATCATTGAAAAGTCCTTTAAACGTCATCCAAAAGTCCTTTAAATGAAGTAAAATGATATATCAGAGAAATGTAGTTCTAGATTTATGTCCAAATGATGGTTTTAATGAAAAGGTTACTTTTTATGATCAAAATGACATATAATATCATTAGGTTTGAGAAAGGGAGTTAAGAGATATAGGATTGAAACACCCCTTACTTAGGGTTTTGAAGGGGTATTATACCTCTCTGGGCTGAGAATGGGCCACATAGCAGGTGACATTTTCCCATCTTGGACTCACGTGGGAGAGGTGGCGGCCAGAGTGACCGAGCTCATGGTTGCAAGTTGGTCCACAGTAGTTGGTGGCACTAAGGGGTGTGTGTCAGCGTAGGGTGGTGTCTACCAGCCGACGAAGGTAATGGTTGGTGAGGTATGACAAATGAGCATGGGTCGAGGTGATGTTGAGTGTCCTGGGTGAGTGCACTACCATGTGAACAAAGAAACATGTACCCAAGATGTCTGTAGTGTGTTGTGATTCACCAAGTGGTGTCTGTGTGGTGCAAAGAGAGAGGACTCGATGAGGAGGGGGAAGCAGGCTTGAAACATGTGGCATGCTCTTGTTGGCCATAGAGGCACTTGTATGGCTGTCGAGGTTGCATAGGGAGGTCTAAGAGAGAGGGGACGAGTGTGTGATAGGGTGCAGGTTTGTGTCGACATGTCACACTATGGTTGGTAATTGGGAACCAATGAGGCTAGGAGAGAAAGAGAGATGTGTGAGAGAGAGCACGTGAATGAGAAAAAGATGAGCAACAAGCAGTCACGGGCCGTGATATGGATCGTTTCCCATTGATACAACACCCTACAAGCATCCTCTTCCTCACGTTAAGGTCTCTAAACCCTAGAGTAGGTGACAACTGCTTGATGGAGGTTGCTTGAGGTGGTGGCAGTGCTTGTTTGAGAAGAAGAAAAGTCAGAGTGAGAGAAATCGAAGGGGATGCATCTCTTTATAGGACACAATGAGGTCCAGAGTGTGTGTGGTGTTGGTTTTAGGTTTCAGATGGGACCCCTTGCCATTGTAGCTTGAAAAATGGGGGGAGGGGGTGGACACACCCCAACCCCACCCCTGTTCCTGGCCATACCATTGGCTATGACTACTAGTTAAAAGGACCATGGACAATGAGGAAGAGTGAGAGTGAGAGGGTCATGCAATTCCATGGTAGAGGCAAGAACCTTTGTTGTGTGACGTGTGGTAGAGGGGAAGCCACAGTCATCAGATCCACTCTCTGATCCATGGATCCAAAGATGCTAACGATCTCTACAGACCCCAGATGAGAGTAGAGATAGGGTGAAGGAAAAGAAGGAAAGAAATAGAGAGAGAGATGGGGGTGGGGACCAGTGGCCTTGTACAAGAACGGTCAACTGGGCCTGGCTTGGCCGACCCACGAGTCAAGAGGCAAAAGGGCAAAAAAATTTGAAAAGCAAGGTTGAGAGTTAGGTTTTTCAACTGCCCACAACTCATTCATTCAAGCTCCAATTTTGATGAAATGACATGCCTTGGAATCGTGAGAATGATATCTACAAGATGATCATGAGAACCAGGTAGGTATGCATTAAAATTTTTGTTAAACATAATTGAAAAAGATCACGATTAGTGATAGGATTGAAAACTATATTAGAATAAAATTGTCACCAAGGTATCAGTTGCACTTAGTAGTTATAAATTACACATTGAATCATATTCAATTATAAAATTGAAGATAATACAAGAACCTTGAGCTAGGTAGGGTTTAGATTTTCATAATGGAAGAGAGAAAGATCTAGTCTATCATAGAACCATTCCCTAAAATGACAAGTTGACATTGATTTTATCATTATACAACATGTTTCCAAATGGAAAATATGTTCCAACAAACCCAATGATATAGGCCCTTGCCATGTTTCCCCATTAGACATGCATTGTCTCAAGGTGTGGACCTCGTGGTTCAACAATGATGCATGATAAATAAATGTATGCCAAGTGAGTGCAAAATGGGGAACAAACGCAATGAAGATCTGATTGCCCCCCAAGTCCATCGTATGAAGAATATGAGAAAGTTTGAATCACAAAGGAGAAATATGAGAACTGATGAAGGAAGATAGAGGGGAGAGAGGCAAACACAAAAGAAAAAGAAGTATCAAGAGGAAGATGATGAAACATAAAGTGAGGGAGCTGAAAGTCATATTAAACTGATACAAATATATTGTTGAAATCCAGTTGAGTTATACAAGACACACACACACACACTATATATATATATATATATAAAGATGTGGGTTGAGGTGCTTAAGGACCATACAGAGAGACAAATATATAGAATATGGAAATAAAAGAAATTGTGACATTTATAACTACAATTTGAAACTTTATACTATATTTATTCTCCTACCCACGTCAATATGTTGTGGAACTTCATTTTGGTTAATATTGCTCCATATTGGGGCGGGACTTCTCAAACCCAAGTTTGGATGGAAAATAATAAACAAAAACTTCATGATTGGGTTTGTGAATCAATCAACACTTTTTTCATTAAAGGGAACATTTTGAGTGACGATATGGCCAAGAGTAAACTTATATCTAATGAAATCATTTGAATATGTTTTTGTGACCATAGAAGATGTGATTTTTGTCTTGTAAAGAGCACTTAGATTGTCACACAATATTCTTGTAGGTGTTGAGATATTAAGATCAAGGTCATTAAGAATTGTTGTTAGCCATGTAACTTTAGTTGTAGTGAGATAAAGACTCGTGTACTCAACTTGTATTATGGAATGAGAGATAATGGATTATTTATTTGAACTCCAAGATAAACACTCTTTCCCAAGAAGCACAAAAAACCCCAACCAATCTGCATCATTGTAGGTAGTGATGAAAAGATTTTGAGTAGGACAAATAGTTAGTCCTAGAGTGATGGTACCTTCTTTGTACCTTAATATTCATTTGTCTGAAGATAAATGGTGAGAAGTGGGAGTATCCATGAAATGATATGATGTATTAACCACATATTGTGTATCAAATATTATGATACACACGTGTTTTAGACTGCCAATAGGAATTGTATTAGTAGTAGGATCACCAAGATTAGGATTGAGATCATATCCTTTAAAAACGTTTTTGATGATCAAGGAGCAACCTAGTTTGCAATCCACTAATCTTATTGATACTAATAATTTTGTATCATACTTTTCCTGGGACAATATAATTCCTTGAGGCTCAAACTGAGCTTGAGTGCCTAAGTAGTAGTGTAGGGGTTCAAGATCTTGTAAGCAAATGTGTCTTATACATAAGAAACAATATTTTTTATTACTAATGAATGATTTCTTGTGATAATGACATCATCTACATATCACAAGGATACATAACATGATATTCATGATCATACACAAATAAGAATGAGTAGTGCTAGAAATGGACCCACAATAGCCACTTAGCTCACAAACTAGGCTCTTTGTCATGTTTGAGCTCATAAAGAGATTTATGAAGTTTTTAAACATAATTAAGATGTTCAATACAAATGAAGCTTGATGGATCTTCCATGTAAATTTCCCTCAGACAGTTCACTAATAACCCATACACTAGAAGATAGTCACTTCACTTGTGAATCTAGGATCTTGGTGCTTATTTGATTCCATAAAGAGCTTCATGAAGTTTTCAAACATAAATAGGATTCTTATAATAAACAACACCTGGTGGTTCTTCCATCTAAACATCAATGGTCACTTCACTATTCAAGAACTCATTACAAATGTCAAGTTGATAAATTGCCGTCCCTTAGAAATCCCAAAAGTGAGGACAACCATTACTTTATGATATTTAACCACATGCTTGAATGATGTTAGATAATGCACTCCTTCATCTTAACTGAATCATTTAGCTACTGTACTAGTTTTGTGTTAAAAAACCATAAAATTGTACATGACCTTGCATATCCACTTTGTACCTATTGGGTCACCATTTATTTGTTTTCTTGAGTTTTTCAATGCATTTTTTTGAACACATTAATCTGCTATAGTTATCAACCAAATGATAGTCAATTAAGTCAAGATATCCATGACAAGTTAAAATTAAGACCCAATCATTTGTGAACCCTGGGTAAGTATTACACCCACATCCCACGATAACCACTAATCATGAGATTAGGGAATAAGTTGAGGATTTCTCATAAAATGAAGAACACACTTGATTTGATTTTTTCTCTCTCAATTTCAAATTATTTGTTTTCTCACACTCAATCACATAAACTAACTATACAAGGGGATTTAAAAGTTTATTACTCTAATCTAACTTTAATAGTAAGGATGCATATGTATACATTCATTTTGTTTGCCACACTTCCATGTACATATGACACGATAATCAAATACACACTCTAATAATGAGGAAACAAAGCTACACATCATCATTTACATCTCTCTCGTTATTCTACAAGGACCGAGAGTGACAGGGACAGATTGAACTCTACTGATCTGATACTTAGCTCTTGTGGCAAATATACTCTGGAATTGACATTCTTCAAATCACACGCTTACCCTAATAATTGTGAGTAGAGGGTGGACCTACTCGCTCAGTCAATGAGTACTTCAAAGAAACAATATAAAGCACCGCAACAGTCAAAGATATATTATTGAGAAAGTGAATTTAAAGTAGAAAAATAATGAACTATAGGGGAACTAATCATTCACATACATATATATGGCATGATACTCTAGACATATAAAAAGATTAAATCAATATCTTAGCACACCTGATTAATCACAATGAGAACTTGTAATTCAAAAACATACAATTGGCAAGTCTGAGATAACTACAAAGAATATATGAATAAATGCACACTTCATTAATCTCTCATTTATCTTATTACGCCCTGAACCCACATGAAGTGTACCACAACATGTGAAACCCTGCCTAAGTATGTCTCTTGATTAAAACTTAGAAGCATGCAAGGTTCCTAAGTATGTCTCTTGATTAAGACCCTGCCTACAGTAGGCCTCGTCATGTCTACATCTTGATGACAAATGGGAGTGGTCGGGTATCTCAAATTCACCTCTCAAGCTGGGTACTCAGGTGGGGAGTCAAAGTACTCTAGCTTTTTGTGCATCAATAGACCTACCAAAAATGTCCACTGACCAATAACATAGGCACCATCGACATCCCATGTTGGTGTTGGGTACCACACAATCATAAGGATTGTGCCCAACTCGTCAAGACCCCCACACCCTACTGGTACGATCCAACTTACCTTGATCAAGACTACCACTAGTCAGGAAGTAGTTTCCTCCTCATAGCGTAGGCCTTCATGTGAAGGATTCTATAGTGTTCAAGGAATTTAAAATGTCTAATTCACTCTTAAGGTTAATAGTTCCATCATGAAATAAACATTTCTTAAGTGAACCTTATAAGTAGTTCTTTTCATAAATTATCAACAATTTGTACTATACACTGAGCAACTGAGCAAAACCACTTATCATATTGAAGAATATTGAATTGAAAATACTTGATTAACTAGATACTGATGGGGCTCCAAATTTTGCACCAATAAAAACCCTAAAAGAATAACTCTTAGGTTTAACTAAAAGTTGTGCACTAATTCCCTACTTCACACGAATGGAAGCCTTATTGTAATATACTTTAGGATAAAGCCCAAAGGACAATCTTTTTAAGTAGATATATATTCAAAAGTATTAAGGATAATATTTATCACCGAGAAGTTGATTCATTGATTAAACTAAATTATTATTAGTAGCAACAAAGATCTAAGAGATAAATAAATGATAATAAAGAGGACCAGGGCATCAAGTTTTGCCTGCCAAACCTGTGTAATTATCCTAGCAAGATGTAACTACTTAATAGTAGTTTTCTAAATAGTGGCTTAGCTATTGTACCCTCGTAGGATACAGATCATTGCATGGATTAAACTCCCCTAGAACTGACCAGACTTGGTACCCAAGATTCTAGTTTATTCTAAATGGACTCCCTCACTATGACTAACCATTCTCAACACGTTAGCAGATCATAACCCAATCACCTCACTATCCCTTGATGAAACCTCATGGGGATAATAAGATCAATTTAAAGTTCTAATCACAATTACAACAACCTACACATCCACTATTATAACAAGTACACAAAGCAAGTCATGAATTTATAAAGCAAGGAAATAAGCAAAATGATACTTTATTTAGAAATAGTATTGTTGAGTTTAGATACATTCTAGGATAAAATACATGATGTTGGAGCTAGTCTGTATGCCCCAACATAAATGTATACTCGCTCATGGTGAGAGACAACAATGGGAAGATAAAAAGAATAATGAAGGGGGCCATGACACTTGGTGTAGGAAGACCAGCCTCTCCACTGTGACTGTTGCCTTCTCACTCCTTGCTAGGGTTTGTGCTACGCAATGTGGCTTCTAATCACCGATTCGAGACCCTTTAGAATGGATGATAAGGGTTCCCTTTTATATATGCATTCTTCACTGTTGAAACCCTAATGTTGAATGGTTGTAGTTGAAGGCAGCTAATTTGCATGGCCCATACTCAATCCAACAAGCACCTTACATGGGTTACTCAATCTGGATCTTGTGTCTGGTTTTCTTGCGGACCAAAGTGCGTTGAATACAAATAGGATATATGTTAGAAGCACGTGTCAAAACTAGAGAATCTAGAAGACTCTGGGTAGAGAGCATCTCGAGTCGATCGACTGGTGAGGCCTATTGCTTGACTTTTGGTTGGAAGGTGGACAATGGAAAGCATCTAGGACCTTACTTTCCTTGAGGCATGTTAGTATAAGGGCTTGATCGTCCATATGGGCATTAAAGTATATTTTTGGCTCGTTCTACTTGAAAAATATATAAAGTGCATTAAATTCCAGAAAAGAGGGGATGATTGCATTTAAGTAAATCTAAATCTAAACTAAGAAATATAAACAAAACAACCCCTAAAAAGGAAATAAAACAATATGTCTAGATGGGTATAAATATACTCATCAAACTACCCTGGACTTAAACCTTTACTCATCCCCAGTAAATCAAAATAAAAAGGAGGATAAACGATTGATACTAGGATCCAGGATTCCTCTCCCAACTAAGCATACTTTGTGCCCCCGTTCCACCAATTACAATCAAACAACCCTAGTCCTTCGGGGTCACATAGCCACACTTGGATATCCCCCGATTGAGGCTTGTTGCTTCATTTTTGTGGATTGCAAAATCTATGTAGAACTGCTTTGATCTCAATAATACTCTTGATTTGTTTGCACAAGGTAGAAGAGAGCACAAGTCAGGGCTGGTTGGCTATTTTGAGGAAAGTTTTGACAAGTCCTCTGGGCATGAAAATTTGGACAAAAAAGGGAGAAGACATGGCACAAACACATTTACCTAGTCTCTCCTCTGTTCAACTTGAGACCTTATTAGGGATTCATATATTTTATTTTTCTCTCCTCTATTCGACTCGAGACTTCAATTTGGTTGCAATTACATTGACCACATGTTTTTTTTGGGCTCATTAGCTTTATTTATTTATGCCATTCTTGTTAACAAAAATTGAGAAGGGGATGAATTTTTTAAGGGATACCACACCGAACTTAGAGTATGGCATATTTTTTTCCTTTTTTGGTTGGTGAAGAGATATGAAATGCAGGAAGAAAAGTAGAAACAAGAGGTTGACTTGTGCTTCTTTGTTTTATTGCTGCATTGGAATCAGATTATCATATTATATCGGTTAATTTAGTTAATGTAGAGTAATGAAATAATTACATTTTTTTGCAAGTCATATCGGGGGTATGTGCAGCTTGACCTTTTGACTCTTTCTGCTTATCATCATTTCCAAGGGGAAAGAATGCTCAATTTTGTCATTGGGGCTCAGATATGTTCAAGACATGTTTGTTCTTTAAAATTTTCTTTTGCACGGGTTAGATCTAGAAAAAGGGAATAGTTCATTTATATATTTCAAAAAAATTGCATACATCAAAGTGTCTGACTAGGTAAAGGACACAACTCACACAAAATAGAACAAATTAAAATAGAAAACAAGACAAGTGCAAAAAAAAGATGGAGAAAATTGGTTTGAGTATGAGAAAAGGAAAGGTTAGAGTTGAAGTGGTGGAGATGACGTACCACCCACCCTCCACCCCCAAATTCAAAATTCTACCCATCCTCAAGCATTTTTATCCTTGCGACTCATTTCTTTTATAGCTGCAAAGTACATACTTTAGGGATACCCAAAAAGTTGACTCTTATGAACCATGCATGCATAAGATAATCACCTTGTCCATAGAGATTGCATATCGCATCCTAGAAAGCCTCAATCACATCAAGATATTTTGGCAGTGACTATTAATGATAAGAATGGGATAATAGAGGTTGCTATTTTGAAGAAATAATGCTTCTTGTAAAACATAAAAACATGTTCATCAAAAAGAAGAAAACAAAATTTATTATGGAAAATAAAAGGAACTCGTCTGATAAATGAAAAACATTTCATTGGTCCACATAGCCCACTCCTGCATGCTTATCAATTTGCAAGATTGCAATATCTCACAATGTCAATCAGGCGATTGGGCAGAGGACTTGGTAGACAGATGGCAATTTCCATCATGAACTTGTTGCGCCACGCTGGCTATCCATCAATCAGATTAAGTTGTCAAAAACATGGCCTTTATTTTAAAGAAATTTTGTGAAAATAAAAGGAACAAATAAAAAAAATTGTGAAAATTAAAAGAGAGAAATCAAAAATCTAGTTTGCCTCCCAACAAGCATCTTGGTTCAACATCGTGTACCCGACCAGTGATATCATATTACTCACATAGATTGCGTGAATAGGGTTTCAAAACCCTTGACTTGTCAATCCACATGTCCTAGATCACGGTCACACAAAGTACATACCTTGATGTGGGGGTGGTCCTTGTTACCTCTGGGGATATTTTGGAAATCTAATTGTTGTAGTTCCAACTTACCTCCCTCCTTAAAGGCTTCAATTGAGTTATGTACTTTCTTTAAATTTTTTTGGACTCGATACTCAATAGTCTTCTTTTATGGTCTTAGAACAAGTTTTCCAACATCAACGTCCACTAAGTCTCTCGCTTGGATAAGAATGGTCTCCCCAAAATTAGTGTAAAATGATTATCCTCTTTGATCAACATCAACACAAAATTACATGGGACATAAATGTCATGACCTAGTTTAACTGGGACATCTTTGATTATTCCCAAGGGTTTTGTAATAGATGCATCAGATGGTTGAATGGTCATAGTTGTGGGTAGGAGATTGGTTGGTGAATCCAAGGTGTTGGCATAAAGTGTATGGCATAATAGACATGCTTGTGCCTAAATCAGCAAATACCTTACGGAAAGTGTCATCTCCTAAGAAACAATATATCCCAAATAATCCTAAATCTTTTTTCTTTTGAGGCATCTGGTTTTAAACTATATCGGATGTCATCTGTGCTAGATTAACGGTCTCATATTCCTCATTCATATCTTCCTAGATAGAAGGGTCTTGAAATATCAGTACTAGGTTGGCATTTCATCTAGTGCATCGAGCAATGAGATGTCAGTATGGAGGTTCTTGATAGTGTCCTTGAATTTCATGAATCTATCATCCAGCTTGGTCTTCTTTAGGAAACTTGAATAGGATACATGAGCCTGTGCATAGGTGCTCAGGTGTTGTTGATGGTCCAGAGTTGATTGCCAGTGTTGCAATAGTTGAATTCTCATTGGTTCCTATTGGACTAACATCACATGGGGGTCTAATGTCTAATCTTGTATTGGACTGACCGCCATATGGTCATTTTGATAAACTCAGGACCCTAAATGGGATACCCTTATTTCTACTAGGATGAATAGAGGTAGGAGTGGAGGTTGGGGGTGTGGATTACATGTTCCCCAACCTTGTCATTAAGATGTTTAGCTACTTTGGATGCTTGGGGTTATTTTCTCAATGACCTAGGCATGTGATTTGTGACTCCAACACCTTTTGATTGGTTGTGATGTTAGTCAGTTGAGTCTGATATGCCGCCATCATCTGCTGGAGTGTCTTCACTAGATCTTGTATTGGCGCCGACTCTATCTACAGTGGTGTGGGTTGATTCAAATTTTGATACTGCTATTGTTGCTAGTAGTTTCTTCTTGGTAAGTTGAATATATAATTTCCCTGGTTGCGTGGGCCAATGTAGTTTTGTGGCACTCTAGCTTGAGAGGATCTCAGTGGGGTCTGTTGATTGGGAATCTCAGCTCCAGTTGGGTTCCCATATTGGAAACCTGGGGTGGTTACGAGCATGATTTGGATTATAGTACTCCTGTCCTGGGATAGTATGAATTGAATTCACATCTTCAATATTGGTAGCTATGTACTGTTGTTCTTCTTCATGCTCATGAAATGTAGTGTACAATTGTTGGTAGTGGATCGTGATGTGATCTACTGCATGGTAGAACTCATAAGAAGGCACAATGATTTGCACTTGACGTGCATGATTCTTCCTCTCATATGCACTAAAGGATTTTTCGAGGTTATCCTGCTTGAGAGAGAGATTTTAGTGATTTGAAAATGGATTTTAGTTCTGAATGATCCTCCACCATAGCTATTTTAAGAATGCCTCTGCCCAAGGGTCTAGTCCATGAGTCTGATTCTCAGTTGCAAGGTTGATTATCTTTAGTGCGTTGTTGAAGCTCTGCCTCATGAAGTTTCCATCAGAGGAAGAGTCGAGGAACTTCTTTGTCTCATTATTAGCATCCTGATAGAAAAATTTGACGAATTGATTTTTGGGGATGTTGTGGTGTGGGAACTTTCTTAGGAGTTCATTGAATCGTTCCCATGTTTCATATAGAGATTCTTTAGGCACTTGATTGAATCTTGTGATTTGTCCTCTAATCGAGTATGTCATTGAGGGTGGGTAAAATTTCTATAGAAACATATTTTCTAGGACCTCCCATGTTGTGATTGGATCCCCTTGAAGGGCGTTGTACCATACTCTAGATTTTTTAGCCAGAGAGTATTTAAAGAGTTGCAGTCACATGGCGTCGTCAGTGGAGCTAGATGGCTTCATCATCAAGTAAAGGTCAATGAATTTGAGGATATGTTCTTGACAATCATCTCCAATCCCTCCTTGAAAGGTAGAATTTTGTAATAGTCTGACCCACTGAGCCCTGGTCTTGTTTGGGTCACCAAGAGGTTGGACTAGATGAGTCAAGTCAGTGCCTTTAGGGATAGAAAAATCTTATAATACTTTGGTGCATTCTATAGTTGGGGTGGCTTCTAGGTTGGTCTTGAATTCATCCTTCTCCTATGTCCTAGATTCTGTGGTGAGCAATTCTCTTTGATCCACGACAGTTGCTTCAATCCATGCTTGAATAGCTACTTCTACAGATGTTGTGTCTATCATGGTCTTCTCCTTGCAAAGTCTTTTAAGGGTATTCTCAATTTTAGGATCAAATAACAATCCCGAGTCAAGACTTTTGGATCTTCGCATATGCTATGAGTACCTAAAAAGAGGCAGAATGATTGTGAGTTGATGAGTTGAGTTCTACATGATTTCCAATAATATCAAGCATTAAAAAAAGAAAAACCCTAATTACCCTTATACTTCTAAAAATATATAACTATCATTGTCCCCGATAACGACACCAATTTTTTATGGGCCTCCAAATGTCGCACAAATAAAAACCCTAAAGGAGTAACTCTTAAGTTTAACTAAAAGTTGTGCATTAATTTCCCACTCCACACGAATGGAAGCCTTATTGCAATATACTTTACGATTGAACCCAAATGATAACCATTTTAAGTAGTTATATATATTCACAAATATTAAGGGTAATATTTATCACTGAGAAGTTGATTGATTGATTAAACTAAATTGTTGTAGTAGCAACAAAGATTAAAGAGATCAATAAATGATAATAAAGATGACCATGGCATGGGTTTTTGCTTGCTAAAGCCTATGTAATTATCATAATTATCCTAGAAAGATGTAACTCCTTAACATAACTTTACTAAATATAGGCTTAGCTACTACACCCTCATGGGATACAGATCATTGCATGGATTAAACTCCCTTGGAACTGACCAAACTCGACACCTAAGTTCCTAGTTTATTCCGACTAGACTCCCTCAGTATGACCACCATTATTGACACATTAGAAGATCATAACCCAATTACCTCACTATCCCTTGCTGACACCTCAGGGGGATAATTAGATCATTTTGAATTTCTAATCATGATTACATGAACCTGTACATCCATGATTATAACAAATATGCAAAGCAAGTTGTCAATTTGCAAAGTAAGGAAATAAGCAAAAAGATACTTTATTTAGAAATAGTATTGTTGAGTTTAGATATAGCCTAGGATAAAATGTGGGTTGTTGGGTCTTGTCCCCTTGTCCCAACACAAACATCTACTCGCTCATGGTGAGAGACACTAGAGGGAAGATAGAAAGAACAATGGAGGGGGTCATGATGCCTGGTGCAGGAAGACCAGTCTCTCCATTGTGGCCTCCACCTCCTCGCTCCTCACTAGGGTTTGCACAACACAATGTGCCTTCTAAACACCAATCAAAGACCCTTTAGAATGGACAATAAGGATTCCTTTATATATATATACATTCCTCGCTACTAAAACCCTAATGTTGAATACTTGTAGTCGAATGTTGCTAATTTGTATGGCTCATACTCAGTCCAACAGGCGAGGCATGTGGGTTACTCAATATAGACCTCATATCCGCTTCTCTGGAAGACCAAAGTGGGTTGAATAGGAATAGGCTGGATGTTAGGCATGCATGTCAAAACTAGAGAATCTGGAAGACTCTAGGTAGAGAGCGTCCCGAGTCGATCAACTAGTGAGGTTGATCTCTTGACTGAGTTGTTGGAAAGTGGACAATGGAAAGCTTATGGGACCTTGCTTTCCTTGAGGCATGGCATCATGAGGGCTTGATTGTCCATCTGGGCATTGAAGTATATTTTTGGTTGGTTCTGCATGAAAAATATATAAAGTGCATTAAAGTCTAAAAAAGAGGGAATAATTTCATTTAAGTAAATCTAAAGCTAAAACTAGGAAGTGAACACAACATCCCCTAAAAAGTGAATAAAATAGTATGCAAAGATGGGTATAAATATACTCATCAGATACCCTAAACTCAGGGTTTTGTTTGCCTCATTCACATATCACATGACTCACATATGGATTTGATGCATCATAAATTTTTACTGATAAAAAACTGCTTTCAATTGTTCACATATATATGAAACCTTGGAATCAACTGAACTGAGGTTTCCATGCCATTAATTGAAATATCAAGAATCAAGATTAACCTTGAATAAATAAATCTATACCATTAAAATGAATCACTTCTGTTGGATTTGATGATGTTTATTCGCAAACCTACAACTTTCCACTCAGATAGGGTTTCACCCTCTAAATTGAGATATCAAGCAAACACTGATAATATCAAATGAATTCCAAGATAATATAGAAATATATGTACTAAACATTTAGATAAAACAATCACTTATAATAAGGAGATTCAAATAAGCAATTTCTTCATTCAGTTATATAACAATTTTAGACAGGTGAAAACCCTAGATTTTAATATATTCTTATACTTGCTATAATAACTTTAGTAAATTCTATTGTAGATGATTTATATCCATTATAATATGATTTTATCATTTGAAATTCATCAATGGTAAAATAATTCATTTCTACATCATGTTTCATAGGCTTAAACTAAAAGATAAATTTAGGATTTGTAGTCACATACACAGGAATTCAAGATTATTATGGATTTAATTGAATTTTGTGCAATCTACCATTTAAAAGAAGTACCCCCACATGTAAGGTGTGAAAACACCTTAAAAACATAGCCTAAGATATGAAATTCTAGAATCCATATCAAACTTCTAGACCACTTTCTTCTTCCTTCCAACTTAGAAACACTAGAAATGAGGAATTATGGAGAAAGAGTGAGAAAAGGGAGAGATTTGATATAATTTTGAATCAAATCATAGGAGGGCAGAAAATTGACATATGAGAGAAGAATCACCAAGAAAAGCTATATAGATACATCAAACTTACTTGATTTCATCAACTCTAGGAAGAGAAAACCCTAGATCACCATCTTGACCACATTCTCCATCCAAACACTAACTCTCCCCTCTCTCTAGGATTTCATTTATATGGTATGAATCACAAATTATGGGAGATCTTAGTGTGTTAGGTTCCTCATATAGAGAAATTGAGGTGCTTGGGTCAATTGCAAATTCACCCTAATTTTCTCTTTCTATTATTTTAGTAGAATTTATGTCAGAAAAATGTTACTTTAAATCATTTACTAAATAGGTCTAAACTCCTCCAATTATTATGGAAATTAAGCAAGTCATTTTCTATAAAATTCAGAGCTCTGGTAAAAATATCAGATCAATTTGATTTGCAAATAAATAACTAAAAATCAAATAGTACACTACTATACTGCATTTTGCAATATTGGTCAGTTGAAGAGAAAAATGCCCCAGAGACCCCCAGAATAGTTGTCCAAGCTACAACAGCCATGTCACCTAGCACGGGCGTGATTCCTACCATGGCCATGGTGCCCATTCCACCATCAACCCTACACGACTGTGCTACCCACCATGACTGTTCTACCCAAGCCTCCAACTCTCATTTTGACAATCCCTTTGATCACCTCATCTGTTCCACCCAAGCACAGATGAGTTGGGCAAAAACCCCAATTTTAGCTAACTAGGGTTTATACTTCTCAAACCTTAATTATTCAAAATTAAGGCACTCTTAGATTTCTCATTAGGTTTAACAAATTGTAATTGAGCTATCATAATTAATCATGTTTAATCAATGATCAATCTAATTGAGCATGTAATCATTTATGTAAACTACAAATTATCCATAAACATTGTCATAACAATAACCTTACTTGAATCTGGCCATAGGAACTAAATGTTCATTATAGTGAGACAAAATATTAATAACACATCATGTTCAAAATTTACATCCCTAAGGATGCCAACTTATGGTGAAATAGTTCTATTAAACTCTCAATAGATATAATCGACAATAGACTCTTGAATGAACATATATTTTCTACCTTAACTGATCCCAAATCACAAAAATTGACTAATACCATTCCACAATGAGTCTTTTGATTAAAAACCTTACTCTTGTCTATGATCAGGATCACACTCATAAACTTATATAACACTTTCCTCAATGGGAAGACTTCCAATTGAAATGGATACCCATCAATGTGTTTATGATTACTTCACTTGGATGTCATTGATGGAGAATTACACGAGCCTAACCTAAATCGCAAAACACTTAACCATTTGGCCAAAATCCATCTAATAAACTAGCAAAAACACCCAAAACAATTCACACATTTCTCATATACCATACCTATCCACATGACCCTTTATAGGCACAAATTTATAGGACAAACAAATGTCAGTTTGATATGAAAATATAACCTTCATTTTGGAGCACACCTACTTTGTATTTCTTATTACTTTTAGGATTTTAAAATCCTGATCTCCCAAAATGACAATCAAAAGGTAGAATACCAACTATGGCAAGTTCCAGGCGTGTTCCCCTATCAAAAGTGTCCAACTTTATTGGAAAACACAGTCATCATCCTAGGATTATCACTTTTTCACGAATTGCAAAGGGCATGTACCCTAAATGTATGCCTCACTTTTAGCATTATACGGTTCTAGTGTGTACGAGGTATGTTAAGTGATCATTTTGAAATGCTCCAGAAATTAGGCATATAATGTTGTGCACCCAACCTATTTTTGGGTTGTTTCTACAATGACAATGGAAATTGGGTTTAGCTATCCCTTATTCCTGATGGAACCATTCAACCTCAATAAACATAACTCCACAACCTTCAATTATGTAGGTCAGAACCCACCAATCTATGCAACAACCTCGAACCCTAAGAAGCAATATCCCAAGCCCTAAGCACTTCCAACTTCATTGACAACCTACGAAATCCTAGAAAAACCCTTATGGTTGGGGACCTATGGGTTTGAGGAAGGTAAGGAATGTCCCTGATGATCCTAGCTCATCTCCTTCAGTTATCAATAGAGAAAAAATATCACCTTCACCTCCTACAACATCCAACTAAGCTAAATAAGGTCTAACTACAATGTAGACTCTTTCCCATCTCTTTTTTTTCTAAACCCACTATGGTGTAATTAGTTGAACACCCATGATAGATTGCCTACTGTATATTATTTCTATACTAATTATTTTTTAACTAACTACGACACATGAACATTTTTGTTATGTCTTTTTTTTTACTTTCCTAAGTTTTCAACATAAAAGATAACTTTTTTTACCTCACTTTAATTTCAAAGTTATGGGGGTGCCTATCACCTTTTCTCAACCTTATCCCCTAAACTATATATACTTATCCTTATGCCCAAAATGAAGCTTTTTCTCTCCACAACTTTCCATTAGCTAAGAATTCATTATCTCTTTGTTCATCTGTTTACAACCTATCCAAGGTAGAAGAAGAAGGTGATCATCTTGGAAGGAGCAACTATGGTCCTATTTGCTTTCTTCTATGGAATCTAAAGCTTCTTCTTGGGGAATTTGATTCGAACAAGTAAATTGTTCTTTCTTTCGTCCATTTTCATCCTATTCTTCTTCCTCCTACCTCTCTCTAGGATGTAACTTTTTTTCCATGGTATAAGATGCTCTATAACTCAAGAACCTATCTTTTCTTGCTCTTTCCTCTAGGATTTTGCTTCCTCATGGAGAAGGGTACCTATTTGGCTGAGTTCCGATTTGCAACTTGGGTTTCCTTGCCTTCTTTGCTCAAGATCCTTGCTGCTAGAAGTTTGTTCTAATCAGTAGAGGTGAGTTTTAACCTTCTTCACTAATATTTCTTCCTTCAAGTTGGTTTGCTAATGTTCTTTCTTAAAATGATGATCCTTGCATATAAAAAATAAGATTATGTGCCTATCTTGTGAAGTTCTCACTATGGTAATGGCGACATTTCTTGTTGTTCCAGATTTTGCTTTTCACTATCTTGACCTTGATCAAGTTAGTGATGAACTTAGCCATGTAATTTTGTTCCTGATACTCTAAAACATAAAGGGTAACCCATGATGGCTTACACCCTAGCCATAGTTGCAACCTATTTTGGCTTATGACTGGTACACATCTTGATGTTAATTAACAACCTATGTGGGTGTTAGGCTGACATCTTAGCCATGGTTGTAACCCATGACGATTTGTAATGAATACATTAGTTAAACATTATAACAACCATTATGGTTAGTGATCGACACACCACAACGACGGCAGGTTGATAACATGGGGGATGATAAAACCAGTATCCTATCGGCACCCCATATTGTGGTGAGACCGAGACCCCATGTTGAAGTTAGGTCAACGTCCTATCCATAGCAACAACCCATGACAGTCTGTGTCCGATTCCCAACCATAGTTGCAACTCGTGATGGTTGATGGCCATTACACCCTTGGTGATGATTTGTCAACTTACTTTTGATGGTGTTAAACTGATACATCTTGGGGGTGTTAAATTTATATACCTATGTTGACATTAGGTCAACACACCCTAATGTTGGCAAACTAATACACCATGTTGGTGTTATAACCATTACACCATGAAGGTGTCAAGCCGGTATCCATGGTGGACGTTTAAATTTATACCCTATGCTAGAACATAATCAAATGGTAGATCCTATACCTAATCGATGTTTTGAATAATGAACCCAATCTAATGAATGAGATTGGATGCTTTAATAATCAATGGATTAGAATAAATTCCATAGTCTTATAAGTGGTTTCTAATAATGAGAATTATATGGTACAACACCATTGACCTTGTGGTCTTAGTTTTACCCTCGTATGAATATATGGATAAATCACCATAACAATGAATGTGTACCTTTGATGAAACATGGTTTGCGACACCAACTCTAATATGACTGAATAATGATGTTTGGTTATAATTAGACCTCTGGAATGATTAATGTGACAATGTATTGCATTCTCTTGGGGTTGAAACCTCAATGTAGTGCTAATTAAATACCATAGTGCATTACCATGTTTAATCTATGAGATACATATGTGTTGATAAACTTTTGAGCCTTTTTTAAAGAACTAGAATGATAATGATGGTTTTACATGGTTTAATGGATGGTCTTAATGACCTTTGGGCAAGTTTGATCCCTGTTTGAGGTAAAATCCTTTTCATGTTCCAATACAGGTTGAAACCCTAGAACTTGTGATAAAAAATGGATATCTTAAAATGATATAATGACATGTGGATAGAATGTGGTAATATGGTTAAGATTTATACCTCAAACATTTTACATCTTCTGAAGTTACAATGCTTGTACACTTGATAGAAGTGAATTAGGCTTTGTATGTCCATTTGTATGATGAAGCCTTAATACACCCAATTGGCAAATAACTAATCAAGTGTAACCCAAATCATGTAGCTCCCTCTGCCATAGAGACATTTTTAGTGTCTGAACTCGTTGGATGGTGAAATTTGAGTATAATTAAGGGAAACTTGGAGTGCATATTGTTGTACATGTAGGGTATTTATTATACTAACTTCAAGTGTTTAGGGAGTATGAGTACGGTCATACATAACCCTCTTTTAGAGAACGACTTTGGTCATGTTTCAGTGATTATCATGTGTTAAAGGTTTTACTTTGCATACATTGGTTTCTAGCATTGTGACCTGTACCAAGGTGGGCTAGTTGTTTACAAGACTATATGTCACTGTATTGCAGTTTGAGTAAGATGACACTGTAGTGTAGACTTGTACTGAGTGAGTATGGAAAGATCTTCGAGTCTGACTCTTCCTAGATCTTATATGGAATTGATTGTGACCAAGCAGTGATCAGTTGAAATTTGAGTGGTATGACTCAAACTCCCCATGGCATAATAATAAAGGATGTAATATAAGTTGTGTAGTATATTGATAGGGTTAAGTATGTCTCACATAGGTTGAGTAACCTTTGTCGTGTCTTTATACTACATAGTTCTTACATGATTCAGACTTATGAAATTTGGCTTGATGCTAAAGGTTATTTATTAATTACTAAGTATGGTTAAACTGTTCAACCTGCTCATACTGCTTATTCAATACCCTAACTGCTCAATTTATTTACTGATAATTAATATGTTGTAATCAATATCTATTGGAGAAAGTTATATCTCTTGTTGGGACTGGGTCTCACCCGTTGGTCACCACATCTTTTTAGGTGGTCGCGGGTAGTGTGGACGAGGTCATGTTGTGGAAGAGAACCAGCATGTTGATCAATGCATTCAGAAGGTTGGTCAACTGTAGATATCTATAGTAGAGTCCTAGTCTCGTCCCTGTACTCTTAGGTCTGGGTATGGGTGGTGTTTTCTAGACGATATACTTATATCGACACAAGATTTTGGCAGTATGCCATTGTGTATATATATGGCATGAACATGTAAATGCTTCTTTTGTACATATGATGTGGATGAGGCCATTGAGCAAAGATGTAAATTCCTATTATAATGTATGAGAATGGAAAAGATGGACCTTTATGTAAATGTTTTAGAACTTGTTCATAATGTGAATTTTGGTTTTAATTATTTTTCATTCTAACTATGAGATTAATTGGTAGTTTATCGTGTTTGATGTTTTGAGTAATCTCATTTAGCATGACAAGGTGTCATAGTTAAGTTGGTATTAGAGCTCTAGGTTTGCTGAGTCTATAGGGACATAAGACTTAGGTTTGAGTTTGTTCTTAGCATCCAATCATAGCTTGTGCTTATGTAAATATTTCTAGACGACATGAAGAACACGCTGAAAGTAGCTCTGTGGCACCAGGAGGAGGTGCAAGGAGGCAAGAATGTGATAAGAGAGTGCTAGAGACAGGGCTAGAGCAGCACGTAATGCCTCAGATGGACCCAACAATGATGGTCAATCTTGAGTTTCAGTCTATTTTTAGATAGATGATGGCCATGATTACACATATAGCAGACAGAATGCCAACACCTTATGCTAGGGCAACTATCCACAATGTGGAATTCTACAGAGTCTGGAAGACTTTTGAACATCGTAGACGTGTTTGGGTGATTGAATATGCCAGTAATTCTGACCCAACAGACACCGACATGTGGCTTGATGAGCTTGAGAAGGCGTTCAAAATTTTGAACATCCCTGAAGAAGATAAAAGAAAGCATTTTTCTACCTGTTAAAGGGTAGTGCTGGCCACTAGTGGGCCATAGAAGAGGAGAAAAGGTCAGGAGTGGTGATAGGTTGGGAGGAATTTTGGCGGGAGTTTGTCATCTGGTACTTCCCTGAGACATATCTAGATGAGAAAATCTCCTAGTTTGAGAAGATTAGACAGGGTGCAATGTCTATTAATGAGTATGAGTCAAAATTCATGGAGCTTTTGAGGTTTTGCCCTCACATGGTAGCCAAAACCAACGAAAGGATCAGTAGGTTTGAGAAGGGCTTAAGTACATAGTTGACTACTACAAAATCAACTTTGGAGAATAGGAAATGGTTTTCCACCTTTGTGGAATCTATAAGGAGAATTGAGAGGTATGCTATAGAAACGCGTGAAACTAATGCTAATAAATGACCGAATCAATTCCAAGGACAATCATCTGGAGGCTTTAAGAAGCTAGGGTTTACTCCATCACAGTCGCAACAGAAGTTGACTTTTAGTGAGAAGAGGGCATTCACTCCATCTTAGAAGACCCCAAGTAGGGGTTGAGGTTGCAGTTTTCCACCTACAGGAGCCTGCAACACATCATCAGTTTTAGTGACAGGGCCGTCTAGGCCATGGTATGAAAGTAAGAACTTTCATAAGCGTGGACAGGTGGGACACACACAGTGGTATTGCCCTACGAAAGATGAGGAGGTGACTCAACAAGCAAGGCAGAGTCAACAGGGTTCACAACAATGATAGTTTAGCACTGGTAGTGTAGAGGACGCGCTCAAGCGTCACAGGAAGGATCCTCTAGACTGGCAAGATGAGGATGTGGGCAGAGGTAGGCGACAGTTAGGTTCTATTCCATGAGCCAGCCAGAAGCAAGGGTCAATCCATGAGTCGTGACAAGTCAGATGGAGTTATTTCAATCTGATTTGTCTGCTTCTTATTTCATATCAGTATTAGTAGACCCGGGTGCAACACAATCCTTTACCACTAGAGAAGCGATAAGTAGTTGTTATCTTCCTATTAGTCGTAGAATTAATAGTTTGTGTCTAGAAACTCCTTTGGTTGGTTCCACCAAGTTATGGGAAGTCTACTCTTCTTGTGTTCTTTCTTTTTCTGGACATAACATTCAAGTGGATTTCTTACCACTTGACATGCATGGTTTTGACGTGATCTTAGGAATGGATACCTTGAAAAAGTGCAAGGTAGTCTTGGATTGTAGTACTAAGGGGGAAACGTTCCATGATGGAGATGTACAGTAGGTTTTCGAAGGTGATAGGAAGATTCTTCCTACCTATTTCATGTCATCTATGATAGAGAAGTGGTTGATGAGACAAGGAGGCAAAGCTTTCTTAGCTTATGTTGTGGATACCAAAGCAAGAAGTCCTAGTATCTAGGAGGTACTAGTGGTACATGAGTTTGAAGATGTTTTCCTGATGAGTTTCCTAGAGTTCTCCCTCCTAGAGATATTGACTTTGAGATCAATCTTTCTCATGGAATATAATCCATAGCACAATCACCCTATAGAATGGCACTAACAGATATGCAGGAGTTAAAGAAATAGTTGTAGGAACTGTTAGAGAAGGGTTTCATCAGGACAAGCACTTCCCCTTGGGGTGCTCCCATGTTGTTTGTCAAAAAGAAGGATGGTTCAATGAGGTTATGTATAGACTACAAATAGTTAAACAAGGTGACAATAAAGAATAAGTATCCTTTGCCAAGGATTGATGATCTTTTTGATTAGTTAAAAGGTGCCACTGTGTTTTCAAAGATAGATCTTAGGTCAAGTTATCATTAGTTGAGGATTAAGGTAGATGATATATCCAAGTCAACTTTTAAGACTAGGTATGGTCATTATGAGTTTGTGGTTATGTCGTTTGGGCTAACCAATGCACCTACAACTTTTATGGATATGATGAATAGTGTGTTTAGACCCTATCTTGATCAATGTGTTGTAGTGTTTATAGATGACATCTTGATATATTCTAAGGATAGTCAGTAGCATGAACAACACCTTTTCCAGGCATTGACTTTGTTGAGGCAGCACAAGCTATATGATAAGCTTAGCAAGTGTGAGTTTTAGTTGTCAGAAGTGTCTTTTCTAGGACATGTTATATCATCTAAAGGAATTTGTGTGGATCCTAACAAGGTTGAATTTGTATTGGAATGGGAACAACCCAAGACACCAATAGAGATTTGCACTTTCCTAGGTTTGGCAAGCTACTACAAGAGGTTCATCAAAGACTTCAGTTTTGTAGCGTTACCCCTAACCAGGCTAACTAGGAAAGATGTTCCCTTTGCTTGGAATGACAAGTATCAACGTTCCTTTTAGCTATTGAAAGACAAGTTGGCCAGTGCACTGGTGTTTGTTCTTCCAGAGCAAGGGAAAGGCTATATTGTCTTTTTGTTGCTTTGAAGATTGTGTTGGGATGCGTGTTGATGTAGGATAAAAATATGATTTCTTTTATTTTGCGACAGCTTAAGAAACACGAGGAGAACTACCCATCACTTGATTTGGATCTTGCAGTAGTGGTTCATGCTTTAAAGATCTGGAGACACTATCTTTATGGAGAGAAGTGTCAGATCTTCACCGACTACAAGAATTTACAATATATCTTCTTAAAGTAGTAGGTGAATATGTGGCAAAGGAGATGGATGGAACTAATTAAGGATTATGATTGCACAAAAGACTACCATCCTAGAAAGGAAAATGTAGTAGCTGATGCATTGAGTACAAAGTCATCTTCACCATCATCTGAACCCCAGGTAATGTTATGCTCCCTAGTGTTCCATAAATGAGATATGCTAGTGTCTCTTTGCCAGATGAATGTATAACTGGAAGTTTCTTTGTTGGCAGGTCTGTTGGCATAATTACAAGTTAAACCTACTATGAGATAGTAGATTCATGATGCATAATAGAATGATATTGTGATACAAAATATTCGATCAAAGTTAGGCAATGAGAAGCATGATGTCTTCCATTTGGATGAGGATGGTACAATTTGTTTCCATAACAGGACAATAGTTCCTAATGTTGATGGTTTGAGGAAGATGATACTTGAGGAGGCTCACTCTTCAATGTATGAAATGCATCCTGGAAGTACCAAGATGTATCATAACTTGAAGGACTTGTATTGGTGTCTAGGTCTAAAGTGTGATGTGGTAAAGTTTGTTGCTAGATGTATAGTTTGTCAACAGATAAAGGCTAAGCACCAGAAACCTATAGGGACATTACAACCTTTTCCAATACCATAGTGGAAATGGGATCATATTACTACGGACTTTGTGGTTGGTCTTCCAAAGATGGATAAGGGTCATGATTCCATATGGGTGATAGTTGACAGATTGACAAAGTCAAATCACTTTCTTCCAGTCAAGATGATATTTATAGTACAGAAGTTGGCACAAGTCTATGTTAATGAGATAGTCTGTCTGCATGGCATTCTAGTGCCTATAGTCTCTAACAGAGGTCCATAGTTCACAAGTCATTTTTGGGAATGTCTGCATTCAGTAATGGGAACACAACAAGGGTTTAGTACAACTTTCCATCCTCAGACAGATGGCCAGTCTGAAAGGACTATTCAAACTTATCTTTTGAGAGCATGTGTCTTACAATTTATTAGGAGTTAGGATATGCACCTGAGTCTAATAGAGTTTCCCTATAATAATAGCTACCAAATAAGCATATATATGTCTCCTTATGAGGCTTTGTATGGGATACGATGTCGGTCTCCTCTTTGCTGCTATGAAATGGGTGAATATAAACTTTTGGGTCCTGAGCTAGTACAATAGAGTACAGAAAAGATTAAAGTGATACAACAACATTTGAAAGTAGCCCAGGACATGCAGAAATCTTATGTAGATAACTGATGCAGACCACTTGAGTTCCAAATGGGAGACAAAGTATATCTCAAGGTCTCTCCTTGGAAAGGTGTGTTGAGGTTTGGAAAGAAGGGCAAGTTGGCTCCTAGATTTATGGGACCATATCCTATCATATCTTGTGTTGGAAAGGTGGCATAAAAGTTGGAGATACCACCAGATCTACACAAGTTACATAATGTCTTTCATATCTCCATGTTGAAAAAATTCCATTCAGATACAGAGCATACAATTCAACCAGTAGAGGTTGAGTTAGATGAGGATATCTCTTATGTTTAAGGTCCAATGTTGATCTTGGATAGGAGAGTGAAGAAGCTGAAGAAGAAAGATATAGTATTACTAAAGGTTTTGTGGCATCATTGTGTCTTAGAGGAAGCCACATGGAATCTATTGGATGATATGCATAGGAAGTACCCATCTCTCTTTGCGTAGGATTTTGGGGTGAAATCCTTGTTAGGGGTTTATAGTTGTAAGGCCCCTGAACTCTCTTTAAGTGTTGAACCATCTTAATTACAATAATTTAATGCTTATAACCTTAATATAACCTTGTGATATGCTTTGGAATCATAAGACAAGCTTAAGTTTCAAATTTGGTCCAATTTGGACATTGTTTGAGCAAGTTAAGCAATTTTATGCACAGTTTGGGCTTTTCTACAATTTACCCAATTGAGGGGTTTTTTTGCAAAATTTCCCATCAATTATGTTCCTTAAATGTTGTTTTATCATTCTTGAGCTTTTTGAGCTGTGGGGATCTCAATTGTACCTTGAATTGGAGGAGATCTCATTATATGTTGAAATCAGATTAACACCCCCCAATGGATGAGCTACCTTTAAGACTATCAACTAATGTTTCCACTTTATTGGGCATCATCTGATGGCCCAATAGTCCTCAAATAGTTGGTGTACTTGCTTCTTTCTTATCCATTCTAACTTTAAGCCATGGACACATAGATAGCTACTTTTACACCTCATGCTTTTTCTCAACCTTATCCCCTAAACTATATATACTTATCCTTATGCCCAAAACGAAGCTTTTACTCTCCATGAATTTCCATTTTCTAAGAATCTCATTCTCTCTCTGTTCTTCTGTATATAACATGTCCAAGGTAGAAGAAGAAGGCTATCATCTTGGAAGGAGCATCTAGGGTCTGATTTTCTTTCTCCTTGGGTTTCTAAAGCTTCTTCTTGATGACTTTGACTTGAACAAGTAAATAATTCTTTATTTCCTCCATTTTCTTCCCTATTCTTCTTCCTCTTACCTCTCTCCTAGTCAGAATTTTCTGTTCCATGGTGGAATATGCTCTAAAACTCAAGAACCTATCTTTTCTTGCTCTTTCTTCTAGGGTTTTGCTTCCTTGTGGAGAAGGGTACCTATTTGGCGGAGTTCAGATATGCAACTTGGGTTTCCTTCCTTCTTTGCTTGATATACTTGCTTCTAGAAGTCTTTTATAACCACTAGAGGTGATTTTTATAACCTTCTTCACTTATATTGCTTCCTCCAAGTTGGTTTTCTTATGTTCTTTCTTAAAACGATGATCCTTGCATATAAAAAACAAGATTATGTGCCTATCTTGTGAAGTTTTCACCATGGTAATGGCGGAGTTTCTTGCTGTTCCAGACTTTTCTTTTCACTATCTAGACCTTTATTAGGTTATTGATAAACTTATACATGTAATGTTGTGCTCGATACTCTAAAACATAAAGGGTAACCCGTTATAGCTTACACCCTAGCCATAGTTGCAACCTGTGATGGCTTATGGCCGATACACATGTTGGTGTTAATTGACATCTTATGTGGATGTTAGGATGACATCTTAGCCATGTTTGTAACCCATTATGGTTTGTAACCAATACACTAGATAAACATTATAACTACCATGATGGTTAGCGATCGACACATCTCGATGACGTTTGACCGACACACCACAATGGCGTTAGGTCAACACCCTGGGATGGTGTTAGACCTGTTACCCTTGAAGATGGTAGGTTGATAACATGGTAGATACTAAAACTGATATCCTATCGGCGCCCAATATTGTGGTGATATTGAGACCCCATGTTGAAGTCAGGCTAACATCCTAGTCATAGAAACAACCCATGATGGTCTGTGGACACCTAACTATAGTTGCAACTCATGATGGTTGATGGATGTTACACCCTTGGTGATGATTTGTTGACATACTTTTGATGGTTTTAAATTGATACATCTTTTGGGTGTTCAATTGATATACCTATGTTGACATTAGGTTGACACACCCTGATGTTGGCAAATTGATACACCATGTTGGTGTTAGAACCTTTACCCCATGAAGGTGGCCGGATGATATCCATGGTGGACCTTTAAATCGATACCGTATGCTAGAAAAGAATCGAATGGTAGATAATATACCTAATTGATGTTTTGAATAATGAACCCAATCCTGTGAATGAGATTGGATGCTTCAATAATCAATGGATTAGAATAAATCCCATAGTCTTATAAGTGGTTTCTAATAATGAGAAATTGATGGTACAACACCATTGAACTTCTAGTCTTACCTTTGCCCTCATATGAATATACATATAAATCACCATAACAAGTGAATGTGTACCTTTGATGAAACATGGTTTGTTACACCAACTCTAATATGACTGAATAATGATGTTTGGTTATAATTATACCTATTGAATGATTAATTTGACAATGTATTACATTCTCTTGGTGTTGAAACCTCAATGTAGTGGCACAAAGTCTTAATAAGATCTAGATGTCACAGAGAGGTGGAAGAGGAAGACGAGGTCACAGGAGGGGGGGTAACCCTAGGAGTGGCGCCAACTCGGGGTTGAGGTCTCCATCTCCAAAACTAGATTCGGTTCCTCCTGAGAGATCAAGAGTGGCTGATGGAGCGTAGAGGATCCCTTCATCCCAGTTCAGAAGCAGTCCAGAGGCGTCGTCTTCCTCAACAAAACTCATTGCTCTGAATACCTCTATGAATCTGCCGCCTGAGGAGAGTGGGGGTTCTTCTACAAGTGACAAGGTGATCGATTGGTTATCTACTAGTAGGTCAGGGTTACTTTGTGAAGACATCTCAACAGTCAACTTTGTTGAGCCGGAAATTATCGATGGGGTCAAGTGTTTCTCAATTTTGAGCGAGGATGAGCCCCTTCCTTCATGGCAGGAGTACGCCTCGATCATATTCATAGGGAGAAAGTCATTTTGGAGTCAGCTTCATGGATGGATCTGTCGACAGTGGAGGCCCAATGGTTCTTTTGACATCATTGCGGAGGAAATAGAGGGGTTCATTATGAAGATTCTGACGGCAAAGGAAAGGGTGAGGATTCTTAGTGAGGCGTCGTAGATGATGGATGATTCTCTAATCATCGTCTAGGCTTGGGAATTGGGTTCCCCCTCTAGCCTCTCTCCTTCTCCAAGCTCCCCGTGTGGATCAATCTCGAAAATCTAGGGCTTCACTGAACATCGAGAAGGCTCAGCGGTGTTGCTAGCCTTATCGGTAAACCCCTCGACATTGAAGACTCAAGCTTATCTGTCCATTGCCTGAGCGATGCCAAGGTGTGTGTGGAACACTCCTCTAGTTTTGAGTTCCTGAGGGCAGTTAAGGTTAATGTAGATGGGACTCCTAGAAACCTGAAGGTTAGCTTTGTGGCGAAGCCCCAGGTGTGTTCTGGCTGCTCTCAGTTCGGCCATCGACTGCCTTCCTGCCTTAAGATCACAGGGAGCAAGCCGACGAAAAACCAATTGTAGCTTAGAGCTGGGAAGAATAGAAGGCGTCAAGGTGTTCAACGTTTTTCTAAGGAGAGCATCCCTACTTGTGAAGACGATTCTAGGGTCAACCTAGAAGTAGAGCAAAGGGTTGATGAAGATCCTCATAAAGCACAGCCAGAACCTGACATGAAAGGTGGTTCTCCAATAGAGATTGAGGAAGCTCTGAACTTGGATTGGGAGATATCCTTCTCCAATCTGGTTGCTACCCCTCCCTATTTGAAGCAACTCACATAGGATATTGGGATATCCTTGGAGTATCACCAGAGGTCCACTTGGAACACAGACGAAGGATCCTCGGTTAGCTCTTATGATCTTGATCATGAGGTAGGCGAGGATTTCAAAGTGAACAAGGAACCAAGGTCAAAGAAAAAGATGAAAAAACACAGGTGAATTGGCACTGAAGAGATTCCCTTGATAGAATTTTTTGGGTCTATCTAGGATCCTTCTGCTGATTAGTTTATTTGTGGTTATTTGTGTTGGTCTCTAAATAGATGTTTTGTTCTGGCCGATGTGAATTTCAATCACTGACTTACCTAGATGTATGTGGCTGATTGGAGTCCTTTTGTGAAGTCTAGGAGTGTTCTGGATGGGTTCTATTCATATGAATAAGGATGTATGCTTAGTTACCTCTTTTTTTGGAGTTGAGTTATGAAGTGGTAGATCATAATCTCTCCAGGGAGGTTGCAAAGATGTGGCAGATCGTGCAATCCTCTTTTAGGCCTTTGCATCATTCCCAGCTATCTGCTAACTCGAGTAGTAGGTCTTTGACCTAATTTGGTGAATGGGCACTAGTAGAGAATCAAGGTGTATCACACAAATATTTTACGGGTGGGGTTAATGAATATGTGTGTTCTCTTTCTTATGTATTAGTTTTTTTTCTATTGTTAGGTTTATACCTTTCTATTAGGTTTCAGATATCTGGGGTTTCCTTTTTGTTTCTGATCTGATGTGTACTTCCTGCGTGGAGTCACATAGATCTAGTTTATTTTTTTAGAGGCACTTTGTACCTAAAGTTTTGGTTTTAATAGTAACACATTTTTTTTGCCGACCAAAAATATCCCTCAATGTAGTGCTAATTGAATACCATAGTGCATTACCATGTTTAACCTATGGGATACATATGTGTTAATAAACTTTTGAGACTTGTTTAAAGGCCTAGAATGATAATGATAATTTTGTAGGGTTTTATGTGACGGTCTTAATGAACTTTGGGCATGTTTGAGCCATGTTTGAGGTAAAATCCTTTTCATGTTCCAATAAGGGTTGAAACCCTATAACTTGTGATAAGAATGAATATATTGAAATGATAGGATATCATGTGGTTCATTATGATTCAATAAGTAATAGCAAGTCATAATATGGTTAAGATTTATACCTCAAACATATCTTCTAAAGTTGCAATGATTATACACTTGATAGAAGCGAATTAGGGTTTGTATGTCCATTTGTATGATGAAGTCTTAATTCACCCAATTGGCAAATAACTAATCAAGTGTAACCCTAATCATGTAGCTCCCCCAGACATAGAGCCATTTTTAGTGTCTGAACTTGCTAGATGGTGAAATTTGAGTATTCCTAAGGGAAACTCAGAGTGCATATTGTTGTACATTTAGGGTATTTATTATTCTGACTCCAAGTGTTTAGGGAGTATGACTATGGTCATACGTATCCCTCTTTTGGAGAATGACTATGGTCATGTTTCAGTGATTATCATGTGTTAAAGGTTTTACTTTTCATACCTTGGTTTCTAGCATCATGACCTATACCAAGGTGGGCTAATTTTTTACCGTGCTATATGTTGTTGTTTTAACTAAGATGTCACTGTAGTGTAGACTCATACTGATTGAGTACGGGAAAGATCTTAGAGTCTGGCTTTTCCTAGATCTTATATGGAACTAATTGCGACCAAGCAGTGGTCAGTTGGACTTTGAGTGGTACGACTCAAACTCCCTAGGGCATAATAATAATAATAATAGATGTAATATAAGCCATGTAGTATATTGATAGGGTTAAGCATGTCTCACATTGGTCGAGTAACCTTTGTCTTGTTTTTATACTACATAGTTCTTACATTATGCAGACTTATGAAATTTGTCTTGATGCTAAAGCTTATTTATTTAACTGCTTAGTATGCATAAACTATTCAACCTGCTCATATTGCTTAATCAATACCCTAACTGCTCAATTTATTTATTGATAATTAATATGTTGTAATCAATATTTGTTGGAGAAATTTATATCTCTCGTTGGGACTAGGTCTCACCCGAGGGTCACCACATCTTTATAGGTGGTCGCAGGCAGCATGAATGAGGTCGTGCTTTGGAAGATAACTAGCCTGGTGATCATTAGATTCAAAAGGTTGGTCAGATTAAGATATCTATAGTAGAATCCTAGTGTCATCCCTATACTCTCAGGTCTGGGTATGGGAGGTGTTTTCTAGACGAGATACTTATATCGACACGAGATTTTGGCAATATTTCATTGTATGTATATATTGAATAAACATGTAAATGCTTCTTTTGTAAATAGGATGTGGCTGAGGACATTGAGTACAAATGTAAATTCTTGTTATAATGTATGAGAATGGAAAAGATGGACCTTTATGTAAATGTTTCAGAACTTGTTCATAATGTGAATTTTGGTTTTCATTATTTCACATTTTCACTATGAGATTAATTGGTATTTGATCGTGTTTTATGTTTTGAGAAATCTGGTTTAGCATGACAAGGTGTCACATAATGCAAACTGGTAAAGATGTCTATTCATGTTTCACTTCCTTCTATGATGGTATGATGGTGGAATTGTTGGATCAATGGGCTCTAGAGGGGGGTGAATAGAGCTTCACAAATTCTCACAAGATAAATTAGACCACCAAATTATATATTTGAAAAGCTTAAACAAGTAGCAATTTGATGTCCTAATCTAACATACATAGCAAGGATGAGAGATAGTGAAAAACAAGCACTTGGATAGGTGATTTAGAGTGGTTCCATGTCCTAAACTTAGGAGCAATGTCAGTCCACTACCTAGAGTGGGTTAGTCTCTAGGATTTACAATCTTGGTATTCTTATATTCCACAATAAGATTACAAGACACAACAACCACACATCCAAGGGCTTAGTACCTCAAGCAAAGATCTTCAACCTATAGAAGGAGCTTACCCACTTGAACCATGGAGTCTTCAGCCATCAACATGGACTTACCCACTCCTTTCTTCAAGTATTCCACCTTCAAGGGGTTACCTATCTTCCTTGAGCGTTGCCTTGCTTCTCTCCTTCACTCGGAGATCTGGAGCACCTATCTCCTTCACTTGGAGACCTGGAGCAGCTTGCCTTCTTCAATCTTGAAGAACATCACCTCCTTATCCTTCACTTGGAGAGGGATCTTCAACTTGACTTCAATAGGAATTGAGGTTGGAAGATGGATGAGGAGAGCTTTACAATGATACAGGGAGTATCTCTCTTACACATGAACCTATCTCACTCATACTCACGAATTTGACTTGAAGGTCGAGAGAGAAAGGGTCTCAAAGGCTTAGAACACTCTCAGCTATGCTAGGACTAAGTTTGCAATGAATGAGCAGCCTTGGAATGAACTCCAAGTGTTCTATATATAGTTGAGGGTGTTGCTTTGAGTTAGGTGAACTCTTGGGCCGAAATATAGCAGTTTTCCTTCAAGAAAATGTCTCTATTTCACATCAAATAACCCACCAACGGTCACATCACTTTTTTCTACAAATTCCATACACTGCAATCGGTCGAGTTTCAATAAAGTTAACTTGACCGATCACGTAAAAGACAAAATTGATATTCAAACAGTCGGTCAAGTTTGTCCTTGGGAAACTCAACCAATAACTGAAGATCGTTTTGGTCAGGCACTTGATCGGTTGAGTTCTGTGTAAACAAAACTCGACTGATGCTATCTCCAGAAAATTGACCAAGATGGATCGGCCGAGTTTGTCTTGGGGAGAAACTCAATCGATTGACAACCTGATGTCAATTTTTGAATATGCATCTAAAGTGATCTAACATTGGTGTTTTATGTCCCAATCAATTTTTTCACCTTAGTTACAAGTCAATTCATCATTACAAGTGATTACAAAAATGTTCTAAGGTCATTTACATAGATTTCCATAAAAGCACACTTGTAGCTCTTTGACTTGAACTTGAGTCAGTCTAGGGTTTTGGATTTGGGATCCTTTTCATTTACCTAACACCTAAAATCAATCTTTAATACACATATTAGATACATATGAATGGAATGGTTAAGTCATTATCAATATATAGGAAATTTACAACCTCTAGGTCAACATTCTCCCCCTTTTTGACAATGACAAACCATTCCTCAAACATATTGAAAAGGATGTAGAAATTATACCTTTGCTTTGCAAAATAGGGAGATTCATGAAATGAACAATGTGAGTTTCTCCCCCTCAATATGTGCTTCTATTAACCTGCATGGTTAATCTATCTACACAATGCAGTAGCAATATGCATGTAGTATGTAGTCCTTTGCAAGTTCACATAATAAGTAGTGAATTGAACAAGAAAGGATCTCACTAGCAAAAAGCAATATTATAGCAAAGAAAAACCAATATGATTGAGTTTCAAGACTTGAGATATCTCTTGAAATATCTCTCCCCCTTTTGACATTATCAAAAAGGTAGAGGGGGTAGAAGAGCATAAGCCAGGCCTTCTCCAAAACACACACAACCATATATGCAAAGGAATAAGCAACAATGTAAAATCATATATCTCACAAGGATAAAAGATAATATACATGCCAAGTCATAATCAAAATATAAATCAAGATGGAACCAACACATAGGATAAAAATAGAGGAAATAGCCATAGTGCACATCAAAAATATTACAACTCAGATATATGTCCACATGAGAGCAATGACAAACAAAAAAGCGAGAAAACAAAGATAAGAAAAGTACAACTCAGAAGAATGTGCCAAGATGTTTTTGATACAAAATAGTCTAGAAAGATGTATAAAATAAGCATTCTAGACTACAAACGAAGAAACCACCTAAACATCTAAGCTATATATATCAACAACATCATCATCTCCAGGTGTGTAGTCCTCGTCCCCATCAGAAGGTGGAGCAATAGTGCCAGCATCATCATCAACACCATTACCATCACCATCATCGAAAGCATCCTTGTTGTCACCTTCATTAGCATCAACATCCTCAGCCTGGTCTGGCATCTCCTCATCAACAGGAGGTTCAAAAGAACGACCGAGCCAGTGGGCATTCTGCTCAGCCCAAGACATACCAAGAGCGTGAAGCTCATTGGCCTATGGGAAAGACAGAGCAGAGTCACCCAGTGAGGCTAGCAGGGTGTCTAGGGGGCCAACAGGTAACGGGAGGATGGCAGGAGCGGATCTACTAGGAGCAAAAAGTGGTGGAGCAACAACGGAAGGCTCAGGAACAGGATAGTAATGATCATATGCATATGAAGTATAAACACTACCGAGATAGGGCTGGTAGGTGGGATAGGGGTGAGAACAAGAAAGGTTCATGGTTGACATGATGGAACACAAATCTTGGTGCAGGTGGTCCTGAACATGTTGGTTGTATGCCTGTTGATGCATCATATAACCCAAGAGGGTTTCATTTAACACACAGAAAGATGCATGGATGGGTCTAGGAGGAGGTTGTGGAGGTGGAGATTGGGTAGAGGAGGAAGGGGCAGCGGAAGCAGAGGCAGAGATAGAAGCACCAGAGGCAGAAAAAATCATGGGAATAGACTTTTTAAGAGTGGTTTCACTAATACAAACACCTTTTCTAGCAACTGGGTAATGGAAATTAGAAAAAGGGATTTGTCAGTGGAGAACTTGAAAAGACCACAAATCAAAGTTGGGCAGGGTGGGTGGGTGCCTTTGGTATTCTTACCAGTGTCAAAGCATGTCATATGATGTAAGATGTATCTGGCCCACTTGAAACCAATATTTTTCAACAAAAAATACATAATGATTGTAGTGTTCTCTGCAATGTCCGTTTGATTTTTCTTTGGATGGACATTTTAGTTGATCACTAAAGCTAGTATGCACCTCTTTAGGTCAAGAGAGGATGAGGGAAGGGTGGACTTCTTCTTGTAAGCCACATCGGGTTTCTTCAAAAACTGATGAATATTCGGTAACGTCGATTCATAGTGATTGTAAAAACCTTCTGGGTCAAGAAGATCAAAGTACTCGCCTTAATCCTTACGCCAAGTGTCATTTTCCTCATCTCCAGCAAGAAAAATATTGAAAGTATCCTCAGAGATTTGGAAACGACGACTGATGATCATAGATGTAAGAATTACTTGAGTATTCGATGGCGGGATAAGCAAATCGTAGTTCCAACGCAAGTTGGTGTAGAACTCAAGAACAACCTTAGTGCTTGACATGGAGTTGTGAAAGTAGTAACGTTCGATCACTAGGGTGGACAAATGGTGGACGGTGAGCAACCTAGCCACCTAAGCAAGAATCACTTAAAACCTAGGAGAAGGATCGATCAAAGTGCGAAAAGGAAAAGGGCTTTGAGGAAGAAGGTCCTTGTACCTATTTATAGCCTCAATCGACACAATAGAGGTATTATTAAAGGGAGCCAAGTGATTTTGTGAAGAAGAGGCAGGTGCATTTCTTGGAGCAGCTCATTTTCTTCTTTGGGAAGCCATGGAGGTGAAAACAAGATAGAAAACGTGCAAACAAGCAAAAAAAACCTCAAATGTCATTAAAAAACCACCAGAGACGCCCGGGAAGGTCTAGGTTGAGCTTTCTAGGTCAAACTAGGGCTAGAGAGGGAGGTTTAGGGCATCATCAACATAAATTTGAATAATAAGAAAAGTGTTAGAAGTGTGTTTTAGAAACAAGGTAGAATCAACTTTGCCCATGACATACCCATTATCGAACAAAAAGTTCTTTAGTTTCTCATACCAAGCTCGAGGTGCTTGTTTGAGTACATAGAGAGCTTTTTGCAACAAATAAACATGATTAGGTAGCTTGTCATTTTCAAAGTTAGGAGGTTGAGCAACAAATAATTCATCCTCGATTGTACCATTCAAAAATGCACTTTTAACATCCATTTGATATAGTATGAAATTTTTATGACTAGCAAAAGCAAATTGTAGCATTCTAATGGATTCAAGTCTAGCAACAGGAGCATAAGTTTCATCAAAATCAGTACCTTCATGTTGGTTGTAACCTTGCGCTACTAACCTTGCTTTGTTTCTTACCACTTTGCCTTGCTCATCTAGCTTGTTGCGGTACACCCGCTTGGTGCCAATGATCTTTATATCACTTGGTCTTGGCACTAGAGTCCACACACGATTCTTCTCGAATTGCCCCAGCTCTTCTTGCATGGCAAGGATCCACTCATCATCACCAAGGGTTTCTTTAATGTTCTTTGGCTCTAATTGTGAGATGAAGGCACCATATGCTTGTTCTTTGTTGTATGTTGTTCGTGTCTTCACTCTCTCGAATGGATTGCTGATGATTAGTTCCTTGGGATGATTCTTTGCAAAGTAGGGAGTAGGAGCATTCTTTTCTTCTTTTTCTTCTTTTATCACTTGCTTGCCTTTGTTGTTGTTGTTGAGATCTTTTGATATAGGAATTAAGTCATCTGCAACATCATTATCCACAACATGCTTTCTAACAATAGGGTTAGTTTTAACAAACTTAACATTAATAGTTTCTTCAATTTTAGACAATTCAATGTTGAATACTCTATATGCCCTGCTAGTAGTTCTATAGCCTAGGAAGAAAGCCTTATAAGATTTCGGATCAAACTTGTCAAGAGAATCCTTCATGTTTAAAACAAAACATGGACATCCAAAAACATGGAAGAAATCAATAGACGGGTTTCTACTACGCCATAGTTCATAGGGGGATTTCTTTAAAGAAGGATGTGTAAAAACTCAGTTTTGCACATAGCATGAGGTGCTAACAGCTTCAGCCCAAAACTTCTTAGGAGTGCCATACTCAAGAAGCATGGTCCTAGCCATCTCTTGTAGCGACTTGTTCTTCCTCTCTACAATCCCATTTTGTTGAGGTGTATGAGGAGAAGAGAAATTGTGCGAATAACCAGATTTTTCACAAAAACGCTCAAAAAGATCATTTTCAAATTCTCCATATGATCACTACAGATAGAAACAATCCGGCAAGAAGCTTCATTTTCATCCCATTTACAAAAGCTCAAGAAAACATCAAGAGTATTGCTTTTAGAAACGAGAAAGAAGGTCCAAGTATATCGAGAGAAATCATCAACAATGACAAGACAATACTTGGAACCACAAAGCGTTTGCGTTCTCATTGGTCTGAATAGATCAATATGAAGAAGTTCAAGAACTCTCTTGGTACTCATGACTCCTTTGTATTTTAAGGAGGATTTGGTTTGTTTCCCTTGTGTACAAGGTTGGCATTCCTCATCATTTTCAAAAACCAGTTTGGGAAGTCCTCAAACCAAGTCCTTTTTGCTCAATTTCTTCATTTGATGCATATTCACATGACCTAAACGGCGATGCCAAAGATAAATATCATTTTTATCCACTACCAAACATCTATATAGTATGGAAATCTAGAAGCAAGCATCAAGAACAATAACATAAAGATTACCATTTCTAGTTCCCTTATATATAGCATTGTAGGAGAGGGAATCTAGAAGCAAGCATTCTAAAGAAATAAACAACACAAGATATCCATTGTCGCAAAGTTGACTAACACTAATCAAATTATGATGTAGGCATCAACAAGCAACACATTTTTAATACATAGCTTATTGCCCACATCACCCTCACCTATGACCTTACCCTTCTTGTTGTCTCCAAAAGTTACTGATCCTCCTTTCTTTTTCATGAACTTGTTGAAATGGCTGATTTCTCCAGTCATATGTTTAGAACAACCACTATCAACAATCCATCTCTTTTTAACCTACAAGAAAGAAGGATGTCGAAAACCAACTCAAACTTTGGGATCCGGGGTTAGCTTAGGGACCCATTTCATCTTTGGGTTAGCCCCCTTGGGCTTGTAAAGACAATAAGTAGAGTAATGATCATCACATTTACAATGAACACAAACCTTAGGGTTCTTAGAGTCGGAAGTCCCTCCATGGAAGATAGGAGGTTCCACACTCATCTTCCTACCCTTGTTCTTGCTCTTTTTCTTACCTTTGGGAGCAGTCCCATCATATCCCAAATCGCTAGTACCAACTTGTTTGGTAGAGTGTTCTAGGACATCATTGAGGGATTTCTTTCCCGAGAGAAACTTTTGCAAAGAAGATCTTAACTTGGCATTATCATCACTAAGGTTAATGATAATAGTAGAAAGACTAGAAAGATGATCTCTAGCATGCAATAGGTCGGCCTCAAGATAGAGGGCTTTAGTATGAAGGGAATCTCTTTCTAAATCTATGCTAGCAACTTCATTACTTTGCAAAATAGGTCTAGAAGATAAGTCATTTACTTGAGCACACAATTTTGCATTTTTAGATTTAAGCAAAACAATTTCTCTTTGATAAGCATAAACTTCATTTCTCCTAGCATCATCCATGAGTTTGAGTTCTACATTTTTAGTTTTAAGACCATCAAGCTGATCTAGGCACTTTTTGTTTTCTATCTTAAGATTTTCAATATTTTTAATATATACACCATTCTCAACCTCTACTCCATTATGATGAAGCTCAAGGTTAAGAAATTTCCCTTGCAAAGAGTCTATGCTATCAAGGAGCATCTTTTCATTTTTATCAAGGATTTCAATTTTAGCATAAAGATCATAAACTATCTTGCCTAACCTTTTCCTTTTAGATTTGCATTTAGTAAAGGATGATTGGCATTCATTTAGCATATCAATGATAGTTTCTTTAGGCAGCTCTAGCAAATTTACTTCACTTACCTTACTTACCTCACTTACCTCACATACATCTTTACTAGTAGATGCCATGAGAGCAAGATGGCATTCTCCATCTTCATAGCTTGAGGAGCTTGAAGAAGACTCCTCCCAAGCTGCATGGGCTACATCTCTTAATCTTCTTTCTTTCTTATCCTTCCTCTTATACTTGCCTTCTTTCTTATACTTCTTATCTTTCTTGTGGCTGCTCTTGTGATGGCTCTTCTTGGCCTTGGGGCAGTCACTCTTGTAGTGGCCTTTTTTACCACACTGATAGCACCTTGGAGTTGAAGAGGAGGGCTTGCTCTTGAAATGTTTTCCCTTTGAGTAGTTTGCCTCATGCTCATTAGGGCCTTCATCTTCACTTGAGGAAGGGCTGGGGGACTTCAAAGCAAGTTGTTGTTTCCGCACCATTTCTTCAATTTGTGATTTGAAGGTTGTGTCTTTTATCTTCTTGGGCTCTTTTTCTTCTCTCTTTTCTTCCTCTTCTTGCTTTTCAAGCCTAGGCTCATGGGCTTGAAGATTACCAACCAGCTCCTTAGTTGATATCTAACTTAGCTTGTACACCTCTTCAATAGATGTAACCTTGGGCTCCCATCTCTTTGGAAGAGATCTCAAGATCATGGAGTTGATGGTGCCTTTGTCTAGCACACTCCCAAGGGCTGACAATCCATTTATGATGACATTGAGTCTAGTGTACATATCAACCACTCTCTCATTCTTACCCATCTTGAAGTTCTCTAGAAGACAACCAAGCATGTAGATCTTGGCTTCCTTCACTTGCTCGGTTCTTTCATAGGTGACACACAATTTGTTCCATATCTCATGTGCGGTGTCCCATGAGGAGATCCGGATGAAATCGGATGGAGTGAGGGTGGAATAGATGATGCTCACAGCTTTGGCATTGAGTTGAGAATGCTTCATTTCAGCTTCAGTACATGTGGTGATGTCCCCCTTCGGATCTTCATATTTGAGGTGGACTATATTCCACATTTCATAACTCACATCTTGGAGGTAGAACTGCATCCTTCTCTTCCAATAGAGGAAGTTGATGTCGTCGAAGATCGGAGGTCTCACAGAGAAGCTTCCTTCTTGGTTAAGCGAACCAAGTGTCAAATCACCCATATTCTCCTACTTGTTGAAGTAGGTTGGAGAAGACCTGCTCTGATACCACTTGTTGGATTAATGGGCTCTAGAAGGGGGGGGGTTGAATAGAGCTTCACAAATTCTCACAAGATAAATTAGACCACCAAATTATATATTTTAAAAGCTTAAACAAGCAGCAATTTGATGTCCTAATCTAACATACATAGCAAGGATGAGAGATAGTGAAAAACAAGCACTTGGACAGGTGGTTTAGAGTGGTTCCATGTCCTAAACTTAGGAGCAATGTCAGTCCACTACCTAGAGTTGGTTAGTCTCTAGGATTTGCAATCTTGGTACTCTTATATTCCACAATAAGATTACAAGACACAAAAACCACACATCCAAGGGCTTAGTACCTCAAGAAAAGATCTTCAACCTACAGAAGGAGCTTACCCACTTGAACCATGGAGTCTTCATCCATCAACATGGACTTACCCACTCCTTTCTTCAAGTCTTCTTCCTTCAAGGGATTACCTATCTTACTTGAGTGTTGCCTTGATTCTCTCCTTCACTCGGAGATCTGGAGCACCTATCTCCTTCACTTGGAGACCTGGAGCAGCTTGCCTTCTTCAATCTTGAAGAACATCACCTCCTTCTCCTTCACTTGGAGAGGGATCTTCAACTTGACTTCAATAGGAATTGAGGTTGGAAGATGGATGATGAGAGCTTTACAACAATACATGGAGTAGCTCTCTTACACACGAACCTATCTCACTCATACTCATGAATTTGACTTGAAGGTAGAGAGAGAAAGGGGCTCAAAGGCTTAGAACACTCTCAGCTATGCTAGGACTAAGTTTGCAATGAATGAGCAGCCTTGGAATGAACTCCAAGTATTCTATATATAGCTGAAGCTGTTGATTTGAGTTAGGTGAACTCTTGGGACGAAATATAGCCATTTTCCTTCAAGAAAATGTCTCTATTTTCGATCAAATAACCCACCAATTGTCACATCACTTTTTTCTGCAAATTCCGTACAGTACAGTCGGTCGAGTTTCAATAAAGTTAACTCGACCGATCAAGTAAAAGACAAAATTGATATTCAAACGGTCAGTCGCGTTTGTCCTGGGGAAACTTGACCGATCACTGAAGATCGTTTTGGTCAGGCACTTGATCGGTCGAGTTCTGTGTAAACACAACTCAACCGATGCTATCTCCAAAAAACTGACCAACATGGATCGGCTGAGTTTGTCGTGGGGAGAAACTCGACTGATTGACAACTTGATGTCAATTTTTGAATATGCATCTAAAGTGATATAACATTGGTCTTTTATGTCCCAATCAGTTTTCTCACCTTAGTTACAAGTCAATTCATCATTACAAGTGATTACAAAAAAGATCTAAGGTCATTTAGATCGATTTCCACAAAAGCACACTTGTAGCTCTTTGACTTGAACTTGAGTCAATCAAGGGTTTTGGATTTGGGATCCTTTTCATGTACCTAATACCTAAAATCAATATTTAATACACATATTAGATACATATGAATGGAATGGTTAAGTCATTATCAAAATATAGGCAATGTATAACCTCTAGGTCAATAGGAATCATCTCACAAATGTAATTATAATGTTAATGTGTTAACTGGTGGTTAACATAGTCTCATGATTGATACTCTCTTATGTTAAACATGTGCATTACAAATATGATGTTGGTTAATCATACCTTTCTTCCTTATATGTTGATGTAATAAAGGAATGTTCTTAATGTCAACATAACCCTGTTATGTTAGTTTATGAATATCTTTAAGCCCATTAATGCAATATTGTGTTGAGTCGGTTATCATTTTTAAGTGATGTTTTTGAGCCTTTTATAAGGCATAAAAAGATAATGATGAACTTGCTGAGAATGATGTGATGGTCTTAATGACCTTCGGGCATGGTTGATCCCTCAATGATGTGTAATATTCTTATGTTGATAAGGGTTAATACCATGTGATGTTGTGATAAGGATTTATATCCTATGATAGTGTGATGAAAAGTGTAGTATCATGAATGCTAATGAATATTACCATGTGTTGATGATGTGATGACGATTATAGTCTTCTTACTGGTAGATGAATAGTACTTTGTGATGTTGAGATGATAAATTAAGTCTCACATGCTTTATATCTTCTGAAGTTGTTATATAGCAATGTTTTCTAGAAATGAATTAGGGTTTTTATGTTCATTTGTTTGATGCAACCTTAATTCACCCAAATGGCATAAATAATCAAGTGTAATCCTAATCATGTACTGCATGTGTTATAGAACAATTTCAACATTAGAACTTCCTAGTAGTGAAATGAGTATTCCTAAGGGAAACTCAGAGCACATACATAACATGTTGAGTATGTGGGGTGCAAGTGAGTGCACATCCTAAACATACTTAATTGCAGGTCATGGAGGATGACTGCGACCATTACTCAGACATTGTGATATGTGAAAGGCACCAATATAACTTAATTAATGTTTGTGATCATCCTTAATTGATGTGTGTGATAAGTATGCTTTTTTAGCCTTCTAAGAGATTTTGAAGACTCCTCCTATATGTTCTTAGTCAGAGATGATATTGGGGAAGAGGATGAAACACAAATATGAGTTCCTTATAGCACATATAGTGGATAAGAAGGTGATGAGTCCTAGTATCCCAGATGTGCCAATAGTATATGAGTTTGAAGGTGTATATTAGATGAGCTTTATAGTATTCCTCTCCCTTAGAGAAAGAGAGTGATTTTGATCCTCCAAGTGTTATTGGAAAGAAGAAGGGTAATTCCATGATGATGTATATGGACTACCGACATCTAGGAAAAACCACTTACATGCCTACCAAAGTGCCAATATCTACAAGGAACAAACTAAGATGTGGCACGATGGACATCTCAAAAGGAAAGATATCATCGTCGGAGATAAAGTCCTTCTTTTCAACTCCAAACTTAAGATGTTCCCCGGAAAACTTCGCACAAAGTGGTCTGGGCCATTCACCATCAAGCACATCTACCCAACTGGAGCAATCATCATTATTGATGACAATGGAGGGGAGAGAACAGTTAATGGCCATAGATTGAAGAAATATTATACCCTAGCTGACAAAATTCCAAGACAAACTATTGAGATTCATGATCCTGCTACATCAATCTAACCAAGTCAGAACTTCAGTCGAGCCATCGATGTAAAACCAAGGCACTACTTGGGAGGCAACCCAAGAATTGAGTATCACCTTTTATTCTATAAGTTTAGATAATTTTTCTAATTTCTCATTGCTTATTTTAGACCTATCATAGCATTCAAAACAAACATAAAAATATAAAAACCAAAAACCATTTTTAATCCTATCCTTACGGTTTTGAAACCGTTTAGATCCACACAGTCTCAAGATCGTTTGGATCCACACGGTCTCAAAACCATTTGGATCCACACGGTCTCGAAACCATTTGGATCCTTACAGTCTCGAAACCGTTTGGACCCTTACGGTATTGAAATTGTTTGAATCCAAACAGTCTTGAAACTGTTCGGCCTTGAGAATTTTTAACGTCGTCCCTCCTTTTTTATAAATATAGCTTCATCCCCTCCCCTTTTCTTTCCTTTAGTTTCTCGAATTTTCTCTCTCACGTGAAAGCCCTGTTCCATTCCCATAGTTCTCTTCTCCCGTGCGACCCATCTACACCCTCTCCCTCGCTACTCCATTCCGAAACCACCTCCATCATCTCTGTGCACATCCAAGGAAGATGCTTCGCCATTCCGTCACACACCTTTCTCTGACATTCCCACCGCTGTGATCCTTTTTCCACTCAGATAGCGAGGTAGACCGCCACGACTGTCTCCATCACCGCCGTTGCTTCTTTCCCCACCACTGACGCCTGCGTCCCCGACGTCGTTTGCGTTGTCTGTGCCACCATTTTAGTCAATTCTCCGCCTCTGCCATTTCACCTTCCTAGCAGTTTCATTTCAAACGGTCTTGAACCCAAACGGTTTTGAAACCGCTTGGGGCTCAGAATCATTTGAACCCAAATGGTTTTGAAACCATTTGGTTCCAAATGATCATAAAATCATTTGGACTCCAAAAGGTCATGAGACTGTTTGGACCCAAAACGGTTTTCATGATTCCTCTCTTAAATGTCATCCAAATGGTTTTGCAAACCATTTGAGCCCAAATAGTATACAAAACCGTTTGGACCCAAATGATCTTGCAAACTGCTTGATTTATTTAACTATCTAAAAACAACATTTCTTTTTATTATCCAATGCTACAACCTTTTATTTCATAAATCCATTTTTATACTATAACTTCAAACTTTTCTAATACACGATTCCTTGTCGATTCTTAAGAATGACATCACCTATGAAGGAACTTGTTGACACCCAATGAACTAGAGAAGAACTCCTAGAGCGCCGCTGAAAGCTCCAACGCCTTCTCAATACATGTGAAAAGACTGGAAGGGTTCCATCAAAAGTTGACTTGCCCAAGGTCATCCACGACCTTGAGTGAGTCAACAAATGTTTAGAAGAAGATCCTAGTGAAGAAGTTGAAGAAATATCCTCAACAGATGAAGATTTGGAATACGTACCCAATTCCGAGGAGGAATCCCCAGTCACTACATCCAAGGGGAAACGAAAATCCCAAGAGGTTACCACAGAGCAACCAACCAAAAAATGGGCACGGAAGAAAGTCCGGCCCTCCACTGCATAGGAAAAAATCATGGCAGAATCTGCCACCCCTGCTGCTGCTTTTCCTACTATTACCACCATAGAACCAGAACTTGTTGACCTATACATCCAAAACCTCTCGGTTGGTAACAAAGCATTGTGCCCAACAAAGTATGTCTGCTCGAACATACTGAAGAGAATGGGGATTTACGATAGAGTCCTCACCTTGATCGACAACACAAATCTCTTAAAACTCTATTTTGTCATGGAAACCTCTTATGTTGAGCCCACGATAGAGTTCTTCACATACCTCAACAAAGAAACTGTGGACGTAAAGGATAAATGGAAAGATAGTGGTGACCGCAGGCTGGTCACCTCCCTTTTTGGAAACAAGGTGGTCTTAACTGAGAACATGTTGAATGAGATCTTCATCGACAACCAGGATCAACTGAAGAAGGCTAAAGATGTAGGCCTGGACAACTCCCCGTTCAATAGGCACACCTTCTGGAAGTCCTTAATGGGAATTCCAACCTACGAGGCAAAGACCTGCAAGGCCTCTAACATACATTCTGTCCTGGTGCGCACATTGCACAAAATCATTACTAGTGCCCTTTTCCCCAGGACAGAGAGTGGGAACATCATTATCTCAGATCTCTTTATCCTATGGTCCATTCTCATAGGACAACTAGTCAACATAGGTCGACAACTAATTCACAAGCACACAACTTATGCCCTCAGGAAAGAAATCTGTATGGGTGGGCATATTACATCAATTCTAAAATATCTTAAGATGGACAGATTACTTCCCAAGTGCACAATAATAAAGGGCAGCATTCTAACCAATGAGCAGAGTCTGAGAAACTCATACATCATAAAGGAGAAGGATGCCAAGCTTCATTATATTTTCTGCCCAACCGTCAAAGCATCTATAACTCTGCTACATCTTCCAGAATTGGCTGACTATGACAAAGAAAAACTTCTTTTCACTAAAGAAGAGCTTGCCAACCTCATAGCCTCAGTCACAGAAAAAGAGAAACAAGCAAAGTTAGGGCAGACAGAGCACAGCGTCAATGCCCCAGCAACAAGGCCAAAGAAAATTCCAATCACACAGGCATCTAAACTACATACACAAAAACAACAACAATCGGGGACGCCCACATCGAAAATCAACCCAGAGGTAGAACCCCCACATAGTGCATAGAACATTGTGGATCTAATACCAGAACCATTCATCTTCTATCTAGATGTTGGGTTTCCCTCCACAACTACCACCACACTCCCATCTCCCAGTCTTCCACCATTTTCCACAACCATACCCACCACTATCCCTTCATCCACATCCACAACTTCACCCCCATCTTTTGCTTCACCAATCTTCTCTTCGGGCATTCCATTCTCCACCTCAATGCCTGATATCACCTTCACTTCAACCAATTTTCCCTCGACATTCCCAACTTTGCCCTTTTCAGCTGGGATGTCACCACCATTCCCATCCACCACCCCGATATCGCTAGTGACTCCATCCATAGTTACCATGCAATTTGCGGGTCCATCAATAATGTCTCTTTCACAAGGCACAACCACCCTTCCACCCTGACCCCAGTCATCTCACCCATCCATCTCTGGGGTCCCCTTTTCACAAGTCAGTGAGGAATTCAGATGGCAATTTGACGCTATTCGAAACCTCCTCACCGACCCCTCTAACATATTACAATCAATTTTTTCTTGCATGTAGCGAATTGCTACACAGGTCTCCAAGATTGACGAATGGAACACCATCTTACCAGGCATCCTCTCTAGCATTCAACAATGGCAGGATGTAGCGGCCTAGCAAGTCAACAACATCGACGACTGCCTATAAAACATGCTTGCGTTGGTACTCGAGATGAAAGGCCAGCAAGAAGCGTTGGCCCAACAAGTCGACAGGGTCTCTCAGCAAACTCAACCTTTGCCTGAGACCCTTCGCGAGCTTCAGCAGCAACAAACTGCCTTTAGCGCATTCTTAGACAAAATCAACAACAACCTTGCACAGCTCAACCGCCGCTAAGAGGAGCACTCTAACACTGAACTCAGTCAACTACATGCACAAGTAACCGATCTATCAGTAGGACTCCTCTCTGCCGAGGCAAGATATACGGATCTCAAAGAGAGACAAACGCACTACTTGAAACCCACAAGCATGTGCAAGTGGCACTCGAAGAAATACAAGCCATTCATCGACAGTGCAAGAAAATGTCAACCAAGAAAACAATATATAAGGCAGCGGATGAAGATGAAGATGGCAATGAATATGACGATGAGGGTTCTGACTCCTCGGCTGACTCCAACGATGAAATCTCTTCCACAGACAACCAACCCGATGACCCAGGCAACGCTGGGGAGGACACCATCTGAGGGACAGAACCTGCAAAGAAACGAGATGATAGAGACCACCAAGAGGGTGAAAACAAAGATCCCAAGTCCCCCGACAATAATGACAATGTAACAATGTCATATGGGGACTAGTTCTTTAACTTTTCATCTATGGGATCCTTAGGGGACACTGCCAAAGATGCAACTTTTGTAGAGTTCCAACAATGCATACTAGGAACCAACATTCGCCCTCCCACAGTAGTCTTTCACTAATACTCCGCTCAGGAGCAACCTCTGCCTCCCCCCCCCCCCAGAATAGGAAGAATCTGACAGAGTGAGTTTAGACACAGACGATAGACTCAACTCTGATTCTGACTCCGATAAAGATGAAGATCTACCACTTTTTCTAGATGACAACGAGTAGACTTCAATTCCTCCACCACAAGACCTTCCCCCGCCGCCACCACTACCTCACAAAATGCATGACTTGGACATGACGACCATCTCGACATTAGATGTTCATGAAATCTTCATCCTTAACACTATCGTAGACGATGCCAAAAATGGGGGGACATCATCTACAACAATACAAAGACAAAGCGCAAGTTGACACAAGAAGACTTCTGTATCATCCTTCGACCACAATCGACAGTGAAGATGGCTATCTTCTGTGTCTTCCTTGCCAATGCTATTGAGGAATTCCAGAGCCCAAAAAGGTTGCATCCTGTCTTCAATGCTTCACATGCTCTATCCATAAGCTTATTACATAAGCACTTTTGGGCAAAGTCCATTGAGCGGCTTCGAATTGGCCTTACACGAAGGGCACGCTACATTTCCGTGCCCTTCAGAGTTTCCGACGACTGGCTGCTCATGATTGTCAACACCGCGGCCCACGATGCCAAGGTGTACAACTTCTGTGCCAGCGAGCTAAAGGTTGGACAAATAAATTTTGCTGGATTGGAAGTCGGGGAAGCACGATGCATACCTTTCTGGCTTCTCAAAATAATATGGTCTGCTTTCCCATCTCTGCGACATGGTTGGAGCCAACCCTAGTTCCAAATCATCAACCCAACAATCCAAACTTTAGCTGGTTTAGGGGATTGCGCCTTCTGTGCAATATGATTCATAGAAGCACTCAATAGACAAATCCCCTTCATCGAGCTAGCCACAGAAGATATGCACTCCCTACGAGGATGTTACGCAATGGAGCTTATCTGCGACAGACGGTTCTTCAAGGACCCAACAATGGCGCCAAATGACGTACCTTGATACCTTTTCTCCGCTATCCAACGTCCACAAAAGCGTCCATACAGCACAATCCTAAAGGAATTGGAGAAAAAGCAACAACAGACCGCCAAGGCCCCAAAACAACGCCAATGGGACCCTTATACCTTCGATATGGCGGATGATTAGGGGGACATCAATTTGATAACAGGGGTCACCATCAACAGATCATCTCAACCAATGGTACCTCTATCTGCCATAGAACCAACGTTTCCAAATTTTGACCTTGTCGCATGCAAAAAACTTTTTGATAATGAACTCAGACTCATCATGTCTAGGCTTTACGCAAAGAAAGATGAGCATGTATTCAAGCATGAAAACATCCTAATAATGGCAGATACTCTCCGTGAAACCATACAAACCAAATGTTCTTTATCTGTGAGCTTGATGACTGCCTACCAGTTTCTTCTAGCACGGGACCTGCCTACGGTTTATATGGCGTCGGCATACATGAAGGACGATTTACTTGGATCTAAGAACCTCAGAACCACGGACGACCTTATCTCGTATCTTCAAAACATGACTCTGAAGTTCATTATGTTTCCTTTTCTTCACTCTGAGCATTGGATGCTACTGGCAACAAATTTGCATGAGGGAACTAAAATCATTTACAATAGTTCTGACAGCCAGTTTGATCCAAACCAAAGATAGTATGATGTAACAACAAAGACGCCAATGGAGGAAGTAGCTTAGGATTGTGCTGAACGAATACATGATCTCCTGGGAAAACACACAAAGGCGTATGACAAAGAACATTTCCAATGCCCAGCCTTCAGCTACAAATGTCCCCAGCAGATCAGAGAATCAAATGACTACAGTTTCCACGTCCTCTACTAGATGTACACCATCACTTTTCTTGGAAAACAAGTGGAGGACATGAAGGACGTGGATTACCACACTTTACGTGGAAAATTCGCAGCTAATCTCCTACGATCTCATGGAGAAAACAAGGGATTAACAGAACCTTAATACCCTTGGCCATGTACTTCTCAACCTATCACTTTGACACCCTGAGGACAGAGTGAGTGATAAGTTGGGGGGGGGGTACACTGGGCAAGGGTGAGGTATCATATTCAAACCCTTTTCTCTCTACTCTTTCTTTCACCTCTATTCTTATGTACTTTTTTCCCTTCCTTTGACATTTAGATTTTTCAGTAATTTCTTTGATAGAATAACTCTTGCATATAAAACAACTTTTGCTGCAAAAAAAAAGAGTCACCCCTAGCTAAATTAGAGATAAAGTAGTCCTCAAAAGAAACTACATAAGTAGCATTTAGGCATGTGATGGAGAATTAATAAATCACTTTCATACCCGATTCCTATGCCTATGCTTCAATTCTGCATCAGACTCTCCACGTGTTAACATCTTGTCCGAAACAAGCTAAACACTCTCAAGGATGGGAGAGAACCAAGCAAAATCCAAATCAAGGAACCTCGCAAGTGGACCACCAAGTACGAAACTATAATAAGTGCATGTCAAGAAACCCTAAGAAACAATTTTCTTCTTTTCAAAAAGAGGCTTGGCAGCCCAAATAAAATCCCAAATACCCAATTCCTAAACCTGTGAGCATATAAATAAAAGCCTGAGTGTTAAATAAAAACATGAGAGTTGTGCCATGCATAAGGACTTATATGAAGAACCAATAAAGGTCTCGCTCAACCGGTACATTCAGCTTCCCTCACAAAGGCAGATGTGTCACGTCCGGTAGTGAGATCCTAAGGTGTCCAAGTATATGAAAAAGTTGATAAAGGACTCACATGGCCGGTACATTTAGTTGCCCTCACAAAGCCAGATGTGTCACACCCGGTAGTGAGATCCCAAAAGTTTAGATAAACCCTCCCCCCACTTAAAAGGGGAGTTACACATCAGCCTTTAGCCAACCCTCATACCTATGTTAGCCTCTGGTAGGAATTTCAAAGAAGTATAAACTGCTTATAGTCGAAGACATGCATAGAATACGATAAAGGAAAAGGTGGTCCCAATGCAAGTTACGCGATATAGAAGAAACCTGAGATCCACGCAACTCTTAATACCTGAAAGAGTTAGTGTAAGAGGAAGCCCCAATAAAACTCTAGGAGATCTTTGGTTTAGAATTGAAGCAAGAGTATAGAAAGCTTCACTAAACAAAATCGCCTCGCCACTACATGCCTTAACTCTATTTAGCTTGAGGTCAAGCTAGACTCTAAGTTAGGGCGGTGATAACCTCCCATTTTGTGATGTTATCTTACTAGTTTTTCTCAGTTTTCCATACTCTTTCTTAGATAAATTAGATAAAATCTTTAACTTTCCACTCTATTGTGAATATACCATTAGACTAACTTTTCTCCTTTTCTTCTTACTGAAAAACACAAAAAAACTTACAAAAACTCCAAACGGTCCCAAGACCGAAAGGAAGCCATACGGTCCCAAGACTATATGAAGACCAAATGGTCCCAAGAATGTATGAAGACCAAATGGTCCCAATACCGTATGAAGACCAACCGGTCCTGAGACTGTGTAAAAGCCAAACGGTCCCGAGACCGCATGAAGCCAAACGGTCTCGAAACCGCATGAAGCCAAACGGTCCCAAGATCGAATGAACGCAAATGGTTTCCATGACCAATTGGACCCACATAACTCAAAACTGTATGGACGCAATCACTCAAGACCGGTCGGGCCTCAAAATTGTTCATAAGCCAAGACCATTTGGCCATCAACTGGTCTTCAAGACCGTTTGGACAGAGACTCAAGACCGATCAAACCAGAACCACATAAAGTTTAAAGCAAGACCATTTGGATGTCAAACGGTCTCCGAGACCGTTTGCTCCAAACCGTTTGGAGCAAACTCACAGCAAAAATGTGAGCACCCATCCAAGCCTATAAATAGGACCACAAGGGTCCTCATTTGGGGATCGAATTCTTAGATGGCCAAAGGCTGCCCCAACTATTCCAGAGCTATTTCATCGTCCATCCTCGGCCTCAAGACTACCAGTCCAAGATCCACACTTCATTCTCAAGTTGCTTTCTCTCTCATCGACATAGAAGGTGGGAAGTGAAGAAGTCTTCATCAAGTCAACCAAGTGGTATGAAGATAGTTTCTCTCTACTCCAAGGGGTCAACCTTCCTCCCTCCTATGTGGAGATGATGCTTTCTCTCTCTCTTCCTGCCTCCTTCTTGTTCTTGCCATGAGCGAGTAGTCCCATACACTAGGGTGCGGGGAGTAGCCCCACTACCCATGTTTTCATTTCATGCATTGTAATTCATGAGTTTGTAATAGAAAAATACTATCTTTTCAGTTCAACATCAATCGTTTAATGAACGCCAGTTGCTTGATCACCAACTTGTGTTATCTATTATCTACTAGTGTGAATTGTCTACATTGGTACTTTTAGATTTGAATATCAACTGTGTGTTGGTTCTTGATGTATGTAATCACCATACATCTATTCAGTATCTAGGAACGTTTCTCAAGGAGTAGAGTAAACTCACCTCCAATGTTGTACTTTCATATTATGAAATGGAACCAGTTGACGTATGAAAGTACAACCTTGACAGGTCGAGGAACTCACTCTGTGAAGGGAGCAATGCAAAGTAAGTGACCATTCATTTGGGTATGGATGGCATTGCAACACTCCCATGTTTCTCATAGTTAGCTGTCCGAAAGGAAGCTAAGTCAACAAAGATACTAACTATTTAGACCCCTTTTCTTTGCAAGACATGTTATTATGATGAATGTTTTGATCCATGTGTAGTGGTGGTGAAACTCAATCACATCCTAGTGGTTTCCAATTATCGTTTACAACTATAAGTTTACTTTCTTGCTATTTACTTTACTTTGCACTCTAGTTTAATCATCAATTCAACTCTTTGGTCTAAATATCAACTTTTAAGTGGATAAGTAGGATTATTACATTTTCCATCTTGTTAAACTCTTAACAATACCTTTGTCCCGTGGATTCGACCCTTAACTATACTACGATAATACTTCCACGTATCTTAACATATGTGGGTGGATATCTTATTATAGCATACGCAAGGCTAAACTTAGAGACTTACTATCTCTAGGATTTTTAGTGGTGCACGCAACTCCACACGAGTGGAGGCTCCATTATTAGGGATTAGTTTTTTTAACAACCGTTGATTATGGGTAACTTAATAGCACCCACGTAAAATAGACTTTTTCACATTCTCTGTTTCATCATGATTCACCTATGGTCTCTGGCGATTTGCGATCCTTGCCTGTGTGCACCGCCTCCATAGCTAGAAGGTCCGCCACCATCGCTCCCACTCTTCTCTTCCTCCAGTCATCTGTCGCCGCTCCCGCTCCTCTTTTCCTCACTCGAAGGTTTGTCGCTTCCTGAGTAGCTCCTCTGCCTAAGGAGTTTGGGAGGACGCCGCTCTGCTTGAGGATCTTGGGAGGACGCCACTCTAGTCGCCACCACCGGGTGCCGCTCAATCAGCTCTAGCCATTTGCCACTACTCCAGCCTACTTCATCTCCATCCATCTTCATAGCCCCACCTTCCTTCTTCTCTAGTTGCGACCACCTCCACCTCCAACTCCGGTCGCCGTTGTCGTAGCCTGCTCCACCACTGTGGTGAGTGGTTAATTAGAAGTAGATTTTGATTAATTAGGATTAATGATGTATAATGAACTTAATTAATTAGATTTACACTTAGTTTCTCTATTGTTAGTGATTTATTTAATTTAGTTCAATAATTGGTCATAAAGAATGTGTAGTTGATTAATATTGATTAATTAGGGTTAATAATGCATGAATGAACTTAATTAATTAGATTTGTAGTTATTTTCTCTGTTATTAGTGATTGATTTAATTTAGTTCAATAATTGCTCGTCAAGATTGTGTAGTTGATTAATATTGATTAATTAGGGTTAATGATGCTTGAATGAATTTAATTAATTGAATATTGCTTTCTTTCTCTGTTGTTAGTGATTGCTTTAACTTAGTTCAATAATTGCTCTTCAAGATTGTGTAGTTGATTAATATTAATTAATTAGGGTTAATGATGCATGAATGAACGTACCCAAATGGAAGAATGAATTGAATTAAATGATTTTATATAAAACCTAGTATATGAATGATGAAACTATGATCATATGTATAAGAATGAAAACATATATACATGTATTTTTTTGGGCTAGAAACCTATCCAAGATTTACTCATTACGAGTAAATCTTAGATAATCCCCAATTTGGGAATGTTCTTTAACACTTCATCTCACTTAGGATGTAAGTGAATAATGTATATTCAATTTTCATGATGTTTCATTAACACTTCCTCGTTTGTTCTCTAAGTACATATGTTGGTGGGCATTTTCCCATGTACATCGGTGTACTTGGAGAACTGTGAGGAAATGTTGCAGAAATGTTCTTAAAAAACAAATACACATTATACACTTACCAGTAAGATTATGTGTTCAAGAATGGGATAGGTGGTACACACATTCATTATAAGACCCTAAACCATAATCTTTGTTCCCAAAACCCTAATCTTTTAACCATAAACCCTAATCTTTTAACCCTAAACCCTAATACTTGTTTTTTCTTTGATCATAAAATGGATAGATCATGGATGGCCATTCCAAATCATTGCACCCCAAGTTTATTGTGGTCTTGATCAATTTATTAGATTTGTAGAGGGGCATAGGAAATAACCTGGAGATAGGTTCTATTGTCCATGTAGGCATTGCGGTAACAACTTGAAAGTCAGCACTGGTGACAAAATCAAAAGTCATGCCATGTGCTACAGGATTGTACGAGGCTATACAGAATGGTAGTGGCATGGAGAGATTTCAAACCTGAGATCAGTAGATGTCAATAGAAATGCTTGTGTTGAATAAGAAATTGTTGTCGATGACGTAGATGTGGACGAACTGATTCTGATAGACATCGTTAATGTGACGCTGGATAATTGTGGGGTAGAGCACACTGATCCACCTTCCTTATTTAGGAATATTGTGCATGATGCTGAGAGACTGCTATACATAGGTTGTACTAAGTTTATGAAGTTGAGCGTTGTGCTGAGATTGTATGATTTGAAGGCTAATAATAGATGGAGTGACAAAAGCTTCACGTCATTGTTGTCTTTGTAGAAAGAAATTCTTCCTAAAGGAAACAAGCTTCCAAGCTCAACATATGAGTTAAAGAAAATATTATGCCCAATGGGAATGAAGGCTAAGAAGATACATGCATGCCCGAATGATTGTGTATTATTTCAAAAGGACTGTGTGGATTTGAAAGATTGTCCAAAATGTGGGGTGTCAAGGTATATAATGACAACTTTGGGGAAGTCCAAACTCGCTATCCAGCCAAGGTGATATGGTATTTACCTATAATACCATGGTTTCAACACTTGTTTTCCAATCCAATAGATGCGGATAATTTAAGGTGGCATGCAGAGGTTAAGAAAAATAATGATGGGATCCTACGACATATGTTTGATTCCCCACAGTGGATGAAGATTGATTTATTACACCCTGAATTTGGTGAAGAAGTCAGGAATCTAAGACTTGGGCTTTGTACTGATGAGATGAATCCATACAACACATTGAGCAGCCAACATTGCACTTGGCATGTTATGCTTGTTATATACAATCTTCCTCCCTAGTTGTGTATGAAAAATAAGTATGTTATGTTGTCATTGTTGATATCGGGCCCTAAACAACTTAGAAATGATATTGATATTTATCTTGAACCTCTGATTGATGACTTAAAGAAACTCTAGGGTGAAGGTGTGATGACCTATGATGCTTCACGTTAGAGACATTTCATTTGCATGCTATGTTATTTGCACTATTAATGACTTTCCAACATATGAGAATTTGTCTGGATACAGTGTAAAAGGATCCAAAGCATGCCCTATATGTGAAGAGAACATTGATTCAATTCGACGAAAATATGACGGGAAGATTTTATATCTTGGTCATCGAAGGTTTCTTCCAAAATTCCATCCATATCAAAATTTGCACAAAGCATTCAATGGATGAAATGAGGAACGGAGTGCCCCTAAACCTATACTAGGGGAGGTTGTTTATGAAAGAGTAAAAGACTTTATCAATGAATTTTCTAAGAGATCACAATGTATCATTCCCACACAAAGTGACAAATCTTTATTCAAGAAGAGGTCAATATTTTGGGATCTTCCTTATTGGAGTTCTTTGACGGTTAGACATTGTATCGATGTCATACATGTTGAGAAAAATGTTTGTGATAGCGTCATTGGTACTTTGTTGAATATACCAGGTAAGACTAAAGATGGCATCAAATCCAGAATGGACTTACGTGAAATGGGAATAAGGAAAAGTTTAACAAAAGTAGTTAGTAGTGATCGGAGAATATATTTACCTCCTATTTGTTATATGTTGTCAAGGAGAAGAAAGCTTTTTGTGAGTGCTTGGTTAATGTGAAGGAACCATAGGGTTACTCTTCCAACATCCATAGATTGGTATCAATAAAAGACCTGAAGCTGATAAGTCTTAAATCTCATGATTGTCACACTTTAATGCAACAAATATTGCATGTGGCAATTCGATCTATACTGCCGAAGCATGTAAGGTTTGGAATCACTAGACTTTGTTTCTTATTCAACAATCTATACAAAAAAGTTATTGATCTTGAGAATCTCGATAAGTTGCAAAGAGATGTGGTTGTTACCCTATGCTAGCTTGAGATGTATTTTCCTCCTTCATTCTTTGATATCATGGTACATCTTATTGTCCACTTGACTAGGGAAGTGAAAATATTGGGACCAATTTTCTTGTATTGGATGTATCCTTTTGAACGATTCATGAGAATTTTTAAAGGTGATGTTCGAAACCATTATTGGCCTAAAGGGAGTATTATTAAAGGTTATGTGGCGAGAGAGGTTATGGATTTTTTCAATGACTTTTTGAGTGGTAATGAAGCTCCTGTAAATGATAAGAATATTGAAGACTATTCTGGAAAAGGGACTTTAGGAGCATGAATGAAAGTAATCATTCATGAGATGTGGGAACAAGCTCACTTGTATATTTTACACAACATTGATGAAGTGGGTGTTTATGTCACTGAACATACCAATTTCATCAAGAAACAATATCCTCGAGCCAATTCAATATGGCTTGCCAGAGAGCATAATAAGACATTTATTAAGTGGCTTGAAGATAAATCCTTACATCAAGTATCTCAAACATCAAATAATATTGTTGAAAATATCAAATGCCTCACCTTTAAACCAAAAATGAATGTTATGTCTTATGAAGGGTTTGACATAAATGGGTTCTCATATTACACAAAGCGTCAAGATGATAAGAGCATTGTCTAATACATTAGGGTCACCCTTCAAGCGTCTTCATTGTTTTTTTCTAGTGCAAAAGATAAGACTCCATGTGAAGCTAAAATATCATATTACGGTGTCATTGAAGACATATGGGAGTTTGACTACGTAGATTTCAGAATTCCGCTCTTTAAGTGTAATTGGGTTGATAACACCAAAGGAGTTATAATGGATGAATTGGGTTCCACATTAGTTAATTTTGAAAACATTGACGAGAGGGTTGAACCATTCATATTGGCATCACAGGAAAAATAAGTATTTTATATTGATGATCCTACAAATGAAAAATGGTCGGTTTCTCTTCATGATAAAAGATAGTTGATTGAAGATCCTATAGATGAAGTAGAGTAGTACTATGATGACTCCAGTCCATTCTTAGTTGTCTTGCCAATACCAAATATTGAAGCTAATGATGACTTATATGTGCATGGAGATCACATCAAAGGAATGCTAATTGATAAAAGATCTCAATATTAGATGCATGTTTTTAGTTTTATAAATGTTTTATTTTTTGAATGTTAGATCGATGTGAACTTTACAATGTTGTATTAATTTCATTAAATGTTAAATGCATGATTTTTTTATATGACACTTTTTTCAGTTGGATTACCATGAGTATAATGATCATGATGATGATTAACATGAGGGTGAGGTGTCGCGTCACAATGTAAGTTTTACAATATATCTAGCTATATGTCCATGTATAAGTTATATCCTATATGTGTTTATTTTTGTCAATTTTTAGGTTGAGGATGTACCCCCTGAAAACCTTGTTCCACTTGATAAACAACATAAAATTTTTGAAAAATCAGGGGCATCACTTTGATGAACAGGTTACTATAACAAAGGGGAAATGGACCAAAATTGGTTGTGGATTTTTATCATGCAGGAAATCCAATTGGAAAGAACTGCAACTCATTTGTTTCATATCTTGGGGTTCTTACTCACAACCATTGTAGTGTAAATGCAAAATCTTGGCATATAGTTCCTAAAGGGAAGAAAGACTTAGTATGGAAAGAACTATGTGTGAGATATTATCATTTGCAATTATATTTTTAAAGTTATTTACAATTCTATTTTTTAGAATACTTTATTAAATATATAAAATTTTGAAGAGTATATTTGAACTAGAAGAAAGCCTACATCATAAAAAGGTGATGAAACGCTATGGGAGAGTCCTAAGGAACTATAGGACAACTCTCAACTAAAAATACATACGAGATGATGATAAGAGAAAGAAGTCATCACTTGAGTAATGGAACTACCTGGACCTGACTGAGTGGGAGGTGTTTGTTGCCAAGAGAAATACCGATGAATTCAAGGTATTAAGCATCACTCCCAAATTAATTTCTATTGATGATTATTAGCGGGAGCTTCACAAGCAGAGGAAGCAAGGCTCGTTCATCCCTGAGGGCACAAGGGATGAATGACAGTTTCTCTCTGTAACCCAGAGCATCCTAGACATGTTAGGGTTGCAGGCACTGGTATGGGACTAAGAGCATTCTTTGGGCCATCACAACGCAAACATGTCCAAAAGGGGGGATTTTCAAAAGATGAGGAAACCTATTGTTTTTTAGAATCTTATTGCAAAGGGAATTCAGGAATCAAAAAGTGTTTCTTTTGGCCATGTATAGATAGATGCGTTAATTGATAAGAGAGTCCATGAAGCAATGAGCAAGTGGTAGGTGTCTCAGACTGCCACTTAGACAATACATGTTCCTTGCCACTCTTCCCCTACAATAGAGGTGGTTGGGAGTGATTTTGTAGAGGTTATTGGGAATAATCATGTAGACCCACCACCTAGAACGTTCATTGTAAGTATTTTTATAACATAGTAGCTAGTCTTTTCATGATGATATGTTTAGGTATATATATATATATATATATATATATATATATATATATATATATATATATATATATATATATATATAACATACTCTATGTAAATTTGTATGGTTGAGGCTATGCCGTCTAAAATTAAAATAATTTAATCGTTGTAGAGGGTGAGGCTTACCCACACCTTCTTGGGCACATGATTCATGACACTCCAGTACCCGATGGTGTGGTTTGTGTGAGCCCAAGGCTTGTCTTCCCAACTTGGAAGTAGCATCCATTGCCATATGCCACCCAGATGCTGACACACTTGATGAAGCAGAAGGTAGAGTGGTCTTATGGCCCGAAGCGGGAGTCATCTATATCGATCATGTATGGTAAATTTATATTACATTAATTGGTATATGTATATACATGACAATTGATATAAAATTATATATGCAGGACAAAGGGAAGAAACCCACAATAGCTCATCCTCCTCCACCTTCACCTCTTCCTCAAGTACCTAGTTGGATTTTAAAGGACATCTACGACTCGATAGGTCATCATTCAGGGGTATGACAATATGGATAGGTGAACATTCCAAAACTTCACCTATTATTATTTCTATGGAGGATGTTATAGGTCAATCATACGATAATAATATATTTCTATAAGATATTTTGGAGTTGTTTCATTATGCTTGGTTGAATTAATCTATGATAGAACTAAGGATATGGTGAGATCTTATTTATATATCTATATACCTCATTTTATATATGGTGTCCTATTTTCTTATATATTAATGCATACATAATATATATTTTGCAACCACTTACATAGGTTCTGTAAAGATTTTTCAGTGACTCATGTGGGATTTCTAATTTCATCCTTGATTGGTATTGTAAATGAAGACCCTACATTGGTTACCTTATATTTCTCTATCACTTTCAAATATTTTGGTGAAAAGAAAAAGAGCATGATAATAGCTCCATATAATGTTGGTAAGTTTACTTTGCTTATATTTTTTACTTAAGAAAATTACATTTCATTGTGGATTGTGAGTTATATTTTTTTACTTTCTTATCACTAGAGGTAAGAATTGGGAGTTACTGGTTGTTGTCCCCGAGATGTTGACTATTTATTATCTAGATTCTAAGGGGAACAAATTAGACCGTTCATGACATGATTTGAAAAGGCCATCATACATGTGAGAAATTTTTTATATTTATATCCATTAATATCTATTATTACATGACTATTTACAAATGCAATTCAATGTGTTACATTAACATAAAGGGCTTTAAAAGATTTCAAAAATACTGGAGGAAGCATGGATAAGAAAAGAAAGTGACAGTTTAGAAGAATGTGAATGTAGTTTTCGAACTCCAATCCATATTTTATTTATGTGAACTATGCTTATTTTTATTTATTAACATCTTGTATGTTGATATTTATAGTTTGTTATACAAGACAATGACTGGGCATGTGGGTATTACGTGATGCGATATATCGACATGATTGTCAGATAACTGCACAAGACATCAAAAATATACAACAGGTAATATATAGTCTTGATCATCATAAGTATAGTCTCATTAGATAATATGAAAATATTAAACTTATTAATTATATATATGTGTCATTCTCTTTACAGGTGTTTAAAACTAGTGACTTAAATACATGAGAAAATCTACTAGATGTACATACGCCCTATACGATTGAACAATTAGATGACATAAAAGAATTCAAAGGTAGGTATTTTTTATTATGATTGAGGTACTGATGATAAAGAATGACATTTCTAAACTTTGGTGTCATTATTTCTGTATATATGTGGTGTTTATATATACATGTGTGAATGACTTTTTTTAATTGTCTTATTAAAATTTGATCTATATATGTGTGTGTGAATGTGAAGATGAATGAATGAATGTGCTTCTACATGTGTGTGAATGTAAAAATAGATGAATGAATGGAATTGCAAGTTTCTACATGTGTGCAAATGTGAAAATAGATGAATGAATGGAAATTGTAGGTTTCTACATGTGTGTGAATCATGTGAATGAAATAATTGTGTTTCTACATGTGTGTGAATCATGTGAATGAATTAATTATGTTTCTACATGTGTGTGAATCACACGATGTATGTATGTAGTCTTGACCATCTTGTTATTACAGGTTTGTGACTTGTTGTTAGGCTAAAATTACAGGATGTTGTAACCTACAGTTCAGAACTAAACTGTAGGTTCAATATCCTACTGACTAGCCGGATAGCAGGCCTGCAAGCTGGTATTAAAAAAAATGACACTTAGTCGTCGGTTATTTATAATAACCGTCAATGCTATGTCCTAACCCGAGTCATTTATTTTTGGGTATGGAGATAGGCATCGATTAATGAAATAATAACTGATAACAACTTGTAGCTGTCTTGTCAGTTTTATACTGAAACGACGATAATTTGTAGTTGTATTGTCGGTTTTACAAAGAACCGACGACTATGAACCAAATATTTTTTGTTTGAAAAGAGAGTTAGTCGTAGGTTTTTACATAAATAACCGACGACAATGTCCTAACCTTGGCCAATTTTTTTCTGGATATGGAGATAGGCGTCGGTTTTCTTTGCATAACCGATGACTATGGATCCTACCGGTTTCGGTTCTTTTTTAGTTGCAATCGGGGTCGGCTCCGTGTCGTCGGTTTTGGAACTGGCGTCACAGGCTTCTACCTTTACTGTCATCCACTTGGGTGTCTCTTAGAAACCAACGTAAAAAGACTATTTTAACTGACGTTAAAGGTAATATTTGTACTAGTGCACCCAACCACTGAGTACCTAACTACTTACATTTATTTTCCCTCCAACAAATAATAAAGTCCATCTAAAACTTATTTATTTTCCACATTTCCCGCCCTTCCACAGTCACATTTATGTACATTTTGTTGCTACATCCAAAAATAGTACTTGACTCTATTCAAGATAATACCAAAATTTATCAACAATTGAACCCACAATTAGCTTAAACGTTGTATGTGTAAGATAATTTGGTAGTTATTTATGCTTGTGTAATAAATTTTTAAATTTATTATATAATATTTTACCACCCTTTAATATCTTCTATGGCAGTACTTTCACACAACTACATCATACTAAAAATTTGTGTGTTTAACCATAACATATTTTTTTTCAGTGTGTAAAGCCTTGCTCTTCTTCAATATATTTAAATGTTGGTCATTCATTTTGGGCACATTATCATATCAAATTTTCTTGCTCAACTCAAGCATAATTTTAACTAAAGTTCATATGTGTACCACAAATTATCAAGAATTAGATGGTCACGATACTAATTCGTCATATTTTTAATCAATTTAACACTTCATTATGCATAACTCCACATTATGATACCTGACTCATATTTACTTTTATTCCTCTGCAAAAAATAGTGATAAAACTTATTCAAAGACATAATACCAAAATATTATATTCTTTATAATATATATAATAATTTGTTGTACACATGACTAATTTTAATACATGATAGTCAAATATTACATTGAGGATATGTGTATACATTGCAAGATTAAGCGACCGACCAATCCCAGTCCCTCCTCTTCCTCTTCAAGGCAGAGTGTAGTGGAAACAATGCCAGCAATGGTGCGACAACGGTTTAGACAAGGTGTGGTGAAATGGTGCGTAATAGGAGTTGTTCCAGTGGTGTAAGGGCGGCGGTGGCATGGTCATAGGCACAACACTGGCATGTGCACAACAACGACGTTCATGTGGATGGTTAATGAAAGAGGACATGATGAGGCCTAGGCCCTATAGCGAGACGGTGTTGGTTAAGCTAGAGCCTAGTGTTGCTGCTGCGGTAGTGAAAAGATACCATTTCGACGACAATAGAGACGTGATCTGTCTCTGATTGTGCGTCTGCTCCCGCTCCTTGATGAAAGCCACGATAATTGTTGGTGTTGGGGACTAAAAGATGAAAAATTCTATTTATAACCGGCTACATCCCCGGGAGCCTATCCGGTCCTCGGGAGTGGCCTCCGCCAAATGTGCATGTCAACAACAATTAAAACAATAAAGGATGAGAGAAGTAAAAGAGAGTGAAAATGTTTGTGTCCATAACTTTCAATCCGGAACGTATTTTTCGATGAAATAAATTGTATTAGAATCTTTGTAAAAAATACTTTCTAACGAGACTAGTGGTGACATATTTTGAAATAATGATAATACGCATGAAACATAGTATCATATATTAAGATACCATATACATGTTCTGTGTACAGACGTACAGTACTCGTGAGCAGGGCCGGCCCATTAGGGGGCCAACCTGAGCGACGACCAGGGGCCCGATAAAAAAGGGACCCATAATTTGTGACTTCCACTAAGGGTCTGACTAGTACTAGAAGTCAAATTCTCCTTCTAGTTTTACATGATTAGTATGACGGAAGTTTAGAACTAGAGTTTCCCAAATTTGCCCGGAAGTTCCGCCTAACCCCTTCTCAGGTGCTCGTATCCCTCTCATCAAGCAGCGGTGCGCCAACTCCCAGAGAAGAGCAAGAGTCCCAGGTGTTTCTGCTATTTTTTGATACTTGATCTGTAATAGTAATCAGAATCCATTGTCGTTGGTTCCGGATTTGTAGTTTCTGGTTCGATTGCATCGTTACCGTCAAGGAGACATTACTATTGCCACGTCAAATCCTCCTTGGTTTTGCCACCGCCTATGGCCGCGACCTAAAGTGTTTTGATCATACACATCCAATGTTTTTTTGGACTGCTTGTTTTGTATCTGTAATATGTGTTCTAGAGAGGAACTCAAACTGTAAATTTAATTTGAGGCGATAAAATTTTAGGCGATAGAGGTTGCTCTTGCCTTTAATATGCGAACAATCTAAACTTGTTCTTGAACTGAGACAAAAGGAAGTTCTTAATTAACGATGTTGATGTTGTGCACGATGATGACGAAGAATCAGAAGTAAACAATGGGTTCGTTGGATTTGTTTATTCAGAAAATAAGTTCTACTTGATGTTTCGGACTCTTGATGTTACTTGTCTCCGAATAAACATTTGTCTATTGTCTTACTAGTCTATTTCAATCAACTAATCGAAAAACACAGGACCTATGTCTTATTTATTTATCGTGAGTAGATTCAATCATACTATGTTAAAAAAAAATATTATAGTTTCAGTGTTAGGTAGAACACTTTATATTCTTGGATTTTACATCACTAATCTTTGCTTCTTGTCATGTGTTTTCTTTTTAAAACAATGATGTTGTAACGATACTACATGAGTTTTTAAAATGACACAATAAACACATCACTAATCTTTTACTTTTGTTGTCTTCTATGTTTGCAGTGGGGTTTACTCAACATGCCTATGAAAAAATATCTATCTAGAAGTGAGAAAAGAAGAAAGAAGAAGGAAGATGGGCAATTTCTATCTACTCAGTAAGGTGCGCTTGATAAATTTATTTCCACTATTCTACAGACTTCTAAAGATGTTGATAACCCTAATCAATCTAATGAAAAAGTGAATGATGATGATCATATTACTATAGAAGTCAAAAATATAATTGGAAATGAAAATGTTGGTGAGGTTGAGGATACAGACATCACTGATTTAAATATTGGCAACTTAGACGGTGTTAAACAACTTCTCCCTCCTTTGGATATTTATGATCCCTTAAATTGGGATAATATTGACAACAAAGTTAGGGATATTTTAGTTGAAAAAGGTCCTAAAAGAGAACTGAATCTTGTGTTTCCTTTAGATGATAATAAGAGACACTTCTCATATGCATATTATTCTCAAAAATTGAGTAATGGAGAAACTCGTGATAGGAAGTGGCTAGTTTACTCGAAACATGTCGATAAAATTTATTGTTTTTGTTGTAAGTTGTTCAAGTCTGAGAACAATAAAAGTACACTAGCTCATAATGGGTTCAAAGATTGGAAATATGTTAGTGAAAGATTCAAAGAGCATGAGAATAGCATCGAGCATCTCACTAATATGAGCACTTGGCATGAATTAAAAGTAAGATTTAGCAATGAGCAAACTATTGATAAAGAATTGCAGAAAGAAATTTCAAAGGAGAAAGAGCGTTGGAGACAAGTTTTATTAAGAATAGTATCTATCATTAAGTGTCTTGCAAAATGTAATTTGGCTTTTCGAGGATCAAATGACAAACTTTTCCAAGATAGCAATGGAAACTTTTTGGGGATAATTGAAATGCTTGTAGAATTTGATTTGGTAATGCAAGATCATGTCCGACGCATTCAGGATCATGATATTCACCATCATTATCTTGGCCATTCAATTCAAAATGAGTTGATATCTCTTTTAGCCGACAATATTAAGAGTTATTTATTGAACATCATTAGAAGGGATAAATATTTCTCCATAATTCTTGATTGTACTCCTGATGTGAGCCACCAAGAACAAATGACTCTCATTGTACGATGCGTGAACATGTCTGGTCAGAAAATAAAAATAGAGGAGTTCTTTTTAGAGTTTCTGAAAGTTAATGATACAACCGGATTGGGGCTTTTTAATGAACTTATAAATTCTCTTGAGTCTCTTGATCTTAATGTGGAGGATGTGAGAGGTCAAGGTTATGACAATGGTTCTAATATGAAGGGAAAACACCAAGGTGTGCAAAAGCGGTTACTCGAGGTTAATCCCAGAGTGTTATATATGCCTTGTTCTTGTCATAGTCTTAATCTCACTGTTAGTGATATGGCTCATTCTTGTGTTCCGACTGTTTCTTTTTTTGGAATTATACACGTATATATACATTATTTGCAAGTTCTCCAAAAAGGTGGAAGTGTTTGCTTGACAATATCTCAGGTTAGACTATTAAATCACTGTCCAATACTCAATGGGAAAGTCGTATATCGCATTGTTAGGAAAAGAAATTTTGACGAGAATGATGATGATGATGATATTATTCAATCAGAGAAAGAGTCTTTTCGAGTGAATTACTTTCTAGTGGTTGTGGATATGGCAATCTCTTCTTTGAAGGAGAGATTTGAACAAGTGAAGATATTTGAAGATACTTTTGGATTCGTATATAACTCAGAAATTTTAAAATCATTGGATGAAGCTACCCTAAAGGCATGTTGCACTAAGTTTCATGCTACTTTTTCTCATGAAAGTTCATCAGATATAAACGTGGATGACTTTTTTCCGAGTTGAAAGTATTACAGGCGAGTTTTCCAAAAGAACAAAAGTCAGCTATCGAAGTTCTTGAATTTGTGAAAGATGCAGATTGTTTCCCTCACATTTCAATTGCTTATCGTATTATGTTGACAATGCTAGTGATAGTAGCGTCTGCAGAAAGGAGTTTTTCCAAGCTAAAGTTGTTGAAAAACTACCTTAGAGCATCAATGTCTCAAGAAAGATTGAACGGTTTGGCAATGTTATGCATTGAGAAGGATATGTTGGGAAATATTGATGTTGACACTGTTATTCAAAATTTTGCATCTAGAAAGGCTCAAAGAAGTCATTTTATATGATGAGTGAAACTTGATAAGGAAATATCAATATTTAATTTTTACATTCTTTTTAGTTTGATTTGTAAGAACATGTTGTATTTTTTTATATGATAATTTTGACAATTATGACTAAACTTGTGTTTACTTAAATTTTTTAAATAAGAGTATATAGAGGGCCCATTTTTTATCTTCGACCCAGGGCCTCTAAATTGTCTGCAACGGCCCTGCTCGTGAGTTCTGTACTTTTGAATGAAGGAGGATCAACAGTACTCGTGAGTACTGTACTTATGGATGCATCTTATAGCTGATCTCTTGAGCTGATGTGGATTATACTTTTGAGATCATTAACAAGTAGATGTTCAACTTATGTCTGCATTTTGAAATAAATATTTGTCTACATGACCAATGTTGCTATGAGATTTTGTAGGTACTTTGATTATACTTCTACACTAGTTATACAATTATGATTAATTTTATAATTTATTAGATATTGTACTTATGTTTGAGTAAATGAGTTGAAATTAACAAGTGGGTACATTACTTGTGGTTGCATTTTATAGTTGATTCTTGGTCTGCTGTGCATTGTACTTTTGAGATCATTAACAAGTGGGTACTCAACTTATGTTTGCATTTTGTAAAAAAATATTGTCCAGATGACAAATGTTGCTATGGCAATTCATAGGTAATGTACTTATACTTCTAGACCAGTTATACAATTATGCTTGATTTATAATTTGTTAGGTACTGTACTTATGCGTCAGTAACTGAGTTGAAATTAACATGTGGGTACAATACTTATGGTTATATTTTATAGGTGATTTTTGACATGATGTGTATTGTACTTTTGAGATCATTAACAAGTAGGTACTCCTTATGTCTGCATTATGTAAAAGAAATTGTCCATATGACTAATGTTGCTATGCGATTCTGAAGGTACTGTACTTATATTTCTACATCAGTTATATGATTCACTACTATAGAACAGGCCTTTGGCGTCGGTTGTTTATGCCCTTTTAGCGACGGTTCTATAGCAACGCCTATGTGGGCGCCGCTAAAGGTCGAACTCTTCAGCGTCAGTTTTATAACCGACGCCAAAAGGCTTCACGCCACCGAAAATGCGCCAGTAGGGCATTTATAGGCGTCGGTTATTTATGGTAAGCCGACGCCAAAAGGTTTCGCGCCACAAAAAGGGCGCCATCTAGGACACTATATGCGTCGGTTTGAAACTAAAAAACCGACTCCATATTCCCAGACGCTACGGTTGTGCTTCCCTGCACGATCGTGTTTAGAACTATAGGTGTCAGTTTTATACAAATAAGCGACGCTATTTCCCGCCACGACCATGCTTTACTACACGGTCGGGTTGTTTGCCACATTAGGCGGCAATTTTTATCCAATAATCGACGTTGTAAGCCTTTGATGACGGTTTTCTATAAATAATCGACACCTATGTTTCAATTTTTTTTCTTATCAGTTTGCAGGCCTGTTGTGGCTGGTCAGCAGGATGAGAACATGTAGTTCAGTTTTCTGAACTGCAGGTTTACGACATCCAATCTTCTTTGTCCAAGAAGTTCCACTATTTAAGTGCTGACTTCTTCTTCTTATCACCATTTTTATGTATTCTTTGTTGAGATTTGTCCTATAATTCCTTAGCATTTTTCCAGCACGTTGCATCACGCTTTTACGATGCAGCTTCTCATCTAATGCAAACAGATTCTGTAAAATAGAATTGCTATTAACTAGTATCCAAAAATAGAATTGTAAATAATAGAATTTGTAATCTACAAAATAGAATTGCAAATAATAATAACTCACGCATAAATCCTTCCATATCATGTCTTTCTTATCCTGAGGAACTTTATGCCAATTATCATACTTAACACCACAATGGCTTCGAGTGACAACCCCAAGATAGTTTACAAAATTATTGCGGTTCACTCCAATTGCATTTCCTCCATTATCAAACTCCACAGCCAATCTGGATCCACTTCCACTTAACTCTATTAACTTCTTCAGCAAAGTGATGCCCCTTTTCTTGTTAAGTTTTTGGTGATGCGCATCATGGTCCTCCAGTGCTTCAGTGGGTACATCAACCTAAAATTTGACAAAAATAAACACACTGAATTAGTCTAATATAGAATAATAGGATATATGACATAACTAGAAGATAATGAATTTTATATAAATACAGGATATGTTTTTAGAACTTACATTAGTATCCTCGCCATGCTCATCATGGACAGCATGCTCAGCATGGACTTCATGCTCATCATGGACATCGTGCTCGTCATGGTCAGCCATCTGAAAATGTCATTAAAAAGGCAAACATTTAGCATTTGTATTAACTAGAAGATAATGAAATATTAAATCTGAAAATGATATTGATATTAAAAAAGCAAGCATTTAGTTTCAATAAAAAAAATATAAACATACATACCTCTAAAATTGTGATCTTTTATCAATTAACAATCCTTCATTATGATCTCCGCGCACATATAAGTCATCATTAGCTTCAATATTTTGTGGAGTTGGCAACCCAACTGAGAATGGACTGGAGTCATCATACTTATCATAACACTCTTCTTCATCTATAGGATCTTCAATAAACTGTCTTTTACCATGAAGAACAACCGACCATTTATCATTTGCAGGATCATCGATATAGAATACTTGTTTCGCCTGTGATGGCAATATAAATGGTTCACCCTTCTCGCCAATCTTTTCAAAGTTTACTAAAGTGAAACTCAATTCATCCACTATAACTCCTTTGGTGTTATCAACCCAATTACATTTAAAGAGCGGAATTCTAAAATCTATATAGTCAAACTCCCATATGTCTTCAATGACACCGTAATATGACATTTTAGCTTCACATGGACTCTTATCCTTTGTACTTGCAAAATACATAGTCGACGCTTGAAGAGTGACCCCACTGTTTTAGACGACACACTTATCATCTTGGTGCTTTGTGTAATATGTGAACCCATTAATGTCAAACCCTTCATAAGACATAACATTCAGTTTTGGTTTAAAGGTGAGGCATTTGATAGTTTCTGTAATATCATTTGGTGTTTGAGATAGTTGATGTAAGACTTTATCTTCAAACTACTTAGTAAAAGTCTTGTTATGCTCTCTAGAAAGCCACATTGAACTTGCTCGAGGATGTTGTCTCTTGATGAAATTGATATGTTCCTCGATATAAACACTCACTTCGTCCATGTTGTGTAAAATATACAAGTGATCTTGTTCCAACTGCTCATGGCTGATTACTTTCACCCGTGATCCCAAAATTCCTTTTCCCTCCTCAATATTCTTGTCATTAACAGGAGTGTTATTACCATTCAGAAAGTCATTGCAAAAATCCATAACCTCTCTCGCCACATAACCTTCAATGATACTCCCTTCAGGTCGATAACGGTTTCGAACATCACCTTTAAAAATACTCATGTATCGTTCAAAGGGATACATCTAATGCAAGAAAATTGTTCCCAACATTTTCACTTCCCTAGTCAAGTGGACAACAAGATGTGCCATGATATCAAAGAACGAAGGAGGGAAATACATCTCAAGCTGACATAGGGTAACAACCACTTCTCTTTGCAAATTATCGAGAGTATCAGGGTCAATAACTTTGATGCATAGACTGTTGAAAAAGAAACAAAGTCTGGTGATTGCAAACCTTACATGCTTCGGCAATATAGATCGAATTGCCACGGGCAATATTTGTTGCATTAGAGTGTGACAATCATGAGATTTAAGACCTATCAACTTTAGATCTTTCATTGATACCAATCTACGGATGTTGGATGAGTAATCTTGTGACACCTTAACATTTGCCAAGCATTCACAAAAAGCTTTCTTCTTCTTTCTAGACAACGTGTAGCAAGCGGGGGGTAAGTATGTTTTTTATTACCCATTTCACGTAATTCTGTTAATTCTGACCTTATTCCCATTTCACGTAGGTCTAGTCTGGATTTTATCCCATCTTTAGTCTTACCTAGTATATTTAACAGAGTACCAATGACGCTATCACAGACATTTTTCTCAACGTACATTACATCGATACAATGTCTGACTGTCAAAGAACTCCACTAAGGAAGATCCCAAAATCTTGACTTCTTCTTGAATGAAGAATTGTCACTCCGTGTGGCCATACTACATTGTGATTTCTTACCAAATTTATTAACAATGTCTTTTACTCTTTCATAAACAACATCCCCTGGTATAGGTTTAGGTGCACTCCGTTCATCATTCCATCCATTGAATGTTTTGCGCTTCCTACGATACAGATAGAATTTTGAAAGAAACCTTTGATGACCAAGATATACAGTCTTGCCACCATGTTTTAGTCTTATTGAATCAGTGTTTCATTCACATATAGGACACGCTTTAGCTCCTTTGACACTATATCCAGATAAATTCCTGTATGCTGGAAAGTCATTAATAGTGCAAAACAACATAGCGTGCAAACGAAATGTCTCTCTTACTGAAGCATCATAGGTCATCACACCTTTAGCCCAAAGTTTCTTTAAGTCGTCAATCAGAGGTTTAAGATATACATTGATATCATTTCCGGGTTGTTTAGGGTCCAATATCAACAACGACAGCATAACGTACTTATTTTTCATACACAGCCAGGGAGGAAGATTGTATATAACAAGTATGACTGGCCAAGTGCTATTTTGGCTGCTCAATGTCCTGTACAGATTCATCTCATATGTACAAAGCCCAAGTCTTAGATTCCTGACTTCTTCACCAAATTCAGGATACAATAGATCAATCTTCTTCCACTATGGGGAATCAGACGCATGTCATAGGATCCCATCATTATTTTTCTTAACATCTGCATGCCACCTCAAATTCTTCGCATCTTTCGGATTTGCAAACAAGCGTTGAAACCGTGATATTATAGGTAGATACCACATCACCTTGGCAGGAGAACCAATTTTAGACTCCCCCGAAGTCGTCAATTTATACCATGACGCACCACATTTTGGACAATCGTTCAAATCCACATAGTCCTTTTGAAATAATACACAATCATTCGGGCATGTATGTATCTTCTTGGCCTCCATTCCCATTGGGCACAATAATTTCTTTACCCGGTATGTTGAGATTGGCAGCTCGTTTCCTTCAGGAAGCATTTCTTTCAACAAAGTCAACAATGAAGTGAAGCTTTTATCGCTCCATCTATTGTTAGCTTTCAACTTATACAATCTCAACACAGCGCTAAGCTTCATAAACTTAGCACAGCATGTGTATAACGGTATCTCAGCATCATGCACAATGTTTCTAAATATAGGAGGTGGATCGGTGTGCTCTACCCTACAACTATCCAGCATCGCATCAACGATGTCTACTAGAACTGGTTCGTTCACAACTACGTCATCGGAGGCAATTTCTTCTTCCACCCAAGCACTGTTATCGACATCCACTGGTTTCGAGTTTGAAATCTCTCCATGCCAGTGCCATTCTGTATAGCCTTATACAATCCTGTTGCAAATGACATGACTTTTGATTTCGTCACCAGTGCTGACTTTCAAGTTGTTACCGCAATGCCTACATGGATAGTAAAACCGATCTCCAGGTTCTTTCCAATGTTACTCGGCAAATCTAATAAATTGATCAAGACCAGATATAAACTCTGGGGTGCAGTGATTGCGAATGGACATCCATGATCTATCCATTCTATGATCAAAGAGAAAACAAGTATATATTAGGATAAGATTAGGGTCTACGGTTAACAAATATGTGTGATGTCATTCTTATATATAATAAATGTGTACCACCTATCCCATCCTTGAAACCTAATCTCACTAGTAAGTGTATAATGTGTATTGGGTTTTTGAGAAAATTTCGGCAGCATTTCCCCGTTGTTCTCTAAGTACATATGTACTTAGAGAACAAACGGGGAAATGCTGCCGAAATTTTCTCGGAAACTCAATACACATTATACACTTACATCCTAAGTGAGATTAGGTGTTCAAGAACAGTCCCAAACTGGGGACTATCCAAGATTTACTCCTAATGATTAAATCTTGGACGGGTTTCTAGGCCAACAAACACATGTGATGTCATTCTTATATATAATAAATGTGTACCACCTATCCCATCCTTGAACACCTAATCTCACTAGTAAGTGTATAATGTGTATTGGGTTTTCAAGAAAATTTCGTCAGCATTTCTCCGTTGTTCTCTAAGTACATATATACTTAGAGAACAAGGGAAATGCTGCCGGAATTTTCTCGAAAACCCAATACACACTATACACTTACATCCTAAGTGAGATTAGGTGTTCAAGAACAGTCCCAAACTGGGGACTATCCAAGATTTACTCCTAATGAGTAAATCTTGGACGGGTTTCTAGGCCAAAAAACACAATAATAGATATGTACATGTTAGTGTTTCATCATAATTAATGTTAGGGTTTCATCACAATTGATGTTAGGGTTTCATCAATGTTAGGTTTAATCAAATCAAATTAGGATGCTAGACTGGACAAGTTTAAATCTTATTTCAACATGCATCAAAATTTATTGAATTAGGTCAAACATTAGGATTAGAAGCACAAATCTATGCAAACAAAAGATTTGTTCGTATCCTAGGATTTACATAAAGCATTACATAAAAATTTGTTCATATCCTTACCAACAGCAAGCACGGCCATGGCTGTGTTGGCCTACCACGGCCGTGCTGGCACGGCCGTGGTAGGCCAACACAGCCATGGCCGTGCTTGCTTTTGGTAAGGAGCTAGGGAGAAGGAAGCAAAGAGGCTAGGGCTACCTGGAGCTAGCGCGGCGACGAGCGGCGGCAGCAGTGGCAGCGAGCAGGCAAAGAGCAGAGCAGAGCGGTGAGCAGCAGTGGCACCAGGAGAAGAGCAGAGCAGTAGAGAAGAGAAGAGCAGTGGCGGTGAGCGGCGGTAGTAGGAGAACTAGCAGCGGCGGCAGTGGCGGCGAGCAAAGGCGCACCTGCAGCAGCGGGGATCATCGGGCGATTCTAGGTGAGCGGCGGCGAGCAGCAGCACAGGAGAAAATTATTGCAATGAAACAGAAGAAAGGGGAAGACGATCGGGCGATACGTGGCTATTAAGTTAGTAAACGACGTCGGTTATCTACCATACCGACACCTTTTACCTTTAAGCGTCGGTTGATACTAAACAACTGACGTCCAATTAGACAATCTTTGCCCTAAATTATTTGGCGGGAACCATTATCAGTGTCGGTTATCAAAGGATAACCGATATCGAAAATGGAACTTTTCGCGCAAATTTTCATCTTATATAGGCGTCGGTTATTAGTTAAACAACCGACGTTGTATGTGCCACTTTGGGGCCAAATTTTTTCGCTCAAAAATTGGATTTCGTGGGAGATTTTAGGCGTCGGTTTGTTATACCCAGCCGACGCTGAATACAAAGCAGTACCCGTGTCTGGATGATCTTCGAATATAGACGTCGGTTTTCTTAAATAACCGACGTTGAATAGTATAGGTGTGGGTTTTCCAAAATAACCGACGCCCAGAAAAGCGCCATTGAATGTTGTTTCTGTAGTAGTGATTATGTTTGGTTTTTTAATTTGGTAAGTACTATACTTATGCTTGAGTATTAACAAGTGGCTGCAGTACTTATGGATCCATAAGTACAGTACTCACGAGTATTGTTGATCCTCATTCATTCAAAAGTACAGTACTCACGAGTTCTGTACGTCTGTACCTAGAACATGTGTATGGTATCCTAATATATGATACTATGTTTCTCACGTAATATAATTATTTCAAAATATATCAACACTAGTCTCGTTGGAAAGTATTTTTTACAAGGATTCTAATGCAATTTATTTCGTCGAAAAATATGTTTCAGATTAAAAGTTATGGACAAAACTATTTTCTCTCTCTTCTACTTCCATCATCATTTATTACATTAATTGCTGCTAAATGCTATTGCAGGTAGTGGGCGCAGGAGGTGCCCAGTTCTGAGAATCGGGTATACCAGCGGGTGGCTGGCCGGTTGTGTGTAGCGTAGCTCCTAAAAGATGGTTAGGGCCAACGGATGTTTAGAGTAGGAGAGAGTTAGAGAGAGATAGGGAGGTAGTGGTGTGGTTTTTTATAATTCCACACTCTATTTCTTCATCTTCTTGTATTGTGCTTATTTTTATCTAATATTTTACGAGTATCTCCTCCATACCACACATAAATGTAAATCTAATGTGGAGGGCTAGGTTTAGTGCTTTTGTAGCTTCGGATGTTAATATGGGTGTCAATGGTGTTTCTATAACTCTTACTATAAGGAGGAAAAATATGGAGCTTCCATTCTCGGAGTCGGAATGAATCCACGACACTAAGCTCCAATTGTACCACGTGGTCTATTTTGTATTTGTTGGTTTCAGAAATTGCCTTTCTTCACTAGTAGAGTCAATGACTCATTCTTGGAACTGCTACCATTCGCTTGCTAAACGTGTATGCAGCATCGATAGGCAGGATCTAACATGCTTTTCCTTGGAAACATCGATAGATTCAAATGTCTCCACGAGTATCTCCAGCTAGGTTAGTTTTTTTTTTTTTTGGGGGGGGGGGGTGGGGGGGGGTGAGTCGCAAGTAATTATTATTTCTATAACAAGCTCGTGAAAGTAGTGATTACAGTCGTCATATACAACTACAGATTTTCGAGATAAGCTTCATGTAGCCTGGAAATTAAGTACCCAATAACAGGAAATAAGCCTAGTGTTGGTAGGGGCAAAAGGGAACTACAAAACAAATATTTCTACAAAATTATCTGCATAAAATTCAACTGCCGTCTGGAGCAGCTGCGACCTGATTGGCAGCTGGCAGGCTGCAACACGTCTTAATGAACAAAATCAGTCGCAGCAATCTATTCACATGCAACCGCGGCCTGAAGGGAGAATCAAATTTTTTTGTTTGTCTGAGCTCGGGGCTCCCATGCATATGCTCATTGCAATGTTAACCATCTCAAGATGTTATCTCGGTCACTGAATACTAATTGACAATCAATCTCGTGTATTGTGCAACTACAATCTTATTTATCCTAGCCCTGTGTGCTTGATGGTATTTTTGTCTACTTTTCCTGAACAATCAATATCCTCAAGCATATCCATTCCTCGCTGAGCTTGACTACTGTTAAACAAGGTGCAAGTGAGAATTGAATTTGACAGTCCCGCGCACTGGCTAGTGCCATATCGTTGGTATTAACATGCGTCCAACGTACAGTCCAATTTCTTTGGGCCTTTGAAAGCGGCCCAGTATAACTAAGAGAAACCTATGCTTGCTACATAGGAAAGTCCGTTGATGATATTTTATGTAACTTTTTCTTATATTTCTCTAGATTACAGATGAGTCTTGTATTGTAAATTGCACAATATAAAGTAGAATGTAGAACTGATTGTATGCAATTTCTTTTATATTTTTATTCACAAAAGTAGTCTTTTATTATAGTGAGGCAGCCGTGTTAGAACAAACTATTGTTTGAATGTAACTTTTATTTTAATTTTAAAGTTACAAATTGATCCACTGCTATATATTATAATGATACTATCACAAAGGTCGTGCGAGAATGAAATTATTGCCTTAAATCTTTTAAATACATATCATCTCTTGTCCTGCTATATAAGAAGGGTCATGGGAACGGATGCATATATTTTTATACTTTATTTATTTGAATTTAAAATCTGGTCTCGTGTATTCTGATAAGGTTGTATGCACTTCAGGGCGCTCATTCCTATTCGTCTTTGCACTGCATCACGTCGTCTTCTTATTGTTATTAGCCTTTGAAGTGAGGCAAACCATGATCGAAAGAGGCAAATGATATGGTTTCTTCAATGTGACACCTTAAAGAATCCACGCGGTGATGTTGTCGATGCCAAGAAGCAATCATCCATTATTTATCATTTGCTTCCACAACAGTGAGGGTTTTCAATGCAATTTTTTCTTATATTTTTCTGCGTTAGAAATGAGTCCTTGTATTCTGATCTAGGTTATACAAGATACAATTTGTTTACATATATAACTATAAACTAGTCTTTTATTCTAACAAAACATCCATGTTAGAATATTCAAGTGTTTGAATGCAACACTTTTGTTTATTTTGTAAATCATAAATTGATCCTTACAAATTCTACTAATATATATGAAATGTCATGAGAGAATGCAAATTTTGCTTTGACTGGTAAAATATAGATTAGCCCTTGTCCTACTATACATGCAAGTTCATGGGAATGATTGCATATAACTTGCAAGTTCTAGCAAGTTCATGGGAACTAATTGGTGTCTTGTGTATTCAAATAAGGTTGTATGTGCTACTCCTACCGGTCTTTGCACTACATCTTGTCGCCCCTTTTTGGTTATTATGGTTGGGAGTGCGGGAAACAAGGTCAAAGGAGGTGAACAACATGGTCACTTCAATGTGACACCATGAAGAATGTGTGTGGTGATGTTGCGGACACTAGGAAGCAATCAACATTCATTTTATTCCTTGTTTTCTTTTTAGTGATATACAACATGCTTTTTTATGTATTCTTTTTCTTAATTTTTTGAATTTTAGGAGGTCTCGTATTCTAATGTTGACCATATAAGATAAAATGTGGAAGGTATTTATGCATTTTTTATTTTGTAGTTATTAGTTAATGTTATATTCTAATAAAGAAGTTGTGTAGAATACATGGGGTTCTTTAAGTTATTAAATCACAAATTGATCCTTGTAAAATCTAAAAAAATTATATTAAAGGTTGTGGTGGGATTTTTTTGTCTACCTTGAGATTTTTAAATACATATTAGCCTTTGTCCTACTATATGTGAAAGGTCATGGGAATGAATGCATATAATATTTAACTTTTATTTGAACTAAGTATTGGGTCTTGTGTGTTCTAATAAGGTTTTATGTGCTTATAAGAGCTCATTCCTACTGGTATTTGCACCACATCACGTCATCTTTTTGTGATTTTTAGGGTTGGGAATGAGGCAACTAAGGTTAGAGCAGGAGGAGGACATGGTCTCCACATTGTGTACTAGGAAGAATTTGTGTATTAGTGTTGTTGATGCCAGGAAGCAATCATCATTCCATTTATCCTTGTTTTTCTTTTAATGATCTTATTCCTTATCTTTACACCACCTTACTTACAACATAGTCTATATCAGTGTTCAGAAAAGCGCTATTCGGTGTACGGGCGGACAGGGCACTGAATAGAGTATATGCGGTATGCGGGAGTACATGCGGTTTTGGATTTTTTTAATAAATTAATATATCTATGTATATTTATATATCAGTCATATAGAATTATATATCACATTGAACAATTACATACAAGGACAACATAGAATGATTAATTAGAAGAAAGGGAGAAGCAATATCATATAAATATTTAATTAGAAACAACAAAAATATCATATAAATTTCATTTCTTCAATTCCATGTATGTGTGTTTGGAAAAGCGGTGATTAAGCGGCCGCATAAGCGAGTAATCGGCCGCATAATCGGGCCTGGACCGATTATTGGTCCGCTTTGACATATGCGGTGCGGTCCCCTGTCCGAACCGCTTAAGCGGTCGCATATGCGGCCGCACGGACCGATTTCTTGAACACTGATCTATATATTAACTCTAATATTATATCTTTATTTTGTATAACTATAGATGTTGATGCAATGCCATACTTTATTTCTCTAAAACAATCTAATACTCTCATACATGTGTGATGCACATGATATGCCTAGTACTCATAAAAATAATACACGAGGAGGATGGAAATTATAGAAAAAGAGTTGCATATTACATACACAACCATATATACTCTAACATCTACCCTCATCAATGAGACATTCAAAGGCCTAGCTTGGATACAAGCTGAGAAATTTAGTGGACAAATTAGCTAGTTGGTCCATGGAAGAAGTGAATTTGCTAATGATATGTCCAATATTACCTTTATTATACACGTAATGATGGCCGAGTTCTATTTGATCTACTTGAGTATGAAGGACCAGGTTAACTATAAGTTAGAATGCACTGAGGGTGTCACGAATAACACTTCGTGAGAGGGTTGAGAGATTTAAAAGTCTCATAGGATGTGTGAAAACATGTCAGTTTCACTGCAATAAGAGACATAGAGTGAAATCCCACTTCTATACCAAATAAATACAATCATTTGTTTTTATTTGAAGATCATGACACAAAAGTCTTTCACAAGAAAACACTGAATCTATTGGTACTCATTCATATAAGAGGACAATATGGCCAATATGCACCAAAGATCTTGATATTGAGATGTTTGAGTCTTTGAAAATATGTATACCCATTTATGGAGATTCAATGACATATGTTTCAATTATTTAGTCGTAGATAGGTAAATTGTAGTAGCGGTATGGGAAATTTTACATGCACAATTTATTTTGTAAGTAAGATTAGGCTTTGCTAAGGTAAGGTATTGTAATAACATCACAATATTTTGATACAAACTATAGTCCAGTAGGGAGTTCCATGTTGCTTTATGTAATCTCAAAAAAAAGGATGGACTAACATGAATGGTAATGAGTTTACTATTAAGCATACCTTCTATTTGAAGGAGATCATAAGCATATTTTTTGATATAAGAGTAGTCATGTTTCATTGGTATCCTCTTTAATAACAAGAGAATAATGAATATTATCAATATATATTGTCAGAAATGTACCCAATTTCTTGACATTATATGTAATAATTCTGGTGTTATTATCTGTGACTAGAATATCATAAACATATAGATAAACTTTTGAGTAGACATATTCTGGCAAATCCACATTACTATAATAAAAGCTGACTAAAGAAGAAAGTGACTAATCTTATTATACCAAGCTCAAGGGGCTTTCCTGATTATGTACAAATACTTTTGTAGTTTACACACATGTCTGGCACATTCATTATCAAGAAATCCTTAAGGTTGTTCAATAAGCATTTTGGTATCTAGGTTACCATTTCATAAGATATTAGATACATCAAGTTGGGTGACACTCCACTTGTTAGATACAAGAATGGACAAGAAAATTTGATGGTTGGGCACTAGACTATTGGACAAAAGGTCTCTATATAATCAACTTCTTCTTCTTGAACGAATCCTTTAGAAAGTAACCTACAGTGTATCCAGGGATCCGTCAGGTATTAGATTTTATTGAACACCCATTTTCATTAGACCATATTTAGATTCAGAATTCTTTCAACCAATATCCACATTTAATTTTTATTGAGATCTTCCATCCCACCTTTCATATCTTGCATATGTTCTTTATGTTGTAAATATGCCTTTACAACTTTTGGGAGAGATTGAACATTTCTAGGAGTTAAGTCATACAACTAATAAAATTTGGTGATCTCACATTTACCTTTAGGCATAATAATATGAATGTTGATGTTGGGTATATTAGTTGTCAGCAATTCTCAGGTTGAAATTGAACTTTTTCATAGAGATAATGATTTATTTAGGAATATCTACAATAACTCCTACTTTAAATTGTTTAGAGGAAATATAATTTTACAAGGTAGTTGATGTTGTTATTATTGCACTAAAAAATTCCCTAGGTTATACCTCAACCAAACATATGACAATCATACTAGAAAGCACACAAATCTTATTGGGACCAAACCTGAAGGGAAACATATTTAAGAATTATATGATCAATCCTAATTTAGAAAGAATTGATATTTAAGACAAACAACAATTCTTTATCGATTATGCTAAGATTCTAATTAATAAAAGGGTTGGATTTAAGCTCGATATTTATCAACGGATGGAAACAGTAGGGTGGATAAATTTTAGCATCGTTTCCTATCATTCACTCTCTATGGATATCACAATGTGTACAAACATTTATATGTTGAGGTCAGGAAAATCTCCATTTTGGTTTTAGGATTAAAGCTAGACAAATGTCACTCTAAGCTCTTCATCGTGTTAATAGAGATCATACATCATATGCCTCAAAAAACACCTAGTTGAAGTTCTTGTCAAGGGTATAACATGAAACAAATGATATCCTAGATAGTAGGTTCAAAGTTCTCTACATCTAAGATCTGATAAACATGCAAAACAATTAGTCAAATAAGATTTGAAAGAACAAAATGTTTGATTCAAAACATAAACTTTTTCATATAGGAGTGGATACAATAACAACAATGAAAATGGGTAGTGAGACTACTCCTCACACCCTAGAGAGAGGACTACTTGCTCATGGTAGCTATAACAAGTACAACAAGGGAAAACAATTTGATATGAATCCCAAACCTACTATGGAAATCAAAAAACTGGATACAAACCTTACAAATGAATATAAAAATACATAAATGTACGTCATTTCTAAAGTGAAATGAGGAAAATGAACAAAAAAAAGTAGAAAATGCAACTTAAATTAGAATGAATCTACATTCATCAAATAGCCTCAAACTTATATGTTGGTTATCCTCAAGTATCACAAAATCCAAAATAGTTTCCATATGAATACTTTCAACCTAGTTGATTGCCTCACCTTCACATCATGCTCATTTTGCTACCACTTTATGGACAAGAAAACCAACTTCCTGAGATCACATATCACATCTATCTATGTCTTTATCTCTAATTTTGCTTCCCAAAAATACTTCCTTGCCACTATCCCCAATACCAAACACATCTAAGCATTTTGTGAAAGTTCAGATAATCCTGTAGAACAAGTATACACATGATTTGATGTTGGGGTACATAGAAAGGATGTCAGGTGAGACATTCATAATTTCTGTTGGCAAAAAATGGAGAGAAAGGGGTGCAGAAGGTAGATGTGAATCTCTTCTTTATTCGACTTGAGATTGCATTTTTTCTTTATTTCCTTGAATGATAGACAAGCTTTTTTTGTTATCCACATCAACATATATTAATTATTTTTGGTGATACACCCCTATGACATTGAGAAGAGTATGGAAGAAATGTCTATAGTAGGGAGGTGTGTGCCTCCTTAAACTTAGGGTTTCACACTACTTCATATATTATTTTCTTTTTGGTGGATGGAAGGTAAGAAGATGAAATAAGACGTATAGAATAGGGGTTAGATCAATATACCACTAATTTTACAAAATATTGCACATGTTTTTCTCCTAATCCACCTTAATCAGATAGTATTGTGATACGGAAAAAATAATTATTCCATGAAATTCTTTCACTAGTCAATTAAAAGAACAATTTGTCTGATCCAATATTCAAAAAATCAACCTAATCGGTTTAATAGTCGAACGAATAACTGGTTGGTAGGTGTACCGCTCTGAGTATATAAAATTGGACCTATTATAGGTCCATGACCGATTAATCGATCAATTGGGTGCATAATTGGCTGACTAAACAATGGTTTTCAAAATCATGTTGCTGCAATATTTTTTTACAGTAGCTTTTTTAAAACCTATTGTTGGTCATTATAGTTACAATCCCTTCCCCCTCTTTCCACATTTTATCTTCTCTTACATAGTCTAATTCTCATTCAATTGCTTCTAATTATTTATTTTCCCTTCTGAATAACCATCACTATTTTTGATTACTTATTTGATGCAAATATATTCCCCCTAACATCTAATTACTCCTTCAATTCCCGTTAAACCAACTATTAATCTTAGAATAACCTTGTTCCTTGTTTCTACCCTATTTTTCTTCCATATCCATTTCAAATATTGATGTTGCAATTGCATAGCAAAATATTTATTATTATCTATTGTAAGTTGGTAATAATAAGTCTATTAATTGTCTTTCATATCAGCATGCATATGTTGTTGTTTTTTGTTCAACCAGTTACATAAAACAATGTGTTCCTTCATACATCAACATATATTATTGCACTTTTAGTCTTCTTGTCTTATGTTTTCTTGGTTTTATGTGATTTCATACAATATATATGGTCAATATATAAACTTTATGTGAATATATAATCAACTTGTTAAAAAAAATCAAAATTGACTATTCTTCCACTTGTAGTCCCGCGTACCACATATACTGTGACGCCCCACGCTACAAATCATGAGATAACTCAAAACTAATCACAGAAACAAAACTTAAATAAACAGATTACCAAAAAACACTGGAAATTAAAACCATTTCCATTAAGCTCCCAAACAGCAAAAGAAAATATTACATATGAGTCCTCTCATGGCACAAGGTACTTACCATGTATGCCATCGGCCTGTTATAAGAAAACCTGTCCCAACCATATATGTACATATCCACTGTATCCGTACATGAAAAGAACACACAAGATGAACCATGTATCCTAAGTACATCTACAAAACACACTGAAAAACCATCACAAAGACCTGAGTGTACAGGGATGACTCTAGGACTCTAACAACAAAAGGACCACCACTAGCATTTCCAACCTTGTCACCTACTATTTGTCTTGCTACTACTCAACCTACGTTGTACGCCCTCTAATTCATCGTGCACGTCCACCTAATAAGATGTGGGAAACCCATAGGGTGAGATTCCTAATCTTAGTAGGAGATATAACTCTTCGTCAACACTATTATTACAAAGATATGATGATTAAAGAACAACATTAATGCTACATCTATTATAAGTAAGTACTCATTACTAACAGAATAAGCAATGACAATTAGATTATGAAACATCTTATCATCATAAAAGAAATATGAAGAACATGTATATTCACTACCAACTATATTTTACAAAAGCAAGCAAGGCCTCATCCAATATTTTCATACTTGAACATAAGCAAGTATGCTACACGGCTGATTACATGTTTTATTATGCCCTGAGGATTTGATTCGTACCACTCAAATCCAACCGACTACTTCTAAGTCAAAATTGGTGCCATAAAAGGTCTATGGAAGAGTCAAAATCCACAACCTCACCCCCTCAATCAGTATGAGTGAACCTGCAGTGACATCACCAGTCAAACTACTACCAACGACATATAGTTCAGTTGTACAAGTCTAACCCGCCTTGGTACAGGTCATGATGCAGGGGGAACTTAGCTATGACCCATAGTCGCACTCCCACCAGGGTATGGCCCGCATCCAATCATGTATCACATATCACTGAGCTACGGCCCGCAGCCGCACTCTTGTCAGGGTATGGCCCACAGCCAATCATGTATCACATGTCACTAAGAGACCAACTCATTCCTAGATGTCTCATATATCCTGGATGTAAGGGGATATTCATCCTCACCCTCACAAACTAAAATATGCACTCTGAGTTAAACTTGTTTCACCATTCAACAAGTACTGACACTGAATGGATCTATGCCACAGGGCAAAACTACATGATTAGGTTCCACTTAATTAGTTAAGTCTGTTATGTGTCTTTTAGCATCAATCAACTTACAACATATTTAATCATAATAAATTCTACAAAGATAAGGGCATAGTACTCTTCCAACATATATATCATATAAGGTGTGAACTTGTCACACTATAACCACATGATGCATGTATTATTACCGTTTATCATATCATCAACAAGGCCACAAGCCATGGGATATGAGGTCCCTCAACTCATCTCATATTAGGCCATGAGTGACTGCCAGGTCATAGGACCATTCACAATATCATTCCTGTATCACAAGTGCCACAACATACCTCTCAAGGCTTATTCAACCTGTATCAGGTTTCACCAACATAGCAAACACTAGCTATGATTATCAAGCTCATAACACATGCATGGTTAGAAACTTATAAACATGAGAGATAACTTCATAACATCATAACTGTAACATCCCTGACCTGGGTTATGTACTAACCTTAGGTGTTTTGTTTAATAAAGATGATTAGATGCTTGCTCTTATCTTTTTAAAAGTAATTAAGGTTTTTGAGGAACTTATATTTCAATTTTAGTCCTTTTTGAATGATGTTGAAACATTGTTTTGTTAATTTTGGACTAAAGTGTAAATTACCCAAGTTGAGCGGTTAACTTGCAAATTCCACATGGTAAGATGTTCCTCTGATGTTGAGACATCATAAGAATGAATATTCTGTAGTGGTATGGTTTCCACAAGCTTGGGCATCAAGATAAAGCTTGTAGAGCAATCCTTGTGCATTAAAACCTAGTTTTGGTGTAATGTGCAATTTACCCAAAACCTAGGGTTTGATATGCAATATATCACCTCTAGAGGGTATCTCATGTTTTTTGGAATCAAGTAGAGCAAATAAAATGAGAGGGGCGCCTCATTTGAGATATTTTGGAGGAGAGAGAATCTTGACATTAAAATAATCAAGATTTAAGCATATATGGAACTTTATTTTAATTTAATGCAAAAAGAAATAAATTAATTAAGGAGCCCTTCAACCAAAAGTTGAAGGATGTGTTTGCAATAGAGTTGGACGATCTTGTGCCTTGCTATGGCACAAAAAGATCTTGGTTGAGTGGAAGCCACTCACATTATTATAATAAAAAGTAATATCCACTAAAAGGATGGATATTATTATAAAACTTTTTAAGGTGCTTAACTCCTTTTCCATTTATTCTTGGATAATGATGAGGTTTTGCAAGAACATGAAGATGGATTCTTTTACAAGAAATGGAGGGGTATTTGATGGAAATTATTTTGGAATTAAAAGAAAATAATCCATTTTCTCTTTCCTTGAAAATCCCTTATACATGTTCTTTTTCCAATACACATAAGGACTTTTCCTTAGTTTCCTCTTCCCATCTTTGCTTTGGCTGACCAAGGAAGAGCTCAGGAGCAGGAGAAAGACGAACACAACCTGTTGGTAAGGTTTTCTTCATCTCCTACCTCGTATTCATGGTGGAAAGCCTAAAGCAATGCTTGATTATTGGTTTTCTTCACCTGATTTCCAATTCTAGCCATCTTTTTCATCCAATAGCTCAAGAACGGACCTTGGGCAGTTGTGGAACTCCATCCACCATTAGATCCATGGAGCTTGGAGCTTGGATATCAGATTTGAGGCAGGTTTTATAACTTTAACCCTTAAACATTGATATTGCATCAAGTTCGCTATGATTTGTTGGTTATTTTCTTCTATTTCGAACTCTTTTGGTTCATTGCTGAAATCCCCATGAAAAAACAGTTGTTGTTCTTGGTTTTTCTAAGGAGGACGATGATGACATCATCTTAGATGTTTATCCAAGAAAAATCCCAGGTCAAACAGTCTCCTAAGTTGCTCAAACGGTTTCCCAAACCATTTGAGAGAAAACGGTTTCAAACCGTTTGAGATGAAATGGTTTCACCAAACCGCATGAGAGCAAACAGTTTCAGACTGTTTGGAGGAGTTGACCAGGGTTGACCATTTGGGAATTGTTTGCTAATAATGTTGGTTATTGATACACTAAATATAATTCATTAGTTCCAAGTGGTTCATGAGTTGAAGGTCCAACAATCACCAAAACCCTAATCGGGTTGAGTGCTGATTTCATAAGTGTTTGAGTTTGAAACTTGGGTTGATTGACCCAAACGGTTTCAAAACCGTTTGGGGATCACCAAACGGTATCAAGACCGTTTGGGGGTCACCCAAGACCGTTTTGAGGTCTAGGGTTGGATATGCTTAAGTGTTTGAAGATCCAAAGATATGGTATTAACCCTAATCCGCTAAATGCTGATTTTGCATTGGAACGAGTTGATGTTTTGGGTTGATTGACCCAAACGGTTTCAAAACCATTTGGGGATCACCCAAACGGTATCAAGACCGTTTGGTGATCACCCAAGACCGTTTGGAGGTCTAGGGTTAAGTATGTTTGGGCAATTTAAGGTCCAAAGATATTAAGTTGAAGTACAATCAAGTGATGATTTGGTGACCAATCTTAGGATCCAAACTTTAATTGAATGACATGGTTGATGATGATGTGATGGGAAAACGGTCTCAAGACCGTTTGTGGGTCATCCAAACGATCCCAAGACCGTTTGGGGGTCACCCAAGACCGTTTGGAGGTCTAGGGTTGACTATGGTGAGGTGTTTGGAGATCTAAAGGTATTGAGTTGAAGAGTAATCAATTGCTGATTTGGTGAGCAATCCAATGAACCAAACCCTAATTGGTTGACTTGGATTTTGATGTGGACATGGTAAAACAGTATCAAGACCGTTTTTATGTCATCCAAACGACCTCAATACCGTTTGGGGTCAAGTCATGTCCATTTTGGATGATGGTCCAATAGTTTGAAAGTAACTTGTTTCACATTGTATAATGTTGAAGGTTCATCAATTCCAAACCCTAATCCAATTGATTCAAACCCTAATTGATGATCAATTGAGGGTCAAATCATTTTAAGGTTGACCTAATTAACTCAATTGAAGTATGGTGATTGGTCCAATTAATGATTGGTTACATGAATTCAATGGTTGAAGGAACCAACATTGGAAACCCTAATTCAATTTGACTTGATGAGACTATTTTTGGTCCTTGCGGTTTTGAGGAGGTTTGGACCAAATGGTCTCAAGACCGTTTGAGTCCAAATAGTCTCAAGACCATTTGGGACCAAACAATCCCAAACCATTTAGGTTCATGCGATTTCCAAACCGATTGAGTTCATGCGATTTCAAAAGTCAACTTTAGGCAAACGGTCTTCACCGCCTACTTTACCAAATGGTTTCAAGGTGGTACTTTAGCAAAAAGTTTCATTGGTTGCTCAAGACCGTTTGAGGTCTGATTTGGTCAAGACCGTTTAGGGTCTATAAGGCCAAAACCGTTTGGTGGATAATTAACCAAAACCTCATGGGTACTTAAAGTGGTTAAAGGACAAAGTGATTAGGTTACTAATACATGATGTAATCAAAGGTGATTATAGTATTTGTACCCTAATGAGGTAGGGTGATTAGTACCTTTTAAATAATTAAGCCTTAATGATCATGGTGACAATGACATAACCCATGATGTCAATTCCTTTTCAAGAGTGAGTTGACTTAACCTAATCAAGACTGAAGCAAACATCATCTTTAGAAGATGAAAGAGAAGATTTCCTACATGGATGGTAATTAAGTATTGGACTTCTAATATGAATGAATGCCTAATTAGGGTATGATCCATCATAGTGAGATCATGAAACCCTAATTATGAAGGTTAATGAATCATAACCCTAATTAAGGGCATTGATGGGTGAAATCCTAATACATGATGATGGTATGACCTTAATTCACAATGCTGACATGATAAACCCTAATTTAGGGTACTTTGATGATCACCCCTACTTGGAATGAATAGTAAACCCTACTCTAGGGTGATGCAATGTGAATAGTAAACCCTAATTGTGGGTTATTGAATTTAAACCCTAATCTAGGGTGATGCAATGTGAATAATAAACCCTAATTCCTAATAAGGTAAATGGAAGTGTGAAACCCTAATTCTGGGTTATATTCTATAGCATGAGAGCTCTATGGTTGGATAATGATATGATGAGTCATTTATCCTAATTGAGCTAAGGGGATGATTAACCCTAATTGAATTGAAAAGGGAAACCCTAACCCTATCAAGGGTATAGTGGTGTAACCCTTGAATAATGATGTCTTAATTGTTTTGCAATATGCTGATATGAAATTGATGTATCTATTATCATCTGTACTAATCATGCAGGTTTTGTGAGATATTGAACATAGCCAGGTATGAGCTATGATGTTTTGTTTATTGAAAGTATTTTATGAGATTTGTAAGGAATGATATGCTATGTTGCCTAGTGAAAGGTAACAAAAGAGGTTGATATGATGTAAGAGCCATCTGAAATACCTGCATTGCAATTATCATGTTTACATTGACAGATGACTTGATGGCAATAAGTTACTTGTCAAGCTGTAACAAGTATTTTGATGATCTAAGGTTTTGAACACCCATATTCTTGAATCATGATGATGAGATGATAAGGGATTGAGATCCCAATGTTAACAAAGCTGTGAAATGAACTTGATAGAAATAGTACTCATTCTTTATAGCAATTGTTATAACAATTTATGTTTGAAAACATGCCTGATGCTAAAAGAATGTTGTAATGTACTTAAATAATTAAGTGTAATGATATCATGTAGAGCCCTAACCATAGATCCATCATCGTCAACAGTTAGGTGATGGTGAAATAGGTTTTCCTAAGGGAACTCCTGGAGAGCATACTTTTGAGTATGTAGGGGTGATGGGTGCGAATATCCTTACGCCCTAATGGAGGAATTGATGTGAGATAAACATTAAATCTCTCGATCCTTCATTATATGTATATGTCGGGATGATGTATCACTAATCTCCCGATGATGATGTTAATGCCAAATCGATGTGAGATAAACAAGAAATCCCTCGATTGCGAAGAGAGTACAACATGCCATGGTAACTCTAATAGCGAAGTTGCCACTATACCCTGGAAAGCTATATTTATAGCAGAGACACAAGATGTCCTACTTGTTGTTCCTCACACTGACTGAGGAAGATGAGGTCATAGAAATCCGGCTCTTCTGATGACCTATGTATGGTACTGATTTCGATTTCACAATGGTCGGTTGGAGTATGAGCGGTATACCTCATCTCCTCAGGGCATAGATATGATTGTAAAATGTAATCAGTCGTGTAGCATATTTGCTTAGGGTTGAATTACGAGAATCAATGTTTGATGATACATTGTTTATTATGTCTTAGAAAGATAAATGATATACATGTTCTTCATATTCCTTATTAAATGAATGACTTGCTACTTAATCAAGAAATAATTGAAATGATTGCATAGAGAATATTTCTCTACTTAGCTCAATCAATGATTTATCTACTGTTGAATATTTATAATTCTATTACCTAGTGCTATTTTAATATCTGCAATAACAATGCTTCTGGCGGAGAGTTATAACTCTCGCCAGGACAATTTTCAATTGTCTCACCCCCGTGGGATTCAACTTTTTAGGTAGACGCTGAGGAAGAAGAAACCCTTTAGTGGGTGAGTAGCAACAGCAGCCACAGCAGCAACAACAAGGACAATAGTGATCCTCAGGTGGAGACATTGTTTGTCAAGTCCTGTATATAGAGAGTCCTATGTGTCGTCTATGTACTCTCAGGTCCTAGGAGTCAGTAGATGGTTTGATATAGATCTGAGCTTTTTGGCTTGATGCCTCAAGATTTTATATACTGCTCATGTACAGTTTAACTGGGCAGTCAATGTTATGACCCTCGAGATGAGATGATACAGAGATGTACTAATGTGTCAGAATGTAAATAACTTACTTTGGTTCTTTATGATAGAGTTTTACCATTTGTGGATTTCTTTACAAAAATTTTAAATTTTAGTGATTTTCAGTAATTCCACTGCTAGTAATTCGCTTCCGCTTTGGTTAATCTCGCTTTGCTAGTAATTCGCTTCCGCTTAAGTGGTATCAGAGCTCTAGGTTCATTAAGTCTACAAAAACATAGGACTAGGGTTGTTGAGTCTATTCTAGTGTCTTTCAGTCTATCTGATAGTGTCTTCTGCTCATATAGGAGGAGAAGAGAAAACTAAAGATGTCTGGATCACATGATGAACATGTTGCAGAAAGTAGTGTCGCTGCATATAGAGAAGGTGCAAGAGACCAAGGAAGGGAGGAACATGTGCCTGAACCACCCCAGTTCAATCCAGCTGACATGGGGAATCCTGCCTTCCAGGCTATGTTTGGGCAGCTCATGACTGCCATGACACACATGACTGATAGAATGCCCATACGTGCACCTAGGGCACCTACCCACCCTGAAGGACATGGAATCGGAAAGACGTTTGAACAACTACGCCGGGTTGGAGCCACGGAATATGTTGGGACAGCTGACCCAGTAGATGTTGACATTTAGCTAACAGAGTTAAAGAAGGCCTTTAGAATCTTGAACATCCCAGAAGGTGAGAAGGTTAGACATGATGTGTACCTTCTTAAAGGGAGTGCTGGTCACTGGTGGACCATAAAGGAAGGGAAAAGGCCTGGTGTGGAGATCGAATGGGAAGTGTTCCGACGGGAATTTGTCAACAGATACTTCCTAATACCTTTCTGGATGATAAAATCTCTCAGTTTGAGAGGCTAAGGCAAGGACCAATGAACATTAGCAAGTACGAGGCTAAGTTCATGGAACTTTTGCGGTTCTGTCCGCATATGGAAACCACAGATGAAGAGAGGATACGACATTTTGAGAAGGGATTAAACGTCGAGTTGACTACCCCTGTGTTTGCTCTGGAGAATAGGGAAAGATTTGCTACTTTTGTGGAGTCTGTTCGAAGGATAGAGAGGTCTATGATGGAGAAGCGACAGACCAAGGACAAGAAGGTGTACCCCCAGTTCCAAGGGTCCTCATCCATGGGTTTCAAGAAACCGAGGTTTTCTGTGCCTAACACCACCACCTAGATTCAGTACCTAGACGCAGTGGACATCAAATAGGGGTAGAGGATGGAGTTTACCACCAGAAGGAGCCCACAGCTCAACATCTATATCGGTTACAGGACCATCCAGACCATAGTAGGGGATCAAAAGGTGTTATATCTGTGGAAAGGTGGGACATCTGATGAAGGATTGTAGAGCCCAAGAGGTGAGTGTGACACAACCTCAAAGGCAGAGTTGAAAAACTACTAGAGGGGGGGGGTGAATAGAGTTTTAAACAATTTTAAACAATTATTTAACTCAAACAATTAACCACAAAAATATTGAACAAGGGGACAAGGATTTAGAGTGGTTCCAACTTTAGCAAATACTAAAGTTGTCAGTCCACTACCCGGTTGCTTACCCAACTGGGATTTGGAAAGAATTTAATTTTATTACCTCGCAAGGACTTTACATAAAATTACAATTCTCTCCCTAAACCCTTCAAGCAGCCTTCACCTAGAAGTAATCGCCCAACCTTGAAGCAGCCTTCACCTAGAAGTAATTGCACCACCTTGAAGCAGCCTTCCTCCTGAAGTAGCTTCCCGTTGCAATAGCCTTCTTGAAGTAGCTTCCCGTGCGATAGCCTTCTTGAAGTAGCTTGAAGTCCACCTTCTCCTCCGAGAAGAACCTTCTCCAATCCGCAGCCTCCAACCCTAGGAGTAGCAAGGAGAATACAAAGGATAAAAAGGAACAAGAAGGAAAATAGAAATTACAACTTATCCTTTTAAGCACAAGGCTTGATTTGCCTATATCAAGCGTATTGATCTCCTAACCAATGAGTGTAGAAGTGTAAGTGCTGTAGTAAGGAGATGCTAGCCTATAGGACACGAATTTGAGCTAAGGAGAAAGTAGGCCAATGATCACAATGCTCAAATTGCTTGCAACAGATTGCTCAAGGATGCTCAAGTATTTTCTCAAGTGTAGCAAGTGTAAAACAAGTGAGTTTAGGTGTCCTATGGCTTGTCCTATTTATAGGAATGGCCTAAGGATGCTTAAGGACGTTCTAGACAACTTCTAGGGGTTTCTAAGTGCTTAACTAGCCGTTAGGTACAAAGTTGTTGCTTTAACAACGGCTAATTAATTAATTCTGCAGTTGCTGTCAGAGACCATCTCGGTCGACAAATGGTCGACCGAGATACCTACTCGGTCGAACTTTTGTCGACCGACAGGCTCTCTGGAACAAGTGATTTGCAACGTCTTTCATCAACTGCCAACTAACTTTTCTGTTGTGTCTAACGGCTACTTTGGATCTTTCTCGGTCGAGAAGATTGTCGACCGAGAGTGTCTCGGTCGAGGAGTTTGTCGACCGAGATTGATCATGTTTCAAGGTTTCAATTTAGGCACTAATTATGTGTGTGAGTGTGCATAAGTAATCCTATTTGAATGGGATGACTTGTCTAACTGTGGTGTTTAGCTAGGGAGAATCTAACGCTTGATTTACATGCAATTCTAAGTACTTGTACATTATATTTTTGTACAAGTTTTTACAACAGTGATTACATTGCATGAAAATATAAATATGTAAGCTTGTAGATTTTCCCTTGTTGCTTTGTCATCCTGCACACTCAAGTAGCTCGTTAGATTAATAAGAATGAAATGTTTGTCATAATCAAAACAAAGGGATTTATAGATGTCCATTTAGCCAACAATCTCCCCCTTTTTGAAGATGACAAACATTTCCAAAATATAAATAAAGAAAATATAAAACATATGAGTTTCATACCTTTAGATTACCTTTTGTAGCTTTTTCTCTTGTGTATAAAATGTGTGCTTATTATTCCCCATGAATTGTGGAACATGAAATCCAAATCATTTGGGAATATAGCAACTTTCAATGTAAAGCCAAGAGTTTATTTATGAAACTCATTAATTGAGGTTTACATAATTTCTAAATTTTAGTTTTATATTTATCTCTCCCCCTTTGTCATTTCAAAAAGATAACCGTTAAGAATAAAAACTCCCCCTTAATTAGATATCCTATTAGGAACATGGATTTAATATCATATTTTTCTAATTTAGCCACAATTTGTTTCTCAATCATTTGCAAAGGATGTTAAGCCTTGAAATGATATGAGATCCTGTTAGATACATGGCATATGTATTGATTTCTCATCCATTTTACAAGGAATGTTAAGCCCATAAAATGATATGAGAATCCTTTAATCTCAGAGTACATAAAAATGTCTCCATCCAAATGCAAGGGATGTTAAGTCCCGATTTGTTTAGAGAGTTCCTTTAAGTACAAAATATATGTCATATTCATGAATTTTGTAGATTTCTTTATTTTCATAACAAAAATTGCTTTCAAGAATACTAAGGTCATAACAAGCTTCAAAGCTTTGTAAACTTCTTAATCTTATAATCAAATTTGTTTTTGTGAGCTCCCCCTTAATCTTATAATTAAGACAATTTAAGGATTCTAAGGTCACAAATGATTTTTAAGATTTGATTTTGACCTTTTATTAAGGCTCCATGTTTTCAATATGATAAACTCATTTTGAGTCAAGATACTAAGATTAAATGCATTAAAATGATGTACAAATAAGCGTTTTGTCAAAGCTTATTTTAGGTCGACCTTGACTTCGACCATAGCGCCCCTTGGTCAATTTTAATTTCAACCAAGAGGCAAATTCTGCAGATTTCCAATTTAAACATTCATATGTGAAGTATAATTTCTGCAGATAGCTTTAAATAAATATCTATTTGAAGCATATTAAGATATACCTATTATGAAGACTTAATATGGGCATCATAGTGAAGTCTTTGTCCTTGATTTTTCTAGAACGCATGTTTTACATTCATTGTGAATGATGTTTTCATAAGCTTTGCTATGTGTACATATTAAATCACATTTCTTCTTATACCCTTATTTTCATATTAATCATAAGATTCTTTAGAGACATATATTTTGAAAGCAAGATTAATATCTTAAAGTCAAGATTTTTGCTTTTGATTTCTTAGAACAAACAAATAGATAAAAACATTAATATTTTTGTTCTAAGAGGCACCGTTTGGCTTGTCATAGAAACATCATTATTTTATCACAAGCTATGTCCAAAATCATTGTTTATTATGTCAAGATGCTTTTATGCTAATGGCATTTTCAATTTATCTGAATCACAATGATCAAGAATAATATCCATTCATGGTTTGTATATATGAATCAAAGATTATTTTAGATAAACCAATGAAACATAATGATCATGATGAAGCATATCCATGGTGTAATGATAGAACAATTGAAGCATATACAATGATCAGCATATAAATGCAATAATTATGATCATTTAAGACAAATTTCAATACACACATGGTTCATGTATAGATATTCCAAGGGTTACCATGCAAACAGTAATTTTCCCTTAACTTAAATCAAATATGATTCATAGATAAAAATGATCTCATATAAGTGTTCCAAAGTTGATTTCCATAATTTGTGCATGTAAAACAGTTATTAACAGCAAATAGATAGCACATTGATCCTTTGTAGAATTATTCAACAAACTTATTTCAGACTGACATCAGTAACCTGCTCGGTCGATGATTTCTCGACCGACTGACTGCTCGGTCGAAGATTTCTCGACCGATCAGGTTTATGTATTGTTTTCAGAACCATTTTCAGTAATTGTTTATAAGTAAATCATGAATGGTTGTTTACTCAATTAAACAATTTGAAGACTCAGTTTAGTTGAGATAGACTTTATGAACATCAAAGGAACTTTTAGATCAAATCCCAACTAATTGTATCCAAATCTTTATTAACAATTTAGCTATGAGTAAGGCAAAATTTTATTTTTGCAATTTGAAAGATTTTGTATATATCCAAGTTAGATGTTTAAAAACTTGAATTAATTTATTATCCCATTATGTTGAGTTGAGATAGACATAGAAATATGCAACTAAGGTCCTTGGTCATATCTCAACTTAATTCCGTTCATTTAGTTTGGAGGTTTTGGAACCCATACCAACTCAACATCCTTTTTCTTGTATGGGCATGAAAAGGAGTAATGTCCAATACGTAAGCAATAATGGCAACATATAGAATCAACCTCAAGTCTCTTTCTATGTTTTTGTTCTAGGTTATTCTTTGGTACATATGTATATTTGCCTCTAGGTACATACATGGATTGACTCTCTAGTGCTTGTGTCCTTCTCCAACTAGGTTTATGATGAGATTTTCCTTTAGGCTTATAACCTAGTCCTCTCCTTCCAATTTGACGATAAGGATCACTTAAGATTTTATCGAGAATATCATTGTTACTCAAGCTACTGATTTCTTGTTGTAACTTAACAATTTCATCCATTCTCTTCTTGATATCCATCTTCGCTTGATCTAGATTAGATAATAAAGAATCTCTTTCTTTCACAATAATATCATAATCTAGATGTGTACACAAAATAGGTTGTTTTTGAAGATCATTTACTTGAGTTTGCAAATTTAATTTTTCTAGGGAAAGAAGATTGCAATTTGCTTCTACAGATTTTAGCTTAATATCATGATCTTCAATAACCTTTTTGAGATCTTCATTTTCAGATGTAAGAGCAAGAAGTCTAGCATTCAACTCATCATTTGTTTTATTAGATTTCTTTAATTTCTTCTTGCACTCAATATACTTATTATGTGTTTCTTCAAGACTAGAAATTAGCTCTTCTTTTGATAAATCAAGAAGGCTTACCTCTTCTTCTTCTTCATTGGTTGTAGCAATGAGACAATTTTTGTGGACCTCTTTCTTCTTTTCTCTCCAAGGACAACCGATTGTTGTGTGACTTGTTCCTAAACACCAATTGCAACTTGTTGAAGGTTGGTCCAAGTTGCTCCTTTGCTTGCGGTTGTAGTCACCACCACCCTTCATTCTTCAAGACCTGGTTAGGGTTCCTTGAAGCCTGCTCTGATACCAATTGAAAACTACTAGAGGGGGGTTGAATAGAGTTTTATAAAGATTTTAATAATTAATTATTTAACTCAAACAATTAACCACAAAAATATTGAACAAGGGGACAAGGATTTAGAGTGGTTCCAACTTTAGCAAATACTAAAGTTGTCAGTCCACTACCCGGTTGCTTACCCAACCGGTATTTGGAAAGAATTTAATTTTATTACCTCGCAAGGACTTTACATAAAATTACAATTCTCTCCCTAAAACCTTCAAGCAGCCTTCACCTAGAAGTAATCGCCCAACCTTGAAGCAGCCTTCACCTAGAAGTAATTGCACCACCTTGAAGTAGCCTTCCTCCTGAAGTAGCTTCCCGTTGCAATAGCCTTCTTGAAGTAGCTTCCCATGCGATAGCCTTCTTGAAGTAGCTTGAAGTCCACCTTCTCCTCCGAGAAGAACCTTCTCCAATCCGCAGCCTCCAACCCTAGGAGTAGCAAGGAGAATACAAAGGATAAAAAGGAACAAGAAGGAAAATAGAAATTACAACTTATCCTTTTAAGCACAAGGCTTGATTTGCCTATATCAAGCGTATTGATCTCCTAACCAATGAGTGTAGAAGTGTAAGTGCTGTAGTAAGGAGATGCTAGCCTATAGGACACGAATTTGAGCTAAGGAGAAAGTAGGCCAATGATCACAATGCTCAAATTGCTTGCAACAGATTGCTCAAGGATGCTCAAGTATTTTCTCAAGTGTAGCAAGTGTAAAACAAGTGAGTTTAGGTGTCCTATGGCTTGTCCTATTTATAGGAATGGCCTAAGGATGCTTAAGGACGTTCTAGACAACTTCTAGGGGTTTCTAAGTGCTTAACTAGCCGTTAGGTACAAAGTTGTTGCTTTAACAACGGCTAATTAATTAATTCTGCAGTTGCTGTCAGAGACCATCTCGGTCGACAAATGGTCGACCGAGATACCTACTCGGTCAAACTTTTGTCGACCGACAGGCTCTCTGGAACAAGTGATTTGCAACGTCTTTCATCAACTGCCAACTAACTTTTCTGTTGGGTCTAACGGCTACTTTGGATCTTTCTCGGTCGAGAAGATTGTCGACCGAGAGTGTCTCGGTCGAGGAGTTTGTCGACCGAGATTGATCCTGTTTCAAGGTTTCAATTTAGGCACTAATTATGTGTGTGAGTGTGCATAAGTAATCCTATTTGAATGGGATGACTTGTCTAACTGTGGTGTTTAGCTAGGGAGAATCTAATGCTTGATTTACATGCAATTCTAAGTACTTGTACATTATATTTTTGTACAAGTTTTTACAACAGTGATTACATTGCATGAAAATATAAATATGTAAGCTTGTAGATTTTCCCTTGTTGCTTTGTCATCCTGCACACTCAAGTAGCTCGTTAGATTAATAAGAATGAAATGTTTGTCATAATCAAAACAAAGGGATTTATAGATGTCCATTTAGCCAACAAGAGTCAACAAGGATCCCAAAGGAGACAGTTTCTAGGGGGAGCCATAGGAAGTGGACAAGCGTCCCAAGATGGATCCTCGGCACCTAGTCATCGAGCACCAAATCAACTGCAAGCGACGACGAGATTCTACGTGATGAATCCACCTGATGCAGTGATTAACCCTCGAGTTGTGACAGGTCAGATGAAACTGTTTTATTCTGATATGTCTACATCATGCATCGTATCTGTTTTAATTGATCTGGGTGCTACGCATTCCTTTATCACACGAAGAGTGATTTTTTACTGCAACATGACTATCAGTCATAGAGCAGATAGTCTGTTGTTAGAAACTCCTTTGATGAGATCTACTGATTTGTGGGAGGTGTGTTCTCCCTGCACTCTTTTCTTTTCTGAGCATCACATTCAAGTGGATCTTATACCACTTGAGATGCACGGGTTTGATATAATCCTTGGGATGGATACCTTAGAAAGGTATAAGGTTGTCTTGGATTGTGAATCCAAGCAAGTTGTGTTCACTGATGAAAGTGACACATGGATCTTTCAAGGAGATAGAAAGATTCTTCCAACCTTCCTTGTGTCAGCTATGGTAGCTGAGAAGCTGATGAGGCAAGCATGCTTTGCATTATTAGCCCATATGGTAGATACCACCATGGAGAGTTCTAATCCTGTTGAAGTTCCTATAGTAAGGGAATTTGAAGATGTATTTCCTGAAGAACTTCCAGGTGTACCTTCGCCTCGAGAGATTGATTTTGAGATTAATCTAGTCCCAGGCACGCAACCAATAGCTCAAACACCATATAGGATGGCGCCTGCTGATATGGAAGAACTCAAGAAACAACTGTGAGAGTTACTTGAGAAGGGTTTCATCCGACCGAGCACTTCACCCTGGGGTGCCCCGGTCTTCTTTGTTAAGAAAAAGGATGGGTCGATGTGGTTGTGCATTGATTACCGACAGTTAAATAAAGTAACAATAAAGAATAAGTATCCTTTGCCTAGGATTGATGATCTCTTTGACCAGTTGTGTGGTGAAACAGTCTTCTCAAAGATAGATTTGAGGTCGGGATATCATCAGCTGCGTATTAAGGAAGGTGACATACCTAAGTCTTCTTTTAGGACAAGGTATGGTCACTATGAGTTCACAGTTATGTCGTTTGGACTAACTAATGCACCAGCTACATTTATGGAACTCATGAATAGAATCTTTCGACCTTTTCTCGATCAGTGTGTAGTTGTCTTTATAGATGACATACTGATCTACAGTAGAGATGCTCAGCAGCATGAGCAGCATCTTTGTCAGGCTCTAACTTTGCTAAGAGAGCATGAGTTATATGCTAAGTTTAGCAAGTGTGAGTTTTGGTTACCAGAAGTTTCTTTTCTTGGACACGTAATATCTGCTTCAGGTATACGTGTTGACCTTAAAAAGGTAGAATCTGTCCTGCAATGGGAACAAACAAAGACACCGATGGAGATTCGCAGTTTCTTAGGGTTAGCAGGCTATTACAGGAGGTTCATTAAGAACTTCAGTTCTATAGCCTTACCCTTAACCAAGTTGACCAGGAAGGATGTTCCTTTTTCCTGGAATGACAGGTGTCAACAATCATTCCAGTTGTTGAAGGAGAGGCTGACAAGTGCACCTATGCTAGTGTTACCTAAGAAAGGGAAAGGGTATATAGTTTTCTGTGACGCCTCTAAGAATGGACTAGGATGTGTGTTAATGCAGGATAAACAAGTGATTTCTTTTGCTTCCCAACAGCTTAAGAAACACGAGGAAAATTATCTGACACACGATCTAGAACTAGCTGTTGTAGTCCATGCCTTGAAGATCTGGAGACATTATCTTTATGGAGAGACATTCCAGATTTTCACAGACCATAAGAACCTAAAGTATATCTTCTCTCAGCATGAGCTTAACATGAGGCAACTCCGCTGGATGGAGTTAATCAAGGATTATGATTGTACGATTGATTATCATCCAGGGAAGGCCAATGTGGTTGCTGATGCTTTAAGTAGGAAATCAGCAACACCAGCCCTAGACAGAGCACAGTTGAATTCTTTGGTGTGCTCTAGGAGGGATATGCTTATCTCTTTAAGGCAAGACAATGTACAGTTAAAAGTATCATTGTTATCTGGATTGCTAGTTGAGATGCACATAAAACCTAATCTGAGATAGAAGATCAAGGAAGCACAGCAAGATGATGTTGTAGTTCAGCAGATTAGATCAGAGTATGGTAGTGAGAAACGAGAAGGTTTCTATGATTCATATGATCAGGTAGCCTGCTATCATGGTAGAATGATAGTACCTGATGTTGATAACTTAAGGAAGTTAATCCTGGAAGAAGCTCATTCTTCAATGTATGCTATGCATCCAGGAAGCACCAAGATGTATCATAACTTGAAAGATATGTATTGGTGGCCTGGTTTAAAGAAGGAAGTTGCTGAGTTTGTTATGCGGTGTCTGGTGTGTCAGCAAGTTAAAGTTGAACACCAGAAGCCTGTAGGAACACTGCAACCTTTACCCATACCACAGTGGACGTGGGATCATGTAACCATGGATTTTGTGGTTGGTTTTCCCAGAATAGCCAAAGGTCATGATTCCATCTGGGTAATAGTTGATAGGTTGACAATGACGGCACATTTCTTACCTGTCAAAACAACCTATTCTGCTAAGAAGCTGGCACAGTTATATATGGATGACATAGTGCGGCTGCATGGAGTTCCAGTTACCATTGTTTCTGACAGAGGTCCCCAGTTTACAATTCGTTTTTGGGAACGACTTCATAAAGACTTAGGCACACAGTTAAGGTTTAGTACAGCCTTTCATCCTCAAACTGATGGACAATCTGAAAGAACTATACAAACCTTGGAGGACTTGCTTAGGGCATGTGTCCTTCAGTTTACAGGAAGTTGGGATCTACATCTAAGCTTGATAGAGTTTGCCTACAATAACAGCTATCAACATAGTATTAACATGGCACCTTATGAAGCTTTGTATGGTAGACGTTGTAGATCTCCCCTATGTTGGTATGAAACTGGTGAATATCAACTTTTGGGTCCTGATCTTGTGCAGCAGACCACTGAGAAGATTAAAATAATACAACAACAGTTGAAGACTGCACAAGATAGGCAGAAATCTTACGTTGATAAGCGTTGTATACCTTTACAATTCCAGGTTGGAGATAGAGTGTACCTCAAGGTCTCACCTTGGAAGGGAGTTCTTAGATTTGGAAGGAAAGTTAGCTCCTAGATTTATGGGGCCATATCCAATCATTGAACGGGTTGGAAAGGTAGCTTATAAACTAGAGTTACCACCCGAGCTGCAAAAGTTACACCCAGTGTTCCACATTTCCATGCTAAAGAAATGTCACCCTGATACAGAATCAGTTCTGCAGCCTATGGAAGTAGAATTAAACGATGATATATCCTATGTTAAAGGACCTATGTTGATTCTTGATTGAAGGATCAAGAAGCTAAAAAAGAAAGACATTAGTCTTGTAAAGGTCCTCTGGAATCATTGTGGCATTGAAGAAGCTACATGGGAACTAGAGGAATAAATGAGGAGGAAATACCCTACTCTTTTCTCTTAAAATGTTTTGTTAATGATTTCGGGGACGAAATCCTTGTAAGGGGTGGATAATTTGTAACATCCCTGACCTGAGTTATGTACTAACCTTAGGTGTTTTGTTTAATAAAGATGATTAGATGCTTGCTTTTATCTTTTGAAAAGTAATTAAGGTTTTTGAGGAACTTATATTTCAATTTCAGTCCTTTTTTAATGATGTTGAAACATTGTTTTGTTAATTTTGGACTACGGTGCAAATCACCCAAGTTGAGGGGTTAACTTGAAAATTCCACATGGTAAGATGTTCCTCTGATGTTGAGACATCATAAGAATGAATATGATGTAGTGGTATGGTTTTCACAAACTTGGGCATCAAGATAAAGCTTGTAGAGCAATCCTTGTGCATTAAAACCTAGCTTTGGTATAATGTGCAATTTACCCAAAACCTAGGGTTTGATATGCAATATATCACCTCTATAGGGTCTCTCATGTTTCTTGGCATCAAGTAGAGCAAATAAAATGAGAGGGGCGCCTCATTTGAGATATTTTGGAGGAGAGAGAATCTTGACATTAAAATAATCAAGATTTAAGCATATATGGAACTGTATTTTAATTTATTGCAAAAAGAAATAAAATAATTAAGGAGCCCTTCAACCAAAAGTTGAAGGATGTGTTTGCAATAGAGTTGGACGAGCTTGTGCCTTGCTATGGCACAAAAAGATCTTGGTTGAGTGGAAGCCACTCACATTATTATAATAAAAAGTAATATCCACTAAAAGGATGGATATTATTATAAAACTTTTTAAGGTGCTTAACTCCTTTTCCATTTATTCTTGGATAATGATGAGGTTTTGAAAGAACATGAAGATGGCTTCGTGGACAAGAAATGGAGGGGGATTTGATGAAAATTATTTTGGAATTAAAAGAAAATAATCCATTTTCTCTTTCCTTGAAAATCCCTTATACATGTTCTTTTTCCAATACACATAAGGACTTTTCCTTAGTTTCCTCTTCCCATCTTTGCTTTGGCCGACCAAGGAAGAGCTCAGGAGCAGGAGAAAGATGAAAAAAAACCTGTTGGTAAGGTTTTGCTCATCTCCTACCTCGGATTCATGGTGGAAACCCTAAAGCAATGCTTGATTATTGGTTTTCTTCACCCGATTTCCAATTCTAGCCATCTTTTTCATCCAATAGCTCAAGAACGGACCTTGGGAAGTTTCTGGAACTCCATCCACCATTAGATCCGTGGATCTTGGAGATCAGATTTGAGGCGGGTTTTATAACTTTAACCCTTAAACATTGATATTGCATCAAGTTCTCTATGATTTGTTGGTTATTTTCTTCTATTTTGAACTCTTTTGGTTCATTGCTGAAATCCCAATGAAAAAACGGTAGCTGTTCTTGGTTGTTCTAAGGAGGACGATGATGGAATCATCTTAGATGTTTATCCAAGAAAAATCCCAGGTCAAACGGTCTCCTAAGTTGCTCAAACGGTTTCCCAAACCGTTTGGGAGCAAACGGTTTCAAACCGTTTGAGATGAAACGGTTTCACCAAACCGCATGAGAGCAAACAGTTTCAGACCGTTTGGAGGTGTTGACCAGGGTTGACCATTTGGGAATTTGTTTCTAATAATGTTGGTTATTGATCCACTAAATATAATTGATTAGTTCCAAGTGGTTCATGACTTGAAGGTCCAACAATCACCAAAACCCTAATCGGGTTGAGTGCTGATTTCATAAGTGTTTGAGTTTGAAACTTGGGATGATTGACCCAAACGGTTTCAAAACCATTTAGGGATCACCCAAACGGTCTCAATACCATTTGGGGGTCACCCAAGACCGTTTATAGGTCTAGGGCTGGATATGGTTAAGTGTTTGAAGATCCAAATATATGGTATTAACCCTAATCGGCTAAGTGCTGATTTTGCATTGGAATGAGTTGATGTTTTGGGTTGATTGACCCAAACGGTTTCAAAACCATTTGGGGATCACCCAAATGGTCTCAAGACCGTTTGGTGATCACCCAAGACCGTTTGGAGGTCTAGGGTTAAGTATGGTTGGGCAATTGAAGGTCCAAAGATATTAAGTTGAAGTACAATCAAGTGTTGATTTGGTGACCAATCTTAGGATCCAAACTTTAATTGAATGACATGGTTGATGATGATGTGATGGGAAAACGGTCACAAGACCGTTTGGGGGTCATTCAAACGATCCCAAGACCATTTGGGGGTCACCCAAGACCATTTGGGGGTCTAGGGTTGACTATGGTGAGGTGTTTGGAGATCTAAAGGTATTGAGTTGAAGAGTAATCAATTGCTGATTTGGTGAGCAATCCAATGAACCAAACCCTAATTGGTTGACTTGGATTTTGATGTGGACATGGTCAAATGGTCTCAAGACCGTTTGGAGGTCATCCAAACAACCTCAAGACCGTTTGGGCTCAGTTCATGTCCATTTTGGATGATGGTCCAATAGTTTGAAAGTAACTAGCTTCACATTGTATAATGTTGAAGTTTCATCAATTCCAAACCCTAATCCAATTGATTCAAACCCTAATTGATGATCAATTGAGGGTCAATTGAGGGTCGCATCAGTTGAAGGTTGACCTAATTAACTCAATTGAAGTATGGTGATTGGTCCAATTGATGATTGGTTACATGAATTCAATGGTTGAAGGAACCAACATTGGAAACCCTAATTCAATTTGACTTGATGAGACTATTTTTGGTCCTTGCGGTTTTGAGGAGGTTCGGACCAAACGGTCTCAAGACTGTTTGGGACCAAACGATCCCAAACCATTTAGGTTCATGCGGTTTCCAAACCGATTGAGTTCATGCGGTTTCAAAAGTCAACTTTGGGCAAACGGTCTTCACCACCTACTTTACCAAACAGTTTCAAGGTGGTACTTTAGCAAACGGTTTCATTGGTTGCTCAAGACCGTTTGAGGTCTGATTTGGTCAAGACCGTTTAGGGTTTATAAGGCCAAAACTGTTTGGTGGATAATTAACCAAAACCGCATGGGTACTTAAAGTGGTTAAAGGACAAAGTGATTAGTTGACTAATACATGATGTAATCAAAGGTGATTATAGTATTTGTACCCTAATGAGGTAGGGTGATTAGTACCTTTTGAATAATTAAGCCTTAATTATCATGGTGACAATGACATAACCCATGATGTCAATTCCTCTTCAAGAGTGAGTTGACTTAACCTAATCAAGACTGAAGCAACCATCATCTTTAGAAGATGAAAGATCAGATTTCCTCATGGATGATAATTAAGTATTGGACTTCTAATATGAATGAATGCCTAATTAGTGTATGATCCATCATAGTGATATCATCAAACCCTAATTATGAAGGTTAATGAATCATAACCCTAATTAAGGGCATTGATGGGTGAAATCCTAACACATGATGATGGTATGACCTTAATTCACAATGATGACATGATAAACCCTAATTTAGGGTACTTTGATGATCACTCGTACTTGGAATGAATAGTAAACCCTAATCTAGGGTGATGCAATGTGAATAGTAAACCCTAATTGTGGGTTATTGAATTTAAACCCTAATCTAGGGTGATGCAATGTGAATAGTAAACCCTAATTCCTAATAAGGTAAATGGAAGTGTGAAACCCTAATTCTGGGTTATATTCTATAGCATGAGAGCTCTATGGTTGTATAATGATATGATGAGTCATTTATCCTAATTGAGCTAAGGGGATGATTAACCCTAATTGAATTGAAAAGGGAAACCCTAACCCTAGCAAGGGTATAGTGGTGTAACCCTTGAATAATGATGTCCTGATTGTTTTGCAATATGTTGATATGAAATTGATGTATTTGTTATCATCTGTACTAATCATGCAGGTTTTGTGAGATATTGAACATAGACAGGTATGAGCTATGATGCTTTGTTTATTGAAAGTATTTTATGAGCTTTGTAAGCAATGATATTCTATGTTACCTAGTGAAAGGTAACAAAAGATATTGATAGGATGTAAGAGCCATGTGAAATACCTGCATTGCAATTATCATGTTTACATTGACAGATGACTTGATGGCAATAAGTTACTTGTCAAGCTGTAACAAGTTTTTGGATGATCTAAGGGTTTGAACACCCATATTCTTGAATCATGATGATGAAATGATAAGGGATTGAGATCCCAATGTTAACAAAGTTGTGAAATGAACTTGATAGAAATAGTACTCATTCTTTATAGCAATTGTTATAACAGTTTATGTTTGAAAACATGTCTTGTGCTAAAATAATGTTGTAATGTACTTAAATAATCAAGTGTAATGATATCATGTAGAGCCCTGACCATAGATCCATCATCGTCAGCAGTTAGGTGATGGTGAAACAGGTTTTCCTAAGGGAACTCCTGGAGAGCATACTTTTGAGTATGTGGGGGTGATGGGTGTGAATATCCTTACTCCCTAATGGAGGAATTGATGTGAGATAAACATTAAATCTCTCAATCCTTCATTATATGTATATGCTGGGATGATGTATCACTAATCTCCCGATGATGATGTTAATGCCGAATCAATGTGAGATAAATAAGAAATCCCTCTATTGCGAAGAGAGTACAACATGCCACTGTAACTCTAATAGTGAAGTTGCCACTATACCCTAGAAAGCTATATTTATAGCAGAGACACAAGATGTCCTACATGTTGTTCCTCACACTGACTGAGGAAGATGAGGTCATAGAAATCCAGCTCTTCTGATGACCTATGTGTGGTACCGATTTCGATTTCACAATGGTCGGTTGGAGTATGAGCGGTATACCTCATCTGCTTAGGGCATAAATATGATTGTAAAATGTAATCAGCCGTGTAGCATATTTGCTTAGGGTTGAATTATGAGAATCAATGTTTGATGATACATTGTTTATTATGTCTTAGAAAGATAAAGTATATACATGTTCTTCATATTCCTTATTAAATGAATGACTTGCTACTTAATCAAGTTATAATTGAAATGATTGCATAGAGAATACTGCTCTACTTAGCTCAGTCAATGATTTATCTACTGTTGAATATTTATAATTCTATTGCCCAGTGCTATTTTAATATCTACAATAACACTGCTTCTGGTGGAGAGTTATAACTCTTGCTGGGACAATTTTCAATTGTCTCACCCCTGTGGGATTCAACTTTTTAGGTAGACACCGAGGAAGAAGAAACCCTTTAGTGGGTGAGCAGCAACAATAGCCACAGCAGCAACAACAACAACAGCAACATCAAGGACAACAGTGATCCTCAGGTGGAGACACTGTTTGTCAAGTCATGTATATAGAGAGTCCTATGTGTCGTCTCTGTACTCTCAAGTCCTAGGAGTCAATAGATGGTTTGATATAGATCTGATATTTTTGTCTTGATGCCTCGAGATTTTATATACTGCTCATGTACAGTTTAACTGGGCAGTCAATGTTATGACTCTCGAGATGAGATGATACAGAGATGTACTGATGTATCAGAATGTAAATAACTTACTTTGGTTCTTTATGATAGAGTTTTACCGTTTGTGGATTTCTTTACAAAAAAAATTAAAATTTTAGTGATTTTCAGTAATTCTGCTGCTAGTAATTCGCTTCTGCTTTGGTTTATCTCATTTTTATAAGTTGAATGCCACAATAACCATTCCAAAATGGAGAAGCAAGCAAGATCATTGTTAGGTATCATTAGGGTTAGGGTTTTCCTTTTAACTAATTAGGGTTTATAAGACCAGGATCGACTACAACCCTAGAACCATCACCCCCATCACCTTGAAATGCACAAGGATTAGAAGCATCATTACAGTTGATTAGATAACATTCTATACATCATTATACATGGCTTATGCATCATACATATATGGTTATTATTAGGTGTTTACATGTGTTTCTCGTCGACATACCATCCTTCTATGTTGACCACATAACCACATAGGTTGTGGTCACTTACCATGGTCCATGTCGTGACCACGACCCTCATGTACCTCAACCATCCATCACATGTTGCGACTTTCAACATCTAGGCCATGTCACGCCTGTGGCACTTAGGGTTAGGGTTTCACCAAGGTACCTCAACCAGAGGTGTCTCGACCTCAACCCATGTTGTGACCCCAATCTATGTTGCGACCCCAACCTATGTTGAGACCCAAGACGAGCAACCTTCACCCATGTCATGACCCAAGACCATCATAGTCATGACCCTACTCTCTAGGGTGAGTCTCAACTCAAGCAAAATAGAAACAAAGCCCCAACACCAAGGGTAACTCAGCCACCACCTAGCAAGGGTCTCAACCTAACATCACTAGGTCAGACTCAGCCTCAAAGGAGCATATCGACTCCAAAAGATATCAAGGTCATGACTATCATGAGGGGAGTGTCGTAACCTCCCAAGATGCTCCACCTAGGTTGCCAAAATAGAATAGATACTGAAGATGAAACCATGGATACCATGAAGAAAATGTCACATACAACCGGTCACCAAAACCATAAGTCATGGGTCAAGAAACTACAAAGGTATAACCTTAGCCAAGGAAGAGAAAACCAAGTTCAAGATAACTAAAACTGAACTTAACATCTCTCCAAACTCTAACTATATAAACACCATGCATGAGGGTAAGGTAGAGTGCAAAACATGGACAAGAACCTTCACAACACATGATCTACCAAAATGGGTACAAGAGGTTAGGGTTTCGGATTGCTTTCAAACTAAGAAAGGGGTCACCATCAAACAAACTCTAGAGATTACCTATAAGCACAAACATGGTGAGAAGGCAACTTAGAGGAATAAGATATTAACAAAATTATAGAGAAGTGCAATAATAGAGTAGGTTTGGTATTATATAACCCACCTTAAGAAGATCACCACCAAAGCTCCAAGAACATGATCTAAGGGTTGGAAAAACTCCACCAAAAGCTCCACACTCGGCCATAAGAGAAACTCAAGAACAAGAGGACACCAAAGTCAAAGGATATCTCAAGAAGAAAGAAAAACCTCAAAACCAAAACAAAAGAAAGAAGGGGGGAAAAGAGAGAAGAAACTCCCTCTCACTTGGGTGTCGCCTTGTCAAAACATGGCCTATTACCCATGTGATGAGGATCTTACTATCAAGAACAAACAACATGTCATAACACAGTCTAAGGCTAAGAAAGAGGAAGAAGATGGGGTAGAAGATCATAAGAAAACATGAAATAAAGAAGATAAACACTCACTAAGAATGGAGATGACCAAGGATCACCACAAGCACCACATGCAAGGGATAAACCACCTCTAAGGCACCAAGAACACTCCTTCTTTCTCCACCAAGCTCCAAGGAAGAGAAAAATAGAAGAGAGGAAGAAGATGTCCAAAAAGAACCACTTGCATGGAGATATGAGGGTTCATATAGAAAAGGAGGAGAGAGGTAAGATAGAGGATGATGTGTCAACAAGATAGGGATCCAAAGAAACACTTGTCAACTAAGAGGACCAACATGAAACCACATAAGCATGACATGCAAAACATGGTGATACACTCTAGGTAGTGTCTTGACCATCTAAGAAACTCCACCCTCTATGTTGTGACCGCGACACACCAAGGGTTCCATGGTTGCGACACACCCTAGCAGCACCACTAGGTCACGACACCAAGACCACCACAAGCAACCTAGGTCAAAAAACACCTCTCCAAACCTATGTCTCAACCTAAGACCACCTTAGTCACAACCACCACATCAAGGGAAAGTGTCTCGACCATGAGACCCCCTCAAAAAGCCCTAGTTCATGACTTAGGTCAAGACAAACCACTAAAGGTCACAAGGTCAAAGCACACCAACCCTAGGAAACCCTAATCACCACTAAGGGTGACACCACCCAACCAAGGGTCAAACAAAGTGCCCCAAAGAACCACTCTCTCTCTCTCATCAATGCAGAAGAAAGAAGGAACACTCTAGAGGTGGCAAATTGCACATCAACCCCCCTATATTGGGTAGATTGCAATTTGCACCAATACTAGCACATAAAGCACAAACACCATCCAAACAAGCTCAAACTTGAAACTTAAGCACACCAAAAGCCCTAATCACATCTCATAAGACTAGAAAAAGGTTCTAAGCACATGATTAAGCCAAAACAAATATGGTTACCCCAAAAATTAGGCCAGGGTCCTTACAAGCCATAAACCCCTAACAAGGATTTTGCCCCCAAAATCTTAAGAGAAAAGAGAGGGGTAATTCATCTTCATCTCTTCCTCAAGCTCCCACATGGCTTCCTCAACACCACATTAATGCCACAGAACCTTCATCATAACTATGTCCTTCTTTTTCAATTTCTTCCCCCTTCTATCAAGGATCAACGCTGGCCCTTCCACATATGACATATCCTCATCAAGCTCTAGCTCCATAGGTTGTAACATCAACTTTGTAATAGGATGGCACTTTCTCAACATACTCACATGAAACACTAGATGCAACCTGTGAAACTTAGGTGGCAAATCCAACCTATAGGCTACCTTCCCAACTCGTTCCACCACAGGGTAGGGTCCCATAAATCTGGGAGCCAACTTACCCTTCTTCCCAAATCTCAGAACACCTTTCCAGGGAGAGACTTTGAGATACACTCTATCTCCCACTTAAGACTCTAAGGGTCTATGGCGGTTATCTACATACGACTTTTGTTTGTCATGTGCTACCTTCAATTATTGTTGAATCACTTTGATCTTTTCTGTCATTTGCTGTACAAGCTCGGGACCAAGAAGCTGATACTCCCCCATCTCATACCAACACAATGAATACCTACAACGCCTCCCATACAACACCTCATAGGGCGCCATGTCGATGCTACTTTGATAGCTATTTTTTTAGGTGAACTTTATTAAAATGAGGTGTATGTCCCAACTACCCAAAAACTAAAGAACACAAGCTCTCAATAGATCCTCCAAGGGTTGAATGGTCCTTTCAGACTAACCATCTGTTTGTGTATGAAAGGTAGTACTAAACCTCAACTGTGTACCCAAAGATGTGTGCAGTTGCTCCCAAAAGCAGCTTGTGAAGTGATGACCTCTATCAGACATGATAGTTGCTGGAACACCATGTAAATGCACTATCTCATCAACATAGATCTGGGCAAGCTTCTTAGTTGTATACATCATCTTCACAGGAAGAAAATGCATTGACTCAGTCAACTTTTCAACAATCACCCAGATGGAATCATGACCTTTGGCTGTCCTAGGTAGACGATCCACAAAGTATATAGTCGCATGATCCCATTTCCACTGTGGTATAGGCAACAGTTGCAACGTCCCTATAGGCTTTTGATGCTCTGCTTTAACCTACTGACACACGAAACATCTTGCCACGACTCAACCACGTCCTTCTTCAAGCCAGGGCCACCAATACATATCCTTCAGATTATGATACAACATGGTGCTACCTAGGTGCATAGCATACATGGATGAGTGAGTCTCTTCCAGCACCATCTTTCTTAAGTTATCAACATCAGGAACCACTACTCTACCATGGTAACAAACTGTCACATCATCTGACTCATGGAAGCCATCACACTTCTCACCACCAAGCTTTGATCTGATCTGTTGTATCATTGTATCAACCTATTGTGCCTTTTTGATCTTCTGTCTTAGAGTGGGATTCACCTGCAACTATGCTAACAATCCTGATAGCAAGGAAACTTCCAGCTTAACATTCATCTGACGTAGGGAGATCAACATGTCTTACTTATGACACATCAAAGAACTCAACTGGGCTTTATCCATAGGCATAGACGAAGACTTCCTTCTCAACGCATTTGCCACAACATTCTCCCTCCCTAGATGATAGTCAATCGTGCAGTCGTAATCCTTGATTAACTCCATCCAATGTCACTGCCTCATATTCAGCTCCTATTGTGAGAAGATGTACTTCAGATCATTGTGATCCGTGAAGATCTGACACTTCTCACCATAAAGGTAGTACCTCCAGATCTTAAAGGCATGGACTACAATAGCTAACTCCAGGTCATGATTCGGATAATTCTCCTTGTGTTTCTTATGCTTTCGGGAAGCAAAAGAAACCACTTTCTTTTCCTACATAAGCATACAACCCAAACCATTCCTGGAAGGATCACATAAGACTATGTATCATTTTCCTTACTCAGGAAAGACCAGAACTGGCACACTTGTCAACTTCTCCTTTAATGTCTAGAAGCAACGCTGACATCTGTCATCCCATACGAATGGCACGTCCTTCCTTGTCAACTTTGTTAGGGGCAAAGCGATAGCACTGAAGTCCTTGATGGACCTCTTGTAATAGCCTACCAAACCTAGAAAACTACACACTTATGTCGGTGTCTTTGGCTGCTCCCATTCTATCACTGACTCAAACTTCTTGGAATCCACACGAACTCCCTCGACATATATAACATGCCCCAAAAAAGCTACCTCCTTTAACCAAAACTTACACTTGCTAAACTTGGCATAACGTTGATGCTGCTATAGCACGGTCAATGCCTGATAAAGATGTTGTTCATGCGGTTGATTGTAACGACTATATATCAATATGTCATCTATGAAGACCAGTACAAACTAATCAAAGAACAGCTAGAACACTCTGTTCATCAAGTCCATGAACATTACCAGTGCATTGGTCAGCCCGAAAGGCATAACCACAAACTCGTAGTGACCATACCTCGTCTTAAAAGCCTATTTAGGTATGTCCTCCTCCTTGATCCTCAACTAGTGATATCTTGACCTCAGGTCTATCTTTGAGAACATTGTCATGCCACACAAATAATCAAACAGATCATCTATCCTTGGCAAGGGGTACTTGTTCTTTATCGTCACCTTGTCCAACTGTCTATAGTCTATGCACACTCTGATAGACTTGTCCTTCTTCTTTACAAACAACACTGGAGCATCCCAAGGTGGCGTACTTGGCTTGATGAAACCTTTGTCAAGAAGCTCCTGCAATTGTCTCTTTAACTCTGCCATCTCTACTAGAGCCATCCTGTATGGAGTCTGGGCTATCAGTTGCATTCTGAGAACCATATTGATCTCAAAATCAATCTCTCAGGGTAGGGGAACACCTGGAAACTCCTTAGGAAACATGTCCTTGAACTCTCTGACAACTATCACTTCCTAAATACTAGGAATCCTCACCTTAGTATCCAAAACATGTGTCAAGAATGCCTCACAACCCTATCTCAACAGTTTCCCTACCACCATCGCCGATACTAGACACGTCAGAAGAATCTTCCTATCTCCTTGGAAGATCCACGTCTTATCACCATCTAGAAACGTTTCCTACTTAGAAATACAATCCAAGACCACTCTATACTTATCCAAGGTGTCCATTCCAAGGATTACATCAAACCCATGCATGTCAAGTGGTATGACATCCACTTGAATGTTGTACCTTGAAAAAGAAAGGATATAGGAAGGACACACCTCCTACAATACTACAGAACTAACTAATAAGGTTTCTAACAACAAACTATCTCTCTTATGACTAACACGTAGAAGACAATTGTCAAGCACTTTGTGAGTGATAAAAGAGTGTTTTGCACCTGGGTCAACCAAAATAGATACAAAGTAAGAAGAAGACAAATCAGAATGAAATAACTCCATCTAACCGGACACTACTCGTGCATTGACTATCGCCTCTGGCTGACTCGTAGCATACAATCTAGTTGTTGCATGTTGTCACCCCCATCCTCTTCTTCCTTGAGAAGACAACTCTAACCTGTGATGCTTGGCCATGTCCCCATACTCATGTACTACTACTCTGCTACCTCTGCAAGCCCTGCCAGCTCTACCTCGATTGTTGCGTCACCTTGTTGTCTCTCACTAGACACTCTCACTTCAGATGTCTTGTCTTCCCACACTTGTGGCATGCCCGAGTCTCAAACTGTGGCCTACACAGCCCCGTCACCGACACTAACGTGGTGCTATGAGCTCCAGCAGGTGGAAGACTATGACCTCTGCCCCTACTCGATGACCATTGCGTCGAAGCACTGTACCTCTGTTGTGCTGGTGGTGAAAAAAACCTCAACTTCTTAAAGCCTCCGACGACTGTCGTTGGGACTGTGTAGGCCTCTTCTTGGAACTCACATCCCTCTCCTCTACTATAGATCACTCCATCCTCTAAACAGAATCCACAAATGTAGCAAACCTTTCTCGATTCTCCAAGGTAGCCATTGGGGTAGACAACTCAGTGTTCAACCCCTTCTCAAAATGGTGAATCCTCTCATCATCCATAGTAGTAATGTGAGGATGAAACCAAAGAAGCTCCATAAATTTAGCCTCATACTCATTGATCATCATGGGTCCCTATCAGATCCACTCAAACTGACGATCTTCTCATCCAGATAGGTCTATGGAAAGTACTGACTGACAAACTCATATAGGAACTCCTCCCAACCTACAACCACTCAAGGTCTCTTCTCCTCTTCTATGGCCCACCAATGGCCATCACTCCCTTTCAGAAGGTACACTACATGCTTAATTTATCCGCCTCCGGGATGCTGAGGATCTTGAAGGCTTTCTCAAGCTTAGTAAGCCACATATCAGCATCCACCAGATAAGCCATCACATCATACTCCACCACCCCAACATGACGAAGCCTCTCAAAAGTCTTCCCAGTGCCCAAAGATTCCGCATTGGGAACTGGTGCCTTAGGCTGAGGTGTGGGCATCTAGTCTGCCATATGCGTCATTGTAGCCATAAACTGCCCAAAAAGAGACTGGAAGTTGGGGTTTTTGATCATGATTGGGTCAAACTAGGGACCTTCATGCACCCTATCTTCTCGTTCCTGGTTCCTTTCACCTCCTCTTAGCACACTAACACTACTCTCTGCAACATGTTCTTCATGTTCTCCAGACATCTTTTAAGTTTGTCTACTTCTTCCACATAAGTAGGAATTACTATAAGATAGACTAGAGGATACAAAAACATAAACAAACCCTAGTCCTAGGTCCCTGTAGACTCAGCGAACCTAAAGCTCTGATACCAACCAAACTGCGATGCCCCATTCCACAAACCATGAGATAACTCAAAACTAACCGTGGAAACAAAAGTTAAACAAACAGATTACCAAAAAACACTAGAAATTAAAATCATTTCATTAAGATCCCAAATAGCAAAAGAAAACTTTACATATGAGTCCTTTCTTGTCACAAGGTACTTACCATGTATGCCATTGTCCTATTATAAGAAAACATGTCCCAACCATATATGTACATATCCACTGTATCCATACATGAAAAGAACACACAAGTCGGACCATGTACCGAAAGTAAGTCTACAAAACACACCCAAAAACCATCTCAAAGACCAAAGTGTACAAGGATGACTCTAGGACTCTAATAATAAAAGGACTACCAGCAGCATTGCTAACCATGTCAGCTACTGTTCGTCTTACTACTGTTTAACCTATGTTGCATGACCTCTACTTCCTCATTCACGTCCACCTAAAAAGATGTGGGAAACCCACAGGGTGAGATTACAAATCTCATTGGGAGATATAACTCTCCACCAACACTATTATTAGCACATATATGATGATAAAGAATAGCATTAAGGCTACATCTATGATAAGCAGGTAACCATTACTATCAGAATAAGAAATGACAATTAGATTGTGAAACATCTTATCATCATAAAAGAAATATGAAGAACATGTATATTCACTACCAACTATACTGTATAAAAGAAAGAAATGCCTCATCCAATATTTTTGGATTTGAACCTAAGCAAGTATGCTACATGGCTGATTATGCATTTTATTATGCCCCGAGGATTTGAGTCATACCACCCAAATCCAACCAACCACTGCTAAGTCAAAATTGGTGCCACACAAGGTCTATGGAAGAAACAAAATCCACGACCTCACCCCCTCGGTCAGTACGAGTGAACCTACAGTGTCATCACCAGTCAAACTACTACTAGTGACATATAGTCCAGCTATACAAGTCTAGCCCACATTGGTACATGTCACAACACTAGAGGAACTGAGCTACAGCCCACAACCGCACTCCCACCAGGGTATGGCCCACAACCGCACTCCCACCAGGGTATGGCCCACAACCAATCATGTATCACATATCACTGAGCTACGACACGTAGCCACACTCCTGTCAGGGTATGGCCTGTAGCCAATCATGTATCAAATATCACTAAGAGACCAACTCATGTCTGGATGTCTCATATATCCTGGACGTAAATGGATATTCGTCCTCCCCTCCCATATTCAAAAATATGTGCTCCAAGTTAAACTCATTTCACCATTCAGTAAGTACTGACACTGAATGGATCTATGGCACATGGCGAAACTACATGATTAGGTTCCACTTGATTAGTTAGGTCAGTTATGTGTCTTTTAGTATCAATCTAGTTACAACGTATAAAATCATAACAAATTCTACAAAGATAAGGGCAGTACTCTTCTAGAAAATATAACATATAGGATGTGAACTTGTCACACTATCACCACATGATGCCTGCATTATTTCCATTTATCATATCATTAACAAGGCCACATGACATTGGATATAAATTCCCTCAACTCATCTCATATTAGGCCAAGAGTCACTGCCATGCCATAGGACCATTCACAATATCATTCCTGTATCACAAGTTCCACAACATGACTCTCAAGGCTCATTCAACCTATATCAGGTATCACCATCATAGCATATACTAGCTATGATTATCAAGCTCAAAACACCTGCATGGTTAGAAACTTATAAACATGAGAGGCAACATCATAACCATTCCAAAATTGAGAAGCAAGCAAGATCATTGTTCAGTATTACCTGGGTTAGGGTTTTCCTTTTAACTGATTAGGGTTTACAAGACCAGGTTTGACCACAACCCTAGAACCATAACCCCCAATCACCTTGAAATGCAAAAGGATTGGAAGAATGATTAGAGTTGATTAGATAACATTATATACAACATTATACATGGCTTATGCATCATACATATATGTTTATTTTTAGGTGTTTACATGTGTTTCTCATCCACCTACTATCATTCTATGTTGACCACATAACCACACATGTCGTGATCACTTACAATGGTCCATGTCACAATCACAACCCTCATGTACCTCAACCATCCATCACATGTCGCGACCTTCAACGTCTAGGCCATGTCGCATCCGCGACACGTAGGGTTAGGGTTTCACCAAGGTACCTCGACAAGAGTTGTCTCAACCTCAACCCATGTCGTGACCCCAACCTATGTCATGACCCAAGATGAGAAACCTTCACCCATGTCGCGACCCAAGACCATCATAGTCACGAAACTACTCTATAGGGCAAGTCTCAACTCAAGCAAAATAGAAACAAAGCCCCAACACCAAGGGTGACTCGACCACCACCCACCAAGGGTCTCAACCTAACATCACTAGGTTAGACTCGACCTCAAAGGAGCATCTCGACCCCAAAAGCTATCAAGGTCATGACTATCATGAGGGGAGTGTCATGACCTCCCAAGATGCTCCACCTAGGTCACCTAAATAGAACAGAGACCGGAGATGAAACCATGGTTACCATGAAGAAAAGGTCACATACAACCGGTCACCAAAACCCTAAGTCATGGGTCAAGAAACTACCAAGTTAGAACCTTAGCCAAGGAAGAGAAAACCAAGTTCAAGATAACCAATATTGAACTTAACATCTCTCTAAACTATAGTTGTACAAATACCATGCATGAGGGCAAGGTAAAGATCAAAACCTAGAGAAGAACCTTCACAACACATCATCTACCAAAATGGGTACAAGAGGTTAGGGTTTTAGATTGCTTTCAAACCAAGCAAGGGGTCACCACCAAAAAAACTCTAGAGATTACCTCTAAGCACAAACATGGTGAGAAGGCAACTTGGGGGAAGATGATATTAACAAAATTATAGGGAATTGAAATAATAGAGTAGGTTTAATGTTATATAACCCGCCTTAAGAAGATCACCACCAAAGCTCCAAGCACATGATCTAAGGGTTGGGAAAGATCCACCAAAAGCTCCACACTCAACTAGAAGAGCACATAAAGAACAAGAGGACACCAAAGTCAAAGGATACCTCAAGAAGAAAGCAAAACCTCAAAATTGAAATAAAAGAAACAAGGGGGGGGGAAGAGAGAAGAAACTCCCTCTCACTTGGGTTTCACCTTGTCAAAACATGGCCTATTACCCCTATGATGTGGAGCTTACTCTCCAGAATGAGCACCATGTCAAAACATAGTCTAAGGCTGAGAAAGAGGAAGAAGATGGGGTTAGAATATCTGAAGAAAACATCAAAGGAAGAAGATAACCACTCACCAAGATTATAGATGACCAAGGATCACCACAATCACTGCAGTGCAAGGGATAAACCACCTCTAAGGCACCAAGAACACTCCTTCTTGCTCCACCAAGCTCCAAGGACGAGCATAAGAGAAGGGAGGAAGAAGATGACCGAAAAGAACCACTTGCATGGAGAGAATAGGGTTCATATAGCAAAGGAGGAGAGAGGTAAGACAAAGGATGAGGTGTTAACAAGATAGGGCTCCAAAGAGACACTTGTCCACTAAGAGGACCAACATGCATCCACACGAAACCACATGCAACCACTTAAGCATGACATGCAAAACATGGTGATACACTCTATGTAGTGTCTAGACCATCTAAGCAACTACACCCTCTATGTTGTGACTGTGACACACCAAGGGTTCCATGGTCGCGACACACCCTAGCAGCACCACTAGGTTGCGACACCAAGACCACCACATGCAACCTAGGTCAAAACACACCCCTCAAAACCTTTGCCTCGATTGAAGACAACCTTGGTCATGACCAATAAATCAAGGGGAAGTGTCTTGACCATGACACCCCCTCAACAAGCCCTAGGTCATGACCTAGGTCAAAACAAACCACCAAAGGTCACAAGGTCAAAGCACACCAACCCTAGGAAACCCTAATCACCACTAAGGTTGACACCATCCAACCAAGGGTCAAACAAAGTGCCCCAAAGCACCACACTCTCTCTCATGAAGCCAGGAGAGAGAAGGAACACTGTAGAGGTGGAAAATTGCACATCAACCCCCCTATATTGGGTAAATTGCAATTTGCACCAAACTAGCACATAAAGCACAAACATCATCCAAACAAGCTCAAACTTGAAACTTAAGCACACTAGAAGTCCTAATCACATCTCAAAAGACTAGAGAAAGGTTATAAGAACATGATTAAGCCAAAACAAATAGGGTTACCCCAAAACTTAGGCCTGAGTCCTTACATATACTCTATTTGGTACCCCAACCACCTGTACACTGATCACCACTTTTCATAATACCAAATTGATCTCTCTTAGTTCCTCAAATAATTGTCATATTTTCTTTGGAAACAATATGTATGGGTTACTAGGCCACATAGGGTGATTTCTATCCATAGGTTTGTATCAAAATTTAGTATTGTGAGGTTGCTTAGAATAAGGGGAGTCAATGTTAAAATAAGGTTTTGAATCTAAGTTGGTTAGATAATGTCTTTGATTACTCTTAAAAGAAAATTTTCCAAGAAAATTACCTAATTGCAACATAGAAATGTAATCTTGATACCATAAGTAAAAAATAGATAGGTCTGGGCAGAAATCGGAATACACACCACCCACCCTCCACCCTGAACTTAGATATTTGATTGTAATTGAGAAAACACTAAATCTATTATGGAGGGAAATAAGTGACCTGGTTGGACGAGCCATGCTTTCTCTCCATTCAACAAATCACTTATAATCAAAAATTTTAAAACTTACAATCTTGTCATGAGATGAATTAACTTCTGATGCAATGATGCAATGATGAATAATAGTGATAAAGATGCTAAAAAGTGAAAGTAATGCTTGTGTTGTCTCTAGAAAAGTGCCTTCATTTAATGTCAACTGCTCGAGACATGAATATCAATCATTATATGGAGTAGAAGGAGTGTGAGCGGTTGGTTGTCCTACATGTCATCTACTATGAAGTAGCATTTGATAGGATGGCCATTGACCTTAAATTCACTAGTATTCTTGCTCCAAATAATAATAGGTCCATGAGGGAAGATGTACTTGATGATGAATGGATCAAACCATGGGTTGTGAGTTTTCCTATAAAGTGTGTGCAACAACACTTGATCTATGACTTTCTTATCTTTCATCTTCAAGTGCCCATGAATCCACATATTAGTGCACTCCTTGTAAATGTGTTTGTTCTCATACATTATTAGAAGTAGCTCTTATAGTTGAAGTAGTTAATTTTCTTTTGCCCTATAGAGATCAAAATTGAGTTGTGTGATGTCCCACCGAGCCTTGTGTTCATGATCCACTGGTATGTGAGAAGATGTCCCATAAATAATTTGAAAAGGTGTACTGCTCAGGGGGATGGCTTGTAAGTAGTTTCGTAAGGCCATAGTACATCATTCAATTTGTGACCCTATATTGCCTTGTTTGAATGGCTATCATTTCAAGAATGGCTCTGATCTGACGATCATAAACCTCTACTTGACCAATAGTATTAGGGTGATGTGGAATAAGCACATAGTGAGAGACATGGTACTTACAAATGAACATTTCAATGTAGTGCTCAAGGAAGTGAGATCCGCCATCAGAAACTATAGTGAATAGGATTCCAAAGTATGGAATGATTATGTTGATGACCATATTGGAGTCACTAGAGACCATGGGTATGGATTCAACCCACTTGAAAACATAATAAAAATCAACAGGGATGTAGGAAAAGTCATAATAGGTGAGAAGCTAACCCATGTAGTCCACACCTTAAATGTCAAAGATCTCTACCTCTTCCCAAAGATTATATGGCATCTCATCCCTCTTAGAAATATTACCAGACCTCAAACATTAGTCACAAGACTTGACATAGCTATACAAATCTTTGAATATAGAGGGCAAAAAGAACCCACATTGAAGGACTTTGATGTAGATATCTTTGGAGTTCATGTGGCCCCTAGTTTGGCAATGACATTGTTCATGAATAATAGGAGCTTCCTCTTACATGCAGACCAATGGTATAGTCCATACAAACACAATAAAAATAGATAAGGATCATCCTAATAGTAAAGGGAGATGTCTAACACAAACTTCTTCTTTTCATCCTAGTGCAATATGGATGAAGCACTCCCGCTGCAAGGTAGTTTACAAAGTTAGCATACCACATGGTGATTGTGACCACCTTCAACAAAAGATCATCATGCAAGGATTCATTAATAATCAATGGTTTAGTGTCTTTGATGTGAAAGTGGCTAAGATGCTCGCTAGAAATGTTCTCAATTCCGGTGTTATCCTTGATTTCTCAATCAATTTCTTACAAAAACAAGATATATATGATTAGTCTAGGATTTGCATCCTTCTTTGATAGTAAGTACTTGATCGAAACATGAGTGGTGTAGACAATCACTTATGTACCTATTGGATAGGAGCAAAGCTTACCAAAGGCATAAATTTTGGTAAGAAATCTTTCTAGTTCTCACATAAATTCCTTACAGATCATTCAAGATCTTGTTGGTGTAGTTAACAACATGATGCTTCTTGTCGACGTGCTTCCCCAAAATTTCTCATACAATGTAATCACTGACATCACACATTATTTCAAAAGGTGAAGATCAATCGTAGCTATAAGGTCCCTATCCTTGCTTAACCTTTAAATATAATGTGTTTGTCCTAGTTGGATATTTAGTTTCAAAAATTAATTTTAGATTATGATTAAATATTAATTAATAAATCTATGTCTAAAATTTCGTTCAATTATGACTTTGTATACTCAAGTTATCCAATTTTATTCAAGTTGTGGACTTATGTGAATATACCCATTTCTAAGGGTCTAAATATAAATTTTAGTACTTTCTTGACGAATTTATAATGTTCTTAATGCTATTAAAATTTTACATCTTTGCTTTTGGACCTTTCTTTCATGAGGGATACATAAACTTCATGAGGTAGTAGAATAGTATTTCCATCAGTGCCCAATAAGATTTAGGTGGTTACCTAGATTTAGGTGGTTGCTTGGATTTAGGTGATCACCTAGATTTAAGTGGTCACCTGAATTTTAATGGTCGTCTTGATTTAGATGGTCATTTGGATTTAAATGATCTCCTAGTTTTAGGTGGTTACTTGAATTTCTGAACAACTTGGTCACATACATTCTCAGTGGTCGCATAGATTTTTAGTGCTCACATAGATTCTTAGCAGTCACATAGATTCTCAATGGTCACATAGATTTTTATTGGCCACATAGAATTCTCAACGGCCGCATACAATTCTAAATGGTTGCATAGATTTTCAATGGTTGCATAGAATTCTCAACTATCACATAGATTCTCAGTTGTCGCATAGATTCTCAGTGGTGGCATAGAATTCTCAGCGGTCGCATAGATTCTCAGTGGTCTCATAAATTTCCAGTGGCCACATAGAATTTCTAGATAGCAACAACCTCCCACCCACCTATAAATACCCCCTCTCTTTCTCTCTGTTCCTCTCTTCTCATCTTTGACAATCTTCGTGTTGTTTTTTGGAGGTCAACAAGTTTCTCGGTATCATTTCTGGAACCCTATGCATGTAGACTTAAGAATTCTCTTTCCCTCTCTTCTTGATCTAGTTCCCCTCGGTTATTGGAAGGAGGAGGCATTCTTAGAGATTGGTGGACCAAGACTGACATTTTGTTGCTGATTTTGAAGTCTTACATCTTGGATTTTAATAATTATCCTTCTCTCTCTCTTCAATTCTCTTTCTAATTAGGGGAGTTATATAACTGTGAATGTCTTTCTTCCCTACCTTATGAGTTCATGCCTTAATCTTACTCCAAACACCCATAATATGAGGAAAGATAGTGATTTATATACTATTTGACATGAGCATGGTGTTAAAATGCGTTGTTAGGCTTTCCTTAGACATTATGAACGTTTTCCTACTGAAATATGAGCTTTTATTTACACATGAAAGGCCTAGAATATCAAAATATAGGTACAATGACTCCTATAAATGTCATATATGTGTTGTTTTGGTACCCAATACTTAGAATTTCGACCCACACTTTAAATCTTAGTATATAGTGGTTAACTAATGATGGTTTTAATACTTTAAATTATTGTTTTGGTGCTGAAATGATAGTTAGACAAAACTATATTGTTGAAGGTAGCTCATCCATGCTAGGTGTTGGTCACATTAATGCTTGGTTCTTGGAAATGCCATAACTCTTACATTCGATGGGATTTTATGTTGACATTTGGGATGATATCTTATTGTTGACTTGTTATACTCCATGCAAAATTTGGATGCAAATGATACCCCTATAGGAAGTTATTGTTGTTTTGGTAAACATGCCATTTTGGGCTGTTTTGTGCCATAGATAGAGATTTAGTCTTATTTATAGATATCAATGGAAAAGTATACCATGATGGAATAACATGGAACAATTTGCATGGGTTTTCCATCTTTGGAATTTGTATCATGAAAATTATTTTGTGAGCGCAGTATAGGATCTTGTCTGTAACTTGTTTGATGTAGTCTGAAACCATTCAGCCGGCTTAATTAATCAAGTGAAACCTTAATTATGTAGTGCTCTAAGTCTATATAACTATTCTAGTGTTAGTACTTGCTGGATAATGGAATGTGTATTCTTCTTATAGGGATAATGAAATGTTCTCTAAGTCTGCATAGGATCTTGTATGTAACTTATTTGATGTAGTCTGAAACCATTAGATGGCTTAATTAATCAAGTGAAACCTTAATTATGTAGTGCTCTAAGTATGTAGAACTATTCTAGTTCCAAGACTTTCTGGATGATGAAATGTGTATTCTGAAAGGAACTTGGAGTCGTATACTAATGAGTATATGCGAGTGCAGGAGGGTATATCCATGTTATCCTAATACCAACATTTTGGAGAGCGGTCGAGGTCGTGTCTTAGATGTAAATATAATTGAGGATTACTACAGTCATAACTCAGATATGAAGGTCAAACACCCTAATTTCTAGTGGCGTGGCCTATGTACCCTGGGCGAACTAGGCTATTTTGTAGTTGGACTGATATTCCACTACAACAGACTTGTATTGACTGAGGGGAAGAGATCTTAGGGATTTTGGTTACCCTAGATATTATGCAGGGTGGATTGCAAATTTGTAATGTCCAGCTAGTGGTTTGAGTGGTATGCCTCAAATTACTTAGGGCTTAATAAAATATATAATCCAGACATGTAACATATTTGTTAGGTTACTTGGTGACTCACATTGGATGATGATCCTTGCTTTGTTTCTTTTAAGTTGTAGATGATTTATAATACAGTCAGAGAAAACAATTGTACTCATGATTCTAACTCTACTTGATCTTTTATTTAAACTATATTAAATTTTCAACCATATATCTATTTTAACTATTTATTATACTTATATATGGTAAGAAATAGATGTTTTTAGAGTTATATCTCTCGCTGAGTTATGGGTATCACCTCGTGGATCACCACATCCTTTAAGGTGATCATCAACAACACTGTCAAACCCGTGGTAGTGAGGAGGAGTAGTTTGGAGATCAATAGAGTTAGAAGGTTGGTTGGGTGTTGTAAAGCCCTAGAGTTGTCCTTGTACTCTTAGGTTTCGGTAGGTTTTTTTTCACATCATGTATATCGACTTGAATTTTGGTTGTAAGCCTTGGTTCATGCTTATTGTAAATATTGTAATTACATAAACAACATCTTTTGTATATAGGTTGTGGTTGAAGCCACAAAACTCATGTAAATTTACTTGGTATGAATATATGTGATAGTTGGATCTTTGCACAAATATTATTTAAATGTTTGAAAATTTGTTTTTCTACTAACAGTGTACTTTTTTGGTAATACAATCAATTCATGCCTTATTAGTGTTTTGATTTTGAATAATCCCATTTAGCGTGGTGTGTTGCCACATATGGTGGTATTAGAACTTTAGGCTTGCTGAGTCTACATGTACATAGTGCTTAGTTTGTTGTGTCTGTTCTTATGTAATCCAACATATCTAACCATAGTTTATAGTTATGCATATATGTCTAGAGAACGTAAACAACATGTGGAGAGTAGCTTCGTGGCATCGGAAGGTGGCGATAGGAGATTGGTACCTCAAGGAAGAGTACATGAGACAGGGACAAAACAACTTGTCCAATCTCCGTTCGACACTTCCACTATACTTGATCCAACCTTTCAGGATGTTTTTTGACATCTTATGGCGATGATCACACATTTCGCAGACATGGCACTTAACCTCAACCTAGGGTACATGTTCCCAATGTAGAATCTTAGGGTCCAGGGAAGACCTTTGAGAGGCTGAAGTGTGAGGGAGAAGAGTATGTGGGTATGAAAGACCCAGCAGATGTTTACATGTGGCTCACATAGCTGGAGAAGGCATTCAAGATCCTGAACATCTCAAAGGAGGACAAGGTGAAGCATGCGATCTACCTCTTGAAGGGCATTGTTGGACATTGGTTGGCCATAGAGGATGAAAAGAGACCAGGTGAGGTGGTAGGTTGGGTGGAGTTTTGGCAGGAGTTTGTGAGTCATTACTTTCTGCAGATGTATCTAGAAGAGAATATGGCTCAGTTTGAGCGGTAGTACCAAGGATCATGGTCTGTAAATGATGATGAGGCAAAGTTCATGGAGATGTTGAGGTTCTGTCCTCATATGGAAGCTACAGAGAAGGAGAGGATCCATAGGTTTGAGAAAGGCTTGAATGCCAAGTTGGAAACAGCGACATCTTCTCTAGAGAATTCCACCTTTGTAGAGTTCATGAGGAGGATAGAGAAGAAATCTATGAAGTGAGAAGCCAATGCAAGGAAAAGGTCAGCCCAATTCTAAGGACAATCTTCTAGCAGTTTTGAGAAGCTGAGGTTTTCCTCACTGTAGCACCAACAATACCAGTAGAGGTCAACCTTTTATGAACTAAGGACACATGTACAGTCACAGTGGTCTCCTAGAAAGGAAGAGGTCACAGTTTTCTACCAGCTAGAGTGAATAGTTTAGCTTCAGTGTCCGTGATAGGGACATTTAGGTTGTAGTACGATACACATATGTGTTTCAAGTATGGACAGATGGGGCATGTGAGATGGTCTTTCCCCAATAAAGAACAAAGTGGTGGAACAACAACCAAGTCAGAGCCAACATGTCTCACAATAGTAATAACAATTCAATAGAGGAAAGAGTAGAGATTGTAGACATGAATTGCAGGTAGGGTTTTGAATCGCAAGTAGGGTTTTTAGGACCATCTAGTTGAGGTCAAGGATGACAACATGCAACAACTAGGTTCTATGCTATGATCTAGTAGAATGGAGTGTCCAACCCACAGATCATAATTGATCAGATGGAACTATTTCATTCTGACTAATATACATCTAAATATGAATATTTTTTAGTTGACCTGGGTGCGATGCACTTGTTTATCACTAGAGAAGTGATAAATAGTTATAACTTGTCCAATTTGTAGTAGATATGATACCCTTTTATTAGAAACCCCTTTGGTTGGTTCTGATGTGTTGAGGGAAGTGTGTCCATCTTGCGTTCTTTCCTTCTCAGGACAAATCATTCAAGTGGGTCTTATGCCACTTGATATGCACAGATTCTATGTGATCCTAGGGATGGATACCTTGGGGAAGTATAAGGTTGTTTTGGATTGTGGTTCCAATATCACAAATTTCAGTGACGATGATACCTCTTGGATTTTCCAAGGAGATAGGAAGATTCTTCCTACCCATCTAGTGTTAGTTGTGATGGCAGAGAACTTGATGCTATAAGTATGTGAAGCTTTCTTAGCTCATATAGTGGATACCAAGGTGAGGAGTCCTAGTATCCAAGATGTACCTATGGTGTGTGAGTTTGAGGATGTTTTTCGAGATGAGTTTCATGGTTTTCCACTTCCTAGAGAGATTGATTTTGAAATTAATATAGTTCCTAGTACACAACCCATTCTACAAGCAACCATATAGGATGGCACAAGATGAGATGAAGGAGTTGAAGAAACAGTTACAAGAGTTTCTAGAGAAGATTTCTATACAGCCAAGCACTTACCCTTAGAGTGCTCCAGTTTTGTTCATGAAGAAAAAGGATGGTTCTATGAGACTTTGCATAGATTACCAACAGTTGAACAAGGTTACAGTAAAGAACAAATGCATGTTTCCAAGGATAGATGATTTGTTTGATCAGTTGAGAGGTGCTACAGTATTTTCTAAGATAGATCTGACATTAGGATATCATTAGTTGAGGATCAAGGAAGATGACATACTTAAGAATACTTTTAGGACTAGGTATGGTCATTATGAGTCTGTGGTTATGCCATTTGGGCTGACAAAGGGACCCACAACTTTCATGGACCTAATGAACATAGTGTTCAGATCGTACCTAGACCAGTTTGTGGTGGTATTCATATACGACATCTTGATATACTCTAGATATAGTCAGCAACATGGGCAACATCTTCGTCAGACATTGGAGTTGTTAAGGCAGTATATGCTTTATGCCAAGTTCAGTAAGTGCAAGTTTTGGTTGACAAAGGTGTCTTTTCTTGGGCATATCATCTCTACAAAGGGTGTCTATGTATACTTAAGAAGGTGGATTCTGTGTTGGAGTGGGATCAGCCCAAGATATCGAATGAAGTTTGAAACTTCCTAGGTTTGGTTGGTTACTATAGGAGGTTAATCAATAAATTCAATACAATATCTTTACATTTGACCAAGCTAACTAGGAAGGGTATTCCTTTTGTTTGGGATGACAAGTGTCAGTGTTATTTCATTTTTTTGAAGGAGAAGTTGATGAGTGCTCCAATTTTGGTGTTGCTAGAGCTTGGGAAAGGCTACATCATCTTCTGTGATGCTTTGAAGAATGGGTTAGGATGCATATTGATGTAAGATAAGAAAGTGATTTCTTTGCCTCTCGATAACTTAATAAACACAAGGAGAACTATCCAACTCATTACATCGAGATAGAAGTTGTGGTTATTGCTTTGAAGATTTAAAGGCACTATCTGCATGGAGAGAAGTGTCAAATCTTCATAGATCACAAGAATCTATGATAAATCATTTCAAAGTAAGAGTTGAACATGAGGCAGAGGAGATGGATGAAACTGATCAAGGATTGTGACTATATGATAAATTATCATCCTAGAAAAGAGAATGTGGTGGCTGACACATTGAGAAAATAGTCATCGTCATCATCGCCTACAGATAAAGCACAGTTGCACTCCATCGCATGTCACAAGTGGGACATGCTAGTGTCTCTTCGATAGATGAATGTATAGTTGGAGGTTTCCTTGTTGGTAGGTTTGTTAGAACAACTATAGGTCAAGCCAACATGGGGACACTAGATTAGAGATGCATATATGGATGATACTATGATACCGAACATCAGATCAGAGTTTGACAGTGGGAAGCATGATGGGTTCACAAGGATGATGATGAGACAATGTGTTTCCACAATAGAGTAGTGGTCCCCAATGTTGGCGCTCTGAGGGAGGTGGTGCTTGAGGAAACTTAGTCCTTAATGTACCTGGTGCATCCAGATAGTACAAAGATGTATCACAATCTCAAAGACTTGTATTTATGGCTAGTTCTGGAGCACAATGTGGCAGAGTTTGTGACCAAGTGTTAGGTGTGTCAGTAGGTCAAAGCAGAGCATCAGAAGCCTGCAAGATTGTTACAACCCTTTCCAATTCCTCAGTGGAAGTCAGATCACATAACTGTGGACTTTTTGGTTGGTCTTCTAAGGACAACTAAAGGTCATGACTCCATGCGGATGATCGTGCATTGTTTGACAAAGTTAACTCACTTTTTGTTGGATAAGACCACCTATATTGTAATGTCTGTCTCACGAAAATAAGATTAACTAATGTGAAAGCGTTCACTAAGCAGTGGATTACCAAAAATCACTAAAAATTAAACCTTTTTATCAAAAGATACATCAAAGGAAAACTTTCTCACATAGAACCAAAGTAACATAATTACATTCTTGTTCACAGGTACATGTTCTGTATTATCTCCCTTTGAGAATTACAAGCATTAACTGTCCTGTCAAGCTAAACACAGGCAGTATAAAATCTCGAGGCACTGAGCCAAAATCTCGAAAGCATTAACTACTACTCCCAGGACCTGAGAGTACAGAGATGACACATAGGACTCTATCTACATATATATAAGGCATAACAGCTAGTGTCTCCACCTGAGACTTCACTGCTGTCCCTACTGTTGTTGTTGCTGCCCTTCACCTACTGAAGGATTCCTGCCACCTCGCCCGCGTCCACCTAAAAATGTGATTCCCACGGGGGTGAGACAATTGTAAATTGTCCCAGAGAGAGATATAACTCTCTGCCAGAAACATTATTATTGCAACTTAAGAAGATAAATATACACAAAGGAATTATATTTGTTTGGTAGCAGTAAATTCAATGTCTAATGGATTAGAACATCATTCTTATCAAAAGCAATACAGCTATAATTCGATAGAACGACATGTCACTTATCTATTAAGGAATATGAAGAACATGTATAACATTTATTCACTATAGAATCATTACCACAACATTAACTCTCTTCAGACTTAGATCTTATATCTAATGCCTGACATTGTCATTGTGGAGTCATGGCCTGTAGCCATACTATTTTCACAAAGTGTTGGGATCTTAATCCCTTAACTCATCAAGTACATTTCCACTTCTTAACAAGTTCATTATCCTGATTATAGAATCTGGGTATTTGAACCCTTATCTCATCATAGAACACTTGTTACCATTTATTAGGTAACTTCATACCTTTAGGTCATCTGACCAAGAACATTATAATTTTTTCTACACAAAGTACTGCACATAGATCATAAAGCTCATATCACCTCTCATTACCCCTTATTAGACAACAAGGCATATTATGGATTATAAAGCTCATAAACAATCTAAGATAATTATCACATCATGTGACACACATAACTCATTTATTATGGGTTACCTCTCACTAAGAAACAAGGTATATGAAAACTTATAAGGTCTATATAACATTTTCAATATACAGAACATCATATCTCATACCTGGCTATGCTCATCATCTCAACAGATCTACATGATTAGTAATCATGATACAATTACATATCAGTACCATGCAATACAAGGGTTATCTTATTACATTCATAACCCATTAGTCTGTACGTGAGCTTCACAGAGGATTATCCTGTATTAGAATTTCACATAGTAATACTCTGTATTAGGGTTTACATAGCATTAACTTGTCATAGGATTCCACATAGCATTACCTTGTATTAGGGATCACATAGCATTGACTTGTATTAAAGTTTCACATAGCATTACTCTGTATCAAGGTTCACATAGCAAGGAATCAATATGAATAATCATAAGTATTCAATCATATTCTTTATTCTCATCATTCATCATTAAATGAATTATCAACACATATCTTGAGTTTCTCTCTCTTCTTTACCAGAATATGCTTACATCATAGTTTATAGGTTTAGATTAACCTTTTCATAAGGCATGTTAGCATACATTCAACAGAGTACATTACATATCAATGTAACCATTGATATGACACATCTCATGTGTCATTTATCGAATTATATTGGACTTATAACACATCAAGGTATACCAGTATTGGGGTGTTGGATGTGATATCTATCATACCTTGATGTATCACTTCCCTCAACACTTTCATCTTACTTGAGTTTATTCACTTAGCTTGTATTAGGATATTCCTCATCCTAATACTTATGCACTAGATCATCACATTCATCATGCAAGGTAGTGGTCATTAGTCACTTCACTTAGAATATACAACCATTGCCAAAACTATGGACTCATCCTTAAGTTAGGAACTAACAAAGCGAGCATACTGGGTCACTTTCAAATCAACTTCAAGTCAAGCATAGAGCACCACGGCCGTGCAGCCAAGAACGGTCGTGCAAGGGGAAGCCACCACGGCCGTGCTACCTTCCAATGTCATGCTACAAAAGATCACCACGACCATTTTACACCACCACGACTGCCATCATCCAACCCCTTTAGCTTAATTAAGAATAGTATTCTCCATATTTATAATTTGAGGATTCACATAGAATATTCCATACATTTGTGGATTTCACATAGTATTATTCTCCAATAGAGTTTTACATAATCATCCTTCTATATCAAGGATTCACCTAGTATTATGTGAAATTAGAATTTCACAACACACCACCCAGTGGAAGGACTTCACATAAAATTAGTAGCACAACCCTATATTAGGGTTTCATATACCTTTATCCCATTTTAGGGATTACAGTTTATCATTCACATCCAAGTGGGGTTTCTCTTTCCTCATACCCAAATTAGGGTTAGGATATACAATTCCCATTAAATTAGGGTTTCCTTCATTGTTACACTAATTTAGGGTTACATCATCACCCTGGATTTATGATAACACTCAGCTTTGCCCTAGATTAGGGTTTCACACATAGCTTTGTTCTAATTAGAGTCTCACACATAGCATTTCTCTAATTAGGGTTTCACACATAGCATTTCTCTAATTAGGATTTCATACATAGCATTGCTCTAGTTAGGGTTTCACACATAGCATTTCTCTAATTAGGGTTTCACACATAACATTGCTCTAATTAGGGTTTCACACATAGCATTGCTCTAATTAGGGTTAAGGCTCATTGATTAGGGTTTCATGATCTCATTATTATGGATCAACCCTTATCACATAGTTTACTCATAATGAGAGAATTAGGGCTTAATTATATAAGCATTCATCTCTCTCATTCTCTCTCTCATCTTCTTTAGGAGGTCAACTACTCCAAGATTAATCTAGGTCAACTCTTTACTTGAGTACACATAGCTAGGGTTAACCTTCAAAATCATCATGGGTCTACATCTTTAATAATAACATAGCTGATTGACCTTTGATCATATTAGATGTCCAAATGGTCTAATCAATTAAACTATCAATTATATAAAGAATTCAAAAGGATTGACCAATTAAACTTTCATTTCCACAAAGTGATCAATTGGGTTAACCATTGAAATCTTCAATTGCATTAAGTATCTAAATAGGTTCACCATATTGGACCTTCAATTACATGAGATATTCAAATGGGTTAACCATGTTGATCTTCACAAAGTTAAATACTTAGACCCTCAATGATATTGGTTCTCATACATCAATTGGTTGAAAACTAATTGAACAAGTTATACTTGAAACCAATTTGGACAAAGTAGGTATTGAAACTGTTTGCACTTTGGGTCTCCAAACGGTTTGAGATCGTTTGGTCCCAAACGGTCTTGAGAGCGTTTGGTCCAAACCTCCTCAAAACCGCATGGACCAAAAAGGTACTTCAACACTCAATCGATTCAATGTTTCAATCTATGGACCAATTATAAATTGAATCACTAAAACATTCATCAATTGGACCACTGAATCACCATTCAATTATACCTTCAATTTAGGGTTTTGAACCCAATTTAACTAGGTTTGATAATCAAGAAACCATCACTTAGGGTTTGAAATCGAGGATCCATCAATGGTTGACATTGTGGAATCAAATCGATTGAAATCAATGAACTATCATCATCACATGATATGACCTGCCCTCAAACGGTATTGTATGACAACCAAACGGTCTTGAGACCATTTTGTTGATCTCCAAATGGTCTTGAGACCGTTTTCCCATTCCATCATCAAAAATCATGACATCCAATTAGGGTTTTGGACCATTGGATTGATTATCAAATCAGCACTTAGTTGTAATTCAATTTGGTATCTTTGGATCATCAAATACCCAACCATGCTCAACCCTAGACCTCCAAACGGTCTTTTGTGGCCCTCAAACGGTATTGAGACCGTTTGGGTGATTCCCAAACGGTTTTGAAACCGTTTGGGTCAATCAACCCAAACCATCAACTTATTCAATTGCAAAATCAGCACTTAGCCGATTAGGGTTGATACCATATCTTTGGATCTTCAAACACTTAGCCATACTTAACCCTAGACCTCCAAACGGTCTTGGGTGACCCCCAAACGGTATTGAGACTGTTTGGGTGATCTCCAAATGGTTTTTAAACTGTTTGGGTCAATCAACCCAAACCATCATTCAATCAATTGGAAATTCATCACTTAGTTGATTAGGGTTTGTAATTAAGTAATAATTCACAATTGAAACCTTCAAGATCAAACCAATTGAAACCATTGGATCAAAATCCAAGCACCACAGCATATATCTTCAAATGGTCAACCATCTCAAATGGTCAACCATCCCAAACGGTTTGGGACCCAAACCACCAAACGGTTTGGTGAAACCGTTTGGTCCCAACATTGAAACTGTTTGCCCTAGATATTTGGGGAGGTGTGTGCTTATGATGATGTCATCATCAACAAGCTCCAAACTCACGAAATATACTGTGCTTTCCATGGAGATTGCATCAATCAACCAAACTTAATTTTGGAAATGTAGAAATGATCACCAATTGATAAGGAATTGATTGCAATAATAAAATTAAGGGTTCAAGTTATAAAACCCACCTCCAATTGAGCTCCAAAGCTCCAAGCTCACGGAAACAATGGTGGATGCAACTCCTTTCACTATTCCAAGGGTCGTCCTCAAGCTTTGAGTGAAAAGAATTGGTTAGAATTGAAGAGGGGATCGAGATATGAAGAATTTATGCATTGATTTTCGATTTTCACCATGGATTCAAGGTGAAAGGAGGTCAAGAACCTTACCAACAGGTTGGGGGTCGTCCTCCTGATCCTCCACATCTCCTTAGTCGTTTTCCAAGAAAAGGGAAAGAAAGGAATCCGAAAAAGCCTTTGTTTTGGCTTGGAAAGGGTACTTTTATAAGAAAATTGATGAGAGAGAAAATACTTTATAAAAGTCTTTTAATTCCAAAATTGTTTCCGCCACTTCCCCCTTGGTTTTTTTCATGTAAGGGCATCTCTATCCCCACCGAAATACCTTCCATTATCCATGAATTAAGGGAAAATAAATTAAGCACCTTAACCCTTATAATAAGAATATCCATATTTGAGTGGAAATTCTTTTTCTTATAATAATGGTGAGTGGAATTTCACCTCCTTAGGATATTATCGTGCCTTTGCAAGGATTTAATATCATACACACACATATGAATCCAACCATTTTAATTTTGGTTGAAGTCCCTTTAATTAATACATTCATTTTTGCCCTAAATTGAATTAGGGTTTCAATTAAGATTAAATCTTGATTATTTTAATATCAAGATTCTCTCTCCTCCAACTTAATTCAAATGAGGCGCCCCTCTCATTTTATTTGCTCTACAAGATGACAAGAAACATTAGGGAGCTTGTTGGAGTGGTAATTTGCATATTGAACCCTAGGTTTTCGGTAAATTGCACATTACACCAAAACTAGGTTCTAATGCACAAGGATTGCTTTGCAAGCTTAATCTTGGTGCCCAAGCTTGTGAAAACCATACCACTACATCATATTAATTCTTATGATGTCTCAACATCAGAGGAACATCTTTTCATGCAACATTTGTAATTTAACCCCTCAACTTTGGTAATTTGCACTTTAGTCCAAAACAAGCAAACATTGCTTCAACATTGTTCAAATAAGACCAAAATTGAAACATAAGTTTCTCATGAGCCCTAATTACTTTTCCTAAGATAAGATTAAGCATCTACTCAACCTTATTAGGAAAAAATCTAGGATTAACTCATAACCCAGGTCAGGGATGTTACATATATGATAGAGAAGTTGGCACATATTTACATGATTGAGATAGTTTGTATGTATGACACACTAGTTACCATAGTTTTTGAAGGAGGTCCTAAATTTATGAGCAGGTTATGGGAGTGTATCCATACAACTTTGGGGACACAATTGAGGTTTAGTGTAGCCTTTCACCCGTAGACATATGGTCAGTCTGAGAGGACCATACAGACATTAAAGGATCTTTTGAGAGTGTGTGTTCTTCATTTTCTTAGCAGTTGGGATATTCCCCTGAGCCTAATTGAGTTTTCCTACAACAACACTTACCAGAGGAGTATAGACATGGCATCGTATGAGGCTTTGTACAATAGGCATTGTAGGTCACCTCTTTGTTGATATAAGACAGGGGAATATCAGTTGTTGGGTCCTAAGTTGGTTCAACAAACTACAAAGAAGATCGAGGTGATTTAGTAATAGATGAAGGCAACTCAAGAAAGACAGAAGTCATATGTCGATAACTGTTGTATACCTTTGGAGTTCTAGGTTGGATATTGTGTGTATCTCAAGGTTCCCCTTGGAAAGGCGTGTTGAGGTTTGGTAAGAAGGGTAAGTTGGTTCTTAGATTTATGGGACCTTATCCTATCATAGCTTGGGTTGGGAAGGTGGCATACATGTTGGAGTTGCCACCAGATCTGCAAAATTTGCACAACATGTCTCATATTTTGATGTTAAGGAAGTGCCATCCTGGCACAGAGCAGACATTGTAGTCAATGGAGGTGGAGTTGGATGAAGATGTTACATATGTTGAGGGCCCTGTGTTGATCTTAGATAGGCGAGTGCAGAAGATTAGAAAGAAGGACATGGCCTTAGTGAAGGTGTTTTGGCATAATCATGTTGTAGAGGAAGCCATATGGGATTTAGAGGGTGATATTTGTAGGAAGTACCCATCCTTATTTACTTAGGATTTTGGGTGCAAAATCCTTGTTAGGGGTTTATGCTTGTAAGGCTCGAAACTTTCTTAACCTTTAAATATAATTTTCTTGTCCTAATTGGCTTCTTAGTTTCAAAAATAAAGTTTGAATTATGATTTGAAATCAATTAATAAAGCTATATCTAAAATGTGGTTCAATTCTGACTCTATATGCTCAAGTTACACAATTTTATACATTTTGTGGACTTATGTGCAACTTACCCATTTCTGGGGGTGTAAGTATAAATTTTATTACTTTCTTGACAAATTTATAAATTTATTAATCATATTAATTACACCTTTATTGGATGCTTTTGGACCTTGCTTTTGTGAGGGTTACATTAGCTTCATGAGGTACTAGAATAGTGTTTCCATTAGTGCCCAATGAGATTTAGGTGGTCGCCTGGATTTAAGTGATTTCCTAGATTTTGGTGGTTGTCTATATTTAAGTGGTCATCTGGTTTTAGGTGGTCACTTGGATTTCAAAACAACTTGGTTGCATAGATTCTTAGCGGGGGTATAAATTTTCAGTGGTCGCATAGAATTTTGAGCTGTCACAAAGATTCTCAACGATAGCATAGATTGTTAATGGTCACATAGAATTCTCAATGATTGCATAGATTCTTAGTGGTCACATAGAATTTTAGTGGTCACACATAATTCTTTACAGTCACATACATTCTCAGTGGCCACAGAGATTTTCAGTGGATACATAGATTTTCAATGGCCGCATAGAATTCTCAGCGGTCACATAGATTCTCAGTGGTCACATAGATTTTCAATAGTCGCATAGAATTTCTAAACAATAGGCAACATCCACCCACCTATAAATACTCCCTCTCTTTCTCTCTCTTTTTCTCTCTTCTCATTTTTGGTGATCTTAGTGTTATTTTTTGGAGGTTGACTAGTTTCTTGGTGTTCTTGCTGGAACCCTACACATGTGGGCTTGACAACTCTCTTTCTCTCTCTTCTTGCTCTAGTTCCCCTCTATTTGTGGAAGGAGGAGGCATTCTTAGAGATTTGGCGGATCAACATTTTTTTGCTAATTTCAAAGTCTTTCATCTTGGATTTTTGGAGTTCTTTTTCTCTCTCTTCGGTTTTCTCTTTAATCAGGTGAGTTATTTAACTTTGAATGTGTTTCTTGCCTACCTTTTAAGTGCATGTATTAATCTTAATCCAAACATATGTAATATGAGAAAAGATGGCCTTTTTATATACTTTTTGACATGAGAATGGTGTTAAAATGCATTCTTAGGCCTTCCTTAGATCTTATGAACGTTATCCTACTGAAATATGAGATTTTCTTTACACATGCAAGGCCTGAAATTTTGATATATAGGTTCCATGACTCCTATAAATGTCATATATGTGTTGCTTTGGTACCCAATACTTAGAAATATGACCCACACAATAAATCTTAGTACATGGTGGTTAACTGGTGATTGTTTTAATGATTTTAATTACTATTTTTGTGCTTAAATGATAGTTAGACAAAACTATATTGCTAAAGATAAATGTTTAGTTCTTGTAAATGTCATAACTCTTACATTAAATGGATGCTGAAATTTGGGTGATATCTTGTTGTTGACTTGTTAAACTCTATGCAAAATTTAGGATGCAAATGATACCCCTACAAGAAGTTATTGTTGTTTTGGTAAAAATGACTTTGTGGGGTTTTTTCTGCACACTAGATAGATATTTAGTCCCATTTATGAATATAAATGGACAAGTATACCATGCCTGAGTAACATGGAATAGATTTCATATGTTTTGCATCTTTTAGATTTGTATCATACAAATTATTTTGTGAGCATAATATAGAATCTTGTATGTAACTTGTTTAATGCAGTTCGAAAACATTCATCTGGGATAATTAATCAAGTGAAACCTTAATAATGTAGTGTCCTAAATCTGTAGAACTATTCTAGTATTAGGACTTGCTAGATAGTGAAATGAGTATTCTATAAGGAACTTAGAGTTGTATGCTATTGAGTATAAGAGGGTGCAGTGAGGGTATATGCTTTTATCGTGATCCCAAGATTTTGGAGAGCGGTCGAGGTTGTATCTCACATGTAAATATAATTGAAGGAGACTACGGTTATAACTCAGATTTGAGGCTTGAACACCATGGTTTCTACTATCATGGCCTATGTACCCAGCGCGGACTAGGCTATTTTATAGTTGGACTAATATGCTACTACGGTGGACTCTTACTGGTTGAGGGGAAGAGATATTAGGGATTCCGGTTACCCTAGTTCTTATACGGGGCTGATTGTGACTTTGTAGTAGTCAGCTAGTTGTTTGAGTGGTATGCCTCAAACTACTCAGGGTTTAATAAAATATATAATCCACTGTGTAACCCATTTGTTATGGTTACTTGGTGACTCGCATTGGATGATGATCATTGCTTTATTTCTTTTATGTTGTAGATGATTTATAATACGGTAAGAGAAATAAATTGTACTTGTATATGCTTGATCTTTTGTTTAAACTATATCAATTTTCCACCCTATAATATTATCTATTTTAACTATTTAATATACATATCTCTGGCAAGAAATACATATTTTTGGAGTTATATATCTTGCTAGGACATGAGTCTCACCTCATGGATCACCACATCTTTTTAGGTGATTGTCAATAGTGCCTTCAGACTCGTGGTAGAGAGGAGGAGCAGTTTGGAGATCAATAGAGTCGAAAAGTTGGTTGGGTGTTGTAGAATCCTAGAATTGTCCTTGTACTTTCAGGTCTGGCCAGAGTTTTATTTCCACATCATGTATATCGACTCAAATTAGTTGTAAGCCTTGGTTCATGGTTATTGTAAATATTTTATTTATGTGAACAACATCTTTTGTATACATGTTGTGGCTGAGACTAAGGAACTCATGTAAAGTTACTTGGCATGAATATATGTGATAGTTGGACCTTTTTGCAAATATTCTCCAAAATGTTTGAAAATTTGTTTTGGTTTAAATTATGTACCTTTTTGGTAGTACGATTAGTTAGTGCCTGATCAACATTTTGATTTTGAATAATCTCATTTAGTGCGGTGGGTAGCCACAATAGACATAAAGGATGGGGGTAGAAATGAGGGATTCCTTCAGGGTGGTGACGATCTTCATGCATTTAGAGTAAAGATGAATTCCACATCCTTCTAGAGAAGATTTGTAAGATTCTTAGTGATCTTGCTAAAGTCACGAATGAACAACCTATAAAATTTGGCATGTTCCACAAAAGCCCAGACTTCTTTGACAATATTTTTAATTTGGCAATCACTTATATCTTTACCTTGTCAACCTCAATGTCTCTACAACTGACATGATGTTCTACAACAATGCCCTCCTTCACCATGAAGTGGCATTTTCCCAATTCAGAACTAGATATCTTCTTTACAATGTTGTTGGACCAAGGAGAGATGGTTTAGGTATGTGTCAAATGAATCTTCATAGATAGAAAAGTCATCAACGAATATGTTCATTGTCATCTCAGTAAGTCTGAAAAAAATATCAGACATGCAACACTAGAAATGACAGGTGCATTGCATAACTCAAAGGGCATCCATCGAAAGGCATACGTTCCAAAGGGGCACATGAAGTTAGTCTGTTCTTGATCGTTAGAGTGGATGTGTAAGGAGTGGGACTCGAGAGGGTATCCACTCCTCACCTCATATGAGGAATAAACCCATCTAATCTAAACACACTAAAAAGGTATGCTAGAATAGGTGTATTTTTTGTTTATCAAATAATAGTATGTAAGACCAAAATGTAGAATAACTACTATATTGATTGTTTATATCATCATCCTTGTGATATAGTGGATTTTGGCTTTAATTTCGAGGGTGAAATTTCTTTTAAAGTGTGTAGGATGTAATGGAGTGGACTTTTGAACTTTTTTTAAATGTCCAATGACATAAGGGAAGTCATGCATGCTGAGTTGTTTGAGAGTACTAAGTGTTTTGGTAAAGCTTGAGTGTTGATTGAGGTTGATATCATGATTAAGATCCCTATATTTATGTCCTTTGAGGGATATAGTTGAATGGTCAAACAGTTGAGTTTTGACACCAAATTCTTGTACAAAGTAGCTTGAGTTATGAGGAAGCTATGGTTAAATTTTCGTGGCAATTGCATATTCGTAGAGGAAGTTATTTAGGTTTGAAATTGGTGAAATAATATGCCTAATTGATGATTTAGAGACCTAAGTTAGGACTTTTATTTGGTGCCACAAGCCCCTTTAGTTCGGGCAGGTTGCGTGGTCAGATCCTGAGCACTCATATCTAATCTGATGGCTGGGACCGTTAACTTGAGTGAGCCACAGAGAGGCTCATGCTAAGGATTTACTCACGCCATTGGATTGGAAATCAAGGGTCCTTGAGTTGTCTCCTACCTTGTCGTTAGATCAAGGTAGTGGGGCAGAAGACCCCGCAACCGTCTCGGCCACCACTTTGCCCAGATCGTGGGATGAGTGAAGTTGGAATTTGAGCAGTTGTTCTCTTCAGATCGCAAGATATCCAACGAGCCACAATTTGCAGTGTGGGAGTGAAGAATGAGCGAGAGCAGACACCCACTTCATCCTCCCTTCTCCATTACGATGCACAGACCAGAAGAGGGGGATGGCGAGAGGTAAAGGGGGGTTGGAATCGAGATCTTTATAGAGGAGAAGAAAAGTAGAGGCTACAGGAGAAGGATGAAGGCGTTTGCAGTGGACTTCGTGGTCTCTTTCATGGTTAATGACCTCAGCCAGCCGGCGATGAAGATGGAGCTAAGAGGTATTAACAGGGGATTTTCCACCGCAAATGGACATCGCAGGAGGATTGGTTCTGGTCGTGCGATGCTTCTCCACATCTCTCGAACAGAGGCAATATGCCTCTTTTGCTCCACTGTGCCAGGAGCAGGTGCCGGCGAGCTCCCCAACCACGGAGAGAAAAGATAGAAGAAGCGGATTTGAGACTGGCAGCATGGACGAAAGCCAGACGATGCTGTTTGAAGCATTTTTTGCTCATGAGTAGGTGAGTTGGGTGCTCGAATTGCTAGCGGATTTGAGGCGGCGGCCATGAGACCGCGTTCCGCGAGAACGCGAGAGGGGAGCAGGTGACTCAGCTAAACCATGAACCAGTCTGACTTAACCAAGACCATGAACCAGTCTGACTTAACCAAGACCAACCGGGGCCAGGTGCCCAGACCGAATCGGTCGGACTCTAGCAAGGCAAAGAAGGATGCGTTGCCCTGATAGCCACGTGGCAGTCTCGGATTGACCGGAAAAGGTAAAATTCACAGAAATAAGCAGTTTTTCTATAATTCATAGAAAATAGCTCAATTATTATAAAAATACAAATAAGGTACCGAAATGTTCAGAAAAATGAATAGAATAACGTGGAATCATAATATCAGTCTTTTGAAGATTAAATATCAATAATATCATGTAAGATGCTATAGACTTGTTTGATGTATAATAAATACCAAATGATGACCTAAAATCATGATAATGCTTCAAAAACTCTAAAATATGATATATAATCCATAAATCTCAGATATTATGATGTAGATATACGAAATCTTGTAATTTGCTCAATATGGCTAATTAGGGCTAATAACCCTAAATAAAATGTAATAAATACATACATGCTCAATAAATGATGAAATTTACAAAAAACACTCATATCAGTAACTGGAAGATAATATGTAAATCTGAGATCAGTTTTATACACTAAATCTATGTTATATGAAGTTGATCCTTAATACATGGTTTAAAACCCTGATTTAGGTTAATGCATGCAACCTATGGTTAATATGTTCACATAATAATGTGAAACAAAATTATCAGTAAATGAACTATAATATGGAATATGATATCAGAAAGATGACTCCAATACAAGAATACAAGTAGTTATGAGAATATCCTAATCACAAAGCTAAACCCTAATGAATCAACTAGGGTTGAGATGACAAAAACCTGATGGCATATATGATATTATCTTTATTAGGGTTGACCAATGTGGTAGTTGAAATCAGGAATATATGGATTAGAATGTCTCTTGATCAAGGTAAGCCATTACCTCTTACTTGACTTATTATGCAATATGCTTGTGTTATATATGTGTAGTAAAATACTTGCCATATGGTATTGGATGAAATGATTGTTCTTGCTTGACATGTTGCTTGATTTTCCATACTTATGGCTATGAAAACATGAAACATAATATATATGTTCCATTATATGAAAGTACTAACTCTTTGGTTGTGTGCTTGGAAGTGACCTAAATCTTTGGTAGTGGTCACATTGTACATATGATCTAACTCTTTGGTAGTGATCACATTGTACATATGATCTAAGTCTTTGGTAGTGATCATAAAGGCCTTAATCTTGAGCTCCTTGAGAGTCAAGAGAATGCATCAAAACCTTCAACTGTCAATGCATGGATATATAATGGGAAATGTGCTTAAAATATATGTGTTCACTTTTGTTAATGAATATCTTTGTGCAAGTATACACTTTTCCTTATATTTGTTTAATGCTACCAAGTATTAGTTTTATCTTATTGCCAAGCTTATTAATGAGAGGTATATAAAAGACACGTAGATATACTCAGTACAATATTCTTGAAAATTGTGCTGACGTGTACTACATGTAATCTTTTGTTTAGGTTGTGGACATGTGATTTTTAAGAACCAAGATAGTTGTGAGTTGTATGGCGAGCTGATGTACATGTGGACCTGTTGTCTTAAGATCCTGTAGTTTAGTAGTGATACATGTATATGTAGAAGTTTCCTGTTCAATATGTAATATCAAATGTTGTAACAATTCATATTATAATTATATGTTGAATGGTGAATATGTGTTGTATGGTTTTATTATTGTTCATGTGCATGTGCTACTGTTGTTTCCTTATGATTTCCTTTGATTTTCTTCTTCTTAGCCTAGTGTGTGGTGTTTAAATTGGGATGATCGCTGAGGTGAGGTTTCAATTTGTACGTCACACATCATAATAAGATTTTAGAAAATTCGGGGACGTCACAATCCTTCACCACGCAGGGTGATACAAAAGGAAACTAAACTATTGAATATGATTAATAGAGTGTTATCTAAACCACCTCAAATATATATCCCAAGAAGGTTCAGCCGCACTTAAAGTTGTTCTGGTCAACCTTGGTTTCTCCTCCTTGTTGTCTACTTAGGGGTTGTAAGAATACCCCGCAAGAGAATATAAAGATGAAAATTATCAACATAAAAGCCGATATGAGCATATTAATTGGGGATTGAGCGACATTATAAAAAATTATATCAAGCATTACGACACTTCCCAAATCAAGAAGGAAAAGGACCATCCAAGTAGATTTCAAGATAAAACATTTGAAGAAGATAAACAATAAGAGATTTCTTTCCATTTACAATGTCACATCTTATTATTACAAGATATAAATAGTTTCATGATGAGTAATAAGAACACTAGCATATACTAAAAAGTAGGGTAGAAATCCATACATTCCCTACCAAAGGGAAGGAGGATAAAACCTCAGTGCCAAATAAATATAGATTTTACAGGAGGACTAACCTCAATGCTAAGCAAATATAGATTTTATAGGAGGACTAAAACCTCAATGCATTGGTAGGAGGACTATAATTTTAGTGTCCTAAATATAATATATCACATGAGGACTAAACCCTTAGTGCATTGGCAGGAGGACTAAAACTTTAGTGTCCAAAATAAATATGGTGTCACTACTTCTAGTTATGACTAGTCAATCACACATGAAATTTGGACATAAAGATAAAGTATAGTCATGCTCATTTAAGGGATGAGATCATCCCAAAGATACCATATGTGGTCAGAGGACCCATACACTAGTATTCAACTAATTACATGATCAAGATACATCACAAGATCAAAAAAGTCCACAACTTGAAATTTTGAATTTCACAAGGAATAAGATGAACAAGATATAAATTAGGATACAACAAGAATATCCAAAATATTAGATTATCAACAGATCCATATCAACACATAATTTGTCACATAAGTAAAACTCTCAGAAGATAGAGAAAAGTGTGTAGGGAAATATGTCCAAAGGACCAAGAGTGACATTAAATATAGGTCTTTGCTCCATATAGGAGTAAAGGAATACAACATACATCAACAGAGAGATAAATTAGGTGTTTCTTGAATTTAACTCATAAAGAGATGCAACATACATTAAGAGAGAGAACAATCAGATCATTTGCTCAATATAACTGATATGGGATGCAACATTCCTCTAGATCTGAGTCAACTTGTTTAAGTCTAAATCCTAGGTCCAAGTCAAGGCTCCAAGGTTTAAAACATTGATGGTTGAGAAAACATCACCATATGAATATTTTCTGAGATCACAAACCTTGATGACTCTTACAAGGAACTAGAATAGGAGAATAAGGGAGAAGGTTAGGATTCATGTGCTATTGGTCAAGTAATTTCTATGTGTGTGAAGATCATGGAGAGGAGTCTATAAATAGAACTATTAGGCTTGGGTAGCAAGAATCTTATCGAATTTTTATTACTAGGGAAAATATGCCATGTATATTATAAAGGAGAAAAGTGAAGCATTTGTTAACACATAATAGAAAAAATATATAAGAAAATGTCATTTCCATTCCATTTCTTTATGTCTATGTTTTGTAATATATTTCCCTTTTTTCAATAACTTATCATAGAAGTATTTACTACTACAATACGATAAAGAGACTTCTAAATATATCATTATGTAATTATTTACTCCATGTACACATTAATTTAATGTACAATTGTGTCGAATACATTTATTGACTTTATTTTCTATAAATCCATTTATCAACCTCTTATATACACATAGATGTTCGATTATGGAATAACATTCTTTCATTGTTTCTCTTCTCACTTTAGAGTCATTGAAAACATGTATAACAGTTTTATTCCAATAAAAGGCATCTATTTAGTAATATTAAGTTAGATCCAAAATTCCAAATTTGATCAACCATATATATTTATAATACATTTTACATTAACTATATGCAGAGGAGATAGGTACTAATAAATTTATATATAAAAAATGAATAAATATAGACATATGAATTTTAAATCAAAAGGGGTGAAACATTATCTATCGAACCTTTTTCCTTTTTTTCCTTATTATTAATGATTTTAGGTGGTAATAGGGAGGCTTACAAAGAAAATCATTTCATCAAGATTATTATCATTTCTTATCTGGGTTAAGTAATTGACTATATAAATTAGGGAATATTTATTTGTTTCTCAATAAATATATAATTGAGTTATAATATTTGTTTCCTTTATAATATGTTAACATGATTGTTTTCATCTATTTATTGCTTTCAAACATTAAGGAAAAAGAATTAGTTGTTTAACTTTTGTTCTAATTTAGTAAAATATCTTGCATATCCCACAATTTTGCAAATACCTTGGTTTATATATTTATAACTAATATTATATTTGGAAAGAAAATACATTCTATTATTTTCTACAATGATTAGTTTTCCATAGATTTATCATGAATATACAATATTGTGTCTCTTTATGTTATATCACAATTTTATTTACCACAAATTCACCTAAATTATATATGTATAAGCCATACAAATTGGTTTATGCTATTTAGTTAATATATTAGATGTTTTCTATTCAGTAATTAATTTAGTATTTTTGTCCTTATCTTACATTTTATTTTCTTAATGAAATTAAGATAGTTGTGATTGTTCAAATAAGGTGAAACTTGGAACCTGAGGTAATTGGGACCCGAGGAACACATTTTTGCCATCATATATAGGTTTTGAAGATTCCTTTTATGATTTTTAATAAAATTAGAGTTTTGGGCTCATCACCATTATATTATTATAACTTTACATCGTTACCATCAATATTTATAATTTTGACTCCCATTATCTTCAAATCATTACCAAATAAGTTCCCATATATTATTATACAAGAATCTCCATCTTTATCTTATTTATCATATTAAGTCAATTAATTCAATATTTATTTAGATAATGGTACATTATTTGTATTTATGGACATGGGCAAAACCAATTATTATTCTAAATTATATATTAAGCATATTATACTTCTTATTGAACATGTTTTTAGCCATTAGGTGGAAAATAGATTGCAAAGGAAACATATGTGACATATGTAATGGATTTACATACATGTTGGAACATGATTAAGTTATTATGTTAATATGGAATGTTTATTATAGGACCTTTAGCCCCTTAATATGTAATATTTGTTTTCAAGCCTAAATATGTTATGGATTACTATTGAGTTATTCATGTTATGTGCATTAAAAATATACATCATAAATGACTTTATCCTTGTTTGGTCAAATCTAAGGAATCAATCTTACTGACCTCCTAATCATGGAATAAGATAAGATTCTATGTTTTGATTCATTAAAACATTCCAATATTTAGAAGGATTTTGTCCTCGAAATCTAAACATCCATATATTATCATTCAACTACTCTCGACCCCTTGAAATATTTAACCTAATAAGACAACTCTTATAGGTATCAGGGTTACTTATACATGTTTTAATGGAGAACACTTTTTATGTTGTTCATGCATCCAACTAACATGTCATATACACCTAGGGTTCAACTTGAGGTCCTTGTGATTCTAACCTAGAAACCCTAAGGTTCACATCTAAAAAATAAAGATTCACTTAATACAACTTTCTTCTTATTAGAGGGGTAAAGGGCTAGGTCCAGTAAACTTTTTATACATGCCATACCTTTCTAGGGTAATCATATGAAGGGAGATAAGATTGAAATAGTTAGATTAACCAACCTCTAATGGCTTTGATACCATCTTGTAAAGGAGTAGGACCCAAGAGGGAATCTTCTCCCCACTTTATTTGAGGAATAAACACATAAACCAAACACACTAAATAGAAATACTAGAATAGGTGTATTTTTTCATTTCTAAAATAATGGTACACAAGATCAAAATGTAGCAGTGTAAAATAAAAGATCTAACTATTACAATGTTTGTTTATATCATCATCATTCACCATACAGGGTGATAAAAAGGAAACCAAACTACAACATAGGATCAATAGAGGGTTATCTGACCACATCAAATCTATCTCCCAGGAAGGTTCAACTACACTTGAAGTTGTCCTGGTCAACCTTGGTTCTCTCCTTCGTGTACTCTACCTAGGGGTTGGAAGCATACCCTAAAAGAAGACAAGTATGAAAAGTATCACCATAAAATCTGGTATGAGCATGCCCATTGGGGATTGAGCAACATTAGTAAAAAGGATATCAAATATAAAACTTACCAAACCAAGGGGGAAAGGACCATGCAAGTGGACATAAAAATAAAACATTTAAAGAAAATAATTAGTAAGAGTTGTCTTTCATTTTACAATGTCACATCAATATTATCACAAGATATAAATAGTTTCATGGTAAGTAATAAGTAGAATAGCATATACTATAAAGCAGGGTAGGAATCCATACATTTTATAGCAAATGGTAGGAGGAATAAAACATCAGTGCCAAATAATTCTAGTTTTTACAGGAGGATTAAAACCTCAGTGCCAAACAAATACATATTTTATAGGAGGACTAAAACCTTAGTGCATTGGTAGGAGGACTAAAACCTTAGTTTGAAAAAAAATATATCGTAGGAGGACTGATACCTCAATGTATTGGTGGGAGGAATAAAACCTCAGTGCCTAAAATAATTATGGTGTCATTGCTTCTAGTTATGACTACTCAATCACATGTGCAAATAGGACATGCAACATAAAATATAGCAATGCTCAATTAAGGGATGAGATCATCCAAAAGATACCATGTGTGGTTAAAGGACCCATAAACTAATATTCAACTAATTACATGGTCAAGATACATCACAGGATCATAAAAGTCCCCAACTTGAAAATTAGGATTTCATAAGGAATAAGATGAACAACATATAAATTAGAATCCTACAAGAATATCCAACAAAATAAGATGATCAAAAGATCCATATCAACACATAATTCCTCACATAAGTAAGCCTCTCCAAATAGAGATAAAAATGTGTAGGGAAATATGTCCAAAGGACCACAAGAGAGATGAAATATAGGTCTTTGCTCAATATAGGAGTAAGGGAATGTAACATACATCAAGAGAGAAAGTAATTAGGTGTGTTTTCAATATAACTCATAAAGATATGCAACATACATTAAGAGAGAGAGAAATTTTAGGTCATTTACTCAATACAACTGATAAGGGATGCAACATACCTCTAGATCTGAGTAAACTTGTCTAAGTTCAAATACTAGGTCCAAGTCAGGGCTCCAAGATTTAAAACACCGGTGGTTGAGAAAACATCAACATATGAATTGTTTTTTGAGATCACAAGGCCTTGATGGCTCTTCCAAAGAACTTGAATAGGAGAATAAGGGAGAAGGTTAGGAGTCATGTACTATTGGTCAAATAATTTCTATATGTGTGAAGGTCATGGAAAGGGGTCTATAAATATAACTATTAGGCTTGGTTAGCAAGAAGCTTATCTATTTTTTATTACTAGGGAAAATATGTAATTTATATTGTAAAGGAGAAGAGTGAAGCATTTGTTAACAAATAATAGAAAAAAATAAATATAAGAAAACATCATTTCCCTTCCATTTCTTTATGTCTATATTTTGTAATATATTTCCTTTTTTTCAACAATTTGATCATAGAAATATTAACTACTACATTTATAATAAAGAGACTTCTAAATATGTCATTATGTAATTATTTACACAATGTAAGCCTAGTTTAATGTACAATTGTGTAGGATACATTTATTGACTTCGTTTCTATAAATCCATTTATCAACCTCTTATATACACTTATTCATCCCATTATGGAATAACTTTCTCACAATATTTCTATTCTCACTTTAGAGTCATTGAAAACATGTATAACAATTTTATTTGAATAAAAGTCATCTATTTAGTGACATTAAGTTAGATCCAAAATTCCAAATTTAAGGCAACCATATATGTTGCTAATATATTTTACATTAACTATTTGTAGAGGAGATATGTACTACTAAATTTATATATCAAAAATTAATTAATATGGAGACATGAATTTTAAATCAAAAGGGGGAAAACATTATCTATTGAACCATTTTCCTTTTTTCCTTATTGTTAATGATTTTAGGAGGTAATAGGGAGGTCTATAAAAATCATTTCATCAAGATTATTATTAATTTCTTATTTGGGTTAAGTAATTGACTATATAAATTTTAGAATATTTATTTCTTTCCAAATAAATATATATTTGAGTTAAAATATTTGTTTCCTTTATGATATGTTAACGTGATTGTTTTCATCTTTTTATTTATTTCAAACATTAAGGAGAGAGAATTAGTTCTTTAAAGTTTGTTCTAATTTAGTAAAATATCTCTTATATTCCACATTACTGCAATTACCTTGGTTTATAAATATAATACTAATATTATACTTGGAAAGCAAATCCATTCTAAGATTTTTGACCATGATAGATTTTCCATAGATTTATCATGCATATACACCATTATTTCTCTTTATATTATATCACAATTTTATTTCTACAACTTCACCTAAATTATATATGTATAAGCCATACAAGTTGGTTTATGATTTGTCCTTAAAATATTAGATGTTTTCTTTTCAATAATTTTTGGCCTTATCTTACATTTTTTTTCCTAATGAAATTAGTATAGTTATGATTGTTCAAACCTCAAATCTAGTTATGACCTTAGGATTATTGAATTATCTTGATCTAAAAAGGAATATCTATATCAATATGGGCTTAACATCCCTCATTATTGATTAGAGATATATTTCTTGATCCTACTATGCCGTAAAGAAAATCTCATATCATTTTCAGGGCTTAACATCCCTTGTAAAATGGATGAGAAATCAATACATATATCCATCATGAGCCTAAATGGATCTCATATCATTTTCAGGGCTTAACATCCCTTGTAAATGATTAAGAAACCAAAACACATATGCCATGAACCTAAAAGGATCTCATATCATTTCAAGGCTTAACATACTTTGCAAATGATTGAGAAATAAATTGTGGCTAAATTTGACATTAAAAAAAAGTGGTTTGCATTAAATTGTGTTGATTACCCTTACTTTAAAAACTGAGCATCAAGTTATCAAATTAAGGGGGAGGAATAAAAGTCATACTTAATGGCTATATGGCTATCTTTTTGAAATGACAAAGGGGGAGAAAGAATATAAATAAAAATAAATGAGTTTCATAATCTCTTGGTTTCACATAAATTATTGCTATATTCCTTAAAAGAGTTATATACCTCTTTGAATAAACAAGAGAATACTTACATTAGGTATGAAACTCATGCTGTTTAAACTTGCTTGATTTATATTTTAGAAATGTTTGTCAGCTTCAAAAAGGGGGACATGGGTCTGTGTATCCATCAGTTGGTTAATGTGGGGATACCATATGTAGATAAAGTCAGAGTCTTTATCAATTAGCATTGTGTAGTATCTTTGTCGATAGGTGATGGTCAGAGTTTCAATCTAATTATTGCCTCTAAAGTTTTAGCAGAAGATGTTGTCAGTTGTAGAGCCAAATCTCTCTTCAATTGATGTGCGGAGCTTCCAATGGTGGTTAATTGATGGAAATATAGAGTTAAGAAAACTGACGAGACTCCAAGAGGATGCAAAATCACCTTGATGGGGTAATGGAATGTGGGCAAGGGTCTTCTCTAGTGAATCTCAAATTGATGAAAGTATCAACTGATGAAGGGACATATCAATGAAGCTTTGGTCCTATTATGAAATAATTTTGTATTCACTAGCAGGACCACCGTCGCCTATGTTGTTTAAGATATGAAGCTTGAATTAAGAGAAGAAAATCATAGAATTAGATAAAACCTTGAAAATTAATATAAATTCAACAAAATTAAATGAAAGGGAGTTCTAAACTAAAATGAGGAAAATGAATGCAAAATAAATTGAAAATGCTACTAAAGCAAGGATAAATATGCATTCCTCAATATCCAATTTAGTATAACCTAGTGGTAAATTGATGTTGTATGATGGTGAGGTCACAAGTTTGAAACCCCTTGGCAACAAGGTGAAGAATTGCCATTTAAAAAAAATATGCATTCCTCAATAGTATGGTTGAATAAAAAACTTTCCATGATGGGATTCTCATGAGATATTTAATCGGTTGTTAATGCTGATGAATGTGTACCGACATGATTGACACCAATGGAAATATTATTTTTCTAAACAGTAGAGATATCATCTTTTGATGTTGAGATAGCAAAAATAGTCTTCTATGATAATCAGAATAGACCTTAGGTGTTAGTTTATAACTGACACCCATGAGGTTCTACAAGAAACCACATCTATAATGTCAGTTGAAAAATCATCACATGTATTTTTGTATTGGATGTTCAACAAATGGTTTTGAATTATAATAGCAACTTTTCAACCGATAAACGACCATTCATATGGTATTACCATTATAACCCCCATGGAATATTAGGTTTTCTATACTATAACTGTTTTAGACTAAAAGAAACAACCTAAAATGCACCACATTCTAATGGATACCACAACTCATATAATCATTCATTAAAATTAGATTCCACTAAATACCATAACCCATACGATCATTCATTGACATTAGATTACAATGAATACAAGAAAATTTCCAATCATTTCTTTTATTTTTAAAGATGTATGCAATCCAATTTTCATTTCCCCAAATCACGTTGCATTGAAGTGAATACTACAAGTTCACAACAACATAGGTTTGAAAATTAAAATGGTCACATCTTTTGAAAAGGTTCCTTTATCAACAAGTTGAAAAATATATTTCGAAGTATTGAAAAATATATTTCGAAGTATACACTTACCAATCTAACAAATTTCTAGAGTATAATCCTTGTTTTTGACCTTTTGATCACCAAGAACTATAATAGAGACAGGTGTTATGGCATGCTTAATATGACTTGTATGTTTTAAAAGAGAAAAATAAATGCATATTTATGATTTAAAAAATTTATATAATTTTTGAAGTGACTTTTGAGAACCCCCAATATCTTGTAGATGACCACTAGTGTAAAAGAGTGAAATCACCCCTTTACTAAAAATTTGAAAAATTGACATCCATTCCAAACCCTCTCAGAGGTATGATGGAATGGGCATAAATTTTCCAAATTTATTAAACATTGGTATACAAAAGACCATTAGAAAGCAGCGAAATAAAAAATAACTGACTATATTCAATTTCATAAAAGGTTTACAAAAATACATCAAATTCTCCCATTAGGGTTTACATCAAGACACACAATCAGGATCTAGATAGAAGGAAGTCTAGACTACTACAATCTTGTCTCCAATAAACATCTCCATCAACTGAGTCCAAGCCAAAAGCTAAGATCTTCCTTGTCTTGTCCATCACCTTGCTCAGCACTTGGGTGGTTGGGAAGGCACCCAATAAGAGAGAGAAATACAAGGTATGTGTCAAATAATGAATAAGAACAAAAGATAAGGAAATAACATGAAAGTAAAGGCTAAGATTTCATCATAAGATGAATAGAACAAGAGTATGAGGCTATATTCAAAAGAAACTTGCCATTAACAATTATATCAAAAAAGATTTGCATGTAAGATAATTATGTCTACCTAACTAAGTAGGGTTGAGGCACCTACCGAACCTCTAACCTTAGGTGTGGGGAGAATAAGACATTCCCAGTCACCTACAATATTATGGGGAGAATAAGACATTCCCCAGGGTGATTATTTACATGTCCTTTGTGGGTGGTTGTACATAAGTACCGCTACTTTAAATTAAATCGAGCATAAATCCACATGCTAGAAAAGTAGTCATGGCAAGAGTAGTCATAATATTCAATAAGCATGGCAGTGGGGTATAAGACCCAATAAGAAGAAATTATAATCTAATTTGAGGCATGAACGACATTAGGATTCAAAAATAGAAGATTTAAGGTTCATTTAAGCCTCATTAGGGAAATATAGGGTTTTTCTGCAATTATCCCAACATAGGGTGTAAGGAATGCACATACCTCTCTTATTGATATCAATTACTAACTTTCACCACTTTAATTGAGTCTAAGTTCCATTTTGCCTATTTTCAATGTATTAACATGTATTAAAGTACATATTTCACATTAATGTATAAACACCCTAATTTTTGACCTTTTTAGAAAAACTCAGATTTAGACTCTTAAAAACCACCAATAAACTTAATAAGCTCTCCAGATCGAGAAAACATTTTTTATGTTAATTTTGGAGTTATGATGATTAAGATGTAATTTTGATGGATTTTATGCATTAAATTCGTTTTACAAAAATCACCCTTCGTAAAAATACGAAATCAGACCTTTAAAATATTTTTATTAGATAGAGATTAATTTTCCAATTCTAAAACATATTTATTTATCAAATTTGGATAAGCGGTTTAGAAGATATGAATTTTTCAATACTGACCAATAGGAAATTGCCACATCATCAAACCGATCGAGATAGTTAAAGAGAGAGGGAGAGGGAGAAAATACCATTTGACCCAATATCAGGTTTGAAGTTGCATAGGTAATCAAACTAGAGCTTCTAGAGAAGGTAAAATAGCAAGAAACCAAAAACTCTAGAAGAACATGGTAAAAAGAGATGGAAATCATCGATTTTAAACATAGAAGCATGAGTTTTAAGCATGTACTAAGATATATATGAGAAGGGGTTAACCAAAATTGCCTCTAGGAATGTAAGAAGGTCCAAACAGAAATGATCCTGAGATTATAAGGTATGGTTGCTCCAAGCTAAGTTCCTTTCTTGAGCAAAGATCACCTTCTCCACTTTAGAGGTACAAACCCTAGCAAAAGAGTATGGAGATGAGATGTTTTAGGGTTTTAGGTGGAGTTCTACCATGTATGGTCATGGTTCCGATCTAAAAGAAGGTGTAAGAAAGACTAACAGTATGAAAATAGGGAAGTAAGGGAGGAAACTTACTAGTTTTGGTCAAAATTACCAAGGAGGAGCTTTAGAAACCCTAATAGAGCAATTTGGAAGCCCTATGGGCCTTCTTCACCAAGGTAGGCTCCCTCTAGAACCTTGGGACAACAACTTCATGGCCAAATACAGAAGGAACTATTATCTAACCTAGAGGAATGAAAAGGAGAGCAAGATTTTTTGAATTGTGAGTTGGGAAGGGGTATACATGGCTATATAAAGAAAGAGGTGAAGCATGAGGTGTCTAAGGGACTTTCCATGTGTCTTTAGCCTAGGGCTTGATGGCCATGTAAGAGGACAGCTCATGGACTCTTCTTGGATATAAAAATTCGGTCCTAAGAGCCTATAGATCCTTCTAGGACATCCCCACCGTTTTTCAAGAAAGAAATAACCTCATTGGTTGATAGCTTTTAAAGATAAGCACCTTTATAAAGAGGGTAATCCCTATAATGCCCTTGGAAAGAAATACCATCAAACTAAGGTGAAACTAGGTTCTCCAATGATTTAAAATCTCGTTAATGGTAAGGGAATAGCTAAGGATTAAAATTCAGTTGATAATTTGCAAAGAAAACCTCCCAATTGGGTAACTTGCATAAAAGTCTAGAATGTACCTAAAATTGCATAACTTGCACAAACAACATCCAAATCGAACCAAATATGAAACTTAGGATAATTTTATGTTTTCAAATCATATCAAAAAGTTAGATTAAGGTTTAGATCACTTAATTATGGTAATTAAGCTTTCATTGAGGTATTTGTGCATAAACCCTTCCATTGGTATAATTAATGAATAAATGTTCACTAAACCACTATAAATTCCACTAATTAAATAGAAAGGCCAATAAGGATAGAAATGAAAGAAAAAGATGGGAAAGAGGGTCAAAAGACAAAATTTCAGAATTTGGTATGTTACAACTAGGGTCTAAAACAATCCACCAAAATGTGTTGAGGAGGAATCACTAGCAATCGTCAATGTGAACTCTGTCATGTGCACATTGATTTATTTAGAAATAAAAAATGATATAAGTAAAATGATATTTTATTCTGAAATAGAATAGATATAATTACATGTCTACGTTACTATATGTTTGTTCCACATAGAAAAACTATTGAGAATTCTCTTTCAAGCACCTAGCATAGGTTCATTCTCTTTCAAGTTAGCCTCGACCATTTTAGTTGCAATGAGAGTCACTTTTCAACCTAGAATAGTCCCAATTGCACCTAGTTGCAAGGTAATTCATATAAATCATACTAATCTCTTACCATAGATCAGACAATATTCTCACATTTGTTGCAAAGAAAATCATCCATGTTGTTATTATTTGCTTCCTTATTGAATTTGTTATCAAAGTAAGTATTGACAAATTATGATGTCTTCACATTGAGACCACCTATAGTGATTATCACACATAGAATAAACAAAATAATTATAAGAAAAATTAGATTGGTTGATGGGTTTTTGAAAAACATTCTTCTTCATTAGAGGAGTATGAAAGAAGGATTGGAATTTCAAATTCATCATAAGGTCCTCCCTAAAAGTCATCTAAAAGATTTAGAGGAGTATGTGGTTTTTGGACTTTAGGATTTACAATAATCATTTTATCCTTTCCCTTATGAGAAACAACACATCATTCACTCTCTTTTTCACTAACTATCTCTTTTGGGCAATGAAAACTCCTTCAAGGGTTTTCTTATCATGTTAACTGTTGCAACTTAAAATGGTTCGTCCAATCATATTTGTGATAATTATTCTTGATGAAATATGCTTGGAAGTAATGCCATATCCACCTAAAACATATATACCAGCATTCCCCAAGAAAGTTTACCCAATAACTCTTACCAGGAATGTGATCAAATGAACGTTAGTAACTTTCAACAACCAAAAGAGTGGAAAATCTTACAAGGAATTCACATCTTCAAAAGAAGTCTTGATGACAATGAGAGCCAATGATGTATTGGTTCTCATAAGGGAAAGGAGAAAATGACTATGGGAATTCCTAGACAATAGAGGAGCAACATTGCTCAAAAGTTTTTTCAAATGTCTTTTAGGGAGGACCTTTTGACAAATTTTTTTAAAATTCCTCTAATGAAGAAGAAGGTTTTATAAAAACCATGTACACACCTTTTTTTCATTATTATGTTTGTACTACATGTGTTAATCTTTATAGATGTTTGCAGAGTGGAGAGATCATCATTTAACATTGTTTCTAATGAAAAGTCAAGGAGGGAGAAGGTAATAGTAGTAGAAATGTTATCTTTCCATAAAACTGAGAAGATTAAATGTTCTGAGATAAAATGTGAGGATGGGATACATGAAGAACCCTACAACTAACTAACATTTTCACCTATCTAGGTTGCATAATTAGGATCTCATTCCAACAAATTAAGTATCAAGCTTATCTGATTTAAAAGAGAATGAAACTCTAATGGACATACAAAAACTTTCACATACATTTAAAAAAATAGTCCCCTAAAAATGTATTTATGTGATATCTTAGTGTGAAGATTATCATATCAGTTCTCAAAGGCACATGCAAATCATGCAAGCGTTAATTTCATCTCATACATGCATAATCTAAAGTTCATGCATGATCATATAAAATTTCTACATGTAGAATACATTCCCATGTCATAGGTCAATAAGACACATACTCCATTTAATTCAATGAAAAAAATAAGCACATTTTTATCATAATAAGACAAATTAGGTTTTGTGGAAAAATTAGATCAAATTATGCTACATTTGATTCAAAAATTATTTCTATCTCCAACTTGGATCGAGTCAAGGCAGTGGTGGATCCAAAATGTGATTTATGCCCTTCAAACTATTGATTTATAAGTACAGTGAATTATATCCTGTCTGATGTGATTAGTAAAAATCTTCATCATTGTGATTCATTTTAGAAATGTCCTTTAATTTCATCCCATTTTGGGTTGCATTCCATGTTTAATAACTTGATATTAGCCTAAAGTGACTCATAAGTAGGTGGTAGAGCAATTTTTTAGTGAAAGTAAATTGCATCGGTATTTACCTTAAAAATATAATTGTTATCATTTTTACCTAAAAAAGTAAAATATAGTGTTGATAAGGTAGTATGTTGGGTATATTTAACCCCCAATTATGTGCTTCTAAATGGAAAACAATCACATTATGTAGGTTGGCTCACTGTATGAGTTTGCATTGTTCCCCTTAATGTACATGTGGTTGAGGGGGTGGAGGTTTACACTTGTGGGATGATGTCACCAAACTGGATCTTCTTTGAGTTGGTTCCCACGTCATCCAAAAGAAGTAACATATAGTAAATCATACCATAGTTCTATGATATAACTCTCTAGCTAAACAAATGTGGTACAACTTTGTTAGTGTTTCACTCAAGCAAGTAAACTCATACAGACATGCATCCTCCATACTCTCCCTTTCATCTAATGTATCACACAAGAAACTACACCCATCATAAATTTCCATTTCAATCAACTTCACCACACAATAAAAACACATACTTAAATTGTTAATTCATCAATTAAATTTTTTACAAGTTAGTTAGTTGCCTTAAAAAGGTGACCAAATTTTTTTGTCATATAATCATAGTGACAATAAATTTAAGTAAGAATAAAACACAACATTATTCCATCCCATATCCTCATTAAGTGCATACACTAAGAAATAAACATCCAAACCTAAAACCCAAAACTAGCCATTGTAGAATTTTTACAGTGACATATTGTTAATTAGAAAGATTAAACCAATAGATGCATGAAAAGATCTATATCATGAAACAAAACTATCTATGGAATAAAAAAAATAAAAAAATCCATTTGAATTAGTTTAAACTATCAACATATTTTTAATGTTTAGATTTTTCACAATTAATCAAGAAAAAATTAAAATAACAATATAATCTTTATTAAATATATGATGTCAACTAAAAATCCTTAGCAGTAGAGTAAGGAGGAGAAGTGTCTCTTGCATTGATGTAGGTCATCAATCTTACTAAAGACCACAAGAAGGAGTAGCATCTCTGGATGTAGTGTCAGCCATAGACCTTTGTATACATTGCAAGGAGCAGTGGAGGATTAGAAATTCTGGTGCTGACCATCAACCTCACCATTGCATATGGAGGGGAAGAGGCTCTAGAGGCGAGTTGGTTGGCCTCATAATTGATCATGGGGGGAGCAACCTTGAAAATATGGTCAAAATCTCCACAACCCCAAACCCCTATACTCACACAACGAAATGAAATCCAAAATGCCACTTTTTGTCGCACAAGGAATTATGAATGCATAACATGACATATATAGCCACAAAACCTCAAACTATACTGCTTATACATGATGATTTTTAAACAAGAACCATTTCCTAAGCCGTTCTACTTAAGTGAGTCTTGAATCACCCTTAAGATGTCAGTGTTGGACAAGAAATCATGCATGTAGTTTTTTGGTCAAATAGTTTTTACTGCTAACCTAAAAGAAGATGCTAGATATATTTTTTGGTGTAGTGGATTTCATACACATTGGCACAATTTTGAAGATGTCATAAACACAACTTTGTTTACTAGAACGAACCATTATTATCACAAGGTTTATTTAAAACATAGTTGAGCTATATGTTGAATTTGTAAATGTTGATAATATGAGATACTCTTCAATGGAAGTTAGAATAGTTTATTTATGATGAAAAGGAAAAAACATGATCCAAACAAAACATACACATATTTTGTAAGAAAGGTTAACCACTTACAATCCTTGTGTAAAGAACTGTTACTCACAAATATTTATGGCAAAGACCCTAGATCCAGTTTATCTTGAGTGCAATGACACATGCAAGGAAAATATAGTGAACCAAGCATTCAATATGAATGTACTTTGGTTGTTTCTTGTATAACATTTCAAATTGTGACTTTAGTCTAGAGTGACAGTGAAATACCAATTACTAAGTATGATGCCTATAAGGTCTTTGGTATAATATGTACATTTATCATTCACAAGCCAAGATCATCTATTTTAGTGTGCATGTGTTTAGTTGCTCTATATTGAGAGGAATCATGTGCATGAGACAATTTATGTACAATGTCCTTAGGGGAAAGGAATTCTTTCATTTGGTGACTCACAAAATTTCCACCTCCATCTCTTTGTACATCTTGTATGAATGTATTTTGTTCTGTATTTACCATTTAATAAAAGACATTATAGAATTCCAAACTTCATATCCATGCACAAGAACACCCCAAGGTTGGGTAGACCACTAAAAGAGAAAACCAAAAACAAAGAAGAGAAGGAAATTTCTAAATGAAATATCAAAAAGTTTAGCTATGATCATGGAAAAGGCCCATTATACATGTATTCCAATAGGTAAATGTACATAGATCTACATACTTTATAAAGGTCACAACCTATTTGTACAAAATATATACATGTTCATAGGTGTAACATAACATCATGTACGTGGAATACACCCAAACATTGTGTTGTAAATATGTCATCCTATAAATGCCTACTTGGACTGAATTATATGATGATAACTCTTGACACCACCAATATATTATATATGCACCTTTCTCTTAGTGACACCTAGGGGAAGGAAAATCCTCACTTTCAACCCTTAAAATGGGTGTTGAGAACTTAAAAAGGTTGGAAAGAATGAGAGGGAAGGCAACATCTCTAAAAGAGATTAAAAATGTATAATATTAAATATATGCAAAATATATTTTATATGTTCAATTAAGAAGTTTTATAGTAAACATCAACGTCTACAAAACAATTCTAGGAAAAATAGGCAGTATAAAGTAAAATCAAGGCACATTGAAGCAGTAAAAGTAATAAGTGGAGCTGGTAGAACATTACACAAGTAGAGCTAAATGACTTGATGATATATTTTATTATGAATACCTAGGTAGTTGAGATGTACCACTCCAAATTATCAACTACTGTCTATGAAGTCTCCTAGAACACCATAGAGGATCTTAGCAATAGGTCTCATAAATATCCCTCTACAACTTGGTTAGTGCAAAAGTAGGGGCTCATGAATCTACAACCTACTTAAAACATCAAGCATGTCTTGCGTACTCAACTCAAAATATCTGTCGTATCACATACACAATACTACCTTATTATCAATACATCACACTTTTCTCAATCTGTCATAATTGTCATATATCAATAAAAGATATGACCTTGAACACACTCAAATAAAAGTGTCATTTTAGGGTGCCGAGAGGAATGCACTTCACATAGATTCTTGGTAGAAGGTATATAGTCAACATTATATTCCTCTAAGTACCTCCTTATGATCCTGATTTGCTTCAAGGACAACCATTTTATGTCCTCGGATATGAACATTGAGGATGTAATAGGACACACACCACTACATGAACATTGACTATGTAATAATTATACAAATTACTCATTTTTCATAGGGAAGTAAGGTAGAAATATAATGCCTTATCAAGATATATAAGCATTAGAGGTGATCAAAGAAAATCCATATCAAAAGGAACATACAAGACCATATTCCCCAATTCTGACCTTACAAAGGAAAAACCATGATTCAGATTCAAAGCCACTTTAAAATCAAGAATACCATACTATAGTGATTAGAAACCATAATGGAACGTTACATGAAAGAATTATATCAATGTATTCAATATGGAAAAATTTGTAAAAAAGTATAAAATTGGCAAATTAGTGTGTGCTACATGTAGTTTTGGAAATGTTGATTAATTTTTTAGTACAGGACTATGTTTTTATTTGTATAGAAATAAATTATAAATGAGGAGATACACCTAAACATCCCAAACTTCTTTCCCAAGACCTTAATTGAAAATTTGAGTAAAAGTTGTGTTTTTATATTTATAGAAGAAATCAAATATAAATAAGGAGATACACCCAAACATCCCATTGTTATTCCAAAACCCCCATACAGATGCCATGTTTATGTCATGTAACATGTAATTAGTGTGATTATAAGGTTTTTATGTAGGACTTTCATCTCATAGTTTTCAAAATATAGGCTAAATCACTCACATTAAGTAAATATAATGTCTCCAACAAGAAGGCGTGAAACCCAAGCTCTGAAGCTTCACCAAATAGCCTAAAAAGACCACATGCAAATACCAACACCAACTAGGCCAAAGAAGGTGGAAAACAAAGATTTTTTTTGAGAGAACAAGGTTTCCACCTTAAAACATGAATAATTTCATTCAAGAAGGTAGAATACATAGGATATAGTAGAAAATATGAGAACAGAGGTAGGAAATCAAACGGATTTGTGCTAAACTCACTTAGGAGTTTGGTTTTCAAGATTGATATATAAGAAACTTGAAAAATCCTAACATGCACGAGTGCCTCCTCCAAGATTCCCCTAGTCTAGCCCCACTACATGTTCAAAATAATCTAATATAACCCTAGGGTCGAAGTTATCTCATATATATAGTTGGTTGTGCGAAAAATATATTTCTTCCTTCTCACTTTGACCACTCCCATCAACCTCCTTCAATTTTAAATACCCTCTACAAACCTAAAAAACATGCATAGGTCGGCCTTTGGAAAACTTTAATCCAAAGTAAGGTCACAAAGGCTCCTTCTTAGCACACATCAACTCAAAGTAGGTCACTGCAACCCGATTAGCACACACATTGACTACATGGGTTGGTCATGTCCCTATTGATATGGATAGACAACGATCACATGAAGAAATGGATATGATCTAACCCATCCCACTTCAACCCGCCCAAAGTGGTTGAAGTGGCCAACTCTGATCATTCTCCATTACCTTGGACGGGTCTACCTTGCATTGATCGATGCAACCTATAAGGCTAGCTTTATTTAAGTTTGATTTTTTTGAAAAAATTTGCCAACCTAATTTATGTAGTAGCTTCTTCTCGCTATTTGAAATTTACATATTTATTATAATACAACATGGTTTTATTTAATTTTAGCCAATTATTTCCACAACAAATCTAGTATTTCATGTAATTCAGACAACCTAGGTGTAATCATAGAAAACAAAGATTTGAGCCTCACACATATATAATATGAAGATAACTTTTATCCTTAAAAACAAATAAACAAAAATACCTAGTACAATCATCAACAAGATGCACATAATAAAGAAAATTTTGATGAGAACAAAAGCCTTTTCCCAACGTCACATTGAATTACATAAAATGGTCACAATGACCTTATGTGTTGGTAAATAGTAGGTAACAACGTGTTGTTACTAAGTTCATAGGTATTACAAATATCACTATATTGGGATAGACGTGAAATGAGTTTGTCTTTGATTAGCTGTTGAATGACTCTTTTATATGGGAGGTCAAAATGATTCGACATGAGCTTCATTAGAAAAATAGGAGAAGGATATTTTTGCTTTGGTTGTTTTCACTAGATACATTCTATCATCTTAAATCCAATGCGTCAAGGTATTGCATGTCTCAGAGTTCTTTACATACACTATGCCATCAATAAAAAATATAGAATGGAAGCATAGAGTTCATCTTAGATACTAAGTGTAGGTATCTTCTAATTATGGGTAGAAAAAGTTTTTTTATGAGGAATAAGAGAAGCATCACTAATAATGCCATCTCTAGTGTGTATGATATGTTCCCAACACTAATATCCTTTACAAGCACATAGTTTGTAGAGTGTACCTGAGGTTTTTAGAATATGATCAATGGTTTCAGAGTCAACTTGCCACTCAGTGAGATTGACCTCATTCTTTCCTAGTGCTTCTAGAGTGGAAATAGTATTCTCATTCAAAATTTGTGGTGTGTTGAGACTTTGGTAGGAGTTTTTAAACCTAATACAACATTTTAAGGCAATATGATCTCTCTTATCACATAGTTGACACACTATGTTAAGTATAATTCCATTGTCCTTAGAATAGTTTGAAGCACCATGAATACCCTATAAGAAACACCATATGTGAACTAAAATAATTATATTTTTATATAGGAACACTCCCTATAATGCCTTGAATATAGATATTTTTTTGTTAGTCACACAATCTCAGTTGATGGATCTTTCTCTTCCATTGAAGTCATAATAAAAATAGTAGCATTTGATCCAATCTTTTTTTGTAATAACAATAGAGTGACCAGAATTAGTCATGTGTGCCTTCATTCTTAAGAGTTGTTTCAGAGACACAAGATCATCATATATTGGTCTTGGGTGGGGATTATCTTTGAAATCACAATTCCTTCATAATTTGAACTTTAAGTCCATATAGGAGAGTGAATACTTATCTATTAATCATTAACAACATATCCAACAACATTAAGTTGATCACATATGATTATAAACTTATGAAGATAATTAATAAGAAATTCAACCTCTTTTTGACAAGTTTTTTTTTCTTCCGATAAGGTAAAAATTTACTATGTCAAAAACTGTATAGGAGACTCTATACTGTACATGGAGTGTTCTAACTACAAAATCCCCACTGTTCTTTTGTGACCAGGTCTAAACCTTTATAAAGAGTAGGTTTGGCCCTACACACAAGTCTCAGCCTATTGGACAAAAGATAAAAAAAGTGAACTTGTCGGTCTCCCTCCCAACATGAAGCCTAGTATTCCTTTCCTTCCAAATGCCATAAACTATAGAAACAATTCCCAATGCACCAAAGGACTGCATGCTCATTTTATTGATCGTCAGCTACTTCAACCAATCTAGTCCCTCATCCAGCATTGGCGGTGGTCCCCCCCACCCACTTTTGAGTGACCATCTGCATCACACATACATAGAGTACGAGTAATGAAAAAATAGGTGCCCATGAGTTTCAACTTCCTCCTTGCACAACGGGTAGTTCGGGTTGGCATTAATACCCCAAGAACCCAGTCTATCAACCGTAGGAAGTTGGCACAACATCTCTTCTATGATTTCAACTCCAATTGGATGAATTGAGAGAATATAGACAATTTTTGACAGAGTGTGGTCCATAACTCTAACGATGTCTTACATCTAATGATATCTCCTATGACATATTCTATAAGGGAATTTGAGACTCAACCTATATGAAGCATGTGTGTTAGCATATGTGTTTTTTTTCTTGGGATTTACATGAGGAATCCCCCAATAATCTGTTACGGTCATTGCCAATTTATCCTCATTTCTATGCATGACCCCTTCCATGTAGCATGCTTTAGTAAGCGTAAACACTTGTGACTCCAACAGCAAGAAGTTGTTCAGGTTCTATTTCATAGAAATGAAACTACAAATAATCATGCACACTAAATAAGGATATGGAGGCATGAAATGAGTTGATGGGGTGGTCATAGATTCATTAGAAGCCTTCAAAGGAGAACATGACACTACGAACATAAATCATATGAAGAAAAGATAGAAAGACATGGATTAGGTGTCTGCTTTGAGAGACATATAACATAGGAGGATACATAGGAAACATATGCATATTTTGCGGTGATGATGTCGAGCGACATATCTTATCTCCAAGAATCCTAACGAGAGAGAATAACAATCAATTGTTGAAATATCTATAGTTTTATGACGTGATTGACTCCATAAAGAGGGAAGATTTAAAGGTTGTGATGATATCCAAGAAGAATACAATATGTCTTGTATGATTTAGGATATGAGAAGACCAAACCCTAGGCCAACACCATTTCAAGATCACCAAATATCTCATATGCGCTCAGATCACATGATATGCAAGGAGCAAGTGATATTTGAATTTGAGAGTTTGATGCTCTAGTTATAGTGTCATGTTGGTTGTATTTGTAAGTTGTATAATAAAATTTTATTGCATTAGGCTTTTCAATGTGGACCAATTCTAAAATAAATACATGTAAAACCAACACTTGAGGAGGATGGGAAATATACAATGAAGATGCATGATAATTCCAATTTATCTATACTATAAGATTTGCAACATATTGTTTCCTTAATCTTAAAGTTTGGGTTGGGATAAGATAGTTTTCCATGAAATAACTACTTTTCTATAAGAATACATATGGCCAAACCCACCTAAAAAATATCTTCTAACAAGCTATTTATCTAAAAGAGAATCATGGGAAGGGATGTGAGGAGAACTGCTATATGTTTGCGTGTTTTCTAATCATAACCATATGCACACACCATGCCTTGGTTGCAAATATTATATTTACAAAATTATGATGCCAGCACACCCCATGTCCCAACTGCAACTTAGGGGTTTTAGGCAATACTTTTTCTTTGTAGGGTGCTATCATGTATTACTAATTGCCATACATAAAGCCTTTTCTAAAAAGTGATGCATTATCTATTTAGTCATTTGGATAGAACATTGAACTCCGTCTAGGTGAGACTTCCCCAAGGGATAAATTTCATTACAATTATAAAAAAGAACTAGATCACACTTGTGGACCTACATTACATAGTACCATTAATGATGCCATATTGTAGGAAAGGACGAACCATATATATTCCAAGGAAAAAAGTTACCTTGATTTCTTTTTATTATATAAGCATCATACTAATATTATATACCTAAATAACACTTTATTTAGATATACATCTTTATTTTAAGGAAAAATTCTTTTAAAGGAAGCACTCCTTGTTTCAAATTAAATTGCTTTTCTCCATATGATTAATATCCCCTTGAAAAATATGATATCCACTGACTGTTTTAGAATTTTGTGAGTAATGTTCAAATGTCATCTTACATGAGCTTGTAAATAGGTATTTTTCTCTACAGTCAGTACACATACACACACACACACACACACACACACACACACACACACACACATATATATATATATATATATATATATATATATATGTATGAAAACAATAAAGATGGTACATATGCTTATTTTGAATAACTGGGATGGTAAAACGTTGTGGATGGTAGTTTAATGATGTGTTCTGTGACTTTCTTCAAGTGTAGCTTGTGTATCTAGTTTCGTTAGTAAATTGTAACATTTCATTTTTTCATGAATCTCCATATAACTTTTATCCATGCATGGCGTGAAATGTAATTATATTACAAGGTTATTGGTCATAATAACATCATAAGTTATCTTACATTTATAACATTTTCCATATAAGTTTTAGGATTATAATTTGGTGTATCATTTCATGATTAGTTTACTCTTCCCAATGAAAATATTGGACTAGTAGTCATAAATTTGGTTCCATGATTTGATATTAGCATTAGCATGCCAAAATAGCTTTTACAAGGATCTCTTATAGTGATGCTATGTAGGTTTCCCCCAAACACCACAAATACTAAGATAGAATAACCATCATTTATGCTCAAGAAGACATAATAAAGAAATATAAAGAACAACCTCAAATGGTGGAAAAACCATTATTTAAATTATACAATTTTATCTTTTAATCTACACATTCCACAAGTCTACTAGTTATTTGTAACCCTTGAACTAAATGTCAAACATAAGAGTGAAAATACAAAAGCTAGAAACTTGAAAAAAACTCAACAAATGTCAAATCTTAATAAATTGTGTGTCTAACTAAGTATGTTTTGGTTTTTCTACTAGCATATTTTGATGTTAATGATATCATTTTTTAGATAGGAAGGTGTTGTTTAATTGGTGTGGAAGATCTTCATTGAACATTTTGTTGGGTAAACTCCAAAACTCATCACATTTCTTATAGTTCTTTACCTACTATTCAAGTATTAATAAAAAAAGTACAAAACAAATTGAAACGATTAAATAAATGCCTTCCTAGAGAGCCGAGCTACAAATTAGGCTGCCAATATTTTTTGTATGGCAATGCCCAATGATCTAAAGACAAAATATGAAGAAGTAGATAGATGATGACATCATCACATTCCTATTTATGATATGTTGTACATGTTGTAGGAATAAGATTGAGTCATTAGTAAGAACACCAAAGACACCAAAGAAAAAAAGGGAATAAAATGATGATGGTTTACTTCACACGCAACCCCGTGTTTACCAACTTTATATGTTGATCAAAAGTTGTCTGACCTGCCTTGAAGTTATTTGAAATATTCTGTCAATGGAGAGATACAAGTTAGATCAACACAAGTGTATACTCAATTAGTCCAAACAAATAATAAAATATCAGTTGTTCTTTGTGCATAAAGACCATTATGACATGTGCCTAGAAAGACGAATGGAGCTTCTCTCAAAGACTTTAACCCAACATGAGAAATATGGCCAAAGAGGCATCTCAAACAACATCATAGAGGAACTTAAAGCCTGGGCAGATGTGACAGTGCACTGCATGATCTTCAAAAGATTCAGGATTTGTAGAATGACAAAGAGGGAAACACTCATTTCTTGGATATAGATGGATCATCAATCAATATGTAAATGGTACAATACTCAATTGGTGTCATACAGAATCCAAGACCGTTAATAGGAATGAAAAGAAGAAAGTCTTGTGCATAGTCAGTCTGTAGGAAAGCTAGTATAACAATTTGTCATTGAAACAATTTTAAAGCGCTGGAAGACCATGTTGTAGTAGACATTTTCCAGATTGATTATGTATTGGGGGAGGTAGAAAGAGTATATGACAACTTGGACCAGTAGAAGGATGGTATAAGATAACAAAGGGAAGCATAAGTAGTGTCACAAATGTCAACAACTGGAATAGAACCTACCTCACTAAGAATATGGTCTTCAAGCTTTTTGGTGTGAACCTGTGAAGCCACATAGGCATATCTTCTCACATCATGGTCAATTGTGACCCCCCTCCCCAAGATACATAGAAAGTGTGGCAAGAGGCCATTATACATCACCAAAACCTTGACCTTCACCAACAAAAGTGCATGAAAGGCGTCGATAAGGTCCACAATCAAAGTCTTCAAAGGCTTAAGAAACAAATTCAGGTGGTGTTGTTCAGAGACAAAACAACAACTTTGGCATTCCAACACATGACATAAGGATGAGAAGTTCACCTTTTGGATCATTAAATGAGGCAAGGAGGCCCATCATAATTAGATATTTGGCCACATGTTTCCTCAATAAATCCAGAGAAAAACTAGGATCAATGGAAATTGGGCCACCAAGAAGCTTCACACCCTACATAGGTTGAGAAACGTTAGGAGGAAATAAGCCACAATGTGGATCTCTTCTAGGGTCTTTAGAAGGTCAAAAGATTTATGTTTTTCTTATATTGATATGAAGTCCAAAATATGGGCCCAATTCTTATAAGAGATATAAGGTTATATAAACTTCAACAATATCCTCGATGAGAGTGACATCATCTAGGTAGAAAGATAATAAGTCAAGGTTGCATGTATCCTTTAATTGTAAGATCAAGGGATGAAGATCCATTGAGAAAAGAGATGGCCCAAGTGGGTCACCTTGTTGGACAAAAGTGAAGGAAAAAATAGACTCACCCTTATCCAAGTGAAGATGAGCAGGTAAAGAATAGCATAAATTAATAGAAGAAATTAACTAAACGTCCAACCTTGGCAGTGGATATGAACCTCATGAAAAATGTTAGACACAATCATATTGAAGACGTTGGAGAAGTCCACAAGATCCAAGATGTGTGTATGAACATGTCTCGTTTCATAGATGAGGTGTGTAACAACATGCAAAAGGGATTCAACGCCCCCAAAAATACCAACACCAAATTGGTTATCCAGGGATAAGAGATAATGTCTTGTATATCTCCTTTTACCTTGAACTTAGAAATGATATGATGCCAACTGATCCCAAATGCAATGGGACAAATTCTATTTTCAGGCTTAAGAAGAGGTATCAAGAAAGCACTAACAACATAAGGTGCCAAACAGATAGGACAATGTCCAGCCTACTAAAGATTTACAACAACATATACAAAATTCAATGACATGTCATTCAATACAACAATCGCACCATGCATGGCATCAAGAAGATGTTGTGCATGATGGCCATCACGTGCACAACCCGTGCCTTTATGAAATGACAAAATATCATCTTCAACCATACTATAAGAAGCAAAAATTATAGAAGAAAATAGTTCATAGGCACTAGGTTGGTCCATCTCAAAATAGTCTTAAAAATCCTTGAAAAAGGGAAACACCTCTCAATAAATAACATTCGATTGGACATTCCAGTAAGGTTATATGTTTCTTCTTGGGGTTGCCTTTCATATTTGTTTTGACCATTTAACCCTTCATATAATCCAAGTATTTAGTATCCTCTAAGTTATCTAGGGTCCCATGCTCAATTAATGGTCTACATATCTTCTATAGAAAATAACAATGATGCCCATGAACAATTGTTTTGGAGAGGGTCTTGTTTTGGTATTCATAAATATCTTCAAGTCATCAATGTAGGATCACTTAATTTTGACTTTCAACGTGGTAGTACCATCACTAGTCAATATTGTTCTTGCATCATGTAAATGATCCTACAAGTCACAATATTTTCAGTCAATAAGGAATCACAAATTGAATCATAAGTAACTCAAGGACCTCAAAATTCCATTTGTTGCACATTTAGATAAATCGTCATCCAAAGTTCATCTATATCGCATGGTGAGGTTTAACTTGACTCATGCATCTTCAAATACAGACTCATATTTTTTAAGTGTTTGTGTGGAAGTTGTATTGAAAATTGATTCAATGTTCCTATTTGAACTTTGGAATATCTCATTTGGGATAAATTGGAATTGGTTGGCATTGAGTTGACTTTAGTTCTTAGATTTCAAGCCAACTGAATCTGGTCCATCCACACTGAGATCATTCATATCAACATATACGGAAGGAGTTCCCCTTTCAAAAATTGCAATTGGTTGGCATTGAGTTGACTTTAGTTCTTAGATTTCAAGCCAACTGAATCTGGTCCATCCACACTGAGATCATTCGTATCAACATATACTGAAGGAGTTCCCCTTTCAAAGTAGGTTGATTTAGAAATTATGATTACACTACCAAGATAAGGAATATTTACCGAGTTGACTGGATCAAAAATAGAAGTTTTGGGGTTTGCAATATTATGCCTTTTCATTAATACCAATTACATCCTGTATATTATTTTATTATGTTTTTATACTTTATACTAATCGATTTTTTAAATAAATAACAATATTCAATATTGCCTAACTCTCATTACAAAGTTACACCCAATTCAATGTTCCAGAATTGTAGTCCTCCTCATACATCCTGTATTACATGATGTACATGGAATCCGGATAACACGAATCGATTTTAAAATATATAATGTTCAAATTTATTTATGAACGAAAAAGTAACTATTATGAAGTAGATTTAATGACTCGATGGCTGATCATTGTACACGAGAGATATACTCCTAACAACTGCCTCCTTGTCATATGCAATAAATAGACACCTGACTCTCTCTATAATTGATAGACATTCCTTAGTACAATTTATCATTCATGTGATAGTTTTAGTCGGTCACAATGTTTACGTGTAATTATACCTTCTAGGTCGATGATGTTCTAACAGAGACCTAGCTAGATGAGGACATAGCCTCACGTTTCCCACACCTAGGTCTTTCGTTTCCCTTCTACACTCAAAACTCTGATAACCCTATCCACACACTTTCTCAGTTTTTTTTTTCTTCTTCTTCTAATTCCTAATATCTACGCAACTTTCTTTGTATAGCTATTTTATATATTTAGCAATGTTATCTATGTATTTTTCCAATAAATGGCTAGAGATAAAATACAAAATCTGAGTTCTTCTAGTGATACAAATTTTTGGGTTAACAGTATAATTCATACTGGCTTGGTTTTGAAATTTTTGTAAAATTCTACTGTCATAACCTTGTTCTAGTTAGAGGTTGAGTTTGGGTGGGTTCAAATAAGCCTGACCCACAATCAAATCTAATATGAATGCCCTCAACTTAGTGTTTCAATTCAGACATCAATGTTTAAATCTAAAATTTATTTATGTTGACGAAATTCAAATAGGCAATAGCTATTGGGTCTCTATCAGAACAACAAAACGAAGAGGGTCGCTCGGCACACCAAGATTCAATGAATACTCATTATTATAAAAAGGGTCTGATTATGAAGCTTCAATTCTTAGAATCGGAATGGATCCACCATCCTATTACCTTCCAAAAGGTGAGGGGCCCTAAACTAAGCTCCAGTTGTACCCCGTGGTCTATTCTAAGTCTTGAGGGAGAAGAGCTTAATTACCTGCCTTCATTAGCAATCAGTGAATAGCCGAGTCCTTGGAACTGCTACCCTTCCCCACTTGCTAATTTGTATGCAGCGCGATACGCAGGATCCAACATGCTTTTCCTTGGAAACACCGATAGATTCAACAGCCTCCGCGAGCATCTCCTGCAGGTTATGTTTTCAATATCAGCTCGTGGAAGAAGTGATTAACGCGCAATGGCGAGATAACCTTTCTTGTAGATTGGAAGCTAAGTACCCATTAAATGGAAATAAGCCAAGTGGGTTGGTAAGGGTAAAACGAAATTGCAAGAGAAAGCTTTCTCTGTCCCCATCGACTGGGAGCAGCAGGGACCAGATTGGTAGGTAGGCAGGATGGCGTATCAACAAATTAAGTTCTAATTATCAATTGTACTCTCCTAATTCACATGCAGTGCGGTCCTGGGTCCTGCAGCAATCATTCATCACTGCAAAATTTTCAGAGAAGACCATGGCTTCCGGCAAGCTTTCCGGCGGATTGCCTCCAGAGCTTCTCCCATCTTGGATGGTAAAACGGTCCAGTTCCTTCTGTCACACAAAAGTCGAAGGCCCACGCTGCTTTTTAGGGTGCCGTCCCATTCGTCTGCTCCGTCAGAGAACTAGCTGTTGTTTGTCTGAGGTCGGGGCTCCCATAGCCATGCTAACGGTGATATTAACCATCTCAAGGTATTATTTGTCCTCGATAACTGAGTATCAGGAGTTGTTCTCTCGGCAAAAAAAAGGAGCGGCGGCTCTCTCTCCAGCTCCCGCGATCTAGGGCTTGCCCCGTCGCCGACCCTCCCTCTCCCCCTGGGCTTCTTGTTCCTCGACACTGCTTTGACGATCGAGCCTTCGCCTGCTTCATCTAGGACCCGTCCTTGTCAGCGGTGGTACTTGGCCTCGGATCTAGAGGTTGTGACGCTGGTGGTTAGGGCGGCGTGTCCTAGTGGTGCTTTGGCTCGTTGGGGTGGAGCGGAGAGTGAGCGACTTGCCCTAATCGTCACTCCCTACGACACTCGAGACCCCCCGCCCCCGTGCTTCTTCGCGGGTCTCCCTGTTTTTTCTTATTTTCTTTGCGGCAGGTTCTTCTGCTTCTCGCCGCTCGTCGACGTTGTTGTCGCTACCCATCAGCGTTGTTGTTCTCTCTGTTTGGGAGCTATGAGTCTTGGCTCTTGCTGTCCTCAATTTCTTATGTTCGGATTCACTACTAGGTCTATGGCTCTGCATGTGGCAGAAAGCACTAGTCTGTATATTTTTCATTTGCAGGTTTATCATCTCCGATCTATGCTCAGGTTGAAAGAATCTCTTATGAAAAGCTGCTTATGTCAGCCTAGTGGAAAAAAGATCAATACAGAAGCGTTCTATTATCATTCCAATATGAGTTTTAGGGATCGGATAGCCCTGCTCTTGGTTATATGTACTTTCAGAATCACTTTTTCTATGTGTAGATGTTATATCACTTTTGAGTAATGAAGATGTTCAGATTGCTAAAAAAAAAAGGAGTTGTTCTCGTGTATCATGCAGCCACAATACCGTTGATCCCAGCGTAAGTGTATTTGGTGGTACTCGTAAATGGTCTAGCTCAAAACAGAAGCAATGTACTGTTTTCTGAGCCCCGTGAAAACCCAAACTCAGACAAAGCAACATCATGTTTGCTTAGTTTCACTACTAAAAAAATAGAGCCTATCTTGATTGGTACTAACCACATATCCCCATTCATCCAGCTTAAAAATCTCTCTCTAGACATAGCTCATACATCCATAAGCTCCACCGGAAACAATCTTGCTAAGAGAATACTTGGGCAAATAGGATTGGGTAACAACATGGAGAATTTGATCAACAAACTTACCAAGCCCTATAACAAACCTCATGTATCTTGGCCTTGGGGGAAATTGTATTGTGTACATTATGCCTACAAATTCTTTATCAAGTCGGGATACTATTCACATTATGATAAATATTTTGGGCGTGTTAAATGTCTTGCAAAGGTTCACATTCTCCAATTCTTCAACACACTCTTCATGGGACCCACTTGCAACACAATGTTGTGGCTGCTGCTGTATTTCAAAACAAAAGCTTTTAGTCTCACATTGCTTGCTTTGGAGATTTCCCTCCTATTCATATATGGCTGCTAGTCTGTGATCGCTGGAAGAACGATCAAAGATCTTTCGCCTGAGGAGGAATTTGCGAGTGCACGCTTCACTCCTCTTGTTATTGTATCCTGGGAGGGTACCCGCCGTGGATTGCTACTGCACTGACGTTCTTCGTTGAGTAAGGCGGAAATACTCTTAAGTATAATGCATTTATGTACGCCTCAACAATATGGTATTTCTTCTTGTTTACATTTCGTCTGTTTATTACCACCATAGATCAACAATCTTAAGAGTATTTACTGTTTCTACGATGGTTAACAATATGGAAGGATTCAAAACTCCTTTCACACCGGTAACGCCGTCTGCGTCAAACAACCAAGTTGTTACTGTTTCGACAGTGTCGCAAACTCCTCTTCCTGATGTTTCTAAAATTGAAACGTTTGACGGTGTTCATTACAGACAATGGCAAGAAAAGGTTTTCACTGCATTAGAAGTATCAAATGTTGTATTTGCTTTATCCCAACTGAAACATGAATCTGATTATGTTGAATGGGAAAAAGGCAAATCGTATTTGTCGTCATGTTATTCTAAGTACTATTTCTAACCAACTGTTTGATGCATACTTCCCTGTTAAAATTGCTTCTGAAATATGGGAAAGTATAAACTAGAAATATGTTTTAGAAAAGGCTTCTACGCAGATGTTCACAGTTGCAAATTTTCTCAAAATTTCGCATGTCTGATGACAAAGATATAATCACTCAAATTCATGATTTTCATATTTTACTCGATGATTTAAAAATAAAAAGATAGATCTTCCTGAATCGTTTATCGTTGGTAGTTTAATTGAAAAACTTCCCAGTTCTTGGAAGAATTATAAGAACAATTTAAAACATAAACGAAAGACAATGTCTCTGGATGATGTGATCATACACATCTGAGTGGAAGATAAAAAATCATATAAGAGAAAAATATGATATGAATAAGGAACTACTTTCTTCTGCGGACTTTGTTCACACAGATGTCAAACAAAATAATAAATCTTCTGATCATGCTAAAAATCGTTGGAAGAAGAAAAAGGATAAAAGAAACAACCATAAAAACAAAGGCCGCAAAGACATAGATAAAAATAATATTTTTTGTTATGTATGTGGCAAACCTGATCATACTTCTCCTAAATGCATGCATAGGAAGAAAGAAATAATCCAGGATTCAAAGGAACCTTCAACCAATCTTGTTACTGAGGACGTGTTTGTGGCATTTGTCAGCATTGACAACATGAGATCATTCCACCAGAATGATTGGATCATTGACTCGGAGGCTAGTCACCACATCAGTGGCAACAGACATGCCTTCATGACTTTCACTGAAGTGAGACAGGAGGAACACCGGGTTGTCGTGGGAAACTCCACTGCTTCTCCTGTGATCGGAAAGGGCAATGTCATGATCAAGATGACTTCTGGAAAAATTCTACTGATCAAAGATGTGTTGTTTGTCCCAGATATTCGTATGAATTTAATTTCTGTCTCTCAACTTGTGAAGTTTGGGGTGAAAGTGTCCTTTGAATCAAACAAGGTCATTCTCTCCAAGTCTGGAGACTACATAGGCATGGGATACGACTCAAATGGCCTTTTTATGTTGAATGTACCAAACTCTGCTGACAATAAAATAAGTCCTTCTGCTTATATCGTTGATTCTTTTGATACACGACACAATAGATTAGGAAATGTCAATTTTAAATATTTACAACACATGAAATCTTTAGATTTACTAAAGGATATTAATGGTGTTGTTAATTTTAATAATAAATGTCAAATATGTGTTGAAACTAAATCTACCAAGAAACCGTGACCTCAAATTTCACATAGAAATTCTGAATTACTAGATTTAGTACACACCGATCTTGGAGATTTAAAAGGAAATATAGATAAAGGTGGAAAACATTTTTATATTATTTTTGTAGATGATTTCTCTCAATATACAAAATTATATTTAATATATTCTAAAGATGAAGCTTTTTGAATGTTTGTTAAATATAAAACAGAAGTAGAGAATCAACTTAATAAGAAAATAAGACTTCTTTGCTCAGATAGGGGTGGTAAATATGATTGTTTTCCATTTAATGAATTTTGTATAAATCATAATATTATACATGAATATACACCTCCATATTCACCTCAATCAAATGAAATTGCTGAATGTAAAAATAGAACTCTAAAGGAGATGATGGATTCTATTTTAATCAATTCAGGCGCACCCAACAACTTGTGGGGGGAAGCAATTTTTTCATCTTGTTTTCTTCAAAATTGCATCCCTAGTAGGAAGACAAATAAGACACCATATGAATTATGGAAAGAATATCCTCTTAATTTTAAATATCTCAAAGTGTGGGGGTGTCTAGCTAAAGTCCTACTAACTGGGCCTATGAAACGAAAATTGGGATCTAGAACTCCAGATGGTGTTTTTATAGGTTATGCTCAAAATAGTGCCACATATAGATTCTTAGTTATTAGAAGTAGCAACAATGTTGTAGAACCTAATACTATTGTTGAATCTAAAAATGCTATTTTTTTAGCATATCTTTCCTATGAAAACTCCCCTAGAAAATTTATCTAATCATTCAAATGAAATTTTAGAGAATATCCCAAGTACATCCAATTCTAATGATGTTTTAGAACCTGATGATATAGAACCTAGAAGATCCACTAGGATGAGGAAGGAAAAGAATCTTGGTAATGATATCTATTCCTTTATAGTGGACAATGACCCTCAATCTTATAATGATGTTATTAGTTCAACTGATTCCTCTTTATGAAAGGAAGCAATTAATAGTGAGATTGAATCTATATTATCTAATCATATATGGGAACTAGTGGAACTTCCACCAGGTATAAAACCCATAGGATGTAAATGGATATTTAAAAGAAAATTGAAAATAGATGAGACTATAGATAAATACAAATCTTGTTTGGTTGCCAAAGGATATAAACAACAAAAGGATATTGACTATTTTGATACATTTGCTCATGTAACTAGAATCTCTTCAATCAAAATTTTAATTGCTTTGGCATCTATTAAGAAATTAATTATACATCAAATGGATGTTCAAACTGCTTTCTTGAATGGAGATTTGGATGAAGAAATTTATATGGATCAACTTGAAGGTTATGTAATTCTGAGAATAGAACATATGGTATGTAGACTAATCAAATCTCTCTATGGCTTGAAACAAGCACCTAAATAGTGGCATGAGAAATTTGATAAGGTAATTGTATCATATGGATTCCATATAAATGAAGGAGACAAATGTATATATTCTAAATTCAATAACTAAGGTTGTGTTATTATATATCTCTATGTAGATGACATGCTTATTTTTGGCACTAATATTGATATTATAAATAGTACAAAAGACTTCTTGGCTTCTAATTTTGACATGAAAGAAATGGGTGAAGCAGATGTAATCTTAGGAATTAAACTCCTTAAACATGATGATTACATCATGCTATCCCAAGAACATTATGTTGAGAAAATTCTCAAAAGGTTTTCAATATTTGATTGTAAGCAAGTAAGTACACCTTTTAATTCTAATTGCCATCTTAAGAAAAATAAAAGTACTAGTGTTCAGCAAGTCAAATATGCACAAGTAATTGGAAGTCTGATGTACTTAATGAATTGCACTCATCCAGATCTAGCATGTGCAGTGGGGAGATTAAGTAGATATACTCAAAATCCTAACAAGGATCATTGGGATGCTCTACATAGGGTTTTAAGATACCTTAAAGGAACAATTAATCATGGATTGATTTTTTGTGGATCTCCAATAGTACTAGAAGGATTTTGTGATTCCAATTGGATTTTAGATTTAGATGAATTGAAATCTATAAGTGGCTACATCTTCACTATGGGTGGAGGTGTTTTGTCTTGGAAATCCTCCAAGCAAACATGTATAGCCCGTTCCACTATGGAATCTGAGTTTATTGCCTTAGAAAAGGCTGGAACTGAAGCCGGATGGCTGAGACATGTTCTAATGGATCTTCTCATTTGGGAGAAACCTTCTCCACCAGTGTTTATACACTGTGATAATCAAGCTGCCATAGCAAGAGCTAAAAACAAAGTTTATAATGGGAAGAGTAGGCATATTCGCCTACGTTACAATATTGTGAGGCAGCTTGTATGTGATGGCATAATCTCAATGGATTATGTTAAGTCAGAATTAAACTTGGTCGATCCTCTAACAAAGTCATTAAGTCAACGACTAGTGAGCGATACATTGAGGAGAATGAGATTATGCCCATACCAGAAGTCAAAGTGATGGAAACCCAACCTTCATGAACGGTGATCCCAGGAAGAAGGTTCAATGGGAAAAAGTAAGTCACTAGATGACTCAATGTGTAGTAATAAATGTATCTCATTCTTGTAATGTAAATAACAATTTGCAATGTTTTAGTTGAATATATTTCTTAATAGATTTCATAGCCATTGATGGTGGTGTATATTTTCAATGTATACTTGATGAAAGTCCAACTATATGAGTGTGAAGTGAGGCCACTCCTATTGAGATTCAGGTAGATCTCTAGAGCACTCACAAATTTCCCAGTAGGTGCATGACCTAAGGCACCAATCCGTAAGAAAGGTATTTGATTTTATGAATATCATGTGATTATTGTATCTCTAATTTGACAAGGGAGGAATTGGTTCAAGAACATATTTCCACCAATATTCTACATATTACATACATCTACTCTATGTTTTAGTTTAAAGAATTCAGTTCTACCAAAGCTTATGCATGTTATTTGTTTAAGTTCTTCCAGTTGTCAACTCAATTTTTAGTTTGGTTTTATTTTGAAATAGTGGGGGATTGTTGTGGCTTTTGCTGTATTTCAAAGCAAAAGCCTTTAGTCCCACATTGCTTACTTTGGAGACTTCCCTCCTATTCATATATGGCTGCTAGTCCATGCAATATTTGAGGAATAAAATAGGATGTGGGCTTTGCATGCACATGGTGGGGCAGCCCAAGTGGGTTTGAGCCGGTCCGGTCTGGAAACCATTTAATCAGGTGCGTCGGCACACATCGCATCCCACGTGCAGGGGGGGTGCAAATCCGGCCTCCCGGAACCCCTTGTGTGGGCGCGACCCCGACAAAGTTTTGCCATATGCTACACTTAGATTTTATCCACATGTGTCACATCTCTTAGCGATGTAGTTGTGTGGCAACCGCTGGCCGATGTCTCTTCGGTTGGCAACCACTTGCATCTGTTGGTCCATCTCTGTATTTCTATAAAACCAAACACCTTCCTTTATTTTTCATACGCACAACAGAAACACCAGATGCCATCTTTCCGTTCGCTGTTTTTCCACTGCCGCCAACTCCAGTGATCACTAGAAGAACGATCAAAGACCTTTCGCCTGAGGAGGGATTTGCGAGTGCACGCTTCACTCCTCTTGTTGTTGTATCCTGGGAGGGTACCCACCGTGGATTACTGCTGCACCGACGTTCATCATTGAGTAAGGCAGAAATACTCGTAAGGTCAGTGGATTTCTACATGCCTCAACAGTCTGGTATTTCTTCTTATTTACATTTTGTCTGTTTATTACCAACATAGATTAACACACAAGATGTTTTCGTAGACCTTTCTATGTTTGTCATGTAAAGAATATGAGGATAGCATGCAATTTTTTTAACTCTTCTTTCATCAAGAAATATGGAAAAATTTCCTTCAAATTCATAATTTATATAACAACATAAGGTTTGATCTTGCAAGGAAAATATAGTGAACCAAACATTCAATATGAATGTACTTTGGTTATTTCTTGTATAACATTTCAAATTGTGACTTTAGTATAGAGTGACGGTGAAATACCAATTACTAAGTATGATGCCTATAAGTTCTTTGGTACAGTATCAACATTCATCATTCACAAACCAAGATCATCTATTTTAGTGTGCTTGTGTTTAGTTGCTCCATGTTGAGAGGAATCATGTGCATGAGACAATGTATGTACAATGTCCTTAGGGGAAAGGAATTCTTTCAGTTGGTGACTCACAAATTTTCCACCTCCATCTCTTTATACATCTCGTATGAATGTATTGTGTTCTATATTTACCATTTAATAAAAGACATTGTAGAATTCCAAACTTCATATCCATGCATAAGAACACCCCAAGGTCGGGTAGACCATCAAAATAGAAAACCAAAAACAAAGAAGGGAAGGAAATTTCTAAATGAAAATATCAAAAAGTTTAGCTATGATCATGGAAAAGGCCCACTATACATGTATTCCAATAGGTAAATGTACATTGATCTACATACTTTACAAAGGTGAAAACCTATTTATACAAAATATATACATGTTAAAGGGTGTAACATAACATCGTGTACGTGGAATACACCCAAAAGTTGTGCTGTAAATATGTCATCCTATAAACCCCTACTTGGACTGAATTATATGATGATAACTCTTAACACCACCAATATATTATATCTGCACCTTTCTCTTAGTGAGACCTAGGGGAAGGAAACTCCTCACTTTCAACCCTTAAAATGGGTGTTGAGAACTTAAAAAGGTTGGAAAGAATGAGAGGGAAGGCAACATCTCCAAACACTACTACAAAACCTCCTTTAGTGTCGGTTATTTAAAGTCTTTAGTGTCGGTTTCTAAGCGACACCTATGTGGGCGACACTAAAAGTCCACCCATTAGGCGTCGGTTCCAAAACAGACGCCCAAACACTTCACGCGCCACCGAAAATGCGTCATCATGGGACTATAGGCGTCGGTTATTAGGTAAGAAACCGACGCCCAAACCCTTCGCGCCACAGAAAGGGTGCCATCTTGGTCACTATCAGTGTCGGTTATTTACAAATAACCGACGCCATATATCTTCGCGCCACACGAAATAGACGCCGGTTATTTGTAAAAAACCGACACTATATCATTATGTGTCGGTTATTTACAAATAACCGACGCCTATTGGTTTTTTTTTCTGTCAGTCTGCAGACCTACTGTGGCTGGTCGCAGGATGAGAAACCTGTTCAATTCAGTTATGAACTGCAGGTTTTACGACATCCATTGATATCAGCCGACAACAGGCCGCAAACCTACAAAATTAACAATAAAAATGTAGCACATGCATTTAGCAATGCAACCTGCAGTTCCATTTTATTTTCACACATTTATAAACATTCACACATGCTAGCAATTTGTAGTTCCATTCATTCACATTCACACATGTAGAAACATTCATATAGCAACCAACACTTTCATTCATTTTCACTCAGACACATGTAGAAACATCCAGACATGTAGAAACATTCACACATTTATTATAATTCAGAAATTCATTTACAAAGTATCATTGTTTAGTCATTATTCGCTATCAGGATCCCAATTATATTTTAAAGCCCCCACTAATTGTATGGTTGTTGCCCATTCTTCTCTTACTTCATTTAATTCTCCCATTGTATAGGAAACATTAACATTTGGTAAGTCCTTTCCTGTAATGGGGTCAGCTTTAAACACCTGTAAAGAGAATGATGTATATATATAATTAATGAGCTATAAATAAGATTCATATATTTCGATCATATTATCTAATGAGACTATATAATACTTGAGCAATACAATCGATGTCCATTGCGGCATATTTGACAAGCATGTGCATATATCGCATGACATAGTATCCACATGCCCATCTGTTGTCTTGTGTAGCACACTATAAATTCAAACATACAAAATATAAAAAAATACAACTAATTAAGCATTGTTCACATAAATAATATATACATATATTGCAGTCGGGAACTTACTTGCACGTTCTTCCAAATTATTGGCTGGTTCTTTTTTGTGGGGACCTTTCCTCCAGCCTTTTTGTACTCCTCAAAACCCCTACATGTTAATGTAACACAGAACATTGCAATTAAATAGTAATGTAATAACATATGTTAACGGATATGAAAAATGAAATATTTCTCACCGAAATATTGCCATTTTCATTATGTGTCCAAATCTTGTATTCAATTTACCCCCCTTAGGATCTAGATAATACACAGTGAACGTCTCGGGGGCAATAACCAATAACTCCCAATGCCTACCCCTAGAGGAAAAAAAGTTAAAAATTAATAACTCAAAATCCACAATAAAATGTAATTTTCTTAAGTCCAAATTATAATAAGCAAAGTAAACTTACTCTACATTGAATGGAGCCATTATCACCGTCTTCTTTTTTACAGCAAAATTTGAAAAAGACTCACAGCAGTATTGTTGAACTGATGTAGGGTCTTTAGCTACTAGACTAATCAAGGATGGAATCAAAAACCCTACATGTTCGAATCCAAAATCTACACATATGTTGTCTAAGTAGTTGCAAAATATGTATTAATTACGCATGCATTAATAAATAAGAAACCAGATCACCAGATCATACACAAGGTATATGGATGTATAAAGAATATCTCACCTTATCCATAGCTCTATCACATATGTATTTAGCCAATCATATCGAAACAACTCCAATATATCTTGTATAAATAGTTTTGTTTCGTATGACTGACCTGTAGAATCTGAATCAGAAGAAACAATTATAGGGGAGTTTATATCATGTTCCCCTAACCATACTGCCATACTCCTACAGTTAGGACCTAACGGGACAGGTAGGTCATGTGGAACCCAACTAGGTAATGCACGAGGTGGAAGTGGAGGCCTAGATGCTGTGGGTGTCTTCTTTTTAACCTGTATATATATATATAATTTCAGATCAACTGCCAGCATATTCACACACTAACAATTGAACGTAATGTAAATTTACCATACCTTATTAGTAAATAAGACATCCGCTTTTAGCCACAATATCACTCCGCCTAGTGTCTCACCAAGCGTTTCACAATCTGGGTGGGCATATGGCAGTGGAAGTTCCATAAATTGGGGGAATATATGTATCGGGCTCACCCGAATCCAACCAGCTGGTACTGGAGACCCGTGACACGTTTCCCCTAGTAGGGATGAGTAAGCCGACGCCTCTGCCACGACATATTCTTTACTTTTTAGACAGCATGGCTTCAACCCCTACAAATTTTTGTGTAAAGAATGTTATATACATATATACATATCATCTTTTTTTGAAACGACTACAATTTCATATATACGTATCATCTTGAATTAAAAAACTAGTTACTATGTCATAAAAATACTTACAGTGGATGTGCTAGGTGGTGGTTCTACAGGATTACTCCCAACCTCTGCAGTAGGAGTAGGAGTAGAGTCTGCAGTAGGTATTGTCTGGTAAGTGGCAGTCTGAGATGCCTGCCACTTTTTCATTGCTTCTTCGAGTTTCCTGTCAAATAGCTTATCCACCTATACATGGATAAAAGAAACGTCAAATTCTAATTTTTGAATTCTCTTTTACAGTAACATTATAAAGAAAGAATATGTTACCTCTTCTTGTGAAAGTCCCGCTTTTGGGACATGTTTGCGCTGGGATGAACCAAAAAAAGATTTGATGCCCACACCAGCGCCTGCAGCCCTAACACGTCCAGGATGCTCTGGGTTACCCAGAGCAACTATCAATTCATCCTTTGTTCCCTCAGGGATGAACTTTCCTTGTTTCCTCAGCTCGTGCAGCTCCCGCTAATCGCCAAAACAAAAATTTGTACTTAAGTAAACAACACAAATAATTAATATTTGAATGATTGATGTAAGAGTTGTATTTTATCATTTTTGCAGCCGCCTCAGCAGTTGCGGCCTTAGTTATTTCTCCCTTCTTATTTTGCCTCCCAGCTATCCAGACATCATGGCAAGGCATAGGTGTGCTACCTATGGTAGAGGACTCCTGAGTAGCAGCAGACTGAGTAGCAGTAGCCTCAGCCTGTAGTCTTTGGCGAACGCCTGCATACCCCTTTGGACCCATTCTGTGGTCATGCATATTCAGTGCATGCCTTGATCTTTGTGCCTCACTGAGGGCCTAGTTAGTATGCAAATTAATGATTTGGTTAGTAACACTAAATGTTAATCTTGAATAAGTGAATACAACATATATTAATTAATGAGATTGAGACTGATGCCTAATACCTTGAATTCATCAGTTTGTCTTGAAGCAACAAACACGTCCCATTCTTCTTTGTCCAGGAAGTTCCACTGTTCAGTGGCTGTCTTCTTCCTCTTGTCAGCTTCTTTTATGTATTCTCTGGTGAGATTTGTCCTATAGTTCCTTAGGACTCTCCCACAGCGTTGCATCACGCATTTACGATGCAACTTTTCATCCAATTCAAATATACTCTGCAAAATAGAATTGATATTAACTAGTATCCAAAAATTTAGTCATCTACAAAATAGAATTGCAAATTAATAATAACTCACACATAAATCCCTCCATATTAAAATTTTCTTCTCCTTAGAAACTTTATGCCAAGAATCTAAGAGACAACCGCAATGGATACGAGTAACAAACCCAAGATATGAAATAAATGAATTGCGATTCACACCACATGCATTTCCTGCATTATCGAAATCCACAACAAGTTTGGGTCCATTGCCCTTTTGCGCAATTAACTTCTTCATCATAGTGATGCCCCTTCTCTTGTCAACTTTTTGGTGTTGTTGATCAAGTGCCTCAAGTGCTTCAGATGGTACCTGTGCATCATCAACCTAAAATTTGACAAAATAATTCTCACTTACAAGATATAACTATAAATGGACATATAGATATAAATATATGATATATTTTTAAAACTTACATTGTGAGGCGGCGCATTGATGTCCTCACCCTCACGGTAGTCATCATCACGGTCATCAGGTGAATGGTCAGCCATCTGCAAATTCACATTCAAATTGTAAAGTTCGCATTGTAAAGTAGTAATTCAAAGTGTAAAGCTCACATTGTAAAGTTCACATTATTACAACAAAGTATATATCACAACAAAATTGTAAAGCTCTATGATCAAAGAGAAAACAAGTATATATTACAACTAGATTACGGTCTAGGGTTAACAAATACATGTGATGTCATTCTAATATATAATAAATGTACATGTACCACCTATCCCATCCTTGAACACCTAATCTCACTAGTAAGTGTATAATGTTTATTGGGTTTTCAAGAAAATTTCGGCAGCATTTCCCCGTTGTTCTCCAAGTACATTTGTACTTAGAGAACAAACGGGGAAATGCTGCCGAAATTTTCTTGAAAACCCAATACACATTATACACTTACATCCTAAGCGAGATTAGGTGTTCAACAACAGTCCCAAACCGGGGACTATCCAAGATTTACTCCTAATGAGTAAATCTTAGATAGGTTTCTAGGCCAACAAATACATGTGTTGTCATTCTTATATATAATAAATGTGTACCACCTATCCCATTCTTGACCACCTAATCTCACTAGTAAGTGTATAATGTGTATTGGGTTTTCGAGAAAATTTCGGCAGCATTTCCCTGCTGTTCTCTAAGTACATATGTACTTAGAGAACAAACGGGGAAATGCTACCGAAATTTTCTCAAAAACCCAATACACATTATACACTTACATCCTAAGTGAGATTAGGTGTTCAAGAACAGTCCCAAACCGGGGACTATCCAAGATTTACTCCTACTGAGTAAATCTTGGATGGGTTTCTAGGCCAACAAATACGTGTGCTGTCATTCTTATACCTACAATCCTAGTTTCATCATTCATATCCTAGTTCTTCAAGTTAGGTGATTAACATTGTCAATATACTCAAAAAGGAAACAAGTTACCAATTTCATAGTTAGGATGGTAGAGATACCCTAAGATCTAGAGATACCCTAAGATCTAGGCAATTTAGGGAAAAGTTCATCATTTACATTCCAAGCATGTCACATGTGTGCATTACAGTTCATCATTAAGCAAGAAGGGTGATTAGGATTCTCAATATACTCAACAATGAAACAAGTTAAACATGTGTGCATTACAGTTCATCATTTACATTCCAAGCATGTCACATGTGTGCATTATAGTTCATCATCAAGATATCTATAACTTACTTAAACATTCAATTATGAAGTAAATATACACTTAATTAATTCAGAATAGCATGACGCACAAAGTTGCAGTCAACATCATTATGCTTTGTTCTATCATGGACTATCAGATTGGTATAGCACATATGTATCAGTACATAATTAAATAAACACAATCAATAAATAACTTTAAAAAAATCCACTAGCTTGGTGAAATCAGTACATAAATAAACACAATCAGAATATTTTTCATGGCTTTTGGGGTGACTTGGTGAAATCATTGCATGTTTTGGGCATCCAATAGAAGAATCCAAACCCCAGCAGTAGCCTAAACGTGCCCTGGCGCCGCCCAAGCATCCGCCCAGAGGCCTAGCTAGGCAGGGCACCTGGGCTTGGGACCCTAGGCGTGCCCTGGCACCTGCTTAGGCGCCGCCTGGGTGAGTTCCAGGTCGGAGGCGGTAGAGAAAAGCAAGGCAGAGGAGAAAAGGGGGTGAAGCTTTTGTGGGTTACCTTGCAGGAAGCTGGCGGAGGAGAAAAGTTGCTTCTACCGGCGGGGGCGGCGGTGATGAGGAGAGCACCGTAGCTGCTTCTACCGGCGACGGCGACGAGAGGACAGTCAACGACCGGCGGCGACGAGAGGACAGCAGCAACGCGGCGGCAGCACCGAGCGGCGACGAGCAATAATCACCGGACGTAACTAAAATCGGGAATGAAATAGAGAAATGGGAAGAGTCACTCGTACTGGTGCTATTAAGTTGACCATAAGCGTCGGTTATTCAAAAAAACCGACAACAAAACCAACAGTGTCAGTTCTTTTCCAAAAACCGACACCTATACTATATTATAGTCGTCGGTTTTTAACTAAAAGACAACCGACACCTATTTCTGTCTCGTGAATAACCTTTAGTCGTCGGTTATTTATTTATGAACCGACGTTGTATGTCAAATTTTGGAGGCAATTTTTTTGGCTGGAATTTTTATTTTTGCGGTTGATTTTAGGTGTCGGTTTTTTATTAATTAACCGACACTTAATAAAAGCGGTACCCGTGTCTGGTCGACCTTCACAGATTGGATGTCAGTTTATGTTATAAACCGACACTATAGAGTTTAGGTGTCGGTTTATGTATACAACTGACACCTTGAAAAGTGACTTTATAAGCCATTTCTGTAGTAGTGAAAAGAGATAAAAAATATATAACATTAAACATATGCAAAATATATTTTATATGTTGAATTAAGAAGTTTTGTAGTAAACATCAACTTCTACAAAACAATTCTAGGCAAAATAGGCAGTATAATGTAAAATCAAGGCACATTGAAGCAGTAAAAGTAATAAGTGGAGCTGGTAGAACATTACAGAAGTAGAGCTAAACGACTTGATTACCTATTTTATTATGAATACCTAGGTAGTTGAGATGTACCACTCCAAATTATCAATTACTAACTATGAAGTCTCCTAGAACACCATAGAGGATCTTAGGAATAGGTCTCATAAATATCCCTCCACAACTTGGTTGGTGCAAAAGTAGGGGCTGATGGAGCTACAACCTAATTAAAACATCAAGCACGTATTGCATACTCAACTCAAAAAATTTGTCGTATCGCATACACAATACTACCTTATTATCAATACATCACACTTTTCTCAATCACATTGTCATAATTGCCATATATCAATAGAAGATATGACCTTGAACACACTCATATAAAAGGGTCCTTTTAGGGTGCTGAGAGGACTATACTTCACATTGATTCTTGGTAGAAGGTATATATTCAACATTATATTCCTCTAAGTACTTCCTTATGATCCCAATTTACTTCAAGAACAACCATTTTATGTCCTCGGATATGAACATTGAGGTTGTAATAGGACACACAACACTACATGAACATTGATTATGTAATAATTATACCAATTACTCATTTTTAATAGGGAAGTAAGGTAGAAATATTATGCCTTATAAAGATATATAAGCATTAGAGGTGATCAAAGAAAATTCATATCAAAAGGCACATACAATACCAAATTCCCCAATTCTGACCTTACAAAGGAAAAATCATGTTCAGATTCAAAGCCACTTTCAAATCAAGAATACCATACTATTGTGATTAGAAACCATAATGGAACGTTACATGGAAGAATTCTATCAATGTATTCAATATGAAAAAAGTAGTAAAAAGTCTAAAATTGGCAAATTAGTGTGATACATGTAGTTTTGGAAATGTTGATTAAATTTTTAGTAAAGGACTATGTTTTTATTTGTATAGAAATAAAATATAAATGAGGAGATACACCCAAACGTCCCAAACTTCTTTCCCAAGACCTTCGTTGAAAATTTGAGTAAAAGTTGTGTTTTTATTTGTATATAAGAAATAAAATATAAATAAGGAGATACACCCAAACATCCCATTGTTTATTCCAAACCCCCCGTACAGATGCCATGTTTATGTCACGTAACATGTAATTTGTGTGATTATAATGTTTTTATGTAGGACTTTCATCTCATAATTTTCAAATATAGGCTAAATCACTCACATTAAGTAAATATAATGTCTCCAACAAGAAGGCTTGAAACCCGAGCTCTGAAGCTTCACCAAATAACCTAAAAAGACCACTTATGCAAAATAACAACACCCACTAGGCCAAAGAAGGAGGAAACCAAATATTTTTTTTGAGAGAACAAGGTTTCCACCTTAAAACATGAATAATTTCGTTCAAGAAGGTTGAATACACAAGATATAGTAGAAAACATGAGAATAGAGGTACGAACTTACATGGATTTGTGCTAGAATCACTTAGGAGTTTGGTTTTTAAGATTGATATATAAGAAACTTGAAAAATCCTAACATGCACGAGTGCCTCCTCCAAGATTCCCCTAGTCTAGCCCCACTACATATTCAAAATAATCTAATAGAACCCTAGGGTCGAAGTTATCTCATATATATAGTTGGTTGTGAGAAAAATATATTCCTTCCTGGTCACTTTGACCACTCCCATTGACCTCCTACTATTTTAAATACCCTCTACAAACCTCAAAAACAAGCATAGGTCGGCCTCTTGAAAACTTTAATCCAAAGTTCAGTCAAAAAGGCTCCTTCTTAGCACACATCAACTCAGAGTAGGTCACTGCAACCCGGCTAGCGCACACATTGACTACATGGGTCAGTCATGGCCCGACTGATATGGACAGACAACAATCACATGAAGAAATGGATATGTGTTGGATTTTAGGGGAGACAGAGAAGATAGTAGAAACAAAAAAATTTCTTCTCCCGAACCCAGAATAAAGGAATCGCGTCAACGTCTATACAATAGGAAGGATGGCTTGTATAGGCGTCACTTGTCCCGAGGCTTTCTCGGCGATGTTACCTCGCGGCTTGCATGGTTTTCACCTCCGATCTTGGACGGTGTCTGTGCAGCTCCTGGTCTCATCGGGACTTTCGGGATTGACAGCTGTCCTCCGAGCAGCAGAAGTCTCCCGCCTCTATAGTAGTCCACACAGACCACCTGGAACTCCGATCTCCTTATCCCACAAGGAATCAGAAGGAGTCACACCCTCCTGTCAGCGTACTAGTCACCAACACACTCTCCTGCAACCAGTTGCCTTTGTACAATCATCTTTCCCTTGATGTGCCTCCCTTATCGGGTAGCACTTGCTCGGTCTCTCTCTCGGTTACCACAACCAGAGAGAACGACAACTTTGTAGAGCAATTGGTGTTCTAAGTTTTTGTTCCTGAGAAGCCCCCAATACCCCTATATATATAGGAGGATCATGGGACAGGGTTCTCTACCCCGGGAAAAGTAGGATTAAAGCAAGAGTAGAAGGGTTCAAGATTTTCCACAAAATAACTAATCTGCGCCAGCTGAACCGATTGGTTCACACCCTAAAATGATCGTTTCAGGCCCTAAGCCGATCGTTTGGGACCTGAGTCGATCGTCTGATGCTCTGAGCCGATCAGTTCATGCATGAGCTGATCAGTTTGTAGTCCTGATCCAACTCAAATTGACTTTCATATTTGTTTCCAACTAATCAAATATTAATCCTTGTCCAAATTGAATTTGTACAAGTGAAACAAATTGTATTTGCAAAATAGTCTTCTGACTTTCCAAACGATCTCGGTTGGTTACACGAATCGACCGATTCAACAATTGAGCAGATTGTTTCATGACACATGAGCCGATCGACTCACCACTTGAGCCGATCGGTTCATCAACCTGAGTTGATCAGTTCAACCCCGTGAGCCGATCGGTTGGAGCAGCAGACTGTGCAAATTAGTCAATTGCAGTTCCAATCAATCTGATACTCTAATCAATCGTTCCAACACCTTGAACACTATGATATTGAGCTATCAATTGTTTGAGTGTTTAATTAAACTACTAAACTCCTTTAGTAATCAATCTAAACATCATTTGTGGATAAAATCCTCTTCTAGGTTAAATACTATGTGTGTGACCCTGCAGGTCCATTTCACGTTGGCAGTGAAAGTTCATAACACTTATAACTTCACAAGCAAAGAGTGGTGCCTAGTCACACATCAGTGCTACCCAAGTGAAAAGGAAAGTTGGAGAACAAATTTCAATCCTATAATCCGTGAATGGTGTCACAGTGAGTGTATAATTCCTTTGTCACTGATATCCCGAATGAACTCAAAGCATGGAACAATCATCATGTCAACGTTCATTCACTTTCTTGATCTCAGAGTAGATTGGAGGAGATATGTATGACATCAATATCACATACTGATTCACACATGCGTGCATGTCTATCTCAATCCTACTCATCAAGTGGCCATGGATATCAAACTCCCTCAGGAGGAACAAATCCCATATCTATCACTCACCACTCAAAAGCCCCATGTGTCAAAGCCACCCAATCATCACCTTTATAACAACCCATGTTTCAAGACTGTGTTTGATGATGTCAAAGTGTACCCAACGACATGTGTTAAGTGTAGTGATTTCAGGTCAAAGAATCACACTCACCACCATCACTGTGAGAACTGACTATGACTACCATGTCAGGGTTCCATGTGTCAAACTCACAGTGGGTCTGTCCGGTACACTTGTTCTCTAACAAGTACCTATGTATTTGGTTTGATATCTCCATATCATGACTAACGAGATCCTGTCATCAACCAACACCACAATCTAGTCTTATGTGTCATTTTTTTCTATCTACCTTCCACAATGACATCCACTAGGGACATAATAAGAATGTACAAACTCTTAGCATTCATATGATCTCATCGTTCAGGTCCTCAACCTGAAAGCATATATCATTGAGTATTGTCATTCTCTAGACATTCAATCTATTCTATCATTATCTCATATGACTGAACCAGAAAGAATTGGAAGCTTGCCTTTGATGTTTATCAAATCAATCTCAACGTATCCCACCAATCATATCATGATTGGCTCTCAGGGCATACATACCAACAGACTCCCACTTGCACTGTGAGACAATCACCCTTGAATCATATTCTTAGTGATCTTCAAACATGTCCCACATGTTTGTTTACTCTAGTGCTTATGCTGTGAGTTATGGAAACACCTTGCCAAAGTCGGTATTAACTGCATGTCTCTCATCTCTTCACTGTACGTCACACATACGAGATGGAGTTGCCATAATATGCGATCTAGTATTCCTTTGCTAACCTTTAGCCACATTGCCTGACCAAGTGCTCCTAACTTGTCATCAATGACCGGAACTATAAGTTCATCTCTATGAAATCCCAGATCCATATAGTATCCACTGTTGTTCTTTAACACACAAATACTCATCATTTCCTTTTAAAACAACTTTATTGGAACATTTCCATTTATTAACAAACACTCACTTTTATATATCCCATATATATTTTGCGATTAATTTTCTGTCTTTTCCAGAAGTTCTTATCAGTGTAACTCTTTACAGTGAACCCTTCCTTATTTCCATATAACAAGTACTTCTCAAGTACTTATCAAGTTCTTATGGTATTCCAATAACCCTTACTAGAACTAGACAAACATCCACTCATCATGTCCCACATACGAATTATCAGGATGAGCATATCATATTGTCATGTCCTACATACAAGATGATAAATGCATTTCATTCTTGCCATGTCCATACATGTAAGATGATGGGATAATTACATACATGATAGATCCTTATCTATTTTAGTGTTCCCATTCTTCATAAGAATTGGACACTTGGCCTTGGGATACTAACTCCATGTAACATGGACAAGTTTTTCTCCCACTGAATCTGTGTATACTGAACCCTTCATTATAGATTTCCAATGTATGCTTTCTCTTTTTAGGTCAAGAGGTTTTCGAGAACTATCTCTATAGATCTCTATTCCTATCACATAGGAAATGGCTCTATCTTCCCTAAAGATAATTTCCACTTTGGATTTCCATTCTAGAACATTTCCATTTCACATCAACATGTGGAATGTGAATACACTCCCACTAAATCACAAATCTCTCTTTATCTTTGACATGTCAGTCAAACCCTTTGACTATATCATCAAAGTAAAGATCCAACTCTGAGTTGCTTGTACTTAATCAATCACATTGATCAGTCCATTGTAACTTATAGACTTCATTTGCATTAATAGATTCATAAACCTTATAGGTTGTGTCACATACACATCCTTGTCTTATTCCTCATAGGAATGCAGTTTTAGTATCCATATACCAAATCTCTTAGTCATTAAGTTGCAATCAACAAGCATTATCCTTCTCAAAATGTTATCCATGTGTCTTAATGCTTAAGACTTATTCGCACTTATGGATTTCATCCCAATGGGTGCTACCATCAAGGTAATACCTTATGGTTCACATGGAAGTCATTTAGGATGTAATGGTCATAAACCATAACTCAAATCCGGTTCCTCATATTCATCTAGATAGTTGACTCATCACATGATCAACTCATCACATAGATAATTGGGGTGTATCTATCAAGGATATAATGTCAAGGATATAAGAACTCACAACTCTTTGTGATTCTTAATGTCCTTTATTAGTGTGGGGTATTCTTTATTTAAGAAGAAATTAGTTATATGATAATCATCCTCTAACTCCTTCGAGTATGACTCCTTTTGATTTAGACATCACCATGCCTTAATCATGAGTTTACTATGATACACTATCATAATTACTCACAAGGTTCTCAAAACATTTAGTCCAAGTATTTCATTCATATATCTCATCAAGAATTAACACTTTACCAAATTCGTACTTCATCTATGATATTCTTGAACACTTCAAGATATTCATATTGGTATTTTTCTAAACACCGTTTGAAGTATTAGCATTAACTCTAATAGGTACATCACATGTATTATACCTAATAGGATAATCATTCTCCCACTACCACTAGTGAAGATTGATTAATTCTAAGAGATTCATGTCTCTTACTGGTTCTCTAACCAAAAGAGTCTAGATTTATCAATCATATGGAAACTAGAAATGAATTTCTCAGGATTTATGCTAATTTGATTGTTTGAGTTTATCAATAACTTTTAGGTATCATTTTATCTTATGCATACCAAGTACCGCAAGATAAACAAGGCATTGCCATAAAGATCATATCTTTGAAATTGAAACATCAACATTATTAATTTCTATCATTGTCATACAATATGCAAAACATAATATGTTTCTATCCATTGGAAAATATGAAATAGCAGTTCATAACTCTATTACATGCCTTTAAGGCTGAAAATAAACTAAAGTACTCCTATCTATGGCGACAACATTTTACCCCATTTATTGAGTGCTTTACACACTATATCTTGGTATCATATACCTCAAAAAGTGTTACAAGTTTATTTCATGACACCTTCAGGTGGAGACGTCTGTCACCTCCTTCTTCTTTAGTTATTCCAAATATAGTGGACAATTCCTTTTCCAATGTCCTGACTTTTGACAATGGTGGCAATTGCCTCTCTTGGCCACGCCTCCCTTGGCCTTGAGAGTTGAAGTCGACTTGGGCTGCTGGTTAGCATCAGAACCTTTCTTAGCTTGCCCTTGCCCTTACGCTTGGACTTGCCTTTCTTATTGCTGATCATAATCATAGACTTCAGATTGTCCTTCTTCATCTGTTCCTCGACTGTCCTCAACATGCCCAACAACTCTGTCAACAGCTTGTCAAAGTTGTTCATGTTGTAGTTCATCACAAACTGACTGTAGGATTCTGGCAACGATTGCAGTATCACGTCAGTAGCCAACTCTTGGCTCAGGAGAAATCTCAGTCTTATCAGGTTCTCCACATACCCAATCATCTTGAGCTTGTGAGGACCAATTGGATCTCCTTCTGTCATGACACACTTGAATAGTGCCCTGGAGACTTCATATCTCTCTTATCGTGCTTGATCTTCATACATGTTCTTGAGATGTTGAATCATCTCAATGACACCCATGTTCTCATGTTGTCTCTGCAACTCGTGGTTCATGGAGTATAAGATCAAGCACTTTGCATCAATGGCATCATCAAAATACTTCTTATAAGCATCCCTTTCTGCCTTTGGTGCGGTAGGAGCAGGTTCCTCTGGAATTGGAGTACTTAGGATATAGAGCTTTCACTCTTGAATGAGAACAATTCTCAATGTCCTAAACCAGTCGTGGAAGTTATTCCCATTCATCTTGTCCTTTTTAAGCACCGATCACAATGAAAAGTGATTGTTGTTTGTTGTCATTTGAACTATAAAAGAAAATATATGCAATTTAGTCTAAAACTCAATTTTGACTTATTTGATTGATTTGAAAGGTTGACGATATAATTAGGAATTTAATTAATTATCGCTCCTACTATTTTTTTTTAAATTGATAGCCCTCACCATCAATTTGGAAGATTGTAGCATATACCCTTCTAGTGGGTCGAGATCCTGAAATCCTCTAAGTCATGGACCAACTAGGGCTGTCACCCACAACTTAGATCTTCTAGGTAGGCAACTCTTGCCAATTGCATCATATCAACTCTTGAAGGATGTCATATGCAACTCCTTACCATGATCACCTCCATGCCTCAAGGTGCTAGATCCTATCTAGGTCACCTTGTTAAGTCTGACCCAAAGCCAACATGATGAATATGCACCCTGCTAGAGCAGACCCACATATCCATCCTTCATGCTTCCACGAGATAGACGGTGCACCACGCTAGGGCGTGCCCACACTTGGACGATCAAGCTTTTCATGTGTGTCTCATTTGGAAAGAATCTAAAACTTTAATATTTAATGAGGGATTTGGTTTTATAGGTACATATACATATCCAATCACCACAACATATAGTACGTATCATATACATGCTATATCCCACATAAAACATGCAAAATGATAAAAGCGATGATTATGGCCATCCTAATGTGATTCCTTGAGCCAAGAGGAATCACGATCATCTAGGTCTACATCACATGCAACCTGTCCATGATGAAGTGCTATAGCCATTCGAGTTGATCAACTCATCACATGAATGACCTGCTCACCCTGGCCAGTCGTCTGGGTGCCACCAGCCGATCGGTTGGCTCCTCCAACTGATCGGTTCGCCTAGTCATCATGCATCTCTTCATGGTTGCCACTCGATCGTCTCACTCCTCAAACCGGTAAACAACCGATCAGTTCAGTCCTTGAACCGATCGTCTGGAATGCCAATCGATCGGTTCACTCCTTGAACTGATCGTTTCACTCGTCGTCAGGTTGTCCGCCGTTCTTTGACATAATATGAAATAAAAGTTCTATTTACATTTGAATTGAGAAACCCTGAGTTACATTCGAGGGGATCAAAGGTAGGAAAGAAATCTCGAGTTATCTCGAGTTACATCAAGAATAAGAGATAGAGAATTGGTGCACAGACCGAGATGCAAGCAACCACATACAACCAAACACACATACATAGGGTTTATTGGCCATAACCATGCTATACTTCTACCACAAAACTCATTTAAGGGCGACACGTATCGACTGCATTCATATTACATATCATATATGTATATAGGGATTTGTGGATTTAGGATTGGACATGCATAAAGCCAATTTTATTCGCATCATATGCAATAAATAAAGGCGACAAACCAAATTCGATCATATCGATAATCCTAAAGTATAGAGTAGTTGATGTGGCTTTGATACCACTATTAGATTTTAGGGGAGACAGAGAAGGCAGCAGAAACAAAAAAATTTCTTCTCCCGAACCCAGAATAAAGGAATTGCGTCAACGTCTATACAATAGGAAGGATGGTTTGTATAGGCGTACCTTGTCCCGAGGCTTGATCGACGACGTTATCTCATGGCTTGCGTGGTCTTCACCTCCGGTCTTGGACGGCGTCTGTGCAGCTCCTGGTCTCACCAGGACTGTCAAGATTGACAGTTGTCCTCCGAGCGGCAGAAGTCTCCCGCCTCTGTAGTAGTCCACACAGACCACCTGGAACTCTGATCTCCTTGTCCCACAAGGAATCGGAAGGAGTTACACCCTCCTATCAGTGCACTAGTCACCGACACACTCTCCTACAACCACTTGCCTTTCTGTAGTTGTCTTTCCCTTGTTGTGCCTTCCTTATCGGGTAGCACTTGCTCGGGCTCTCTCTCGGTTACCACAACCAGAGAGAACGACAACTTTGCTAAGCAACTGGTGTTCTGAGTTGTTGTTCCTGAGAATCCCCCAATACCCCTATATATAGGAGGATCATGGGATAGGGTTCTCTACCCTGGGAAATGCGGGATTAAAGCAGGAGTAGAAGGGTTCGAGATTGTCCACAAAACAACCAATCTTCGCCAGCTGAACCGATCGATTCACACCCTGAAATGATCGTTTCGGGCCTTGAGCCGATCATTTGGACCTGAGCCGAGCGTCTAGTGCTCTGAGCCGATCGGTTTGTGGTCCTAATCCAACTCAAATTGACTTTCATATTTGTTTCCAACTAATCAAATATTAATCCTGGTCCAAATCGAATTTGTACAAGTGAAACAAATTGTATTTGCAAAATAGGCTTCTGACTTTCCAAACGATCTCGGTTGGTCACACAAATCGACCGGTTCAAAAATTGAGCAGATCATTTCATGACACATGAGCCGATCGACTCACCACTTGAGCCAATCGGTTCATCAACCTAAACCGATCGGTTCAACCTTGTGAGCTGATTGGTTGGAGCAGCAGACTGTGCAAATCAGTCAATTGCAGTTCCAATCAATCTGATACTCTAATCAATTGGTCCAACACCTTGAACACTATGATATTAAGCTATAAATTGATTGAGTGTTTAATTTAACTACTAAACTCCTTTAGTAATCAATCTAAACATCGTTTGTGGATACAATCGTCTTCCAGGTTAAATCCTATGTGTGTGACCCTACAGGTCCATTTCACGTTGGCAGTGAAAGTTCATAACGCTTATAACTTCACAAGAAAAGAGCGGTGCCTAGTCACACATCAGTGCTACCCAAGTGAAAAGAAAAGTTGGAGAACAACTTTCAATCCTACAATCCGTGAATGGTGTTATAGTGAGTGTATAATTCCTTTGTCACTGATATCTCAAATGAACTCAAGGCATGAAACAATCATCCTGTCAACGTTCATTCACTTTCTTGATCTTAGAGTAGATTGGAGGAGATATGTATGACATCAATATCACATACTGATTCATACATGCGTGCACTCCTATCTCAATCCTACTCATCAAGTGGCCATGGATATCAAACTCCCTCAGGAGGGACAAATCCCATATCTATCACTCACCACTCAAAAGCCCCATGTGTCAAAGCCACCCAATCATCACCTTTATAACAACCCATATTTCAGGACTGCGTTTGATGATGTCAAAGTGTACCCAATGACATGTGTTGAGTGTAGTGATTTCAGGTCAAAGAATCACACTCACCACCATCACTGTGAGAACTGACTGTGACTACCATGTCATGGTTCCATGTGTCAAACTCACGGTGGGTCTGTCCGGTACACTTGTTCTCTAACAAGTACCTATGTATTTGGTTTGATATCTCCATATCATAACTAACGAGATTCTGTCAGCAACCAACACCACAATCTAGTCTTATGTGTCATTGATGTCTATCTACCTTACACAATGACATCTGACTAGGGACATAATAAGAATGTACAAACTCTTAGCATTCATATGATCTCATCGTTCAGGTCCTCAACTTGAAAGCATACATCATTGAGTATTGTCATTCTCTAGACATTCAATCTATTCTATCATTATCTCATATGACTGAACCAGAAAGAATTGGAAGCTTGCCTTTGATGTTTATTAAATCAATCTCAACGTATCCCACCAATCATCCCATGATTGGCTCTTAGGGCATGCATACCAACAATGTGCTCTACCCATCCCACTTCAACCCACCCAAAGTGGTTGAAATGGCCAATTTTGATCATTATCCATGACCTTGGATTGGTCTACCTTGCATTTATCGATGCAACCTATAAGGCTAGCTTTATTTAAGTTTGAAATTTTAAAAAAAATTTCCAACCTAATTTAAGTAGTAGCTTCTTCTCGCTATTTGAAATTTACATATTTATTATAATACAACATGATTTTTATTTAATTTTAGCCAATTCTTTCCACAACAAATCTAGTAAATCATATAATTCAGACAACCTAGTTGTAATCATAGAAAACAAAGGTTTGAGCCTCACACATATATAATATGAAGATCACTTTTATCCTTAAAAACAAATAACCAGAAATACCTAGTACAATCATCAGCAAGATGCACATAATAAAGAAAATTTTGATGAGAACAAAAACCTTTTCCCAATGTCACATTGAATGACATAAAATGGTCATAGTGACCTTATGTGTTGGTAAATAGTAGGTAACATCATGTTGCTACTAAGTTCATAGGTATTACAAATATCACTATATTGGGACAAACATGAAATGAATTTGTCTTTGATTAGCTGTGGAATGCCTCTTTTATATGGGAGGTCAAAATGCTTCGGCATGGGCTTCATTATAAAAATAAGAGAAGAATATTTTTTCTTTGGCAGTTTTCACTAGATACATTCTATCATCTTACATCACATGTGTTAAGGTATTGTGTGTCTCATAGTTCTTTACATACACTATGCCATCAATAAAAAATATAGAATGGAAGCATAGAGTTCATCTTAGATACTAAGTGTAGGTATCTTCCAATTAAGGGTAGAAAAATTTCTTTTATGAGGAATAAGAGAAGAATCATTAATAATGCCATCTCTAGTGTGTATGATAGGTTCCCAACACTAATATCCTTTACAAGCACATACTTTGTAGAGTGTACCTGAGGTTTGTAGAATATGATCAATGGTTTTTGAGTCAACTTGCCACTCAATGAGATTGAACTCATTCTTTCCTAGTGCTACTAGAGTGGAAATAGTATCCTCATTTAGAACTTGTGGTGTGTTGAGACTTTGGTAGGAGTTGTTTAACCTAATACAATATTTTAAGGAAATATGACCTCTCTTATCACATAGTTGACACACTATGTTAGGTATAATTCCATTGTCCTTAGAATAGTTTGAAGTACCATGAATACCCTATAAGAAACACCACCTGTGAACTAAAATAATTATATTTTTGTATAGGAACACTCCTTATAATGCCTTGAATATGTATTTTTTATTAATCACACAATCTCAGTTGATGGATCTTTCTCTTCCATTGAAGTCATAATAAAAATAGTAGCATTTGATCCAATCTTTTTTTTTGTAATAACAATAGAGTGACCAGAATTAGTCATGTGTGCCTTCATTCTTAAGAATTGTTTTAGAGACACAAGATCATCATATGGTGGCATTGGGGTGGGGATTATCTTTGAAATCACAATTCCTTCATAATTTGAATTTCAAGTCCATATAGGAGAGTGAATACTTGTCTATTAATTTTTAACAACATATCCAACAACATTAATTTGATCACATATGATTATAAACTTATGAAGATAATTAATAAGAAATTCAATCCCTTTTTGACAAGTTCTCGTCTATGATTTCAACTCCAATTGGATGAATTGAGAGAATATAGACATTTTTTGATAGAGTGTAGTCCATAACTCTGACGATGTCTTACATCTAATGATATCTCCTGTGACATATTCTATAAGGGAACTTGAGACTCAACCTATATGAAGCATGTGTATTAGCATATGTGTTTTGTTCTTGGGATTTACAAGAGGAATCCCCCAATAATCTGTTGCGATCATTGCCAATTTATCCTCATTTCTACACATGACCCCTTCCATGTAGCATGCTTTAGTTACCGTCAACACTTGTGACTCCAACAACAAGAAGTTGTTCAATTTCAATTTCATAAAAATGAAACTACAAATAATCATGCTCTGATACCAAATGTTACGACCCCACCTCCCGATAACCCCCAATTAAGGGAGACCGAGAGGTCAAAACCGCACCCATGACTTCCGGATCAAAGGTTCGGCAATTAACCAAGAATAATTATCAAATTTTAACATACTTTACTGAAAGTTGTAAGAAAATAAAATTTTACATACCTGTTTGAAAACTTGGATCTCTAAACTTCTATCCACTTAAGGATTCTACTCTAACTAATCCTCCTTGTATTTTACTTCATGTATTTCACAATATGACGATTTACTGTTTGTCCTTTTGACTTGTACCTAAAACACCGACAAACAAAACGTCAGTCAGCCGAAGCTGGTATGTGGGGGAAACAATAATCATGTAAATACGTTAACAATGTAATCATTCAATTAATCATTTAACAACCAATATTACGTTTTAAATATAACTCCACGATCCAAGGGTACCCTATCCTCTGTGTTGTCCCCATTAAACCCCTCATGATCCACCTATAAGTGAACCGATTTCTAGGGTTGAGTCACATAGAACTACTCATAGGTAGACCACTCCTTAACTTGGGCTACACTAAAGAGTCTCATGGCACTACACGTAGGTAGCCCAGTTTCTAACTCACGGTAACCTAGACCTTGCTCTAGGATTACCCCTTTTTTAGCCTTTTCAAAGTAACAGAGGTGGACCCGGATCTAGCCAGTTATATATGCACATTTATAGTGATAATCATAGTCACTTTATAGTTGCATGAAATAAATAAACATCCAACAGTTTAGTTGCATTCAATGCGATTAAACATCCGGGAATCCATCGAGAAACTAAAGCGGTTATTCATGATTAACCACATACCTGATTTGATGAGTCATGAAGATTATTCAACATATACTTCATGTTTATACAATCATGCCAATCAACAGATCCAAGCAAGTTTTGTAACGCCTGGGCCCACTACCCAAGGCACTAGTAGAGTTTCAGGAATGACGACTGGCCCCACAGACCACCACTAGCCTTAACTGTGCACTTTTGTCCTCACTGAGGCGCATGCCAGGATCAACTTCCTGACAGGTCACCCATCCCAGTACTACTCCAAGCTGAGCACACTTAACTATGGAGTTCTTTAGTGATGGGCTCCCGGAAAAGGAGGTGCACCTTGGTGATATGGGTAGTCCAATCATTCCTTATGAGATCTTTTTATCCGAGGCCTCAAATCCTGGGATGTTACAATCTCCCCCACTTGGACTCTTGACGTCCTCGTCAAGGCTCAACTATATGGCCTCATAATCCGTCCCCGACCATTTCAGTGCAGACCCACAATGGCCCATGGACACCCCGCTCCCGATCACGGAATACCAGCGCAAGGGCGGCTCCATCTCGTCTCTACGGATAGCCCTTTCCAACTTTCCTGGATCGCACGACTCAAGACTGGCATGCCACATGCCCATGTGGGCCCCACCTACTGGAGGGGTTATGGCTCTGATACCATTTGTAACGCCTGGGCCCACTGCCCAAGGCACTAGCAGAGTTTCAGGAATGACGACTGGCCCCACAGACCACCACTAGCCTTAACTGCGCACTTTTGTCCTCACTGACACGCATGCCATGATCAACTTCCCAACAGGTCACCCATCCCAGTACTACTCCAAGCTGAGCACGCTTAACTATGGAGTTCTTTAGTGATGGGCTCCCAGAAAAGGAGGTGCACCTTGGTGATATGGGTAGTCCAATCATTCCTTATGAGATCTTTTTATCCAAGACCTCAAATCCTGGGATGTTACAGGGGCGGTGGTAGATTCATTAGAAGCCTTCAAAGGAGAACATGACACGACAAAAATAAATCATATGAAGAAAAGATAGAAAGATATGGATTAAGTGTCCACTTTGAGAGACATATAACATAGGAGAATACATTGGAAACATATGCATATTTTGCGGTGATGATGTCAAGCGACATATCTTATCTCCAAGAACCATAACAGGAGAGAATAACAATCAATTGTTGAAATATCCATAGTTTTATGATGTGATTGACTCCATAAAGAGGGGATATTTAAAGGTTGGGATGAGATCCAAGAAGAATAAAATATGGCTTGTACGATTCATGATATGAGAAGACCAAACCCTAGGCCAAAACCATTTTAGGATCACCAAATATCTCATATGCGCTCAGATCACATGATATGCAAGGAGCAAGTGATACTTGAATTTGAGAGTTCCATGCTCTAGTTATAGTGTTGTGTTGGTTGTATTTGTAAGTTGTATACTTAAATTTTATTGCATTAGGCTTTTGAATGTGGACCAATTCTAAAAGAAATACATGTAAAACCAACACTTGAGGAGGATGGGATATATACAATGAAGATGCATGATACTTCCAATTTATCTATATTCTAAGTTTTGTGACATATTGTTTCCTTAATCTTAAAGATTGGGTTGGGATAAGATGGTTTTCCATGAAATAACTACTTTTCTCTAAGAATACATATGGCCAAACCCACCCCAAAAATACCTTATAACAAGCTATTATCTAAACGAGAATCATGGGAAGGGATGTGAGGAGAACTTCTATATGTTTGCATGTTTTCTAGTCATAACCATATGCACACACCATGCCTTGGTTGCAAATCTTATATTTACGAAATTATGATGCCACCACACACCATGTCCCAACTGCAACTTAGGGGTTTGAGTCAATACTTTTTCTCTATAGGGTGCTATCATGTATTACTAATTGCCATACATAAAGTTGTTTCTAAAATGTGATGCATTATCTATTTAGTCATTTGGATAGAATATTGAACTCCCTCTAGGTGAGAATTCCCTGAGGGATAGATTTCATTAAAATTATAAAAAGGACTAGATCACACTTGTGGACCTACATTACATAGTACCATTAATGATGTCATATTGTAGGAAAGGATGAAGCATATATATACCAAGGAAAAAGTTAACTTGATTTCTTTTTATTATTTAAGCATCATATTAATATTAAATACCTAAATAACACTTTATTAAGATATAAATCTTAATTTGAAGGAAAATTTCTTTTAAAGAAAGCACTCCTTGTTTCTAATTAAATTGTTTTTCTCACATATGATTAATATCCCCTTGAAAAATATGGTATCCATTGACAGTTTTAAAATTTTGTGAGTAATGGTCAAATATCATCTTACATGAACTTGTAAATAGGTATTTTTCTCTACTATCAGTACATACATATATATATATGTATATATGTATATGTACATATATATATATATATATATATATATATATATATATATATATATATATGGGTATATCTTCGCTACCCGTGCGGGTAACTAAGATTCGCTACCCGTGCATCAATTTTGTAATGGGATGACACATATATGTAATGAGACAATCACATTTGTAATTAGACAACCGAAATTGTAATACAAAAACTCGTTTTGTATTACAGCGTTGTTACAGTAATAAATATATATTTATTACTGTAACAGCGTTGTAATACAAAAAAAGTCTTTGTATTACAATTTCGGTCGTCTCATTACAAATTTGGATTGTCTCATTACAAATGCATACCTTCCCATTACAAAACTGATGCACGGGTAGCGAAGATATACCCTATATATATATATATATACACACACACACACACACGTATGAAAACAATAAAGATGGTACATGTGATTATTTTGAAGAACTTGGATGGTAAAACATTGTAGATGGTAGTTTAACAATGTGTTTTGTGACTTTCTTCATGTGTAGCTTGTGTATCTAGTTTCATTATTAAATTGTAACTTTTCATTTTTTTTTTCATGAATCTCCATGTAACTTTTATCCATGCATGGCATGAAATGTAATTATATTACAAGGTTATTGGTCGTAATAACATCATAAGTTATCTTACATTTATAACATTTTCCATATAAGTTATTAGGATTATAATTTGGTGTATCATTTCATGATTAGTTTACTCTTCCCAATGAAAATATTGGACTAGTATTCGTAAATTTGGTTTAATGATTTAATATTAGCATTAGCATGCCAAAATAACTTTTACAAAGATCTCTTATAGTGATGCTATGTAGGTTGCCCCCAAACACCACAAATACTAAGATAAAATAACCATAGTTTATGCTAAAGAAGACACAATAAAGAAACATAAAGAACAACCTCAAATGGTAGAAAAATCATTGTTTAAATTATACAATTGAATAATAAATTGAAACGATTAAATAAATGCCTTCCTAGAGACCTGAGCTACAAATTAGGCTGCCAATATTTTTTGTATGGCAACGCCCAATGATCTAAATACAAAATCTAAAGAAGTAGATTATGGCATCATCACATTCCTATTTATGATATGTTGTATGTGTTGTAGGAGTAAGATTGAGTCATTAGAAAGAACACTAAAGACAAAAAGGGAATAAAATGATGATGGTTTACTTCACACGCAACCCCATGTTTACAAACTTTATGTGTGGATCAAAAGTTGTCCGGCCTGCCTTGAAGTTATTTGAAATATTCTATCAATGGAGAGATACAAGTTAGATCAACACAAGTGTATACTCCATCAGTACAAACAAATAATAAAATATCAGTTGGTCTTTGTGCGTAAAGACCATTATGACATGTCCCTAGAAAGACAAATGGAGCTTCTCTCAAAGATTTTAACCCAACAAGAGAAATATGGCCAAAGAGGCATCTCAAACAACATTGTAGAGGAACTTAAAGCCTGGGCGGATGCGACAGTGCACTACATGATCTTCAAAAGAATCAGGATTTGTAGAATGACAAAGAGGGAAACACTCATTTCCTGGATATAGATGGATCATCAATCGCTATGTAAATGGTACGATACTCAATTGGCGTCATACATAATCCAAGACTATTAATAGGAATGAAAAGAAGAAAGTCTTGTGAATAGTCTGTCTGTAGGAAAGCTAGTATAACAATTTGTCGTTGAAACAATTTTAAATTGCTAGAAGACCATGTTGTAGTAGGCATATTCTAGATTGATTGTGTCTTGGGGGAGGTAGAAATATCATATGAAAACTTGGACCAATAGAAGGATGGTAGAAGCTCACAAAGGGAAGCATAAGCAGTGTCACAAATGTCAGCAACTGGAATAGAACCCACCTTACTAAGAATATGGTTTTGAAGCTTTTTGGTGTGAACTTGTGAATCCACATAGGCATATCTTCTCACATCCTGGTCAATTGTGACCCCCCAAGATACATAGAAAGTGTGGCAAGAGGCCATTATCAATCACCAAAACCTTGACCTTCACCAACAACAGTGCATGAAAGGCATCGATGGAGTCCACAATCAAAGCCTTCAAAGGCTTAAGAAACAAATTCAGGTGGTGTTGTTCAGAGACAAAACAACAACTTTAGCATTCCAACACATGACATAAGGAGGAGAAGTTCACTTTTTAGGTCATTAAATGAGGCAAGGAGGCACATCATAGTTAGATATTTGGCCACATGCTTCCTCAATAAATCCAAAGAAAAACTAGGATCAATGGAAATTGGGCCACCAATAAGCTTCACACCCTACATAGGTTGAGAAACGTTAGGAGGAAATAAGCCACAATGTGGATCTCTTCTAGGGTCTTCAGTAGGTTAAAAGATTTATGTTTTTCTTATATTGATATGAAGTCCAAAATATGGGCCCAATTCTTGTAAGAGATATAAGGTTATAGACACTTCAACGGTATCCTCGATGAGAGTGACATCATCTAGGTAGAAAGATAATAAGTCAAGGTTGCATGTCTCCTTTAATTGTAAGATCTAGGGATGAAGATCCATTGAGAAAAGAGATGGCCCAAGTGGGTCACCTTGTTGGACAGTAGTGGAGGAAAACATAGACTCACCCTTATCCAAGTGAAGATGAGCAGGTAAAGAATAGTAGAAATTAATAGCAAAAATTAACTAAATGTCCAAGCTTGGCAGTGGATATGAACCTCATGAAAAATGTTAGACACAATCATATTGAAGACGTTGGAGAAGTCCACAAGAGCCAATATGTGTGTATGAACATGTCTCATTTCATAGACGAGGTGTGTAACAACATGCAAAAGGGATTCAACGCCCCCAAAAATACCAACACCAAATTGGTTATCCGGGGATAAGAGATAATGTCTTGTATATCTCCTTTTGCCTTGACCTTAGAAATGATACGATGCCAACTGATCCCAAATGCTATGGGACGAATTCTATTTTTAGGCTTAAGAAGAGGTATCAAGAAAGCACTAACAATATAAGGTGCCAAACAGATAGGACAATGTCCAGCCTACTAAATATTTACAACAACATATACAAAATTCAATGACGTCATTCACTACAGCAGTCGCACCCTGCATGGCATCAAGAAGATGTTGTACATGATGGCCATCATGTGCACAACCCGTGCCTTTATGAAATGACAAAATATCATCTTCAACCATACTACGAGAAGCAACAATTATAGAAGAAAATAGTTCAAAGGCACTAGGTTGGTCCATCTCAAAATAGTCTTAAAAATCCTTGAAAAAGGGAAACACCTCTCAATAAATATAACATTCAATTGGACATTCCAGTAAGGTTATATGTTTCTTCTTGGGGTTGCCTTTCATATTTGTTTTGACCATTTAACCCTTCATATAATCCAAGTATTTAGTCTCCTCTAAGTTATCTAGGGTCCCATGCTCAATTAATGGTCTACATATCTCGTATAGAAAATGACAATGATGCCCATGAACAATTGTTTTGGAGAGGGTCCTTTTTTGGTATTCATAAATATCTTCAAGTCATCAATGTAGGATCACTTAATTTTGACTTTTAACGTGGTAGTACCATCACTAGTCAATATTGTTCTTGCATTATGTAAATGATCCTACAAGTCGCAGTATTTTCAGTCAATAAGGAATCAAAAATTGAATCATAAGTAACTCAAGGACCTCAAAATTCCATTTGTTGCACATTTAGATAAATCGTCATCCAAAGTTTATCTATATCGCATGGTGAGGTTTAACTTGACTCATGCATCTTCAAATACATACTCATATTTTTTAAGTGTTTGTGTGGAAGTTGTATTTAATTATGATTCAGTGTTTGTGTTTTAACTTTGGCATATCTCATTTGGGATAAATTGCAATTGGTTGGAATTGAGTTGACTTTAGTTCTTAGAGTTCAAGCCAACTGAATCTGGTCCATCCACACTGAGATGATTCATATCAACATATATGGAAGGAGTTCCCCTTTTGAAGTAGGTTAGTTTAGCACAAATCTGACCATTTTTTTAGACCAAATCTATAATACTTTGAAATATATACATAGACTGATTAAATATACACTGACACAGAGTTAGAGAAACAAAATGAGAGAAAAAAGAGGACATTGCGCTATGAGCAAAGAAAATGTATAGGTAAAAGGAAAATGGGTAGCAATTGTTTTGTAGTTGTTTGTGTGGTGTTAAAATGAGGGGAGTCACCCTGACTCTTGTGAAGAGAAAGATAATATCTTGGTAGTTTGTTTGGGTTGATTTAGAAATTAGGATTACACTTCCAAGAAAAGGAATATTTACCGAGTTGACTGGATCAAAAATAGAAGTTTTGGGGTTTGCAACATTACGCCTTTTCATTAAAACCAATTACATCCAGTATGTTATTTTATTATGTTTTTATACTTTATACTAATTGATTTTTTAAATAAATAACAATATTCAATATTGCCTAACTCTCATTACAAAGTTACACCTAATTCAATGTTCCAGAAATTGTAGTCCTCCTCATACATCCTGTATTACATGATATACATGGAATCAAGATACCATGAATCGATTTTAAAATATATAATGTTCAAATTTATTTATGAACGGAAAAGTAACTATTATGAAGTAGATTTAACGACTCGATTGCTGATCATTGTACACGAGAGATATACTCCTAACAACTGACTCCTTGTCATCTGCAATCAATAGACACCTCTCTATAATCGATAGGCATTTCTTTGTACAATTTATCATTCATGTGATAGTTTTAGTCTGTCACAATGTTTACGTGTAATTATACCTTCTAGGTTGATGATGTTGACATAGCCTCACGTTTCCCACACCTAGGTCTTTCGTTTCCCTTCTACACTCGAAACTCTGATAACCCTATCCACACACTTTCTCAGTTTTTTTTCTTCTTCTTCTAAATCCTAATATCTACGCAACTTTCTTTGTATATCTATTTTATATATTTAGCAATGTTATCTATGTATTTTTCCAATAAATGACCAGAGATAAAATACAGAATTTGAGTTCTTCTAGAGATACAATTTTTTGGGTTAGCAATATAATTCATACTGGCTTGGTTTTGAAATTTTTGTAAAATTCTACTGTCATAACCTTGTTCTAGTTAGAGGTTGAGTTTGGGTGGGTTCAAATAAGCCTGACCCACTACCATCTCTAATATGAATGCCCTCAACTTAGTGTTTCAATTCAGGCATCAATGTTTAAATCTTAAATTTATTTATGTTGACGAAATTTAAATAGGAAATAGCTATTGGGTCTCTATCAGAACAACAAAACGAAGAGGGTTGCTCGACCTTCAGGATGAGGAACAAAGTAGCACGACCTTAATATCTAATAGTAGTATGAAAAATAGGCTATTTCGTCTTTCTTGAAGTCATGTCCTATATTAGTCCGTGCATGTGGCTCTTCGTGCTTTTTCCTAACCTCATTCCTTGCGGCAACCACTGGAATAATATTCATGTGTTTGGCATATACTTAACATGTATAATATATATCATATCAATGGGCCATGTTCTTTCTACACAAATCCGAATGTTTTATCGGTGATTCAACCAAAACCATTTTAAATTACTACAAGTTTAAATACCACTCGTTGAGTCCACTTTTTTGGGAACTAGATATGGTTTGGGATATAGCTTTGACTGGTGTGATACAAAAATGATAAAATTTAAAGATGTTTTGGTCAAAACATAAAATCCTTTGCATTCGAATAAAAAAACCCAACCCAATGGCATGGCCAGATACATAACATGCCAAAATTTTGACAGTTCGGTACTTAAGATCCAACTTGATCATGAAACAAGAGGTTCAAGTTTCAATTTTGTCTAACACAAGTCGATTTCATATTTGATAGTTGATGTCCGAATTGAAATGATCAGTCGAGAGCAATCATATTGTGTAGGTTTTAATAAGAATTATACATTATATTGTTTTAATATAATTTTAAAGCTATACACATTTTAGATGAATAATAGTTTAAGATAAAAAGAACACATAGTATACAACACTTTAACATTTAGTAGGAACGAAACCCGAATACCTTCTCACCGGAAGAACTGGGTTTTGTTGTTTTCTTGTGGTCATTTAGTAGGAACGCTATAAATAATTATATATACTCAGTATTTAGAAAGTAGTATAAAACTTGGCTACTGCTGCAGAAAAGGAAAATTGATGCGTCGTCTTTTGATTGATGGACAATAGAAGTGTGAGTGGAACTATAGGGTTTTTTTCTTCAGAAATGTAATCATAAGTACGGGGAGAAACATATTACTCTCACACAACAATTACAAACCAAGGAGATGAAATCAATTTTTTGACGTTGAGATAAATATTGGATAAAGCCAATTCTTGACGTTACGACAACTAATTGATAAATTCAATTCTTGACGTTGAGACGACTACATATGTTAGTGGAACCGTGGTGGATTCTTCTAGAAAGAATTCATGCTTATCCCTAATTCAACACACCAAGATTCAATGAATACTCATTATTATAAAAAGGGTCTGATTATGAAGCTTCAATTCTCAGAATCGGAATGGATCCACCATCCTATTACCTTCCAAAAGGTGAGGGGCCCTAAACTAAGCTCCAATTGTACCCCGTGGTCTATTCTAAGTCTGAGGGAGAAGAGCTTAATTACCTGCCTTCATTAGCAATCAGTGAATAGCCGAGTCCTTGGAACTGCTACCCTTCCCCACTTGCTAATTTGTATGCAGCGCGATACGCAGGATCCAACATGCTTTTCCTTGGAAACACCGATAGATTCAACAGCCTACGCGAGCATCTCCGCGGGTTATGTTTTCAATATCAGCTCGTGGAAGAAGTGATTAACGCGCAATGGCGAGATAACCTTTCTTGTAGATTGGAAGCTAAGTACCCATTAATTGGAAATAAGCCAGGTGGGTTAGTAAGGGTAAAAGGAAATTGCAAGAGAAAGCTTTCTCTGTCCCGATCGACTGGGAGCAGCAGGGACCTGATTGGTAGGTAGGCATGATGGCGTATCAACAAATTAAGTTCTAATTATCAATTGTTCTCTCCTAATTCACATGCAGTGCGGCCCTGTGTCCTGCAGCAATCATTCATCACTGCAAAATTTTCAGAGAAGACCATGGCGTCCGGCAAGCTTTCCGGCGGATTGGCTCCAGAGCTCCTTCCATCTTGGATGGTAAAACGGTCCAGTTCCTTCTGTCACACAATAGCCGGAGGCCTACGCTGCTTTTTAGGGTGCCGTCCCATTCGTCTACTCGGTCAGAGTAAACTAGCTGTTGTTTGTCTGAGGTCGGGGCTCCCATAGCCATGCTAACGGTGATATTAACCATCTCAAGGTATTATTTATCCTCGATAACTGAGTATTAGGAGTTGTTCTCGTGTATCATGCAGCCACAATACCGTTGATCCCAGCGTAAGTGTATTTGGTGGTACTCGTAAAATGGTCTAGCTCAAAACAGAAGCAATGTACTGTTTTCTGAGCCCGTGAAAACCCAAACACAGACAAAGCAACATCATGTTTGCTTAGTTTCACTACTAAAAAAATAGAGCCCATCTTGATTGGTACTAACCACATATCCACATTCATCCAGCTTAAAAATCTCTCTCTAGACATAGCTCATAAATCCATAAGCTCCACCGGAAACAATCTTGCTAAGAGAATAGTTGGGCAAATAGGATTGGGTAACAACATGGAGGATTTGATCAACAAACTTACCAAGCCCTATAACAAACCTCATGTATCTTGGCCTTGGGGCAAATTGTATGGTGTAAATTATACCTACAAATTCTTTATCAACTCCGGATACTATTCACATTATGATAAATATTTTGGGCGTGTTAAATGTCTTGCAAAGGTTCACATTCTCCAATGCTTCAACACACACTTCATGGGACCCACTTGCAACACAAGACGTTTTTGTAGACCTTTCTATGTCTGTCATGTAAAGAATGAGGATAGCATGCAATTTTTTTAACTGTTCTTTCACTCAAGAAATATGGACAAATTTCTTTCAAATTCATAATTAATATAACAACGTAAGGTTTGATCTTGCCATTCACTCCGATCACGACGTTTAATCATGTATAACCCAAATCATAGATATAAATATGGTATCTTAGCAGCATGCATACATTGGAATATATGGATTTTTAGAAACCGAAACTATTTTTATAAGAAGAAAAACATTTTATGCTCTGCATTTTATCAAACATTTATAGTATTTTCTAAGCCTGGTACTCAACTTTGTACATGGTATGCATCATCAGCTCTCAAGATTAAGATGGCCTCACAAGCATTCTTCATTACTTTTGATAAATATTTTAGGGTTGTTAAATGTCATGCAAGGGTCCACATTGTTCAGTGGTTCAACACACTCTTCATAAGACCCAATTGCAATAAGAGGGATTTTCATAGACCTTTCATATGTCTGCCATGTAAAGAAAATGAGGATAGCCTACAATATATTTTCTTTAATTTTTCTTTCACTCTAGAAATATGGCGATATTTCTCTCTCTCTCTCTCTCTCTATATATATATATATATATATATATATGTGTGTGTGTGTGGGGGGGGGTTGTATAAGGGGAACCCATCTCCATTTTGTACTCATCTTGCCTGGATTCTATTGTAATTCTAAGGTTTATGGTTCCTTTTAATGTGGGTTGTTATTGTTAGATATCCCACCTCTACAAACTCTTACTCTATCATTGAGACACCTCTGGTGCTCATGCAATGTGACTTTCATCTGCTGATCATGCATGTGCATTTTTTAGTTTTCTTTTAGCAAATCAATAAATGGATTATAATAAAAAAGGATGTAAAGTTTAAGCAAAAGGTTAACATGCCTATCTATCACCCTAAAAAATATTTTATCAATTAGGATTGGGCTTTGTTCTATGTAATTTATGTGAAATGGACATCATCTATTGAGGATTTTCATATTAAAAAATATGGCAATATGTGATAGCATTGACCATCACTCACCTTGAAATATTTTGCATTAACTCATGTAACCTACTTCATAAAGTGATGGATTATCAAACAATTAATAGGTGATAGACATGCACCACATGTATATACATGTAATTCTAAAAAATGACAATATTAATAACATATTCCACCGTTAGATTAAGAAGTTGATAGAGGCACACATTTTTTTGAACAAAATCACAATTATGAAGACATAATTATTTGTCATCACAATGACATTGTGATTATATAAAGAAATTTCTCACTTCTTATAACAAGTAATGGTGTATATAATCATATTTCTATCTTCAGTCATGTCCAACATGTATACATACGACAAAAAAAAAATATGGAATGACCTTAAAAGATCAAACATGGCCCTAACAAGAGTTAATACAAGTCCACTTAATAGTCACCTATCTTCCTTTGGTTATGAAGCTAGCTTAGATGATCCAAATTCAGTAGCATATAGCAAGCTTGAGTTTAGTAATATGTTACTACCTTTGAAAATAAATATTGGGAAGATCAACTTTTATGTGCACACTTAGGTGTAACATAGGTGATCATATAGATATTGTAGGGTGTCTTCTATAAAATGGTTCTCACCATACATGATGTGGTAATGAGTAGGCCGATATGTATCCTGATATCTCATAATCAATTAAACATAACAAATTAACTTTATCAAATGAAAGAAACATCAAGAACGCACAAAAAGGCTTCATTACCCTACCTTAATTTCAGCATGAGCAAACTGGTAAAAATCGAACTCATTTCTGTGTCAGATACTAGATAATATAATTTTCCTAGTGATGATGACCAAAAACAATTTAGAAAACATTTGAAATATAAATTAAAAAGATACCAAAGAATAAGGCTAGAATAATAAAACTAAAAATAGATAAAAAAAATAGACAAAGAAGAAGATAAGAGGATAAACATCATGTACCATGCACACATTTCCATCATGTCCACATTCCTCCCGTCTATATAGGAAAGAGGTTACTGTGATACCATTTTTGTACCATTATCAAAGTCACTCTTTGAACATAGTTATTTTCCAAAGAAACACATGTCAAAAACTACAACCATGAAGTTTCAAGATTATGTATAGAATATAATCCAAAATGGAAAAAACCATATACAACCCTACTAATAAAAAGACATCAACCTTCCTGATTGCACATATTTTATCAATAAAGACATGGTAGAATTTCCCTTCATCATCCCAAAATTGATCATAGAATCACCAAGATCTAGACTAGTAACATTGTATGAAAACATAGCATAAACTCACAATTTTAATTGCAAAGAAAACCAATGATGAACACACATATAATATATGATACATCTCAGCTTAGATTTGTAATCATGTAGAGAAAGTTTCATGTACACCACTGTGGGAGAAATCAACAAGAAATCATCAAGAACTTATAATATACGGTAAAAATGACTATGACAATATATAGGATAGTCCCAAGCTCAAAAGTGGGAAACAAGCCTTTTCAGATAAATTTTTAAGAGAACTGTTACTCAGGTTGTAGTAATATTAAGGTTTGTCTGAAATGTCTAATTTTTCTTCATAACTATTTCATAGTAGAACAAAGGGGAAATTATATCATAATAGTTAAATAAAAGGCATGGTAGAAAACTAAATTAGATAGAAGACACTCTAACCAGTTTTATACATGTAATTGTAGTATACATAGTTGTAGAAAAGGATAATAAAAAGGAGATTACAAATCATTATCAACATTTTAGCAGCACACACTGCTTCCCAGAAGATACATGCAAAGATATCTTTAAAGATTAGATAGATATAATCAATTCCATCCACCACCGAATACAAGTGAGCATGATGGCATATAAATACACCCCTTTCATGATTGCAATAGACTCCACTGCACACAAAGATACAAGGTTCCCTATATCTAATGGCAACTAAAGGTTGGCACATACATAAGTAATGACATGCTCCTAGTAACTACATTGTTATCATCCATAACCAATGTCACATCAAAATTCCCCAAGTGTCTAGTCCTGCTCTATAATAAAGATCTGTGAGTAAGTGGGCAGGGCCTCAATTGACCCTTGGGATGGTAATCCAATAGCCATAGTGTCACAGAACTGTTTGTTACCCTCCTCCTACTCCCATTAACTACAGAGTCAATGACGGTGGGGATTGGGCGCCCGTCCATAGAATGGTACATCATTTCACACAAGCAATATATATTAAAAGGCAATAACAAACTAAAGAGTTAACAAGATACTAAACAGGAAGATACGAGACATGTACCCATTTCTAGATTCAAGTATATCCATTTGTATTGCATTTTAGAGCTAAGAGTATTGAGTGCAGCGGATCTTCATTTGGTAACTACAAAATCTGACACACAAAAAAATATTAATGCTAAAGCATTAAGTACTCTATGAAAGGGCATGTAAACAATTTAATAATATATATAAATGGTGCTTGGATAGAAACATCATATAAGAAAGAACTAGAAATAAGATGAGAAAATTTGACGCCATTCTCTTATACAAAGCATATTCTTCATTTCTTATATACATTATATTAAAATGGATTTATTTATATTACGTTCAAGGTTTGTCAACATATGATAGTAAAACAAGAAAGTAGTATTCATGGGAACAATAGCTCAACCAAGTAGCCAAGCATTCATACGAGCATACATACAAGCAATCCATTAACATAGTAGGGTCAAGAGAATAACATACCTTGTGGGTAGAGTACAAGTTATGATCCATGAGTAAGATTGCTAGAGTAGGTCCAAACCATTGTGGGCCTAAGATATAAAATGGTATAATAGTTGGTCTTAGATCAGGGGTATTTTGTTAATATAAACATCATATATGTCATGTGGATGTACCCCTAGACCTAGGTTTTAAATGGATTGAACATAGTTTCCAAAATTCCAATCATGCATGTAAGTACTCAACATAATCCAAGCATCAACATTGGGCCATAGGTCTAGGTGGACCATTCACATTAAGAGGGACACTATATAGAGACAAAGTATGATTTAGGAGTAAAGTAAGCATGAGGTTTAGATTGTCATCATCATCTATTCATGCAAGATCATAATTAGTCACTTAAGATTCATTTTCATGTCAAAGTGTCACACTACCAAGTCAGAGGAACATTAAGAGCATAAGTTAGATGATGTTGGTATTTAGTACTTTAAGCATGATTAAACTACTGATCTGAATTAGATAGAGCAAGATAATTGCATGAAAGTCATATTTCATCATATAAGATGAACTAGGTCAATTAAGTCATTTAGTGCGCCAAATAGGTACTTAGGATGTCAAGAGTAAAAGTGAGCCACTAGCATGAGGTCTTAGGTCATTATGTTTCAAAGCATAACAAAAGTCACTGATTTCAAGCTTGCAAGATTAGATGACATCAATCAAAGATAAGATTCAAGACTTGATCAATTTATAGCAAGCATACACTTAAGCAGTCAACTTTTGGGTCAAGAAAGAGCATTTAGGTCAAGGCAAACATTAGGGTTCATATAGATGGTTCAAGACCTACATCCTAGAAAAACAATGACGTAAAGATACTGGTTCAGGGGATTTTAAGGACTATATGTCATTATTGATACATAGAGTGCATGATTGAGATTGATTCATACACAAAATATCACAAAGTGACTTTTTTTAGAAAACCAGAGAATATAAAAAGTACAAATAGGTCTCAAAACTATTTTTATTCAGTAGATCATGTTCTCTAGATCAAAAATAATATATGGTACGTCCAAAATGGCTCAAGGAGTGATTAGATATCATTTTTGCAAGTAAAATACCTAAATCGGTGGTTTTGGATCGTCAGATCTTGATTCAAGGGCCACGATGCTCCTAGGGGAGGCTCTCCCTAACCTGGACAAGTGGCTATCGGCCCCGGTCTGAGCTCGGTCTCCCTCATATTCATGCCTACCACCCTGGCATTTGATCGCGATCATCGACCCCTAGCCAACACGCTCCCCCGACCCACAACCACTGCTTGATGCCACTGGTCCCTGCAATTCCCTAAAGGCCCAGTGGTTGGGTGCAATGTTCCTAGATGCCAAAGCTTGTACAGAGGTGCTGTGATGATGCAGCTCGTCGGTGAGGCTGGAGATTGGCGTTGGGTGGCTGAAGGAGGTTGCAAAGGTATCGTCAGGCTGTTGGAAATCCCGTGGACTCGATCCTTCACTTAGATTCGCCCCAACCACGAAGGAGAAGAGACACCCAAAAGGGCCCTTGTGGTGGTGCAGGACAGAGGCAGGGGGATGAAAAGGTGGAAATAGGGTGCTAGGGTTATCCAAACTCTAGGAAAAGAAAGGTAAAGAGTCATGGGAGGATTTTATAAGCGAAGGAGGCATAAATATGGGAGAATATGGCACAAAAAGGAGGCTCCAAAACATGGAGTAGGTGGCGTCGGTGCCTTTTATGCTGATGAACAATACAGATGAAGGAGATTACTTGCATGCTATTGATCTTGGGGTGCCAGCCATGAGGCTGCGATCCAACGGTCCAAGTTGTTAGGGGAAAGAAAACTAAGCAGTGATTGGTTGAGGAGTTGAGTAGTAGATTGGGTTCAAAATAAGAAAGTGGCACCTGGGATGCCCCCTCCTTAGGCCCAAGACGGCCATGGCCGGCCCAACTCTAGGAAAAGATCCAAAATTAAGATTAAAATAGTGATTTTCAAATGGGCATAACTTTTGATCCATTGATCCAATTGAGATAATTTTTGCATCATTGGTTTCAGAATTTGAAGTTCTACCAATGGAATATATTTGAGACAAGGTTTATCACATTCATTAGGTTCAAAATATATTGCAATATGGTGATATGTTAAAGAATGATATTTAGTTAAATTTCTCAAATTAAACCATATTTTATAAAATAAGTCAACTAGGTGATCAAATTGGGGTACCAAAACACACAAAATATCAAATATATATCCAATTGAGTAATAAAGACACTTGATGAGACAGAAGGTGTCCAATAGAGGAGAGACAAGTAGGTCGGGATATCACATCCTCCCCACCTTAAAATAAAATTTTGTTGCCAAAATTAAACCTAGTCATCAATCGAGATTGAGTTCCCCCATTCAACATCAAGATTGTCACAATATTCTCATAGGATATCATCGCCACTCACAATATCCATCTCACTCTGAAATAGAACAATCAAGTATCATGGTTAACGTATAGTCACATAGATCATCAAATTGGTAGTATCATCACACGAGTAACAATTTTAGAGAGATCACCCTATAGATCACCAAATTTGGAGAGATCACATTTTAAGTCAAACAAATAGAAATCTTATATCTAGAGTACAAAATGACTTTCAATCCCAACATTTAGGGTTCTATATTCTAGATTGGCCTAGGGGGGTTATACATCCATGATTGAGATTTCATATTTCAGCAGTTTGAGAAAAACATCACATTTCAATCATTGTGGTTTCATGCTCAAAATCGATGGAAGGTCCCACTAGAGTCCACATGGAGATTAACCCCAAGTCAATCAAGCGAGTTAACATAATCATCATTTTACATTTTTTTGTTTATTTGGGAACATTGAAGTCATTAATCATATATCAAGGGTGACCTCAAGGTCAAAATAGGGTGATCTTAGGAGTCAAATCAATATCAAGATCAATAATCACGAGTCAAGATTTTATCGAATCAATGTCTAGATTCAATTTTGGATATTAAAGTCATAAATCCAAACATTTCAAATTTAGGGTTTAGATTCCTACTTTATACCTTAGGGTGGCATAGGTATCTACCCCTCCTAAGGTTTTTACTAAGATTCCTTACACATTCTTCTTGGAGTTTCTCTACATTAAGTCAAGCACATTAATTTTTTTATGTAAGTCTATAACCCGAATTTTCTCCATCTCTTAGGTTTCACATAATTTTATTTATGTCCTAGCATTGGGCTCATGGTGACCTTCCCTCATGGGCTTGGTCTTCTTAGTGACCTTCCCTCCTGGGCTTGGTCTTCATGTTGACCTTCCCTCCTAGGATTGGCCTCTTGGTGACCTTCCCTCCTGGGCTTGGTCTTTATGTTGGCCTTCCCTCCTAGGCTTGGACTCTTAGTAACCTTCCCTCATGGGTTTGGTCTTCATGTTGGCATTCCCTTCTGGGCTTGGCCTCTTGGTGACCTTCCCTCTTGGGCCTTATCTTAATGTTGGCTTTCCCACCTGGGCTTGGCCTCTTGGTGACTTCCCTCCTGGGCTTGGTATTCATGTTGGTCTTCCCTCCTGGGCTTGGCTCTTGGTGACCTTCCCTCTTGGGCTTGGTCACCTACTACCATCCACTTCCTCGGTGACTTTTCCTTACATCCCTCAGAGATGGCATAATCGGGTCCAATGAATCATACTCAACATATGTGCTTTCATTCTTTGGATACTTAATCCTTCAAACTTTTGGTGACATTCAAGGTTAGATAAGAATCTAGACTGAGATCTTTCTAGAAATTTCACTCGTAGGATATAGTCAACATCAACATGTTTCAAAACATGATTCAAGATTAAGAGTCAATATCATTATGGATTTGGCCCATTCGAGGCTTAGGTTAAAAGACCAAAATATTATGGAAGAGGTTATTTTTCTGGACTCTGAATAATCAATAATATGATCATCTCAATGTAGTCATAATGGAGATGTGACCTAGGCTAGGGGATTTAGAAAATTAACTTCTACCATACTCTAAACAATAGTCCAAATTAGGTATTAGTCACCAAGCATATCACAAATAGGGCAAGTGTCCACTATCAAATCATATTTTACAAGATCATGAGTCAAACATCAAGATTGTAATAGGGCGAACAAACTTCAAGGTTTGTAAAGATCAAGGTCATAATTTTCATTCCCCTCCATTCAAGATCATGGTAAGGGTGGATTTTAGTAATCGAGAAGTCAAATTGGGAACCCAAGAGTTTAAGCATAATAGGGTGAGATCGACGCCTAGGTTCATCATATTGTTCAAATTGATCCTACAAGAGGAATAATGGTCAATAGGGGATCTTGCTCTTGTAACAAGTCTTCACATCATAATATTGGGCTCCAAAGACATGGTCACTTTGTGGCATGATCATTGTACATGTCTAATAGGGGGAAAAGTTTGCTTAACTATGTTTTGAGGTTTAATCGGTAATAGAGAAACATTGGTTTTGTAATACCCCTGACCTGGGTTATGCTTAACCCTAGATGATTTTCCTAGTAAGGTTGAGTATATTCTTAATCTTATCTTGTGAAAATTAATTAAGGCTCAAGAGGAACTTATATTTCAATTTTAGTCCTTTTTGAATAATGTTTTACTTGATTTGGACTAAAGTGCAAATTACCCAAGTTAAGGGGTTAATTGAAAATTGTACATGATAATATGTTCATTATGTATTGAAGCATCATGAGAATGAAGATGATGCAGAGGTATGACTTGTGGTAGCCTAAGTACCAAGAAAGATCTGATAAAGCAATGTTTGTGAATTAAAACCTAGTTTTGATGTAATGTGCAAATTACCCCAAAACCTAGGGTTCAATATGCAAATTATCACTTCAATAAGGTCCCTAAAGTTTCTTTGCATCATTTAGAGCAAATAAAATGAGAGGGGCACCTTAATTGAATTAAGTTGGAGGAGAGAGAATCTTGATATTAAAATAATCAAGATTTAATCCTAATTGAAACCCTAATTCAATTTAGTGCAAAAATAAATAAAATAATTGATGGGCCTTCAACCAAAGTTAAAATGGTTGGATTCATATGTGTGTGGACGTCCTTGAGCTTTGCAAGGACCACGAAATATCCTAAGGAGGTGAGAATTCACTCACCTTATTATTAGAAAAAGAATTTCCACTCAAAAATGGATATTACTATTATAAGGGTTAAGGTGCTTAATTTCTTTTCCTTTAATCCTTGGATAATGAATATGTTTTTCAAGAGGATGAAGATGGCTTCGTGGCCAAGAAATTAGGGGGGAGTGGTGGAAATAATATTGGGAATTAAAGGAATTAATTCCATTTTCTCTTTCCTTGGAAATTCCTTATACATATCCCATTTCCAACCCACTTAAGGACTTTTCTTGGAATTCCTTTTCTCACTTTGCCTTGGCCGACCATGGGAGAGATCAGGAGCAGGATAAGGACAACTATAACCTGTTGGTAAGCATTTGATCATCTTCCACCTTGGATTCATGGTGAAAACTCAAAATCAATGCTTGATTCTTTGTCTTCTTCACTCGATTTCCAATCCTAGCCAACTTCTTCATCTAAAAGCTCAAGAACGGACCTTGGGAAGTTGCTGGAACTTCATCCACCATTAGAGACATGGATCTTGGAGCTTGGAGATCAGATTTTGAGGTGAGTTTTATAACTCAAACCCTAAACATTGATAGTGCAATCCATTCTTCAATAATTGTTGAATATTTTCTTCTATTTGGTACTCTTTTGATTCATTGCTGAAATTCCCATGAAAAACGACTGTTGTTCTTGGATGCACGAAGGAAGATGATGATGACATCATCTTTACACTTTTCCCAAGAAATTGATGGGCCAAACGGTTTCCCAAACCGTTTGGGAGAAAACGGTTTCCCAAACCATTTGGGAGCAAACGGTTTCAAACCGTTTAAGGGCAAACAGTTTCATCAAACTGAATGAGAGCAAACGGTTTCAAACCGTTTGGAGGTGTTGACCAGGGTTGACCGTTTGGAGAATTGTTAATAATATTGATGGCTAATGATCCACTAATTATACTTGATTAGTTTCAATTGGTTCATGAGTTGAAGGACAAACAATCACCAAACCCTAATCGGGTTAAGTGCTGATTTCTAAATTGATTGAGTTAGAACTTTGGGTTGATTGACCCAAACGGTTTCAAAACCATTTGGGGATCACCCAAACGGTCTCAAGACCGTTTGAGGGTCACCCAATACCGTTTGGAGGTCTAGGGTTGAGTATGGTTGGGTATTTGAAGATTTAAAGATACCAAATTGATTTGCAATCAAATGCTGATTTGATGATCAATCCAATGATCCAAACCTTGATTGGATGTCTTGGATTTGGATGTTGAGATTCAAAAACGGTCTCAAGAATATTTGGAGATCATCCAAACGACCTCAAGACCATTTGAGGTCAGGTCATGTCCAATTTGTATGGTGGTCCAATGGTTTCAAAGTAATTAGTTTCACAATGATTAACATTGAAGGTTCATCGATTCCAAACCCTAATCCAATTGATTCAAAACCCTAATTGATGATCAAATGAGGGTTAAATCAATTGAAGGATGAATTATTAATCTCATTTGAAGTATGGTGTTAGGCTTAATTGATGAGTGGTTATATGAATTCAATCGATCAAGGAATCAACATTGGAAACCCTAAATCAATATGATTGGTGGAGACCATATTTGGTCCATTCGGTATTGAGGAGGTTTGGACCAAACTGTCTCAAGACCATTTGATTCCAAATGGTCTCAAGACCGTTTGGGACCAAACATTCTCAAGACCGTTTGGGACCAAATGATCCCAAACTGGTTGAGGCTTGAACAGTTTCAAACTCTAACTTTGACAATCTGTTTCAAGCATTACTTTGTCAAACAGTTTCAAAGACTAACTTTACCAAATGGTTTCAATGGTATGTTCAAGACCGTTTGAAGGTCTAAATGGTCTTAAACCATTTGGAGGTATTTCAAGCAATACCGTTTGAGGTATGATTGGTCAAGACCGTTTGGGGTCTAAGTGACCAAGATCATTTGGAAGATAATTAATCAAATCATATGAATACTTAAAGTGGTTAAAGGTCAATTGTTTAATTGAACAATTACATGATGTAAACCAAGGGTGATTATAATAATTGTACCCTTAATGAGATAGGGTGATTAGTACCTTTTGAATAATTAATCTCTAATGATTATGAAGGTAATGACATAATACAATATGTCAATTCTCATTCAAGTTGAGTGACTTAGTCTAATCAAGACTGAAGTAAACATCATCTTATAGAAGATAAGAGAGAGAGGACTTCCTACATGAATGATAATCATGTAGTAGTTAAGTCTCAACACTTTCAACATGGATGAATGTCTAATTAGGGTATGATCCTTGATAGTAAGATCATGAAACCCTAATTATGAAGGTTAATGAATCCTAACCCTAATTTAGGGCAAGGCTAAGTGAAACCCTAATCTAGGGCAAAGCTTAGTGAAACCATAATCTATAGTGATGTTGTAACCCTAACTTAGTGCAACAATGAAGGAAACCCTAATTTAATGGGAATTGTACATCCTAACCCTAATTTGGGTATGAGGTATGAGAAACCTTACTTGAATGTGAATAGTAAACCTTAATCCCTAAAATGGGGTAAAGGTATATGAAACCCTAATATAGGGTAGTGCCACTAATGCTATGTGAACCCTATTGAAGAGAAATACTATGTGAAATCCATATAATATATGGAAAATGCTATGTGAATCCTCAAATTATAAATATGGAGAATCCTATTCCTAATAATGGACTAGTGATTAATGTATTGAAAAATGTAATACCTAGATGGGTTGATAATGGATATCCTTATATCAATAGTTCCTAACTCAAGGATGAGTCTATATTATTGGCAATGGTTGTATATTCTAAGTGAGTGACTAATGACCAATACATTACATGATAAATGTGATGAACTGATGTATATAGTATTAGGATGGGGAATACCCTAATACAAGCTAAGTGGATGAATTCATGTAAGGTAAAGGTGTTGAGGGAAATGATACATCAAGATATGATAGATATCACATTCAACACCCCAATACTGATATACTTGATGTGCTTTAAGTCCAACATAATTGGCTGAGTGACACATGAGATGTTTCATATCATTGTTACATTGAGATGGTATCATGATGTTATGGATCTTGTTGAATGTAGGCTAACATGCCCTATGAAAAGGTTAATCCAAACCTATAAACTATGATGTAATCATATTCTGATTAAGATGAGAGAGAAACTCATACTTGGTGTTGATAATACATTTAATGATGAATGATTAGAATAAATAAGTATGATTGAATACTTATGTTATCAATATTGGCTTCTAGCTGTGAGAAGAAATGAAATAAGGTTGATCATTCAAAATATGATCTTAAGAACCTAAGTGGTCATTTATGGGGAAAACCCTAATGGAGGGTGCTGATATGAAAGAGAAACCATGAATCCTAAAAAGGGAATAGTGGTATTACTTAGTGTTGTATGGTGCTGATATGAAAGCATTATAATTTCTATCATGAATACTAATCATGCAGGATTGATGAGATGAGGAGTATAGCCAGGTATGGGCTATAATGCTCTGTATTTTGAGAATGTTTTATAGGATTTATAAGTCTTCATATGTTTGGATTGCTTAGTGAGAAGTAATCTAAAAATGTATGAGCCATGCATGTCATATGATGTTTTAATTATTGAGCTTGTTTATGAATTTTATAAGTTGTGCCTTATTGCTTTGAGGGGTTAATAAGAGGTGATATGAGCTTTGTACACTATGTGCAATGCTTTGTGTAACAAGAATCATTGAACTTTGTGTTCTATGTGAAAGAATTTATGTAGCAAGATTCATAATGTCCTTGGCCAGTTGACCTGAAGGTATGAAGTTACCTAATAAGTGGTAACAAGTGTTCCATGAAGAGTTAAGGGTTCAAATACCCATATCCTATAATCATGATGATGAACTGATTAGGAAATGGAAGTGTACTTGATAAGTTGAGGGATTAAGATCCCAATTCTTTGTGAAAAGAGTATGGCTACAGGCCATTACTCCATAATGACAATGCCAGGCATTAGATATATGATCTAAGCCTGAAGAGAGTTAATGTTGTGGAAATGAATCTATAGTGAATGAATGGTATACATGTTCTTCATATTCCTTAATGGATAAGTGACATATTGTTCTATCAAGTTATAGCTGTAATGCTTTTAATAAGAACAATGTGCTAATCTGTTAGACATTGAATTAACTGATGTCAAACAATTATGATTCCTCTGTTCAGTTTATTCTTATTAAACTGCAATAATAATGTTTCTGGAAGAGAGTTATAACTCTCACTGGGGCAATTTACAATTGTCTCACCTCCGTGGGAACCACATTTTTAGGTGGACGCGGACGAGGAGGCATGAATCCTTCAGTAGGAGAAGGACAACAACAGCAACAGTAGGGACAACAATGAAGTCTCAGGTGGAGACACTGGCTGATATGCCTTGTGTAGATATACATAGAGTCCTATGTGTCATCTCTGTACTCTCAGGTCCTCAGAGTAGTCATTAGTGCTTTTGAGATTTTGGCTTAGTGCCTCGAAATTTTACACTGTTTGTGTTTAGTTTAACAAGAGCAGTTGATGCTTGTAATTTTCAGAAAGAGATGATGCAGGACATGTACCTTTAAACCAAAATGTAAATGTGTTACTTCAGTTCTATGTAAGAAAGCTTTCCTTTGATGGATCTCTTGGTAAAAATGTTTTAATTTTTAGTGATTTTCAGTAATCTGGTGCTTAGTGAACGCTTCTGCATTAGTTAATCATGTTTTTGTGAGTTGGATGCCACATGTTTAATCAATAGAAACCTCATCAAACATGAGGTATAAAAGATGAGTTCCACCCTATTTCACTGACACTAGAATTTACCTCAAACATAGAATGCACTTGTATCTATTTTGATATCACTGATTTTAAATGATTACCTCATTATCAAGAGTACTTTCTTACATCAAACATCATTTTTAATTTAAGGTCAGATCATGGCATTATCATCTTAATCATCCTCCATCATTTCAAATGAATTTTAGTTTCCCTATTCATAAGCTACCCATAATTAAGAGATCATGTAGTTGACAGTCATGAGAGAAGAACTACATGAGGAGATGAGAACACTAACTAATCATCATCTACTTGGGTGACTCTGGTGGTCCTTAAAGAAGAGATAAGATGCTAGAAGACTATCTAAACTTGAGGGAAGGATTTTAGTCCTCCCTCAGTTATTAAGATATGTTATGCCTTAAACAAAAATATAGGCCTATGTGTATGGCTCTGATACCATTTGTCACAGAACTATTTGTTATTCTCCTCTTACCCCCACTGACTATAGAGTCAATGGTAGTAGGGATTGAGTGTCCGTCCATAGAATGGCACATCGTTTCACACAAGAAATATATATTAAAAGGAAATAACAAACTAAAGAGTTAATAAGATACTAAATAGGAAGATAAGAGACATGTACCCATTTCTAGATTCAAGTATACCCATTTGTATTTCATTCCAGAGATGAGTATTCAATGAAGTGGATCTTCATTTGGTAACTACAAAATCTAATAAACAAAATATATTAATGATAAAGCATTAAGTATGCTATGAAAGGGCATGTAAATAGTTTAATAATATATATAAACGGTTCTTGGCTAGAAACATCATATAAGCAAGAAGTAGAAACAAGGTGAGAAAATTTGATGACATTCTCTTATACAAAGCATATTCTTCATTTCTTATATCAATTATATTAAAATGGATTTCTTTTTATTATGTTTAAGGTTTTTCAACATATCATAATCAAACATGAAAGTAGTATTCATAAGAACAATAGATCAACCAAGTAAGTAGCCAAACATTTATACGAGCATACATACAAGCAAGCCATTATCATAGTAAGGTCAAGAGAAAAATGTACCTTGCGGGCAGAGTACAAGTTATGATCCATGAGTCAGATTGCTAGATTAGGTCCAAACCATTGGGGACCTAAGATATAAAAGGGCATAATAGTGGGTATTAGATCATGGGTATTTTGTTAATATAAACATCATATATGTCATGTGGATGTTCCCCTAAATCTAGGTTTCAAATAGATTGAACATACTTTCCAAAATTCCAATCATGCATGTATGTACTCAACATAATCCGAGCATCAACATTGGACCACATGTCTAGGTGGACCATCCACATTAAGAGTGACACTAGATAGAGATAGATTATGTTTTAGGAGTAAAGTAAGCATGAGGTTTAGATTATCTTCATGGTCTATTCATGCAGGATCATAGTTAGTCACTTTAGATTCATTTTCATGTCATAGTGTCACACCACCAAGTCATAGGAAAATTAAGAGCATAAGTTAGATGATGTTTGTATTTAGTACTTCAACCATTATTAAAATACTACCCAAATTAGATAGATCAAGATAATTGCATAACAATCATATTTTAGCATATAAGATCAACTAGGTCAATTGAGTAATTTAGTGCACCAAATAGGTACTTGGGGTGTCGAAGAGTAAAAGTGAGACACTATAATGAGGTCTTAGGTCATTATGTTACAAAGCACAACAAAAGTCACTGATTTCAAGATTATAATATTAGATGACATCAATCAAAGATAAGATTCAAGACTTGATCAATTTATAGCAAGTATACACTTAAGAAGTCACCTTTTGGGTCAAGAAAGAGCATTTAGGTCAAGGCAAACATTAGGGTTCATATATATGGTTCGATACCTACATCCTAGCTAAACAATGAAGTAACAGTACTTACTCAGGCAATTTTAAGGACTATATGTCATTATGGATACATAGAGTGCATGAATAACATTGATTTATACACAAAAGATCACAAAGGGACTTTGTTTAGAAAACCAGAGAAGATAGAAAGGACAAATGGGTCTCTAAACTATTTTTAATGGGTAGATCATGTTCTCTAGATAAAAAAATCACATATGGTACGTCCAAAATGGCTCAATGAGTGATTAGATATCAATTTTGCAAGTAATATACCTAAATTGGTGGTTCTGGATCGTTGAATCTTGATCCAGAGGCCACGGAGGGGCAACGATGCTCCTAGGTGAGGCTCTCCCTAACATGGGAATGTGGCTATTGGGTTTGGTCTACACTCGGTCACCCTTAGATGCATGCTTGCCACCCTAGCATTTGATCGCGATCACTGATCCCCAGCCGACACACACTCCCAACCTGTGTCCATTGCTTGACACCACTGGTTTTCCGCGAACCGCCCCCCTAAAGGCCCTACGGTTGGGTGCAATGTGCCCATACACTAGATCTTGTGTAGCAACACTATGATGATGTAGCTCGTCTGTGAGCCGAAGGAGGCTGCAAAGGTGTCATCAGGGCTGTTGGAGGTCATGCGGACTCAAGCCCTCACTTGGATTTTCCCCAACCGCAAAGGAGAAGAGATGCCCAAAATGGACCTTGTGGTGGCTCCAGACAGAGTTAGGGGGAAGAAAAGGTGGCAAGAAGGTTCTCGGGTTAGCCAAACTCAAGGAAAAGAGAGGCAAAGAGTCATGGGAGGATTTTATAGTCAAAGAAGGAATCAATATGGGAGAAGATGGCACAAAAAGGAGGTGCCAAAGCATGGAGTAGGTAACGTCGAAGCCTCTTATGCTAGTGAACAGTACATACAAAGGAGATGACTTGCATGTTGTTGATCTTGGGGTGCAAGACATGAGGCAGCGATCCATTAGTCCATGTTGTTAGGGGAAAGAAAACGAGGTCATGATTCGTTGAGGAGTTGAGTAGCGGATTGGGTTCAAAACAAGGAATGGGAGCCTGGGTCGCACCCTCCTTGGGCCCAAGTTGGCCATGTCCATCCCAACTCCAGGGAAAGAGCCAAAATTATGATTTTTTTTGCTCAAGCAAGCGTGTTACCCTCTTTATTGCTTCACAAAATATACAAAGGTGGGTCCCAAAACACCACACCAAACCAAGGAGATACAGAAGAGGAGGAGGACAAAGCAAAAAAAGAAACAAAGCTATGTACAAGGGAAAACCCCAAGAAACAGAAGAAACGAAACTTCCATAGCAGGATAACCAGCCTGTATACGCAGGCATATCATCTCCAGAAGATACAAAAACAGGGAACAAACCCCCCACACAACAATAGCAGCAAGATCAGACAAACAAGCTCATATCATTTCTAATTCTCGTCCAGACCTTCTCCTCATCCATAGTCCAGTTCTCAAAGATAATCAAATTCCGAATATACCAGATGTGATAAACTGCAATGGACACAAAGATAGTTTCTTTCTTCCCAAGAATACTCCAACAGGAATGAGTATTACTGAAATCAGGTTTAACAGTTAAGAAATTATTCTGCAAACCTCTTCCCCATACGAAACAAGCAACAGAGCACTCCTGAAACAAGTGAATAATAGACTCCTCCCCCTTCTTGCACAGCATACAGATAGAAGTAAGATAAAAACCTTTCTTCCTGAGCCAATTAATGACAGGAATGCAGCCGAGAGCCAACTTCCAGCTCAAGATTTTATAGTTCTCAGGGATATCAAGCTTCCACAACTTTTTTGCCCAAGCAAGATAGGGATGTTTACATCTGCAACAGTCCCAGGCATCTTTAAACTTCACCCTCTTCTTCCCTTTAAACAGAATATTATCTGAATCACCAGAAGAAACGGGAGTATTAGAAAGAAAATCCAACAAAGGACTCAACCTCCTGCTAGGTTTAATATCCCAGCTACCATTCTTCGTAACATCACAGATTTTAATCATCCTCCCTTTCCCTAACATCAGGGGCAATCTATTGTCAACACAATCTTCAAGGAACAGACCCCCTTTAACCCAAGGATCTCCCCAAAGAGAGATCTTATCACCCTTTCCAACCTGAAAAGAAACAAACTTGTTAACCAAGCTCCGGATCCTCAAAATGCATCTCCACATCCACGAGTGATAGGGTTTACATTCAAGCTTCCAAATTGAATTCTTCTTTAAATACTTGCCATGAATCCATTTGACCCACAAGTTGTCTTTTCCACAAGCTATATTCCAGAAATTGATAATCAACCCTGCATTATTCACATCCTCAGTCCTCCTTACTCCGAGCCCCCCTTCCTTTTTAGGTCTGCAAATATTCTCCCAACTCACATGATGCATAACTCTTCTTTCCTCCTTATCACCCCAAATAAACTCCCTGCAAATCCTATCCACCTCATTAACAACAGAAGTAGGCAAAGGAAAAACAGCAGTCCAGTATAAGCTGTATGCTGATAGGGTCGATCTCACCAGCTCAACCCTTCCTGCAAAAGATAAAAGCTTCACCTTCCAACTATCCAGCTTGATTTTGAGTTTATCAACCAGGGGCTTACACATACTTCTTGTAACCTTCCCACCATACAACGGGACTCCCAAATAAGTGGAGGGAAACACACCTTCCTTAATACCCACATAATCAAAAAAATCTCCTTTGGAAGCATTTTCACTGAAGAAAACCAGGCTTTTATTAGCATTGAAGATAAGACCAGAAGCTCTACCAAAATCATTAAGAATCTGACTAAGGCATCTAATAGTGCAGACATCATTCCTTCCAAAGATCATGAGATCATCCGCAAAAATGGTATGTGAAACATCAAAGTCATTGGACACCTTTAGGGGCTTAAAGAATCCCTGAGAGATATTGAAATCCATAATAGCAGAAAAACCCTGCATGCAGATGACAAAAAGAAGGGGGGCAAGGGGGTCTCCCTGCCTCAACCCATTCAAGGGGAAGATAACCTCAGAAGGTTCCCCATTAATAAGAATTTGATAACTAGCAGTGCTAAGGATCTCTTTAATCCAGGAAATCCAACAAATAGGAAACTTCATAGCACAAAGAATATCCAAGAGATAATTCCACTGAATAGAATCATAGGCTTTAGCAATATCCGCCTTGACACAAAACTTTTCACCACCTTTAGCATTAGAGAAATCACTGATAAGCTCATTTGCAAGGAGAATAGCTTCAGTAATATTCCTGTCCTTAACAAAAGCAAACTGACTCTTACTAATAATATCAGGCAGAACAAGACTAAGCCTATTTGCCAAGATTTTAGATATAATCTTATAAAGAAAGTTACAAAGAGAAATAGGCCTCCAATCTTTAATATCAGTGGCGTTTTTGACTTTAGGAATAAGAGTAAGAAAGGTCCTATTAACCTCCTTTAGTAAGCAACTTTTATCAAAGAAGTCCATAACAGCTTTAGATATATCATCCCCAATAATAGGCCAAGCTTTCTTAAAGAAAACAACATTAAAACCATCGGGGCCAGGGGCCTTATTATCATTAGAATTCTTCACAACCTCATTAACATCTTCTCTGGTCACTTTCTTCACTAACATATTAATATGCTCCTGAGACAACTTAGGAAGCCTCCATTTATCATCCCACTCAATGCAATTCACCTGAGATTTACAGAATAAACCAGTATAAAATCTAACCACATGTTTCTTTATACTGTTCAGGTCAGATGAGAGGACTCCATCAATCATCAGAGAGTGAATCGAATTCCTTTGCCTCCTGGTATGTAAAGAAGAGTAAAAGAACTTAGTGTTCTTATTACCCAGTTTTAACCACTGAACTCTAGATTTTTGCATGGCAAGACTTTCTTCAAGATCCAGGGCTTTGAGAGCATCCTTTCTAACTCTAGATGCCTCACTTCTAAGAATAGAATCATTAGGGCTAGAATCAGCCAGCTCCTCCATTCTAAGGGCCTCCTCCTCCAGAATCCTTGCATGACTGTTTAAGTTTCCCACCTTGTTTTTATTCCAATCAATAAGCTCCGATTTAACATTTTTCAGCTTCTTAACAACTCTGAACATAGGACACCCTTTAACCTCAATACTCCATCCTTTCTTGACCACATCCAGAAAGCCATCACAATCAGTCCAGGCATTAATAAACCGGAAAGGAATATGCAACCTTCTGTTATTACAATTCATAGAGATCCTGAGAATCCTATGATCACTATGAATAGTAGAATAAACTTTACCAATGTAATTGGGCCATTCATCCAGAAAAAGATTATTGAAGATAACTCTGTCAATTTTAGAGGAAGTAAAGTTCTTTCCCTCTTGTCTGTTGTCCCAAGTGAATTTGGGTCCATGCATCTTAGCTTCATAAAGACCAAAATCAGCCATAAAAGAATTAAACTCCTCCATGGATAATTGACTAGGATTAGATCTTCCTTGCCTCTCTTCAGTCAATCTCACACAATTGAAATCCCCACAGATGACCCAGGGTTTATCCACAATCACAGCAATATCCCTGAGATCCTTCCAAAGAAGAGACCTCTTGATATCCTCATTGAAGCCATACACAGCAGTAAAAAGATAAGAGTTCCCATCATGTTCACAAACATTACAGTGAATCCATTGAGCAGCAGATGACAAAACTTTGACATCAACATTATTAGGATTCCACACGACAATAACTCTGCCTAGAGGATGATGGTCATGGTTAACAAACCATTTATAACTAGGCCAAAGCCTATTGATAACTCTCCATATTTTCTTCCTTCTCAACTTAGTTTCTAAAAGACAGAACACATTCGACTTCACCCTCTCCAATTCTTCCTGGACCCGATGTTGGTGGCCCCCTTTATTCAGGCCCCTCACATTCCAGGAAGTAACAGAGTAGGTACTATTCATTTGAAACCATGGAGGCTAGAGACCTGCTAGCCACAGTGACTGCAATTCCATCATCATCTGCAAGCAGATTGAGCCCTTGAAATTTGTTTGTCCCAGACCCTTCCAGTCTAGCTACAAAAGATACCTGAGCTTTATTAGTTTTTGTAAGCTTTGGGGGGCCCCTAGACTTGGATTTAGATCTCACCTCCTGGAATCCATCATCCACAGGGGTGCAATTCACAAGCTCAACTCCAAGCGGAGAAACAGATTGATTGCTAAGCATACTTATCAGATCAACAGTTTTCCTTTCTTTAGAATAAAATCCTTCAGCTTGCACTCCCTTGTTTACAGCAAAATCCTCCGTTTCACAAGATGGACAAGAGCACGATTCCATCATCTCCTGCGCATAAGACAATTGAACAGGCAAAACCATCCTATTCACACCTTCTACCTCCTTGCTTTCCAAAACAACATTCACTTCCTTCTCATTTGGCTTTTCCTTTCTCGTCTTTGGAACCCACTGTTTTGCTATAACCTTCTTCTTCTCAGCAGGGTTAGGGTCCACTTTGATACACGGACACGACCCCTTATCATGCCCAAACGAGCCACATTCTTCACATTTTCTTGGAATCCACTCATATTGGAAAGCCACCCTGTGTTCAACCCCCGTATCACTAACCAGATCTATAAACTTGGGAAAATCAGAATGAATAGACATGAGAACAAAGATTCTAGCAAACTCAATCCTCGATCCCTCCTTTGTCGCCTTGTCAGCATCAATAGGTTTCCCCAGAAAGCTCCCAATCCTACTGAACATCGCTTCCCCCCAGAGCTCCAAAGGAAAATCATGGAGTCTAACCCACACCGGCACCTCCTTCAGAGTTTCTTTCTCCAGGTTATCACCAATCTGCCATTGCTTAAGAATCAGGGGCTTCCCCTTTACAAACCACGGACCATCCTCCAAGGCATGTTGCATGTCCAGATCATCCGAGAATTTGATAACAAAGAACCCATGAGGGCGCGAGAGGATACGAATCGGACTTCTCACCTTCCAGAGCCAGGATAAGTGCTTTTCAAGAGTAGGAAGATGTACCTTCAGGTCAATAACATACCCTGCCACTGCCTTGCTCCATCTCTTCGCATTTTCCTCCGCCTCCGCCTGCGGGTAGACGATTTTCCCTTCCGACACCTCCAAAGGAACAGTGCTAAGCCATCTCTCAGAAGATCCAGTCGACGAGCCTTTGCCAGTCTTGAAAAGGTCCGCCCAGAGAGATCGAGGATTGCTAGCCCCTCCACTGGATTTAGCCCTAGAAACTCCATCTCCGTCTTTGTTCGTTCCGCCTTCAGATCGCACAGCTTCCTCAGAAGGAGAGAGGCTAGCATCAGCAGCCACCGGATCAGCGTCTTCCAGAGGACTCTCCGATGCGGTTTCTCCCGAACACGAACTCGAACTCATGCCTCCGGGCCCCTCCCCGCCATTCGCCTCCTTCTCCGGCGGAGGAGACTTCCTCACCCTTGCTCCCGCCATGAGTTATGCTTTTACTTTCTCACAACATCTGACACTTCTTGGAAAATCATAGTTGTGAGGAGCCAAAATTATGATTAAAATAGTGAATTTCAAACGGACATAACTTTTAATCTGTTGACCAATTGAAATAAGTTTTGCATCGTTGGTTTCAAAATTTGAAGCTCTACCAAATGGAATATATTTGAGAAAAGGCTTATCACATTCATTAGGTTCAAAATTTCTTGCAATATGGTGATATGTTAACTCGTGATATTTAGCTAAATTTCTCAAATTGAACCATATTTTATAAAATTAGTTAGCTAGGTGCTCAAATTGGGGTACCACAATACCCGAACTATGAAATATATATATCCAATTGAGTAATAAAGACACTTTATGAGAGAGAAGGTGTAAAATAGAGGAGTGACAAGGAGGTCTTATTTATCACACAGATGGTCCCAATATGTGAGGTGGAGAGAAACATAGAAGTAAAGTTGTGCCAAAACATGCATGAGTGGTAGAGGAGATATATAGAAATATATATTTACCTCAACCATAGAATCTTGTGTGTTCCATATGAGAACTAGTCACCCTCAATTGGTGCTTGAGGGATACTGAGTGGTGGGGAGGGATAGAGGCTACTAGGTAAGAAATATTGAGGTATGAGGAAGACATGATTTGGATGCAAGAAATTCAGAACACTTGGGGTGTGGTTAATGGGAATGGTGAATGAAGAGTGTGATTTCTTCATGTTCATGATAGTGGGGAGAGTGGAAGCAAAATCTTGATTAGGGTGACTTGCAAATGTTTGCACCTCTTGACACATTATATTTTATTATTCATACATTCATGCGATTAAATTTCAAGAGAGGAAAAGTATTGTTTTTCCTCATGAACCAAACATTATCATTTGTATGATCAAATGGGTTTTCTATGTTCACATTATTTCAACTTAAGATCAGCCTTCATCATTGTGTTTCCTTGGTTCACTTTTTTCTTCTTCATGTAATGTTCATCAAATTATATCTCACTTCTTTGTTGAATACTTCTATATGTTGCATGTTGTTGTCTTGTATCAATATAAATTTAGTGTATATGTTTAAACTTCATTGTATTCTTTACTCAGTTACAATGATATGTATATGTTTTTCCTTGAATATTTATTTTTAGACACCTTAATTCATGAACACATTTCATGTGATCATATTCATCTATTATATGTATACTTTTATATAAATGACATCTATTTTATAAATTTTATATAAGGTTCGACTGGTTTGGGCATGGATGCATATCCACACTAAATAGATATAGGCTAGGATCTATCTTGGATGGTATTAGCCATATAGGAAATGTTAGAATTATACCAATATTGCTTTGGTCAGGACTTGGTTAGTTCCAACTTACAAATTCAAATTTTATGAATGCGTCAAAATTGGGGTTGGGTCCTACTACAACCAATTCCTATTTGCAATATGTAGATAAAACCTATATGAAGCTAGTTACGTTTAGTTTGAAATCCTAATTTTGATTTGATAATTGATATTAGTAGTAACAGATAATTCAATATCTTTGGATTCATATACCATTGAACATATATTTACATAGTTGAACATGAAAAGTTTGGGTTGGAACACAAAATGATGCATTATATTCAATTTAGAAATGTTGACTAGGGCATTCTAGAGAATATGACTAACTTGGAAAAACATCTAACCAATCTCTAATGTTATAAGTCCTAAAATCAATCTGCATATCAGTTTCTAGATTTTTTTTCTTTATCAATAGGAAGTCATAAGACTTGTAGTAAGTTTGAGCGGTCTTTGGACGTACTTGAGATAATTCAGTCAATCTTAGAAGGTAGCTATGCAATTTTATGTTGTTATAAATAGGAGAAACTTTCCAAAAAGTCATCAAAATTGGGGTGCATTGGAAATAAGACTCCTAGATCAAAGTTAGTTGACTATCCAACCATCCTTGCATCCATTTTTGGAGCTGAGTTTCAAGTGTAGCTTCATTCTAACATATTATAGAGTTGTAAATCCTATTTTTATATGGGTGGTTATTCTTTGACTATTTGGGTGGATTTATTGGAAAAGAGGAAGAATAAAGACATGATATTCATATCTACATTCATTTGGGTTGTTAATTATGGTATACCATGTATCTTCTTGGCTTGGGTATGAAATTTCATAGTTAATCCCATGCCTCTTCTCCTCTTCTGTTCTCCTTTCATATTTTTCTTTAAGTTTGGGTCCAAGAAGAAATTAAAAACCATGATTTTGGCGTTAATGTCTTGTTCTAGAGGATTTTATTCAAATGAATATTAAAGTGGTCTCTAGGACCTTAATAAAAAGAAGAGTAATGAATCATGAGTGTGTATATCAATTGTCTAGGACATGGCATTAGATGAGTATGTGAGTGTGTGCATCAATTCGAATGATATTGGTAGAGAACTTTGTTGATTCCAATCCATCAAACAAATGCCTAGTAGTTTTCCCTCTTTCTAGTTGTTCTCCGCCATCATGAGAATTTAGTCCTACTATAACTTAGAAGAAAACACTTTTAGTAATAAAAATATGGACTAGAATGTCCCATCAACACACAAATATCATTCAAATTTTAATTTCTATACAGAATAAAACATGGGTTGGTTGACCCAGGTGGACGACTATCCCCCTATAGATTGGAAATAAAACTTACATAATCAAGATATAGATGAGAATATAATGCATTTTGAAAAGTATTTGGAGATGTTGAGTAATAATATGAATTGGTATTCTTATTGGATTTAGGAAAGTGTCTGATCATGACCCTCACTCACCCTATATAACATGATTGATGTCGATCAAAATAACTTATTGGTAGGCTGGAAATGAACTTTGACTGATATTTTTGTACTAGAAAGCTCAAAAAATTGTAAACCAAATTCCTTACATAGTATGAATTGCACTTTATTATGTATACAAGTACAAGATACAATTATTGACATAGAATACCTATAATAAATGAATATAGCATAAAAATTTGGAGGAACAAAATGCCAAGGTAACTAGGAAGGAGCAGCTTCACATGTTGAATGAGCTAGTACCCTCTTGCAATGAGTCACCAAAACTACATTTTGTATGAGCCTAGTCCCTTATCATGAGAGTGTCAGCTCATGACAAGTGAGAGAAAACACATCACAAATGATTGGTTTGCCAAGGTGACCTAGGGAGAAAAGTCCTTCCATGTTGGATGATGAAGTGCCCCATCACAATAAGTCATTAAAATAGCATACAAGTTGAGGTTTGACCATCATATGAAATGTAGTTTTGGTGACTCATTGCAAGAGGGTACTAGCTCATTCAACATGTGAAGTTGCTCCTTCCTAGTCACCTTGGCATTTTGTTCCTCCAAATTTTTATGCTATATTCATTTATTATAGTCTTGATATCTCACTATAAGTGAGAAAAATCTCATATAAAGGACCAAAATGCCAAAAGTCACCATTAGAGGAGGGGCCCTTAATGTTATATGATGAAGTGCACTCTCATGAAAAGTCACCAAAACTATACAAGAGATAAATTTATACTCACATGATGATAGTGTCATCTCATGAAAATTGAGAGAAATTGCATTCTGAAGGACTAAAATGTCAAAATTACATGAGAGTTCCATTTTAGATGAAAAATCTCCTCATAGGTAGTCACCAAAATTGCAATGTAGATGATTTTCTACCCTCATAATGAGAGTGGCCTCTCATTACATGGGATAAGTCACAAATCAGTTGATGAGTATGCTAAGATGACATAGGGCGTAGGGGCCTTCATTATTATAAGAGGAAGTGTCCTCTGTTGACAAGTGACCTAAAAACTACTAGGGATGAGTTTAGTCCCTCATTATGATAGTGATTTTTAGGACAACAAAGATAAATCAGATTGTGGATTATAAGAATGCAAAGGGGTTACTGGGAGCGGGGACGTCCAATGTCAGTTGAGGAAGTGTCCTCTCATTACAAGTTTACACAACTTCACAAGAGAATAGTCAAGCTCACATCATGACTGTACCGTCTCAAGACTATGTGAGAAAAATTGCATTTAGAGGGACCACAATGCCAATGTAATTGGGTAGCAGGGGCCTTCCGTGTCATATGAAATTAGCCTCTCAAAAAAATTGCCAAAACTTCATCAAGGATGACATTGGACCCTAATTATGAGAGTTACCTTTCATGATAAGTGAGACAAATAACATGACGAAAGATCAATGTGCCAAGATGACACGTGGAGGAGTGGCCTTCCATGTTAGATCAGGAAGTGCCAATCACAACAAGTCAACAAAATTGTTATGGGGATGACTTAGTCCCGCATCATGAGAGTGAACTCTCATGACAAGTGAGAGAAATCATGTCATGAAGGACTAGAAAAATCAATGTCACATGAGAAAAGGGGGTTTGTGTCATATAAGGGACGTCCTTGTCATAAGAAGTCACCAAAACTACACCAGACATGATCTTATACCCTCATTATGAGAGTTTCCTCAGGATAAGTGAGATTCACATCATGAAGGACTAGCATGTCAAGATGACCCAAGGAGGGGTATTTGGTATTGAATGAGGAAGTGCTAATTTAGTGAAATATGCTAAAATTGCTTTAACGTTGAGCTCACTATAATAGTGCCCTCTCATTACAAGTGTGACAAATCACAGGTAAAAGGAATGGTATGCTATGGTAACCTGGAGGGAGGGTCTCTCCATTTCATGTGAGGAATTTTCCTTTACAATAAGTTAGTGAAAAAATACTAGGGGTGAGTTTGGGTCATCATCATGAGAGTGTCTTGTCATCCAAAGTGAGAGAAATCTCATCATGGAGCATCACAATGCAAATGGGAAATAAGGAGGAGGGACATTCATTGTTGGTTGAGGAGGATTCCACCTCACAAAAATTCACCAAAAATTACACCAAAGATGTGTTTAGGCTCACATCATGAGAGTTCCCTCTCACAATTGGTGATAGAAATTTCATTGTATAGGGATAAAATATTAAGGAAACTTGGTTCTCATAGAAAGTCACAAAAATTGCACTGGGGGTGAGCTTAGGCCCTCTTTATGAGACTATTCTCTCATGAAAACTAAGAAAAATCACATCACATATGCCTAGTATGTTAGTTGTATGTCCTAAGATCCATCATTTGATGATTGTAATAGAATATTTTTACATGATTCAATATTAATAAAAAATCATTCCACTTATTATGTTTATTTTAATATTAAGATAATAGTTAAACAGCCTAGATTATTATAATATTTTGAGTAGATCATATATGTTTTGGGTTGACGACCTAAACATGAGATCATATGTATACCAGAGTTCCATTATGTATCAATTCATATATTATGGTGGATTGTGACACTCTAACATCATACAAGAGAGATTCCTCAAAACAAAACCCAAACTAAAATCCATGAATGTCAATAACCACATAATCCACATAGAGGTCACAAATTAAAATTTTCACCACAAACCATTAATGACATTATCATCCACTCATGGTCCATATAAGAGTTCTCAGTGACATGTTACAAACCCAAAAATTACAATGCATATATTTATAATAATTCCTAGAGCTACGTTCATAATATCTACATATGCATTGTTACTTCTGAGCATGAATATAAAATCATGCAATTCTTATAACCAGGACACTAGAGGTCATACACACATGTCAAACTCAAGGCAGACAAGGATACTAAAAAATATTACCACCTACACCTGTGTGTAAAGGGATAACTAAATCCTTGTCTCTATATGCTTTGTCTTTGCATGAGGTGACACAAATATCACCTACCTTTGAGATATCTTCACACAAACATCACCCACCCCATAAATTACGGTAGAATTCCTCTTATTGTTCTTCTATGCCATTGTTGTGACAGTTTGACGACCTAGAAAGTGTAGAAAATCATAGTGGTGAGACCCCAAGTCCCGTCAATAATTTATAAGATTTGAAACGTCTATTACTTAATATATAAATAGTAATAATGAAGTATTTAAACAATTTTGTACATGAATTCTTAGTGGACGAGGAAGTACACACTTAAACTTTCTCACATCAAAGTGTCCTGCAAGGATATAAGACAATATATGCATTTCAAACTATAAAGAAGTTCTCATTCAAGAGCACATCAATATTTAGATTCAATTAAACTTAAACAGATATGCTACATGAGTGTAGCGTATTTTATATGTGCCCTGGGCTGATTGAGTCACATAACTCAATCCATTGGCTAGATTCTAGTAAGCCATCCTAGACATCTATATAAGATCTAAGGATATCCAGATCCTGAATATCTCTCCACACTACCTCAACTAGAAGCGAGGTACAATAAAAAGGTAGAGATCCCACTAGTTGGTATACTATGGATTTATGCTTAAAAGTGGATAACCAAACTCAATCCCTCCTTAGGTACATAGGTCACGATGCCAAACATTGCATAATAATTGTTCACGCCATATTCCATATCAACAACTCATCATTCATAGATTTCCATTAGACCATTAGACTTGACCAAGTTTTGAACATGGTTTAGATACTATACAATATAACAACCCTAAGCATCCCTATATATTCAGTAAATTATGGCTTCAAGAATCTTCTCACAACTCTATATTGCTACAAGATTTACTCATTTCATTACTTCTCCCAGTGACCCAAAGGAATAGATCTATGAACCCAGGGCTCTACAACTTTTGTTTCTTCTTTTAACGATTAGGTTCATTTTTCTATAACTACATCAATCATAGTATAAGACAAGCTATCAAAAATAAGGAAGTAGCCATTCAATAATAACTTTATAAGATATAAAATGCTTAACCATATGACCTAACTTTGTAAGACAAGGTACTATTGGCTAAATTGGACATTAGCATACCCTTTGTTTTTATGATGACAAACATTTCATTCTTGTGGATCTAACATGCTATTTGAGTATATCAAGGTTTAAGAAAATGAGGAGATCTTACTAAGTGGATAGTTGAAGATCAATGCGCTTAAATGTTTAATAATTTCCATGATTATACTCAATGTAAAAATGTGTACAAGTATATAATGTACAACTACTTAGATATCATGTAAATCAAGCGTTAGATCTTCCCTATCCACCCAAGACCCTATCTTACACTCACATGAAGACTTTAGGGTTGATAGGTTTCATATGAGTCATCAATAGGACCTCACATACATTGCAAATCCTTACAAAAATCCTTATCGGTCGACAATATTGTCGACCGAGATACTTCTAGGTGAAGGCTATCTCAAAGAGGTGGAGCTACTTCAACGAAGTGAAGGTTGCTCCAAGGTTTCTTGAGGTTACTTCAAGAAGGCTACTTCAAAGGAGGTTGGAGCTACTTCTAGGTGAAGGCTATCTCAAGGTGGTGGACCTACTTCAAGGTGGTGAAGGCTGCTCCAAGGTTGCTTTAGGTTACTCAGAAGGCTGCTTCAAGGAGGTTGAGGCTACTTCAAGGTGAAGGCTACTTCAAGTGGAAGGTGATTGTATTTTGTTGTAACATTCTTGCTAGGTAAATAAAATAAATCACTTTCAAAATAACAATTGGAAACAAATGGATAGTGGACTAACAACCTTTGATTCAAAGGTTGGAACCACTCTAAATCGAAGTGTCTTCATTGTTTCCTCCTCCTTCTTTGCCTTAAGTTTTTAATTAAATTTTAAAAGTACCAAAAGATATATTCACCCCCTCTAGATCTTTCAATTGGTATCAGAGCAGGTCTTTAAGGATCCCTAACATATCTTCGGGTAATGGGGGTGGTGTTTCTAGCAACTTCGATACGAAAAGGATGCATGAGAGCTAGCTATCAACAAGTGACCAAGATTGTAGATGGTGCTTTGAATGTGAAGTAAGAGGCCACTCGACATTTGGATATCTAAAGAAGAAGAAAGGAAAAATGTTCCACAAAGCTACAAGGGAACAATCAAGTGAGAGTCAGGTAAGTTGTTTCATTGTAACAGCCGATGAAGAAGAAAATGAGGTAAGTCTTCTTGATTTATCTTAAGAAGAGCTCGTGACTAGTCTTGAAGAACTACATGATAAATATGTTGATTGTAAAAGGAAATTGAAAAAGGTTTTAAAAACTAGTGATGAGTTGTATGTCGGAATACTTGATCTCTCTTCTAAAAATAACTCTTTAAAAGGTTATATTATTGTTTATAATACCAAATTACTTTCTCTAGAAAACAATAATGATCTTTGTTCTAAAGAAAAGGTTGAATTGCTTGAAAACATATAAGATTATCAAACTCAACATGTCCTATGTTCTCATTCAAATTATGATATAATTGTTAAAGAAAGAATTTATTTGCTTTCAAGTTTAGATCAAGAAAAACTAGATATTGAAAAGAGAATTGATGAAATCTCTAAGTTACAAAAACACGTTGATAGTCTAAAGAGTAATAATATTCTTGATAAAATCTTGGAAAACTCTTTTGGACAAATTGGAAGAAAAAGTCTAGGCTATATACCTAAAGAGAAATCTTTCCAAAATCCTAGAACCAGAAAAACACAAAAACCCAAATCAAAGATCATGTATGTGCCTAAGTACAATCTAGTACATAACCAAAATGCTTAGAAGAGAAATGAAATTGATTGTATTTGTTGTCACTATTGTCAACATTTTGGGCACTATTCATTTTCTTGTCCATACAAGAAAAAGAAGGATGTTGACATGGTATGGATTCCAAAACCTCCAACTTAGAAATGTTGGACAAATTAGTTGAGATTTGACCTAAACTTCATTTTGAAAAACACATAATGTCTTATCTCAACTAAAATAAGCTTTAACTTGTGTATTCTTGTATGTTTTGATTGCTTAATTGTGTTACCGAAAAAAATATAGCATGATTTGACTACATTAAAAAGGTTGAACTTATTGAAAATGCACTGAACTTCATCTCGGTCTACAAAAAGCTTGACCAAGATCTCATCTTGTCAAAGAAAGGTTCAATCGAAGGTAGTTCTGTCAACATTGTTTTTACTGGAAAATCTTCCTGGTCGACAAATAGTTTGACCGAGAATTCTTCTGGTCAAAGAAAAGTTCAAACAAAGGTAGTTCTGTAAGAACTATTTATTGAAAATAAAATCATCCTATTGCAATTAACTTTGGTGACTCAAATCTGTAATGGACTCTTCATATTATATTGTTCTAAATATTTGAATGATCCTAACCAAAAGGACCACTATATGGGGACCAAAACTTTCATACTTTGTAGGTTTGTATGGTCTATAGAAATTTCTCTAACAAGCATATGATCAGAAATAAGAATACTTTCATATACTTGGAGGAAAGTTAAAATTATTTGTCACATTTAGAGAAAGTTTCAAAGGTAAGCATAGGTGATGTTGGTACAAATTTTCAAATGTGTTACATCATAAGTACTATGACAATGGCTATGATTCATAGGAAAATATCAAAGTTGTTGATAAAGGAAAAATGATTGTTAACCTCTTGACTCTATGGACACCATTTGCAAACAATGAATTGTTTACGACATAAAAAGATTGTTCATACAAGAAACTTGCTTAGAATATAATCATTACCTAAACTTTTGTGATAAGTCTGGAATTTGTGTATTCTGGGCAAGAAAAGGTAAGATACCTTTTCTGAACAAAAATTTTGCTCCCTAGAACTCATTCACATAAATTTATTTGGCCCTATAACAAAAGATGGTAGAGACAATTTTCATTTTAAGTCACAAAAAAACTTTATCCTGGAATATTCAAAATCTAGCAAAGCATCTAGGATTTATTATTCTAAATCTAAGCGAGTTGATGAATAAATGATGATTGTACACAACAAGACTTAATCATGTCCTAAAAGAGTTGATTATTGAACAATTTCTACATAAGCTCACCAAGAATAATGCATAAGATTTAGCTTCTAGACCTAAAGGCAAAACATTCATTGGAACCAAATGGGCATGATGAAATAAACTAAATAAAGGTAGGATAAAATGAGAAGAAATAGACTTTTATATGACTTATGCATTAATGGATAAGACTTGAGGTCATACATATGCCACTCATAAGGACATCAAAATCTTCAAATGGATGTAAATATTATTTCTTTAAAAGGATCATTAAAGAAGATATCTATGTTGCTTAAACCCATGACTTAAAACATGATTAAATATGAATAAAGATTATTGGTCACTTATGCTAATATAGAAGAAAATGTAATATCTTTATCATACTAGATAATCTACATTAATTGGAAATCTGCAGAATTGCCTCTTGGTCGACAAACAATTCGACCGAGGGGCACCCCAGTCTAAGTCATGGTCGAATGAAAATAAGCCTGAAAAAATGCTTATTTGTAAATCAAATCATTAAATTGCACCCAACATTGGTATATTAAATCTGTAATTTTCTCATCATATTAAATACATAGAATGAGAGAAATTTCTAAATCAAAATAGTGCAACAAACAAGATCGCTTAAAGATAATAGAAATTGACTCATAGTCTTACTAAATTGGTTTTAAAATTGATTTTGATTTGAAACACTTTCGCATTAAAGCTCATTGTTGATATGAGATTAAGGAAGAGCTCACAAAATTCTTGAATATATAATATGCATATCTTTTTGATATTGCTCTTAATTGGATTATCTACACAAATATGGGCTTAACATCCCTTATAATTGGTTAGAGCTACATTTATTGATCCCACTATGAGCCTAAAGCAATCTCATATCATTTCAGGGCCTAACATCCATTGTAAATGGTTGAGAAATTAATATAGAAGTACATGTATTGATCCCACCATGAGCCTAAAGGAATCTCATATCATTTCAGGGCTTAACAACCCTTGCAAATGGTCGAGAAATTAATAGTGGTTTTTAAAATGTGGCTAAATCTGACTTTTTTGAAGTAAATAATTAAGAGGGATTAATAAATCATGCAGAATCTCATTGATTTACACATATATTTATCTTTTTGAAATGACAAAGGGGGAGAAATAGAATATTATATATTTTCATGAGTTTCATGATCACTCAGCTTAACATTAATTGGTGCTAAATTGTCATAAGAGAAAGATATCATGTTCCATATCTCTTTAGGTATAACAACATACATTTTATGAGATCAAAGAAAATATTCATCTCAGGTATATCACAGGTATGAAACTCATTTATTTTCAAATATTTTGCTTATATTTTAGGGATGTTTGTCTTCTTCAAAAAGGGGGAGATTGTTGGCTAAATTGGACATTAGCATACCCTTTTTTTATGATCACAAACACTTCATTCTTGTGAATCTAACATGCTATTTGAGAATTTCAAGGTTCAAGAAAATGAGGAGATCATACTAAGTGGATTGTTGAAGATCAATGTGCTTTAGTGTTTAGTATTTTTATGATTGTACTCAATGTAAAAACTTGTACAAGTATATAATGTACAAGTACTTAGATATCATGAATCAAGCATTAGATCCTCCCTATCCACCCAAGACCCTATCTTACACTCACATGAAGACTCTAGGGTTGATAGGTTTCATATGATTCATCAATATGACCTCACATATATTGCAAATCCTCGCAAAAAGTCCTTCTCGATAGACAACATTGTCGATCGAGATATACACATTGTAATAGGTCTAAACAAGAGATAAATAGTCATATAGCCAGTTGAACCCAGACAGTCATTCAGTTCACAATATTTTGGATAGAAAGTCATCCGGTCGACAATATTATCAACTGAGAAAAGTTCTATAAACTTTACATTTAACGAAGTCTCATCCGTTGCAACCCAACTACTTTCTACCTAATGGCTAATTATGCATTAAGAACACTCTAGAGAGTCCCTTGAACGTCCCTAGACACTTCCAAACTATTCCTATAAATAGTAGAGGCCTTATGACACCTAAAACACACAAGCTACACATGAACATCCATTCTAGAGAGCAACAAAGCTTATATTCACTTGCTATCTTATTTGTTGTGCTTCACAGTTGTGTCCTATAGCTACTATCTCCTAGCCAAAACATAGAAACGTCCATATTAAGTGGATAGAAGATCTAACACTTGATATAGGAATCAAGGGTTTGGAGGATATTGAAAGGAGGTTGTTGGGTGCTACTTTAACAAAGTGAAGGCTGATCTAAGGTGTGCTTGAGGTTACTTCAAGAAGGATTCTTAAGAGGAGGTTGGAGATACTTCTAGGTGAAGGCTATCTCAAGGAGGTGGACCTACTTCAAGGAAGTGAAGGCTGCTCCAATGTTGCTTGAGGTTACTTCAAGAAGGCTACTTCAAAGGAGGTTGGAGATACTTCTAGGTGAAGGCTATCTCAAGGTGGTTGAGAAACTTCTAGGAGGAGAAGGCTACTCCAAGGTCTTGGAGTTACTTCTAAGAAGGCTTCTTCAAGTAGGTTGAGGCTAATTCTAGGTGAAGTCTACTTCAAGGAAGGTGATTGTTTTTTTATAGTAACATCCTTGAAAGGTAAATAAAATTAATCACTTTCAAAATCCCAACTGGAGACAATTAAGTAGTGGAGTGACAACCTTTAAATTCAAAGGTTGGAACCACTCTAAACACAAGTGTCTTCCTTGTTTCCTCCTCCTTTGGTTGAGTATTTTTAATTATTTTCAAATTATCAAAAAGCTCCATTCACCGCCCCCCTCTAGATCTTTCAAGCACACATTTCCCGCCTAAAGACACTCCAAGGCATTCCACATGAAAAATGATCGTCCAATATAATCAAGGGTAACAGGTTACCTGAAACACCATCATTTGTTGTGTAACATACTGAATTCTGAATGTAATCTCCATGTAACCCTTTTCCCTTAGTTTTCTTCTCATTTTTGTCCTTTATGTCCTTGCTGACGAATTAGTGGAATTTATAGTGATTTTGTGAACATTTGTTCAATAATTATACCAATGGAAGGGTTTTCCACAAATACCTCAGTGAAAGCTTATTTAAGGATCTAAAATGCAAAATCACCACTTAAGTGGAACAATGGTAAATAAATTCATGCTTGAAATGTAAGGCCCCAAACCTTTCTTAATGTGTTAAACAAGATTAATTACAATAATTCAGTTCTCTAAACCTTAATATAACCTTGTGATGTATTTTTAAATCATGAGATAAGCTTAAGTTTCAAGTTTGGTCCAATTTGGACGTTGTTTGTGCAAGTTATGCAATTTTTATGCACATTTTGGACTTTTTTTGCAATTTACCTGACTAGGAGGTTTCTTTGCAAATTGTCACATGCCTTATGATCCTTAGATGTTTCCTTATCATTCTTGAGATTTTTAGGCCATGGGGCGCCTAGTTGTACCTTAGTTTGGAGGTGTTTCTTTTAGGGATTTCCCATTTATGGATGGGATTATCTTTAGGAGTTATCAACCAATGGGCTGGTTTCTTTATTTGGAGGTTGGTGGTGGGCCAGGGGAACCTACAATTGGTGACTAAGAAGTCTCTAGGAGATGTTGAACAACTGTTTGCATGGCCATAGAAGCTCTAGGCTATGGACACTTGGAAAGCTCGAAGGACACCTCATGCTTGAATCCTTCCTTATCCATAAAGGCTTTCATATCCATGGGTACCCTTAGCCATGGACACATGGAAAGTTTCTTGACATCTCATACTTTTATTCCTCCTTATGCATAAAGTCTTGCATGACCATGGTCACCCTTAGACATGGACACATGGAAGTAGCTTGGACACCTCATGCCTTGCTTCTTCCTTAACCATAAAACTTTATATACTCCTTCCTTACCTCCCAATCATAATATTTGATCCTATCACCTCCCTCCTACTTAGAACTTAATATTCTCTCTGTTTTTCCATAGAGGAGTTTTACTAAGGTAGAAGAAGACATCATATTGGTGAAGAAGGTCTTCTAGGGTTCCATCTAAGCTCATCTAGGGTTTCTAAAGTCACCTTTTGGCATTTTCAACCAACTCAAGTAGGTTTCTTCCCCTTCTCCTCTATTTTCCCTGTTGTTCTTCTTCCTTCCACTATTTTCTAGGTTGGAACCCTGGTATTCCATGGTAGAATTCCATCTAAAGCTAAAAAAACTCTTCTTTCCATGCTCCTCTTGCTTAGGGTTTGTATCCTTGAGAAGAAGGTGATTCTTGCTCGAGTATGGAGCTTGTGCTTGGAGCTACCAACCCATCTTGCTTGAGTTTCCTTCTGATTGGGATCTGATATTCTTCCTAGAGGCATGTTATATAACTTTCTCCACATTTATTTCTTATTATAAGCTTGTTAGTTCACATTATTATGCATAAATGATGATCTCCACCTTTAGATGATGTTCTTGTTTAGGGTTTTGTTTCTTTGTTGTTCTATACTCTGTTACTAGCTCTAGATGAACCTGAAATGATTGGCACATCCCTCCTAGGGTAAAGGATGACCTAGGATATGTTGTGGGGGGCCAAGTCATGGGTCGGCCCTCTCCCCCTTTCTTCCTTGCTTGTAAGTAAATTGCTGACATGTCATTTTCTGGTTGGTCAAAATTGAATAATTCATATCTTTTAAACCGTTCATCCAAAATTAATAAAAAAATATATTTTGGAATCAGAAAATTAATATTTATGTAATAAAATGATTTTGTGGTCTGATTTCAAGGTATTTTGAAAGGTGATTTTTGGAATATGATTTAATACATAAAATCCATAAAAATTACAACTTAATCACTATAACTCCAAAATTGACATAAAGGTATGTTTTCTTGACCAAGAGAACCTAATTAGTCCAATGGTGATATTTTTAGAGACAATCTGAGTTTTGTGAAAAAGGTCCAACCTTAGGGTTTCGTTGCAATAATGTGTGATATGTACACTAATGAATGTTAATAAATTGAAATAGGCCAAAGTTGAACTTGGAACATCTAGAAGTGGTGGAACTTGGTATTTGAAGATAGTAAATATGTATGTGCATTATTACATCCTAAGTTGGGATATTTGCAAACCAAACCCTATATTCCCTAATGAGGTACTATATGAACCCTATTTTCTCTATTCATGACTCTTTTGCTAAATTGCCTCAAAAATTAGTATTGATATCTATTTCTTGGGTCTTGTACCCCACTGTGATGTTTCAAATGTATGATGCTTCTACTTACCATAGTTTCTCTTAGCATGTTGATTTTATTAGACTATTTAGGTAATGTAGTGGTACTTATGTACAACCACCCATAGATAGGGCATGCGTTATTTTGCCTTGGGGAATGTGTTGTTCTCCCCCACATATAATTTTTGTAGGTGATTGGGAATGTGTTATTTCTCCCTTCACCTATAGGTTGGGATCCGATACGTGCCTCAACCCTACCTAGTTAATGTAGTCAATATTAATCATGCATGCAATTCCTTTACTATTTTAATGTTATGGAGGCATCCATTTTGATTATGCCTCATACTCTTGATCTCTTCGTCTATTGAAGAACTTATAGCCTTTACTTCCATGTTATTTTCTTTCTTTTGTTCTTGTTCATTATTTGAAAGATACCTTGTTTCTCTCTCTTGCTAGATAATTCCTAACCACCTAGGTTTAGGACAAGGTGTTGAACAAGACCAATGAGGATATAACTTTCATCATGGATCTAGATCATGGATATGTTGTTTGGAGACAGACTTGAAGTATTTTAGACTTCCCTCTGTCTTAGATCCTTTTGTGGAATCTTCATGTAAACCCTTATGCGAGATTATGATGTTCTTTTGTAATCTTGTTATAAAATTGAATATAGTCAATGATTTTATTCCGCTGCTACACTTTGGTCTTTTGCATACCAATAATTTCAATTTGAAAATTTTACTCCTATTCCAAGATACCTTATGTGCATGTTTGAAATGGATGTTTTATTTTTCAAATTTAGTAAGGGGGTGATCTCACCTCTTTACATTTGTACCATTACGTTCTCATAGCCAGATAGGAAGAAATATATATTCATCGCCCTCCTTTTTCTACTAATGGAGACATTTTCAAGCATTCCAACATCATAACAACAGTAAAGTAGCTAAAGACATTTATATATGCATACATCAAACATGAACAGCTTATAGGAAGCATCTTACATACATGCAAATTATATTTTGATATCAATAGGGATTCAAATTTACAAGTTTGTTATGAATTGCATCTACACCAAAAAGTAGCAGATAATTATATTCTAATATAAAAAGAAGTATTCATGGTATGTAACTTTGACATGCAAGACAGAAATATGTTCATCTAGGATCAAGGTATATAAGACTACCATCTTTTAACATTTCTAAGAGTTATAATCAAAAAAATATTTGACATGCAAGTGTACAGTAGGAAATAAATGATTCTAAGGTTATATCACTCGCCTAAAAGGAATAAAAAGTTTGTGATAAAGGGACAACTGTGAATATCCAAGCTTCATGAAAAACTCTAGTCTGAAAGTCAAGGTCCCTAAAATCTAATCACTTCACCCAAACACACTCTACTATTTCTGACTCATAGCCTAGGCAACTAAGTAGGAAAGAACTAGATAGAATGTGGCATAAAACTATATAGACAAACCCTAGAGAAAAACCACCTACAAAATCTCCAAGAGATTGAGAACTTATGAAGCTGAAAAATCATCAAGCATTACTCAAATCCAAGATCAAACTCCACCAGATGGCTCACCTTGCATCAACACAGAAGAGAATGAATGTAGATGCATCAGAGGTGAAGACCAATTAAAAAAATGTATCGTTGGGTTTCATCAACCAAAGGTTCTTGCTCTGCTGCAACACCTCGAGGCTCAACTTTCACAAGTGGGACAGGAAGGGAAGATAAGGGATGCATATATATAGCTCCAAGAGAGAGAGAGAGAAAAGTAATCGAATGTCACATCGTTGGTCAAGTTGTTGTACGTTAATCAACCAATTGTCTCATTGATAGATAGACCCCCAACATTCCATATATACTCACTGCCAGAAAATCCATCATTACAAGGAGTCAAAACCTCCATTGGTAGATGCCACTAAAAAATTTCAATAGTCCAAGCCCTTTAGAAAACCATCATAATATACACCTTAGATTATCATCAGTAGAGCATACATACAAAGCCATCGGTACACTAGACATGCTTAACATTAGTACTCAACTGATGGTAACCTACCCCTCAACAAACCAGTTGTTTCATTTATAGAGAATCGACGAGGACACAGAGACTCACACAACCAACCACATCCATTGGTCCCCTACCAATGTAATGAGAGAGTAACAACATGGTCTCCAACCAAAAAAAGGCTACACACACGAAAACCAATGTAAAGGCATAAAATATTTGTCGGTTCTCAACTAACATAAATCTAGGCACACTTCCATCAATGCCCAACTGATGGAAGAATAGACTATCCACGTCAGTTCTCAACCGACGGTAAGTCAGCAAGGCTGGGTTGAATCACCTAAGTACATCCACTAAGGCCAGTAATAGAGATAAAAGAAATAAAACAAACTTTCTCTATTTAAAAGAAAACCCTCACACAAGGGTACTTTGTGCATAATGCCACAAGAATGAAACCCACTAAAAGGCACATACAATGACAAGCAACAAGACATGTGATAAAAGTAATAAAGAATTAGTAAGGGTTTAATATAGGTCTTGGGTCTTACATCTATAAACCCTTTATATAGATTTCACCTCCAAAATCCTAGGAGAAAAGGGTTGGGTACCTCTTGCGCATCTCATCCTTAAGTTCCCATGTTGCCTCTTCAACTCGATGGTGATTCCATACCATTATTACCAACACTATACTTTTCTTTCTCAACTTGTGTACCCACTTGTTTAGGATCAATACTAGACCTTCCACATATGATATGTCATCATCAAGTTACAACTACATAGGATGAAATGTCTACTCAGTTCCCAAATGGCATTTCCTCAACATGGATACATGAAACACATTGTGTACTATTTGAAGTTCAAGAGACAATTCCAACTTATAAGAAATTTTTCTAATTCATGCAATGATAGGATAAGGTCCCGTGAACCTGGGTTCCAACTTACCTTATTTACCAAATTGCAACACTCCTTTCCACGGTGACACTTTGAAATAGACTTTGTCTCCAACTTGGAACTTTAAAGGTATATGGAGGTTGTCACCATATGACTTTTGTTTGTCATGTGCCACTTTGAGTTGTTTCTTGATCATTTTGGTCTTCTCTATAGTTTGTCACAGTAATTGCAGCCCGAAAGTTGATATTCATAGGCTTCATACTAGAATAAGGTTAATATATAATGTCACTCATATAAATCCTTGTGTGGAGCATATCCAGACTCGTGTGATAGTTGTTGTTATAAGAAAACTTTATCAAGAAGAGATGAACATCCCAACATTTTTGGAACTAACACATGACCTCAGCAAGTCCTCTAAGGTCTGCATCGTCCTCTCTATTTAACCATATGTCAAATGAATGGAACTTTAGTTGTGTACCTAGAGCAATGCGTGGACGGTTCTAAAATCTAATGTTGAACTATGGTCCTCTATCATATGTTGTCATTATAGGTACTTCGTGCAGCCACACAATCTCATCTATGTAGACAAGTGCTAATTTCTCTCCTGAGTAGGTTGTCTTGACTTCAAAATAGTGAGCTAATTTTGTCAACCTATCAAGCACTACCCACCTAAAATCGTGTCCTTTACCCATTTTGATAAGACCAACCATGAAATATATAGTCACATGGTTTCACTTCCTTTCCATAATTGGTAGGAATTTTAGTCTTTGCACAAGTTTGTGATGTTCCACGTTGAAATGTTGACAAACTAGACACAAGCATAAACTGTTACAACCCCAATTTTTGGATTCTTTTGGTGAGAAATGTAATTTCTCCTGTTAAATATATTTGAACCAATAATGATATAATTTGTTTTGAATAAAAGATTTTGTTTACAATAGCCTTGTTGGTTGTTTTGTGGGATTTATTGGCTATTGGGCCCAATAACAAGGAAAAGACAAAAGAAACTCCATTATTAATAAGAGATGGACAAAAGAAAGATGTAGAAACTTCTAGAAGGAAAAAGAATATAATCCAAAAGTGGATTTCGTGCCTATTGGGTTCCTTGGGTTCCAAGGAATCTAAAGTTGCAAAGATAATGCAACAAGAAAAGAAAAGATCAATCAAATATTTCTTTATTAAAAAAGAAATTGAAAACAATGATAAAATGTGGAAAATAAGTGGAAAGAGGTAAGATTGAGTCATCCTTGATGGATTTTCGTATCCATAAGGTTCCTAATGTTAAAAGGAATTCCAATAAGGAAAATAAAAAGAGAGATAAAGAGAAATCCTCAAAAAGAGATATTTTAATCAAGAAATAAAAAGGATAATGGGAAATAATGGATATAGATTCATCTAGAAGGATAATGAGTATCCACTAAAAATAATTTCGAAATATTAAAGTTTCTTGGGGTCCAAGGAGCCCCAATGGAGAAAAAGAAAGAGAAAATACTAATAAATACAAAAAAAGAGGATAATGTGATAATTAATGAATTTTGTGGCATTGTTAAAAAGGAGGTATTTTCTACTGAAAGAAAATATAAATTCGTGCTAATGGATTAAAAGGTAAGCATAAAGAGAATAATAGAGTGAATTTTCAATTTATCAAGTAAATATGGTTTATTAAGAAGATAATTAGGAGAGAGAAGCTTGCTTCTCAATGAAGGAAAAGGTTTCCTGTTGGGAGGTGGTTTTGTTTCCTCGTGAATGAACGTCTTAGGGTGTTGATACCCCTCCAGATAAAGGGTAGAGCCTTTGGTTAGAGTTCAAGAGAGATCCCACACAACTCTCTCTCTTCTTCTTGTTCTTTCTGTGCAAACCCTAACCTTTGAGAATATCACTATCACTGGAGTAGTGAGGGGCCGTGAAGTAGTCGAGACGGAAGTAGGATGCCCCACGATGTTGGGGAGAGACTTGGCCATCACCATCGTGCCCTAACCCAGGAATAACAGATGCAACTCGACTGCAAGAACAACTGCATGTGTAGGCTTGGTGCTTGTTAAACCGACCGTCTCAGCCATGCTTCGAGCTTTGCACGTAATTGGTTTAATTTAGAATTCCATGTGCATAAATGAGCTTTAATGGGCCTTGAAACCCTAATGTTAGTAATTGTGACTCCTAATGGATTTAATTATTCAAATTCATCAATAAAGCTGAGATATGATGGTTCTCAGCTATTTCGAGTATAAAAGTTCCTAATTGTGGATAAATGCCCTTAATATAGTAATTAGGGCTTTCTAATGGATAAAGGTGGAATTAATGATAAATAGAGTTCATATGTGAATTAGATCCTAATGAACTATGAGTTTTTAATCCGGAAGGAACCAAAGATGATAATTGGGCCTCATGATCGTGTCATGAATTAAAAGGATAAAAATGGTAGTTTTGATGTAAAAGAGGCATAATGGACTTAATTGATGTTTAATTGTGCCTTTAATCTGAAATTAGGGTTATATGTTGTTAAAAGATAACCTTAATATCTTTCATGAAGAATAGATGAGATAATTAGGGTTTGTGAGTAATTGTATAAAGTTAGGGTTTAAAATAGTATAAATGAAGAGAAACCCGAATTGCAATGGAAACCCTAAAAGTAGACTAGAAACCCTAGGAAGCGAGCTAGGTTTAATAGAACTTGATGGCATGATCAATGATAGGAAATTGTATGCATATTTCAGGATCTCTCTGTGTGCTTACTTGCCTATTGGATTTCTTGCATTGATTGGATTAATTCTGTCTCAAATCAGCCTGACAGGTATGTGGTTAATTATGATTAATCACATTAGTTTCCTGAAGATTTTCCAGATGATTCATCACATTGAATGCAACCTATCTGTTTGGATGTTCATACTTGCAAATCATAAAGTCACTATGATTATCACAATAATAATAGAAGTGTGTATTCTCGCACCTACATGCCACCCTGATGGATGATGCCAACAGGTCAAGCCCAGGAGGGAAGACCAATGGGCACCATGAGTGGTGACCCCAGACACCAAGCTCAGGATTGAGAAGGTGGTCTTTATAGAATGACTAATGGGAACTATGAGAGGTGACCCCAGGCACCAAGCTCGGGATTGAGAAGGTGACCTTCAGTCATTGGCAAAAGAGAAACCCTAAGGTGGGTATGCCAGGGTAAGGGCAAAAGCGGTGGAGAATGTCAAACTGAAAGTGTAATTTGTCTTGTTGATTAACTTGATTGTGATATTTAGATTGTTAGCCATATCTGTGAAATTTTGGTTGTCCCCACATATCGGCATATTCCTATATGCTGACCAACATTTTGTTTGTCTGCGTTTTAGGTACAAATTGAAAAGTACAAACAATAAAGTGGAATATTGTGAAATTAAGAAATAAAGTGCAAGGAGGATTAGTTAGAATAGAGTCCAGATGTGGATATAAGTTAGATATCCAAGTTTTTGAAAAAGGTATGCAAAGTCTTATTTTATACCAGATTTCAGTTTAGTTTGGTATAATTTCATAATTATTACTAATTAATTGTTGAACCTTTGATCCTGTTAATTGGGATAATGGCTCTGACCTCTTGGTCTCCCTTAATTGGGGTTACTGGGAGGCGGGGTCGTTACATTTGGTATCAGAGCATAGGTTTCTCATTTATTCTTTAATAATTATTAAATTTTACAAACTTTGTAGAACCCAAGGGAGTTATTAGAGGATTTTCCAAAAGACAGAGGTGTCTAGAAAAGGATCACGTCTGGGGCTGGCAAGATTTTCCTCCGCACCGCTAGTCGGAATACGAGGACTCCTGGATTTGTGTGACTGCCTGGCCAATGTCTCAGGATTTGACTCGAAATAAGATACCTTTAGGACTCTCTCATCTTGTTCATCCCTTCTCAACTCAAATCCTATTAATGATTTTAAGGATTAGGGTTTTCTATCTCTTCCTCACCCTCTTGAGGTATGGATAAAGTTGATAAGGTTTAAGGAATCCTCCACCAAATTAAAGAAAAGCATGTAAATAAGATGTCATGGACATAAGCTTAATAGTTTAAGCATAAACTAAAGAATAGTTGCATGCTTAGGTTGTATGACATGTGTTGTCATGAGAGACCTGAGGTTAGACCCTCTGGTTAAGAGGACAAGTAGAGAGTTGGTTTTGGAGGTAGAGATCTCCATTATAAGTAGAGACCTGGCACATCCTTTGAGGATGATGCTAACCCTAACCCTAAGTGGTGGTTAGAGAGAGAGATGGCGTGATGAGTTAGATGTCATGATAGACCAGGGGTGTAGACATGCTTTTGGATACCCATGATGATATGAGCCATGTGTGGTTGGATGACCTAGTACCTTTAGCAACCCAACCCTGGAAAGAATCATGCATGGTAGAGTGAAGGATACCTCCTTCGATGATGAGGTTAGTGAAGAACCTATAGAAACCCTATGGGCTTATGCGAGTAGGGCATAACATCCACCCAGAGTACGTCAATAGTGCAGGCAGTAAGTTGAAACTCTGGCCAGGAGAGTATGTTGGATGGATTATGAGATAAGCATGAGGAGCTCTGGATAATCTTGAATGAACATAAGTTTGAACATAGGCTTCACCCATGTAGGGGTATGCTTGTGAGTTTGATCCACCTTCATGAAGAGAGGACCTCTGGTAGTACGAATGTTTGATAGCTCTAGAGAGAGAGAGAGAAGGACCCAAGCAAGAAGGTTGGAAACTTAGACTCTGAGATATGAGGAACATTGGGAGTTGAGGGTGATGCGACCTAAGTGGATGATAGAGGTTGCCTCATGCTTGATCCCTGGAGGCTGATGGTATCTTGGTTGTCTTTAGAGGAACCAAACCCTAGAGAGAGGATGAGGTTGCTAGTACCTATGTGTAGATGGTATAGGTGTTTACCTTTTAGGGTTAAGAAGAAGAGTTCCTTAGGACCATGGATAGGTTTAGTAGCAAGTTGTGAGGTCTTTTACCTTGTTGGTTGTCCTTGAGGAGGACTCCACTATGAAGTGTTGTTCAAGTAGAAGGATCATGGGAAGTGCATGTCATACCCTGTACATGCTAGGCTCGTGGTTAAAAAGTTGAGAAGACAATTGGACATCAGAAAGGTGAACCTAGGGTTCCTAAGCCTAAGAGGGAAAGTGGTGTACCTGATGCTCATGATGAGATTTGAGTTTTTATAGATTTGAGCATGGTACTCCTCATGTTTATAGGAAAGGGAAACCACTTAAGTTTAAGGTATGTTTGGTGAACCTCTCACATCTAAGTTGGTGACATGGGAAGGTATGTTCTTGGTCCAATGTTGAGGAATGAGAACAAGTATGACCTAGCATGGTTTAGTAGGTGGTATGCTTGTGCCTTAGTAGCTTGCTAGGGTTAAGCATGCTCATGTGGATGCAAACCCTAGACATAAGCACGTTTGTGACCTTTGTCATCAAGGTGTAGTTTCCTCCCATCCCGGGAGAGGGACTCTTTTGTAGGGTGTGTACCAGTTTTGTTGGTTTTGAGGTAACCTAAAGAGGTCTTAATAGGATCTTGAGAAGCTAAGTGAAAAGTACATAGTAAGAGAATGAACCTGTAGACCCATAGATAACCATCTCTAAGTGCATGTGGGTGTGTTACCATGGAGGTAACCAGTATGGGGCCTGACCAAGGTAGGCAGGTCACCATGATCCCTATGAAAGGATGAAAGTCAACCCATGAATGAAGAGAGAGATGATGGAGACTTGGGTAAGGTTTCAAGTTGGACATGTACTATGTTAGAATCCTAAGTCTATCCTAGGTTCAGGTAGGGATAAGACCGATGGAAGTAGGAGTTGCCTAATTCCCTAGTTACACATGACCATAGGGTCGAGAGGTAACAACTATCATTGTCTGAGGGCCATGGGTTAGGAGATTGATCGCCTTCATGAACTCATGGGACCCAAAGGGAAGATGAGTAGGGCACTCTCTGGATGCATAAGGGAAGAGGGATGACCCCAAAAGTGCCATCACCTTACAGACCTAGAGGATATGACCAAGGACTGTATGGTGACCCAAGTAGGTACGAGACCAATTTTCCATGGAAGTAACTTTGATATCGAGATGATTGTGATGTTGAGACATAAGTTGCATGTTTCAACTTAGATTTGAAGGTGTACTGGCAAGGTGGTATGTACCATCTCTACTCTTGGAATAGGAAGAACCTTGTATTTGGACTGCAACCAAATGCTTATTTCCTCTTGTTATGGGAGTGAGAGATATGACAGTACGCATGCCATACACCAAGGATAAAGATGATGTGAGTTGGAATGTTGCTATGAGGTATGAGGACAGAGATGATAACATACCCTTGGGGAGTGAACGATATGTGGATGGTTTACAAACAGTGAGAGAAATAAGGTAGTCATCTTATGAGGATGTTTTTATCATGAGCTATGAGTTATACAAGGTTGAGTTTGAAAACTAAGAGGATGAGCTCAGAGTTTCTTGATGAAGATAGACTTAGAGTTTGAGATGAGATGATAAGTGGAATATATGGAGGTGTATGTTTTCAACACATAAGGATGTGAGGTGATAATGGATGCTCTGGTTGGGATGCAACTACCTAGTTAGCTAGAGGCTAGAAGAGGCCGTTAGGTTAACCCTAAGTTGAAAAAGGAGATATGTTTGGGCTAACACTCAGATGTAATGAGATATGTTGAACAAGTTAGTAGTTGTTTGGTTAGACAACATAGGCCTTGATGCAATAAAAGGATGGTTGTAGAACCTCAGATGCACTTCTCTGGAAAAGAAGGTGATGAAACCCCAACTAGAGTGGTTTAGGTTTTCCAAAGAATCAATCTTGAGGAGTCATGGCATACAGGGGTTCATGATTTTAAGTTCATCATACACTGTGGCACTACGAAGATAGTAAGTGACAGTAGTACTTCAGATGCTTAAGATGAAGTTGCATGTGGCTTGTCACCATGCAAGCCAGAAGGTGAAGGACGAACACCAGTAACCCAGTGTGTTGGTATAGTAGATGAAGAGTCCCCAAGAGGGAATGGGAGTTCATCACTATGGATGTTGTGATAAGTCTCCCCTAGACCAAGGAAGGTCAAGATGCAATATGGGTTATGGTAGATCACCTTACCTAGATGACATGAGAAAGAAAGAATAATTTTAAGGGACGGATCCGATTGAACTACATATGAGAAAGATGGTTCAACTACACCATGATGCGAGTTCAAAAGTTCTTGAGTATAACCTAAATATTCACTTCCATGCGGTGGAAGTAGGTACATGAAGAACTAGATGTTAGTACAGTTTATCACCCCTATCTAATGGTTAGTATAATCCAGACTAGAGGGTCTGATAAGAGCATGTGTGCTTGTTCAGGGTGATACATGGAGACAGTTCTTGTCTTCTGTAAGATGTGATGATAACCACCATAGACAATATCGAGATGTAAAGAAGCTTTGTAAGGGAGGTTGTGTCGGACACCACTTCATTAAGATGATGTTGGTGAAGGGACCTCATGAAGGTCAGAAAAAAGGACCATAGTGCGTGCAAATGAAGTCGCTTTGATCGTGCAATGGCTAAAAGAGAGCCCAGGGGTGATATGAGTTGTGAGCTGATGCAAAGCATACTGACATGCAGTTCACTGTGGGAGAGTATGTGAAGTGAAAATCCGACCCCTCTATGCTACAACTGAGAAATCTGAGTCCCCGATATATGGGTCCATTTGAGATGGATTGGTGGATATGGTTGTGTTTAGCCTTACCCCTCAGGATAATGTGATGTATAATGTGTTCCATGAGTCTGATCTAGAGCACTATGTGAGGTACCCAAGCCATGTGCTAAGCCATGAACCTATTCAGCTTTATGAGAGCCTGAAATGTCCTGAGTCGCCTATGAGGGTACGATATACCAAGGTAAGAAAGAACTCAGATGGAAGAATATGAGATGATGAAGGTTCTTGGGAAGCACCATGGAAATGGTGAGGCCACATGGGAGCCATGATGGACAAAGGGAAGACTTATCCTGTTTGTTTGTGTGCCTGGTGGAATTTTGAGTGCAAAATTCCTATAAGAGGGGGAGGATGTTACAACCCCAATTTTTGGGTTCTTTTGGTGAGAAATGTAATTTCTCCTATTAAAGATATTTGAACAAATAATGATATAATTTGTTTTGAATAAAAGATTTCGTTTACAATAGCCTTGTTGGTTGTTTTTTGGGCTTTATTGGCTATTGGGCCCAATAACAAGGAAAAGACAAAAGAAACTCCATTATTAATAAGAGATGGAGAAAAGAAAGATGTAGAAACCTCTGGAAGGAAAAATAATATAATCCAAAAGTGAATTTCGTGCCTCTTGGGTTCCTTGGGTTCCAAGGAGTCCAAAGTTGGAAAGATAATGCAACACGAAAAGAAAAGATCAATCAAGTATTTCTTTATTAAGAAAGAAATTGAAAACAATGATAAAATGTGGGAAATAAGTGGAAAGAGGTAAGATTGAGTCATACTTGATAGATTTTTGTATCCATAAGGTTCATAATGTTAAAAGGAATTCCAATAAGGAAAATAAAAAGAGAGATAAAGAGAAATCCTCAAAAAGAGATATTTTAATCAGGAAATAAAAAGGATAATGAGAAATAATGGATATAGATGCATCTAGAAGGATAATGAGTATCTACTAAAAAGGATTTTGAAATATTAGACTTTCTTGGGGTCCAAGGAGCCCCTATGAAGAAAAATAAAGAGAAAATACCAATAAATACAAAAAAGAGGATAATGTGATACATAATTAATGAATTTTGTGGCATTGTTAAAAAGGAGTTACTTTCTACTAAAAGAAAATATAAATTCGTGCCAATGGATTAAAAGGCAAGAATAAAGAGAACAAGAGAGTGAATTTTCGAATTATCCAGTAAATATGGTTTATTAAGAAGATAATTAGGAGAGAGAAGCTTTCTTCTCAATGAAGGAAAAGGTTTCCTGTTGGGAGGTGGTTTTGTTTCCTCGTGGATGAACATCTTAGGGTGTTGATACCCTCCCCTATATAAAGAGTAGAGCCTCTGGTTCGAGTTCAAGAGAGATCCCACACAACTCTCTCTCTTCTTCTTGTTCTTTCTGTGCAAACCCCAACCTTTGGGAATAGTGCAATCACTGGAGCACTGAGGGGCTGTGAAGTAGTCGAGATGGAAGCAGGATGCCCCACAATGTTAGGGAGAGGATTGACCATCACCATCGTTCCCTAACCCAGGAAAAGCAGCTGCAACTCGGCTGACTTGGTGCTCGTGAAATCGGCCATCTCAGCCATGCTTTGAGGCCTTGTTGGGCACAGTGGGGAGCGTCAGAGGCAGGCGATCAGTCCCGGTGAGCTCCAGGCCATGGAGTGAGGGAGATAGCCTCGTGCTTGGCTGTAGGTCGACGACCGCATAGGGTTCTGAAGGAGGAAGATGATCAGGGTGAGTTGGACCGATTTGCCCCTCCGCGGGCTGAAGAAACAATCAACTTAAACGAGGGCAGAAGTGTCATTTCATTATATTTCCAAAATAGGCCGCGTTGCATGGAAAGTGATGACGTGGTGCTCAGTGATTGGTCCAAGTAAGTAAATAATGCAAAATTCATATCTTTTTATTGGTAGCTTGGATGGATGTGTATAAAATATGAATCTTGCTCAGAAAATTGTGAGGAATCCATTAAAAATAGATTGAGAAGCTAATTTCTCTTGCAATTAGAAAAGTAGTGGAAGTTATCAACTTAAATGCTTTAATGATTAAGAAACCCTAAATTGAGATGATTAATGTATTAAGAAGGGTTTTATGGATGATTAGAGTTGATATTAGTGTATTAATTATAAAATGGTACATTAAGAACAAAAAGGATGAACTTTTCATGTAATTGGTTTAATTTAGAATTCCATGTGCATAAACGAGCTTTAATGGGCCTTGAAATCCTAATGTTAGTAATTGTGACTCCTAATGGCTTTAATTATTCAAATTCATAAATAAAGCTCAGATATGATGGTTCTAAGCTATTTCAAGTAATTGTGGATAAATGCCCTTAATATAGTAATTAGGGTTTTCTAATGGATAAAGGTGGAATTAATGATAAATAGAGTTCATATGTGAATTAGATCCTAATGAACTATGAGTTGTTAATCCGAAAGGAACCAAAGATGATAATTGGGCCTAATGACTGTGTCATGAATTAAAAGGATAAAAATGGTAGTTTTGATGTAAAAGAGGCATAATGGACTTAATTGATGTTTAATTGTGCCTTTAATCCGAAATTAGGGTTATATGTTATTAAAAGATAACCTTAATATCTTTCGTGAAGAATAGATGAGATAATTAGGGTTTTTGAGTAATTTTATAAAGTTAGGATTTAAAATAGTATAAATGAAGAGAAACCCTAATTACAATGGAAACCCTAAAAGTGGACTAGAAACCCTAGGAAGTGAGCTAGGTTTAATAGATCTTGATGGCATGATCAATGATAGGAAATTGTATGCATATTTAGGATCTCTCTGTGTGCTTGCTTGCTTATTGGATTTCTTACATTGATTGGATTAATTCTGTCTCAAATTAGTCTGATAGGTATGTGGTTAATTATGGTTAATCACATTAGTTTCCTGAAGATTTTGTAGATGATTCATCACATTGAATGCAACCTATCAGTTTGGATGTTCATACTTGCAAATCATAAAGTCACTATGATTATCACAATAATAATAGAAGTGTGTATTCTCGCACCTACATGCCACCATGATGGATGATGCCAAAAGGTCAAGCCTAGGAAGGAAGACCAATGGGCACCATGAGTGGTGACCCCAGACACCAAGCTTGGGATTGAGAAGGTGGTCTTTATATAATGACTAATGGGTACTATGAGAGGTGACCCCAGGCACCAAGCTCGGGATTGAGAAGGTGGCCTTCAGTCATTAGCAAAAGAGAAAACCTAAGGTGGGTATGCCAGGCTTAGGGCAAAAGTAGTGGAGAATGTCACACTAAAAGCATAATTTGGCTTGTTAATTAACTTGATTGTGATATTTAGATTATTAGCCATATCTATGAAATTTTTTTGTCCCCACATACTGGCATATTCCTATATGCTGACCGACATTTTGTTTGTCGGTGTTTTAGGTACAAATTGAAAAGGGCAAACAGTAAAGTAGCATATTGTGAAATTAAGAAATAAAGTGCAAGGAGGATTAGTTAGAATAGAGTCCATATGTAGATAGAAGTTAGATATCTAGGTTTTTGAAAAATTTATGCAAAGTTTTATTTCATACTAGATTTTAGTTGAGTTCAGTAGAATTTCATAATTATTACTGATTAATTGTTGAACCTTTGATCCTATTAATTGGGATAATGGCTCTGACTTCTTGGTCTTCCTTAATTGGGGGTTATTGGGAGGCGGGGTCGTTACATAAACTCTTACACATCTTCTTCAATCCGGGCCACTGATATAGATTCTTAAGGTTATAATACATCTTGGTGCGACTTGCATGTGTAACATACAGATAGGTGTTTGCTTCTTCTAGCATGGTCTTCCTCAGCCCATCCACATCAGGTACTACCATCATGTTATGATAGAAAACATTCCCTTTTTATGACTTGTGAAACCCTTCATGCTTTTCAATGCCCAACTTTGATCTAATATTTTGAATTGTGATATCATCCTACTAAACCTCTTGCATTTGTTGTATCAATGTAGGATTGACCTGTAGTTGGGCTAGCAGTCCCCTAAGAGTGGATACCTCCATCTACACGTTCATCTGTCATAGGGATACTAACATATTCCTCCTTACATAGGCCATTCATTATAACTATGTAGTCCTAACTGTTGATTATGATAATGGCCTCTTGTTTAAGTGTCCACTACCACATTTTCCTTTCCTGTGTGGTACTCTATTGTGTAGTCATAATCCTTTATAAGCTCAACCCACATTTGTTGCTTTATGTATATCTCCTACTTTGATGAGAGATGTTTGTATATTCTTGTGTTCTCTGGAAATTTTACATTTCTCCCCATACAAATAATGCCTCTAGATATTTAGATCCAAAACTATTGTTCCTTGCTCTAGATCATGCATAGGATAATTCTCCTCATTCTTCTTCAATTGCCTTCGAGAAAATGAGGATACATGTTTATCTTGAATCAAAAAACACCAAGACCCTCCCTTAGGCATCAAAGAAAATTAAATAGCCCTTCATAGGCTCAAGAAATACTAACAGTAGTGTGGATGTTAGTTTCTCCTCAACCATTGGAAGCTCTATTGACACATCCATGTCCATACAAATGGTGCATCTTTCTTCATCAGTATGCTCAATGGAAAGGATATTTCACTAAAGTTTTTAAAGACTCACCTGTAGCACCCTAATAGACCAAGGAAGCTCCATGCTATTTTTGGAATCTTTAGTTGCTCCCATAACATGACTGACTCAACTTTATTGGGATGTACACAAGTCCCTTGGATAGATATGACATGGCCCAGAAAATATACTTCTATGATCCAGAATCCATGCTTACTAATCTTTGCACATAGTTGATGCTACCTAAAGAGTTCCACGGTCAACCAAAGATGTTTTTCATGTTATTCTTGGTTCCTATAATTGATCAACATATGATCTATCAATTATACTACAAACTGGTCTAAGTACTACTTATATACTCAGTTAATTAAGTCCATGAAGAATGTCGGTGCATTGGAGCCCAAAACACATAACCACAAACTCGTACGTCCAATAGCTAGTTGTGAATGTTGTCTTAGGTATATCTTCGGCCTTAATCCTCAACCAATGTTACCCTGAATGTAGCTCTATTTTTGAAAACATGATAAACCCTCATTAGTTATCGGTAAGAGATATTTTTATGGTGAACGAAGTCTATACAAAACCTCATTGAGCCATCCTTCTTCTTGACAAACAAACCAATGTAGCTTATTGTGATGTTCTTGGCTGGATGAAATCCTTGTCAAACAGTCGCTATAGTTTCTATTTGAACTCCTTCATCTCCACAAGTGCAATTCTATATGGTTCTTATGCTATTGGCTAAGTACCAAGATGAAGAATTATGTCAAAATCAATCTCCCAAGGAGGTGGAATGCGAGGAATATCATCATGAAAGACATATGCAAACTCTCAAACTACATGTACAACATAGATACCAGGACCCACTACCTTAGTATCAACCATGTGAGCTAGAAATGCCTTACAACCTTACCGCATTAGCCTCTAAGCCATGGTAACAAACATCAAACATATGGGAAGAATCTTCATGTCTCCTTGGAAAGTCTAGAGACATCTTCCTTCCGAAACTCAGCAACCATGGACCTCAATCCAACACCACACTATGCTTATCCAATGTGTCCATTCCAAGGATCACATTCAAGTGGTATAAGGTCAACTTGAAGTTTATGTTCATAGAAGACGAGGACATAGGATGGACACACCTCACACACAATTTTTGAGCCAACTAGAGGGGTGTTAACAAAATGAGGTTTGGATCGATGGCTAACATGTAGATTATAGAGTACAATCTCCTCTTAGGTGATAAACATATTTGTCACACCTATATCAACAAAAATAGACACATATGTGAAATCAAACAAGTCATAATAATAAATTTCCATCAAACCTTTAATAAATTGAGGGTTGACAACACCCTTGGGTTGGGTCATCACATAGAAACATGTTGTATCTTGTGATATTCTTCTTCCTTGACCTCCCTTGTAGATCAAAACAATCCAATCTAGAAGTCTATCAACACCCTCTCCCACCAGCATGACAAGCAAAACTCATGATGACATTCCCTCATGTTTCCATAAACCCCCTACTTCCCAGTCTCTCGACTGATGGGAGGAGATTTCACAATATTGTGAAATGATAAGTTATGCGGTGAGTGGTATGCGTGGCCTAATGGAATTACTTTCTATATTCTCCATAAATCATTTTACTTCTTTCTAACAAATAAATTGTCCTTATCTTTTACAAGAACTATTATTCCTTAGACATAGTAGCCATTTTAATCTCAGTCCAATTATTAATATTCACTACCATATTTTGATCAGGATTTCCCAAGAAATGATTGACGTGAAGACCCTATTCGATAGGGTTAACGTAGACCTGATGCAAATTTTGCTTCCTTTTGGGGAACTCATAATGTATCCTTGGTGCAACTATATATTGGGTGAAGCACAGGGCTTGGAAACACTATAACTTTCTGATGATCAAGCACAACCTAGGTTTCCATATCTCTTCCACATTGACACCACCATTGGCGGAAGCAAACAACAACACCAATGGAAGATTTCGACAAGGAGGCAGTGGCCCTCCACTGACTGACGAGATCCCTTCCAACCAAGATCTGCTTTGCTATTACTCTTAGGACACATATGTCCCATGGGATCTCCAATTTGTGCACCTAGCACATCGAAGGGGAATGCCAATTCCAGACCCAGATTCGTTGATCAACTGGCTATATGATCAGTAAGCCATCACCATAGATGTAAGGTGTTGGCTAGATACATGCTGTGGAGAATAGGGTGCACAGACAAGCGCACCATCACCTCCACACAATGAAAACCATGACAATTGGTGACCACGCCTATGTTGGGATGAGAGCATAAACAATAGAAAAAGAGCCCACTCTTATGGTTCTATTGTGTGCTCTTGCATGGGCAAGCATTGTCGCCCTACTCCTCCATCTCCACCTCCCACTCTCCATATCAATTCCCCTCCATCTCTAACTTCTTTCTCCTCGAGGATAGGTAGAACTTTGAAGTTTTGGGTGGAAGGTGGGTGGTATACATCATCTTTACCACCTCAACTCTACCCTTTCCCTTTCTCATCCTCAAACACTTCTTTCTTTTTCTTCTCCATCTTTTATTTACATCTATCTTGTTTTCTACTTTCTTTTTGTTTTTTTTATGTGAGTTGTGACCTTTACCCAGTAGGTGTAACATGCCGAATTTTGGACTTTTTGCCTTTTTGGCCCTCTTTCCATCTTTTCCTTTCATTTATACCCTATTTGTCCTTTTTTGTTTAATTTGTGGAGAATATAATGGTCTAATGAACATTTGTTCACCTTTTATTCCAATATTTGGGTTTATGCACAAATACCTCAGTGAAAGCTTAATATGTAAAATGTCCACTTAAGTGATAAAAAGAATAAATAAATTCATCCTACAACTTTCTAGTGCTTTTTAGAATATGAAAAAGAAAGAAAATCCCGAAATATAAATAAAGGAGATGATAAACGCAATAATTGGTGATAATATGGAATATTTTGGATACACGAAGATAATGAGGAATATATTGTTCCAAAAATCCTAAATAGAAACCCAAGAAGATAATTTGGATATAAATTTAGTTTTCTTGACTTAAAAGTTGCTTAATGGCCAAATATCATCTAATTTGGATAATAAATAAATATATAATGCCTTTAATACAAGAAAATAGGAAATATTCCAATAAAGTGAAATAAAATACTTAATGCACTTAAAATATAAAACTAACTCCAAATTCGTATTCTAAACACAAAAATTATCCTTTGGGAAAATTTGCATTTAATTTGGTCAATGTTTAATATTTTATTTTATTCAGGAGAGAGAAAATTATTTAAAGACCAAAAATATTAAATATATGTTGATAAAAATTAATTAATCTCAAAAACGTGTTCCTAACATTTATTATTACTTGTATACCAAGTTTCATATTTTAAGAAAGTTTCTAGATACCTATAATAAATTAAAAGGATAAAATAAGTGATAAAATTTAAATGAATTAAATAAAATAATAAAAGTCTTCAAAAAAATGAAATGATGCCAAATTCGTGTTCTACATGTTAAAATAAACCTTTGGATGAATTTAGAATCAATTTGGAAAATATTTGATGAGAAGATAAATTAAGAAGAGAGAAAGTGTACAAAACTTTCAACTCATTATTTAAAATAATAAACAACTTCAACAAATGGTATCAGAGCCAATTCCCCTCCAGTAGGTGGGCCAACATGGGCATGGTATGCCAGTCTTGAGTTGTGCAGTCCAGGCATGTAGGAAAGAGTTGTCCATGGTTGACGTAGCCACCCTTGCGCTGGTATTTCGTGATCGGGAGCTGGGTGTCCATGGGTCATTGTGGGTCTGCACTGAAATGGGGAAGAGATTATGAGGCCTTATAGTTGAGCTTTGATGAGGACATCAAGAGTCTAAGTGGGGGAGATTGTAACATCTCAGGATTTGTGGCCTCGGATAACATGATCTTAAAGGAATGATTGGACTACCCATATCACCAAGGTGCACCTCCTTTTCCGGGAGCCCATTACTAAAGAACTTCATAGTTAAGCGTGCTCAGCTTGGAGTAGTACTAGGATGGGTGACCAGTCGGGAAGTTGATCTTGGTTTGTGCGTCAGTGTGGACAAAGTGCAAAGTTAAGGCTAGTGTGGTTTGTGGGGCCGATCGTCATTCCTAAAACTCTACTAGAGCCTTGAGTAGTGGGCTCGGGCGTTACAGTAGGTCACTTTGATGTATGTTAAAAATGGAAAATATATGAATGAATTGTTACCTTTTCTTTTTCTCGAGCTAACCTGTGTAAAGGGAAGTTTTAAGGAATAAACATGTTTGAATATATTTGGATCCCGATGACATCAACCATGCATCCCTCCCCCTTGGAAGTGACGTTAAGCAGATGGAATTTGAAAGGTCAAGCCACATGTGCCTCCAACATGACTTGCAACAATATTCGTGAATACTCCTTTACCCTACACTAATTGAATTGATTGGTATAATATGATGATATGATTCCAATGCATCAATAAAAGGAGAATCACAAGTAAGCCTCTTGATATCATTCTTCTTCCATCACCTCTTACCCCTTTTCCATCCACAAAAAAGGAAATAAATTTGGAAATTTCCACCATATTCCAAACCCTAAGTCTGGGGTAACATCCCTTCCATAAATACTTCTTCTTTTTTATTTTCGTCCATAGGCATGGAATGAATAAAAGAGGACAAATATCCCAAAAGAAAATATGCGATCAATGTAACTGCAAACAAACAAAAAGTCTCGAGTCAAATAGAGGAGAGACAAATAAAATAATTGAATCCCAAATAAGGTCTCAAGTTGAATAAAGGAGAGATCAGTGAATCTGGTTCATGCTATGTCTTTCTCTCCCTTTTGTCCAATTTTCATACCCAGGGGACCTATCAAAATTCTCCCCAAATAGCCAAATAGACCTAACTTGTGCTTACTTCTATTTGTGGATACTTATTAGGAGTATTATTGATATGAAAATAGTTCATTGTAGGTTTTGGGGTCTAGAGATTAGAGGAACAAGCCCCAGTTGGGGGATATCCAAGTGTGACTACGTGACCCCCAAGGATTAGTGTCGCTTGATTGTAATTGGTGGAAAGGGGACCACAAGGTTTGCTTGGTTGGGAGAGGAAGGCCTAAAACTTAGTATCAATTGTTGATTTCCTTTTTATTTTGCTTTACTCAGGACGAGAAAAGGATTAAGTACATGGTAGTTTAATGAGTATATTTATACCCATTTTTACATGATGTTCTACTCGCTTTTTAGGGTTTGTTGTGTTTCCATTTCTTATTTTTAGATTTATATTCATTCAAATGCATTTATTTCCCTTTTTTGAACTTTAAGGCATTTTCATATAAACTTTGTGTAACCAGCTAAAGTTGTGTAATGATGCCTAGATGGAAAATTGTTCCCCCATGATGCTACGTCTCAAGGGAAGGAAGTCCTGAAAGATTTCCTTTTTATCACCTTCCAACCACCTACTCAAGCGAGTGGATCTGCCATTTTCCCGACTCTATCCTCTCTCCATATGGAGTCTTCCAGATTCTTATGTCTTGATGTGTGCTCTCAGCATCCAGTCCATTCATGTTCACCCCATGCTGGTCATCTAGAGAACTAGATGTAAGGTCCAAATTGAGTAACCCACGTGAGTCTCCTGTTGGACCGAGTACGAGCCATGCAATCATATGCCTTCAACCACAAGCATTCAAATTTAGGGTTTTGGAGGAGAGGAATGCATCCATAAATGGGAGCTCTTGTCATCCACAAAAGGGGTCTCTGATCAGTGATTATAAGCCACATGTGCATCACAAACCCTAGTGAGGAGCGAGGAGGCAGTGGCCACAAAGGAGAGATTGGTCTTCCTACACCAGGCGTCATGGCCTTCTCCATTGTTCCTACTATCTCTTTTTAGTTGTCCCTCACCATCAGCGAGTAGATGCTTTTCTTTGGGGCATGGGGACTAGCCTCAATTTATCATATTTTATATTATATTGTATCTAAACTTGACTATACAGTTGCTAGATAAAGTATTATTCTACTCAATGCCTTACTTTGTAAATTGACGACTTGTTTCTCGTATAGGTTATAATCATGGATATGCAGGTTGTTGTGAGCGTGATTAGAACACTAGAATGATCCCATTGTCACCCTGATATGTCAGCAAGGGATAGTGAGGTGATTGTACTTTGATCTGCTACGTGTCGAGGATGGTCGGTCGTAAGTAAGGGAGTTCAACTGGTATAGACAAGGAACTTGGTTGCTGAGGATTGTCGGTTCTAAAGGAGTTTATACTAGGTGATGACATGTACCCTGTGTGTGTGCAACAACTAAGCCTTGATTTAGCAATGACTATTGGAGAGTTAGATCATGTTAGCATAATTACGCAAGCCCGGGTAGCGAAACCCCATGCTCTGGTACTCTTTATTAATTTGTTATTTACTTCCTCAATCTTGGTTTCTTCTGGAAACAATTTAGGCTTAATCAATTTTTCAACTACTCGGTGATAAATATTACTCTTAATACTTCTAAATCTATATAACTACTTAAAAAGGTTGTCCTTTGGGTTCGAACCTTAAGTATACTATAATAAGGATTCAACTCATTTTGAGTGGGGAATTAGTGCACTAATTTTGGTTAAATCTAAAAGTTATTCTTTTAGGGTTTTTATTGGTGCGACATTTTAGAGCCCCATCAGATATCACTCCAATGGAGGGACAATTTCCATCTACATCATCCATAAGTGTCAAAGTGAACCCAAACACCACTTGTATGGCAACCCTTACTCAAATCATGTTGATCTAGTGTTAAAGTACATAGAAAAACATGTGATTACTATAATGGCTTTAGGTCTAAGGATCACAATCACCACTGTCATATTGAGATATGACTGACTTTCCATGACATGGCTTCCATGTGTCATTCTAAAAGTTGTTCTGTCTAGTACAACTTATCTCTAACAAGTACCCATGTATCTAAGCTTATATCCAATATCACTACTAAACATGCATAGTCATCACTCACTATATGCACGAGTCTTTGTATTATTGTTATCCTATAGTATCTATTATAATAATTGACTTGGGACATAACAAAAACGGATATTCTAAAGTACACATATGTTCTCATGTTCATGTTCTTAACCCAAACCATATGTTATTAAATCAAGAAAATCTTAGGAAATTATTACATCTATTCATTATCTCAGTATTGTTTTTGTGTACCCAACATGCCTCCTTTCGATTACTCATGGATAAAAACAATATTTATAATCAACAAGGACCAACTAGATTATATACAAGACACTATCCATGCAAGATATAAGCATCTTTGATGCAAATGTTCCAAATAACACTTGCATACTTTGCAGAACCAGTAAAAATAGGAGCATTCCTCTCCCACCATATGTAGTATAAAATAACAGCTACAACAAACTTCTTCTCACTAGAAACAAATAGAAGATCATTTAGACAATAGGGTATACGACCATAATCAATAGAAAACCAGACCTAGATTTGTGAGACAAAATCACACTTGAAGAAGATATGATCAACATCCTCTGAAGCATTTTCACAAAGACTACATCTTGAAGCCACAGAGAAGTTGATTCTTTGAAGGTAATTAACAATTGGCATTTTATTCAATAAGCACTTCCACAGTAGGCATGACCATCTCTTGGGAATAGCCCCCTTCTAGATCCACAATCCCCATTCCACCATAGGGTTTCTGACTCTAACAATATCCCACACATCTCTCGACTTCAAGTTGGATTTATCATTAATAAAAAAATAATCATGATCACCAATAGGGGATGGAAGGGTGATGAGGAACTCTTGAATAGGCTTACCTCCATGAACATCAGGAAAATTCTAGCAACCATCAGTGATACACGTACTAACCTTGCATTTATCTCCTTGCCCAAGTCTAAAGACAAGTTGCTTATCAAAGAGATCCAGGAGATTCTTACCTTCTAGGAACCAAGGGTCCCCATTGCCAATAGAGAACTTCAAATGAGGGATTATAAGATACCTATGGTTCAATAGTTTCTTCCATGACCAACAAGAATCAGTTCTAGGAGGAACTAACCAAATGGAGTCACTAAGTGGATACTTTTTATGTAACTATTTCACCCATACTAAATGTTTTTTGTTATCTATGTCCCATGAATTATTTAGGATCCCAACTTTAGACCATTCTTTAACACGCCCCTTCTTTCTTTGACTTGCAAAAGACATCCCAAGAGACAATATGAATGTGTCTTTTCTCCTCAAAATCCTTCCAAATGAAATCATACATCAATTTTTCAATTTGAAACATGCTAGATTTAGGAAGGGGAAAGGAAATAGACCAGGAAACATGATAGGTAGAGAGGGTCGAAATGACCAACTCTAATCAGCCAGCTTGAGAAAGTAAATTACTTTTATAAATTTCTAATTTATTCTTAATTTTGATTATAATGGGATCACACATGGTATTAGTCAATCTACCCATAAACAGAGGCAACCCAAAATACCTAACAAAGAGGGGAACCTCGTTTATGTCCATAATAGTGACAATATTCCCAACACTTGCACTCTTGCCAATAAACAACCAGCTTTTGGCATTATTTAATTTAGTACAAAAACTATTTGGAAAGTCGAAAAAACATCTTTAAGAGAAGAAGCATTAATATCATCCCCTTTGGTGAAGATAAGAAAGTCATCAACCAAAATGATATGGGACACACCAAATTTACTAGAAGCAGAAAATGGATTGATCAGAGTCTTCCTCATAAAAAAATGGATAATGGATGTAAACCCTTGCATAGATATCATGAAAAGCTACAGTTCCAAAGGGTCACCTAGCCTCACACCATTAGAGACTTCAAAAAATTTAGTAGGAGTTCCATTTATCATGACCTAGAAAGATGTTGAGCTGAAACACACCTCCAACCACTTGAACCAACATTCGGGAAAGCCCATATTTTGTATTAAGAAAATAATGTAATCTCTTCTCATAGTGTCATATTCCTTAGATAGATTTACTTTTACACACATCCTACTAGGCCCATGCAGATAAGGAAACGAGCTCAATAGATCATTTGCAAGGAGAATGGCATCATCTATGGTCCTGCATTTTATAAAAGCAACCTAGTTTTTGTCAATTAGATTAGGGGGAACACTGCTCAATCTATTAGCTAAAATCTTTGTAATGATCTTATATATCACATTGCACAAGGAGATGGGACAAAAATCCTTCTGAATGTTTTCACCATTAATCTTAGGGATGAGTGTAATGAAGGTTCAGTTGCATTCCGCAAGTAACTTCCTTGTATAAAAAAATGAGAATGGCAATCAAATATTAGAACCAACTATGTCCCAACATTTCTTAAAGAACATGTCATTAAAGACATTAGAACCTGGGGCCTTATATACTTTCATCCTTTTGACTAGTTGTTCAATCTCTTCACTCATAATCCATTTCCTGACTGCTAGAATTGATCATGAGTAATAGTACGAATCATGCAATTCTTATCCGAGACAACAAGGTTAGAGGATGCAAAATTGAAAACATGAGAATAGTAGTTGACATTTGAAGTTACTAATATCATCCAAGTTATAAATAGTGGTGTCATCAATCTAGAGTGAGTGAATATTATTATTAACTCTTTTGGTTTTTAGTGAGATGTAATAGAAGGATGAATTCTTGTCACCTATCTTCATCCTAGTGGACACGAGACTTTTGTCTCAAAACACTTCCTCCTCAAGAAGAGCCATGTTATCCTTTTTCCTAGAATCAACAAGAAGTTTGAGAAGATCTTTGTCATATGAATCTCGATAAACTCTAATTTGTATATAAAAAACTTTAGCTTCTAGTTATTTATCTTTAGAGAGAAAATTGCCAACAAATTTTCTATTCCATTTTATTAGAACACTTTTAACGACATAAAGCTTTGTATAGACCTTGTACATAGGAGCGCCCACAATAGTATCACTATTCCAATCTTACTTAACAGTCTTGTGAAAATATTTCTAAGTGATCCATGAGTTAACAAATCTAAACGTTGCATGTCTCTTCTTAAAAGTGTTAAGATGTAAGGCTGATATGTGGTGATTACTGATGCATATGTTTTTAGTCATTATTTCAGGCACATTTTTCCTTGATTTCATGTGTAGATTAGCCATTTATTTGATTTATTATGCATGCAATGACATAGAATACTTGTTTCTATTAAATGCATCAAATTATATGATTCTTATTATTTTATGTAATATTTTATGCATCCCAAGTGCTTATGACATTTTTGTGCATTTTTAGGTGCAAGGAAGAGCCACAGACTCAGTGCTACAGACCTGGAAATAGTAGGTGGTACTGACTTGATGTCAGTGATGGACCCAGAAACTTGCCCAGAGCCAGTGCTCTGACAACTGAAGTCAATTGTACCAAATTAGCATCAGTAAGCCCCGACATGAGTCGGGAAAACTCGGTGCTACCAATTTGACGTTAGAGAGGCAACTCAAAAACCACAGAACTCGATGCTATCGAGTCTAGTCGATAGTACCAATAGGATTAGGATCACATGACCAAACCTAAGTAACTCGATAGTACTGACTCACCTAGTTGGTACTAGTGAGTTTGCTCAATCAGGCCAGCTATAGATTTCACTCTAATCCAATGGTGGATGTTATTTCATACCCTAAGTGCCTCTTATGACTTAGGGGGACGACAACCAGAGAGGGGAGGGTAGTCGTTTTCATTACACAACAATTGGAGAGAGAGAAAAGAAGAACTGAGGACTAAAATCTTCAACTGAGGAGATCCGGGCACCTCTGGAGGACGATTCTGTAGCCGGAAGATAGCAGAATGCACGTACGACAGAGGGGATCTTCTAGACGGGCAGAGATTTAGGGGTTACCTTAGTTTCTTCATGTTTCTCACATTTTTCTTCTTCCTTTCCATGTATTCATTGATGAAAACTATACAAGGCTGAAAACCTTTATTCCTTAGGATCTAGGAGTAGCCCGAATATACACTGTGATTTATTTCCATGCATTAATATTAGTTTTATCTCTTTTTATTGGATATAAATTTATGAAAGCTTTGTGTTCTACTTGTGCTTGATCACCATGAGTGGATTGATAGATGCTTAGTCATCTCAGGAGAGAGGTTGAGGGTTAAAGAGCATAGATTTACCCGTCTACTGTGCCCTTTGAGAAAAGTGGAATGTAAACGAGAGGAGAAATCTAGAGAATAATCATAAAGCATCTAACTAATCAACCAATAACTACGGAAGTGGGATTGGCATTAGATTAGGTAGTGAATTACATTGTGGGAGTAGGTAATTTTGGCTACATGCTCCTTATCCCGTGATAGAGATAATAGATGTTAGTGTGTGTGAGGTCATTTATTTGTATTGTCCATGGTGAAACCACTGTCCAAAGGAATTCACCCCATCTCTGATTAATTGAACCTTTAATTCATTTTATTTCTACCTTTGTTCTTTCGCTCAACCCAATTCAACCATTTACAACTAGTTTAGCTGATTTGACTACAGTTAGTAGTAGTCTACTAGAGAAACACTTCCCCGCGTTCGACTCAGGCCTCACAAGGTCATATTACTTTGATATGTTCACTTGCATACTACACACGGCGAACTCGTGTCAAGTTTTTGTTGCCGTTGCCGGGGAAGTGGAAACATCCAACACTACAAGTGTTGTGGTTGGCCACTCTAGGCCAACTTTTCTTTTTATTTTTTATTTTATCATTTTAAAATTTCTTCGAGCTGAACCATAAGATCTTTTTTATACATCATAAATTTCTTGCGCTAATACCTACTTTCTACTATTTTAGAGAAACTAGTGCATGGTGCATACCAGAGCCATAGAATATAGAGAACTTTCCTCACTAAGGTTTGGACAAGAAGAGCTCTTACAAGGAGAAAGGGAGTCCAACAGATCTGTGGATAGGTTTATCCAAACCCCTCAACCAACACCTCCACCTGAGAGACCTACGGCACCAGAAGAACCAGAGATAGTAGAAATAGAGGGATAAGAAGAAATGACAGTATGGGAAAGGATAAAGGCTTCATCAGCTACGGCCTAGAAAGGCCCATCAAAAGGTAAACCATCAATGTGGGCAGTTACAAAATAGATCCTAGACTTGTTGCCTTAGTTAAATCTCAAGCATTCCATGGCCATCCTTATGAAGATCCAATGACACATATAAAAAATTTTGTGGAGAACTATGACATGGTCAAGATAGATAGGATCCCAGTGACTACAATATATCTTAAGCTATTCTCATCTTCACTGGCAGATAATGCAAAATCATGGTTCAATAATCTTGATGATGAGATCATTGAGACATGGGATCAGATGATAGATTCATTCTTCGAGCACTATTTCCCTCCACAAAAGACAAATGATCTAGTGAATAAGATTCACAACTACAAATAGCAAGCATATGAGTTGTATTCAGAGGCATGGGAAAGTTTTAGAATATGTTGAGAAAGGTGCCTCATTACGACATTGATCTACTTGGGCAGGCCAAGATTTTCTATTATGGCCTACACAGGGGAGAGAACAACTCTTGACAGTGCAGGAGGAGGCTTCTTCCTCAACAACAAGCCTGCTCACTACCATGAAATCCTCAAGAACATGTCTAAAAATCAATCGTGGGGAGAAGAAAGAGAGCCACCAACAACCATCAAGAGTGTCGGGGAATCCAAAGTGATATCTTCTTTAAATGAGAAGTTAGATCTCATTGCTAAGAAGTTATGTGCTATAGACAGAGTTCCTACTGAGGAAGAAGAAGAAGAGTGCAAGTATGTGCGTCAGGGAAAATGTAGGAACAATGATTATTCTTAGAGGAAAGACCCCAAATTGTCTTGGAAGGATCCTAACAACTTGCAACAGGATCCATCACAGGCACAACAACAACATCCTAAGCCACAGCAGTATAGCGTCCAAGCACAATATCAACCAGAGAAGTAGAAAATTGACAAGATTGAAGAAATGTTGGGAAAGCTGTTGAGTCAGAATGAGATGTAGATTGCACAAACTCAAAAGGATCTTCAAAATGAAGGGGCACATATTCACAGTATAGAGACATAGATCTCTTAGATAGCAGTGGATGTGAGTGCATTGATGCAACCAACCCAACAAGGATTTTTGGCGAACACCAATGTATCTTGTGGGAATCAACATGTAAAGGTTGTTCTACTACGTAGTGGCAAGAAACTACTGAGTGATGCATCACACGGGACAGTTATTGAAGAAGATACAAATCAAACTATACCAGTGGATGCAGAAGAACCAGACATGGCAACATAGGAGAAGATGGCATAGGAGCAAGTTGGTGAGGTTGGGGGTAATAAAACTCAGTCTTATACCCCACCTCACCAGAGGGAACCTATAGTTCCTATGCCCTTCCCAAACAGATTGAAAGTGATCAAGATGGACCGACAGTTCAAGAAATTTCTATACAATTTTTGGAAGTTATCTGTGAGCATTCCCTTGATAGATGCTATTGAGCAGATACCATCCTATGGGAAGTTTTTTAATGGATATAATTACAAAGAAAAGAAAGATACCAGAGTCTGATGTAGTGGTTCTGAAAGAGCATGTTAGTGCCTTCATCTTGGGGACACTACCTCCTAAAAGATAGGATCTAGGATGCTTTAACATCACATGCTTCGTAGGAAAGACAAAATTTAGAGAGGCTCTATGTGATTCAGGGGAAAGTATAAATCTGATGCCTCTATCTACCTTCAAGAAGCTCGAACCTAAGGAATCAAAGAAGAGAAACATGATAATCCAGTTGGCAGACAAATCAGTAGTTAAGCCATATGGTATATGCGAGGATGTCCTAGTAAAAGTGGATAGATTCATCATTCCTGCAGATTTTGTAGTGATGGAAATGTAGGACGAACATGGCAATGAGCTTCTACTTGGAAGACCATTTTAAGCCACTACAGACATGATACTTGAGATGGGAAGAGGACGTCTGACTATGGGAATATAAGATGATAGGTTCAAGATCAAGATGTCAGAGCACTCTCAAGCCACGGGACATAATGCAATGCAACATGCTTCAACACGTGGATAACAAGTTTTCTCTTTTTCTAGGAAAGTCGTTCCTAGATATGGCCCATGTTATGACTAAAGTATAAAGAGGTACTCTAGTGGTGGACATCCTAGAAAATACAAAGGTGATCTCACTGACCCAAGTAATGCGCTGCCCGGATGATGAGGGAGAGGACTACGGCCCTACTGCCGAAGAAGAAGTCGTAGTTAATTTTGTGATACAGTCATCACCCAAGCTACCCTAAGAAGTGTGCTTGACAAATCGAATGAAGGACAACATTTGCAACAACCACCTATAAGAGTGTGTTTTGATGCTGATGGCAGTACCTTGCTACTATGCAAGGCACTTTGAAGACCTTGGACTACCGCCCCCACCATTGGTCCCATCTCTATTAAGCCTGCTAAACTTGGAGATGAATCCATTACCGCTGCACCTAAAGTATGTCTTTTTAGCTACAGAGGAAAAGCTCTCAGTGATCATATCATCCTCTTTGAGTGGTAAAGAGGAAGGAAAGTAACTCACTGTGTTGAAAAACCACTGAGCTGCATTCAGGTGGCCCATAGATGACATTAAAGGGATATTTCCAACCTTGTGCCAACACAAGATCCAGCTCGAAGGAGCCAGGGAAATTGTCCAACCTTAGAGGCATCTCAATCCTATTATGACTGAGGTGGTGTAGAAGGAAGTTGTCAAGCTGCTGTCGGCATGTATAATGTACCCAATCTCTTATTTAATGTGGGTTAGTCCTACCCAGGTAGTTCCTAAGAAAGGGGGGATCACAGTCACTACTAATGTGGCCAATGAATTGATTTCCACTAGGATAGTGACAGGATAGTGAGTGTGCTTATATTATCCTCGTTTAAATGCTGCCACTCTTAAAGATCATTTCCCTTTACCTTTTACTGATCAAATCTTGGTATGATTATCTGGCCATTCATACTTTTGTTTTTTTGACAGGTATTTCAGGTATAATCAAATTTCCATTGAGCCTAAGGATAAGGAGAAATCCACTTTCACCTACCCTTATGGAACATTTGCATACTAATGGATGCCTTTTGGTCTTTGTAACACCCCTGCCATGTTTCAACGTTTTATGCTCATCATTTTTCTGACATGGTAGAGAGGTGATTAGAGGTTTTTATGGATGATTTTTCTATGTATGGGGAATCTTTCAATGATTGTCTATATAACCTTGACATGGTGCTACAAAGATGTGAGGACACTCACCTAGTTCTAAACTAGGAGAAGTGTTACATGATGGTAAGTGAAGGGATCATTCTTAGACACAAGGTGTCCGGTAAAGGCATGGAAGTGGATCCAGTAAAGATTGAAGTCATCTCCACACTACCTCCACCGACATCGGTGAAAGAAGTGAGGAGCTTTTTATGACACACTGGATTCTACCGCCATTTTATTAAGGATTTCTCAAAAATTGCCAAACCATTGTCTGAACTTTTAGAGAAAGACATCGAGTTTTCGTTTGATGAGTTTTGTTTAAAAGCTTTTGAAATCCTTAAAGAAAAATTGATCTCTACACCTATTGTGCAGGCTCCTGACTAGAGCCTTCCCTTTGAGCTGATGTGTAATGCATCAGATTATGCAGTACGAGTTGTGTTGGGTTGACGCAGAGACAAGACTCCAACTGTCATATATTATGCTTCAAAGACTTTGAATGATGCATAGTTGAATTACCGTACTACCAAAAAAGAATTGTTGGTGGTAGTATTTGCTTTTGAAAAATTCTGCCAATACCTAGTTGGGGCTAAAGTGATAGTTTGGACTGACCATCCTTCCATCAAATACTTGATACAAAAGAAAGACGCCAAACATAGATTGATTAGGTGGATTCTTTTGCTTCAGGAATTTGACATTGAGATTGGAGACAAGGTAGGGGTCGAGAATGTTGTAGTCGATCATTTGTTTAGGTTGGAAAGGGCAGATGAAAAAGATATAGCCATCCCCATTATTGAGGAATTCCCAGATGATAAATTAAAATTGAAGATCTTTGGTTTACATATATTGTTAATTACCTTGCTTGTAAAAAATTGTCGATAGATTGGGGGTACCAAGAGAAAAAAACAATTTTTTCACCCATTGAAGTTCTATATTTGGGATGACCCGATTCTTCTTAAACAATGTAGGGATGGGCTGTTAAGAAGATGTGTACCTAAATGTGAGGCAGAGATCATCTTGTCACACTATCATTCTCTACCCACAGGTGGACACCATGCTAGCTCTAGGACTGCGGCTAAAATCTTAGAGAGTGGGTTTTATTGGCCTACCTTATTTAAGGATGCTCACAACTTTTTTCATTATTGTGATGCATGTCAACATGCATGTAATATCTCTAAGCGACATAAGATGCCCTTGAATGTGTTTCACGAAGTTGAAGTTTTTGATCTTTGGGGTATTAATTTTATGGGCCCATTTGTGTCATCTAATTCCAATCTTTGTATATTACTTGTAGTTGATTATGTGTCTAAGTGGGTGGAACCAATTCCAACCCACACCAATGATGCATATGTAGTATGCAAGTTTGGAATGAATACATTTTCTACAAGTTTGGTGTTCCCCGCCTAAATATTAGCGATGGTGGTTCCCATTTCATTAATAAGTATCTTGGAGCTTTACAGACCAAATACGGGGTGAACCATCGAGTGCGCACTCCATATCACCCACAGACTCAAGAATAGGTTGAGGTGTCCAATAGAGAGGTGAAGAAAATCTTAGAAAGGATGGTCTCAACCAATAGGATGAACTGGGTTATGTGTTAGGTGATGCTCTTTGGGCTTACAGAACAACCTACAAAACCCCAATAGGAACAACACCTTTTTGGCTGCTCTATGTCCCTTCATGCCATATACCCATAGAGCTTGAGCATAAGGCTAAGTGGGCCATGAAGAAGCTGAATTTCAACATAGATGAAGGGGTAGAAAGAGGCTTTTGGAGCTTAATGAATTAGATGAGCTTAGGATGGATGCTTATGAAAGCTCTAGGATATATAAGGAAAGGAATAAAAAAATTATGATACACACATTCTAAATAGGGTGTTTCTCCCAGGTCAGAAAGTCCTCCTTTTTAATTCTAGGCCTAGGCTACATCTGGGTAAGCTAAGGTACAAATGGAGTGGATCATTTTTTATTGAAAAAGTCTTTCCACATGGTGATGTGAACATTGTAGATGGGAACAGGTTATTCCTTATAAATGGCCAAAGATTACAACACTATTTTGGAGGAGAGGTATAAATACAGATAGAGAAGGTGCGAATTTGCACCGTTCCATAGATTCTTGTTCTATAGACCGTCTAGTCTAGGACGTTAAACAATGACACTTGTTGGGAGGCAACCCAATCTTTATTTTTTTATTTTTATGATCAATTTCTATTTTTAGTTTTCACTTTAATTCAATTTTTGTAAAAATGGTACCTTGACTCATTTTTGGAGTGTGTAAGGCTTTAAAGTTGGTACCACCGAGTTTAGCAGTAGGTGGCACCAAGATGAGGTCAGCGTTTTGTCCGCAATAGTAGCACACACTCGATACCACCGACTTCACTGGTTAGTACCACCGAGTCTTTGAAGATCTTTCAAGTTCTCACTGATAAGGACTCGATACCACTGTCTTTTTCAGTCTGTACCACTGACTTTTGGATGTGCTCAGGTTCGTTATACCGAGTCTACAAATTCAAAAGCACCAATAAATTCTAGCACTCAGTACTACTGAATCTGAAGTTGGTACTACCGACTCACCATGTCAGCAATTCGGGTTGTTCACGATCCAATAGCCATGACGCGCTTCATTGAGTGGTCGGTGGTACCGACCACAACACAAGTCGGCACTACTGAGGTGTCATCAGTACCACCGACTTAGGGCAATCTGCACCATCTACGTCAGCCAATCGTAAGCCGTCGATGCAACCGACCATGAATTGTGCTAGCCAACTTGGTACCACTGACTTAAAAGTTAGTAGTACTGACTCTACCGTGTTCAGCTATATAAGGAGGGTGGTGGAGCCACTTTCTTCACACCCTCAACATCCACTCCTCCCACATTCTAGAGCAAGGTTGCACCAGGTGCTGACGGTCTTCCCCGAGCTTCCATTCTCTTAACCACCTTCTTGCATCAACAACATGGTTCCTAGGAGAGGAGTTGTTCCCCCGTAGGGCGAGTTGGTCCCTCGGCTGACCCACATTCATCATCCATCCTTGAAGATAAGGAAGCTCTATGAGGAGTTGGAGACAAGACAGATCATCCCAACACAATATGGAGATCACACAATGATCGAAAGGGTAGGATTTATTGACAACATGCGTTGGGTATGTCAAAAGTAAGAAATGGAGGGAGATAATACTTTCTTTAGCAACTGGAAAACCTACTCGGATCTCATCCTGGAGTTCTTAGTGTCACTTGATGTTCTCGTCACCCCCGAGTAGAAGATAGGAGGTGAATGGCGGGAAGAAAATGTCAACTTCTGCCTCTTCAACAACAACTATTCTCTCAAGCTGAGGGCCTTCAACCATATCTTCAATCGGGCTCATGTCCCAGAATGATCGGACCTATTTGACTTTGACTACGACTTGGCCTGAGAGCAGTTGACTGAGGTGCCGACAGGATTTCATATAAACTGGCATATTAGTTCTATTACTAATATTGAACATCCTTTTGGTATGATTCACCGCCTCTATACCAATACTATTTTTGCTCGACCCGGTCAACCTCAAGGGAAGGTCCAAAAGGCGGACCTTTACTTTCTCTACAGGCTACTGGAGGGGGAAACTGTTAACTTTGTAGCTTTCCTTCTGCTCCATATGATTTCTGTGAGGCACAATGTGACAAGGAAGGCACCGATTTCATTTGGGGGTCTCATCACCCCTATTGCTCTCTATTTGCACCTTGATTCATCCACCCTCGAGCCATTGGAGGATACAACAAAGCTGGACCTCCTTCAATTCCACAAGGCGCATCTTCTCCAATACCACCACAATGTGCTCTATGCGCATTGCACCCACCGAGGCATATTTTGGGAGCAGAGCCTCCCCAACCCTATCTTCAGTCTGCATGGGGTCAATCATCTCTGGTGGCCACTGAACGAGGGGGAAGTAGAAGATCCGCCTAGGGTAGTAGCTCAGGGAAATGATGAGGAGCACAACGGTGACAACAATGATGATGTTGAGGAGGTGGAGCCCACCATCCCCATCCCCAGGAGAGCGGTCCCATGCAAACAGGCCCGCACATACGCTGCCTCGACTTTCTCGGACCCACCACCTTCCCAGGAGGAGCAAGGCCCGTACAACATGGTGGGTATGTATACCATGCTGCAGGAGATCCAGACGGGACAACAACAACAACCAACAATGTTGGTCGGCGTGTAGGATATTCAAGGAAGGTTGTACCAGAACCAACAAGCGTATTACAAGAATGAATGCCTTCTCTTGGCCAACCAAGAGAATGTTCACATACACCTATAGCGGATGGAGCAGTACCAACAATCTTTCTTCAACAATTACTGGAACCGTGGATACTTCGGGGAGTACCCACAGCCGCCGCCTATGCCTCCGGCATACCTCTCATTCCAGGGGATGTTCCCTCCACACGACCCCAACATGCCACCTATGCTATTCTGAGCCTTGGTACCACTGTTCCGCCTCTTGGGTGCGAGTATTGACTATGCGGACATAGTCATATTCAAGTTTGGGGGTGCTGGAACAACATTCTATCTTTGTTTTTATTATTTTTATCTTTAGTTGTTTTTTTATTTTTAGTTGTGCAAGTGTAGGATCCACATCTATCTAGAGTAATTGTGGAGTAGTAAATACATGGTTTTGTTTTTTAATAGATTGCACTCTCTATGTTGTTGCATGAAAATGGTAATATCCTTAAAAGCTTAAACTGCAAAATCTTTATGTAACACCACTTGAGGAAGTGTTTGGATTAGTCAGCATTAGGACTTAGGACATACATGAAAGTCTGAATCAACTCAGGAATGTGAATGATGAAGATGTTGAGCCTAAAATGACCAAAACATAATGAGACCTTAAATGAAAATATAAGAAATAAACCTTTAGATCACCCTAAATATAGGTCCATTAAGAGGGACACATCATAATATAATGAAAGGCATTGTCTCTTAGTTGTGTGATTCCATTTCTTTTCCACTCATTTTTGACTAAGCACCTCAAAAATTCATGAGTACTCCAAGCTATTCTCCTAGATTGCATTGCATGGCACGATAGGAACATATTAGTTAGTTTGCTTGCATTTGAAAAAGAAAGAAAAACATTGCATTTGTATGCATTAACTTTAGTGCATACCATCTTAGCTTGCATAACACAGTTCATGTAGTTGGATATATTTCAACATTGCATGCATATTTTCCTGAACATGTGGATTTTAATTTTGAGTTATGAAGCTAAAGTGTAGGGATATACCTCCAAGAAAAATAAGAAGAAAAAAAGAAAGGAGAAGAATTATAAAGGCAAGAAGCATAAAACTTAGCCTTTTAAAAAAAGAGTAAAAAAAATGTTTGAAAGAAATAAGGAGAAAGTATATCTCGCATGTTTGTTTAAGTGATGATTTAATCCACATGTGCATTCTTCTAAGTTGCCAAAAAATCTCAACTCGTTCATACATGCATCATTTCATAAAAAGAAAAAAACTTTAGGCATTAGGATTCATGCATGGCATTATTTTCATCCATCTAGGTTCAATATTCTCTATGCATAAATAGGATGGATGTACTTATGAATTTCATTTGCCACCCATCTTGAACCATTAATTTCTCTTATTGGTAGTCCACTCTAATGATTTATCTCCACATTCAAGTTTATATGGAGATCTACTTCCATATAGTTGGTGGCTAGGAAAGAGCAATTTAGTGTAGGGAATCAAACAATACACCAAGTGAATGTCTGAATAATTATGATGTTAACTGCTTTCTTAATAGTGTCATTAAGATAAGGTGGAAATCTTTTATGGAGGTTTTTGGTCACTTTAGAGCAGTTATCGGTTCAGTTGTCAGTGAAGGCCGGTTTAGGGCTTGATAGGTGGATTTGATTAAGAAAGGAATGTATGTGTTATGTCCTTTTGCTGACTCTGGTCAAACAGATCTGAGAGAGTGTTGCTCGAGGATGAACAAAATTTAAGCTTAGGGGAGTTTGATGCATGTGTTTTTAGTCATTATTTTAGACACATTTTTCCTTGATTTAATGTGTAGATTAGTCATTTATTTGATTTATTATGCATGAAATGACATAGACTGTCTATTTCTATTAAATGCATCAAATTATATGATTCTTACTATTTTATGTAATATTTTACGCATCCCAAGTGCTTATGACATTTTTGTGCATTTTCAACTACAAGGAAGAGCCACAGAGTCGGTGCTACCGACCTGGCAACAGTCGGTGGTACCGACTTCACGTTAGTGATGGATCTAGAAACTCACCCAGAGTCGGTGCTACCGACAACTGAAGTTGGTAGTACTAAATTAGCATCAGTAAGCCCTGGCATGAATCGAGAAAACTTAGTGCTAATGAGTTCCAACTCGGTGCTACCAAGTTGACATCAGAGAGGCAGCTCGAAAATGACAGAACTAGGTGCTATCAAGTCCAGTCGATAGTACCGGTAGGATCGGGATTGCACGACCAAACCTAAGTAACTTAGTACTACAAACTTACATAGTCAGTACTACCAAGTCTGTCCAATCAGGCCACCCGTAGATATCACTCTAATCCAATGGTGGACATTATTTCATACCCTAAGTGCCTTCTATGACTTAGGGGACGACGGCTAGAGAGAGGAGGGGAGTTTTTTTCATTGCACGAAGACCGGAGAGAAAGAAAAAAGAATCGAGGACTGAAAGCTTCAACCAAGGAGATCCGAGCACCTCCAAAGGACAATTCTGGAGCCAGAAGATAGCAGAATACACGTATGACGGAGGGGATCTTCCGAACTTGTAGAGATTCAGGGGTTACCTTAGTTTCTTCATGTTTCCCACGTTTTTCTTCTTCCTTTCCATGTATTCATTGATGAAAACCATGAAAGGCTAAAAACTTTTATTCCTTATGATCTGAGAGTAGCTCGGATATACATTGTGATTGATTCCCATGCATTAATATCAATTTTATCTCTTTTTATTGGATATAAATCTATGAAAGCTTTATGTACTACTTGTGCTTGATCACCATGAGTGGATTGATAGACACTTATTCATTTTGAAAGAGAGGTTGATGGTCCGAGAGCATAGATTTACCCATCTACCGTGCCCATAGTGTAAAAGGGAGGAGAAACCCAGAGAATAATCATAAATCATCTAACTAATCAACCAATAACTGCAGAAGTGGGGTTGTCATTAGATTAGGTAGTGAATTACACTGTAGAAGCAGGTAATTCTTGCTACATGCTCCTTATCCAGGGATAGAGATAATAGATGTTAGTGTGTGTGAGGTCAGTTATTAGTGTTGTATGTGGTGAAACCAATATCCTAAGGAATTCACCTCATCTCTAATTAATTCAACCTTTAATTCATTTTATTTCTTCCTTTGTTCTTTCGCTCAACCCAATTCAACCATTTACAATCGAATTAGCTGATTTGACTAAAGTTAGTAGTAGTCTACTGGAGAAATGCTTCCCCATATTCGACTTGGGCCTCACAAGGCCTTATTACTTCGATACGTTCACTTGCATACTACTCACGGTAAACTCGTGTCAATTACTCATAGTATTCAAAATTACTCCCCCCAGGAATTAGGTAAATATTCAAGAAACTTAATGATACTAAGAATTCTATTAATTTTTAAGAAGGTGCTATCATCCTTCCTTCCTCTACCATCCCAAGTGAAGAAGGGTCCTTTGGTACTAACCTCCAAGAGGTTTGTGTTACTAAGACAATCACTGAAGTCAAACATAATCTTATTCAAGGGGGGTGTTCCCAACTTTCTCATTTTTAAATGAAGAAGACACCAAGCACCTGTACAATAGATAGAATACAAAGAATCCCATAGAACAATTCGGTCATTGTCACTGTTAGCACCGTAGATAGTAGAAAGATTGTATACATTATTAAGAAATTGGACCTCAAAGTGAATGAGTTGGTCATTATCAAGAATCTTTGCAATAGAGATGGCAAGATTAAACCAAAGAATAATAATACGAGTGTAGGAACAAAAATGAACTTTATAGTTAGATCTAACTCCTTGCCCCAATGAGTTTTTGATAGAATCAATATCACACTTCTTTGTTCTAGATTCTAGGAAAATGTAGACATCCACATTATTCTTAGACGTTTCTTCTTTTATTTGAGGTATCTTGTTCTAAATACCTCTCACATTCCATGCAATACTGGGTAATTCTTTATTCATTTAGAGGGATAGACACACTCCCATACCCCTATGCTTGACAACCATCTTCAACAAAATTTTCTAAGGGCAAGAATTTGTTTAAATATGTCTAAACATTTCAAGTAGAGTTAACGCTCTTTGACTGAACTCTCAATGGGGATGTATTCCTCCTACCCTATACCTCCAAAATTGGAGAGGAGGTGGGGGCAGTGAGAGCAGATCCACCATTCTGAATTATAGAAGTCTAGATAGATAAATTCTCCTCAATGGGAACTTGAGAAATAACTTCAACAATGTCACTAAAAACTTCCCCTTCATACGGGTGAAATTCATTATTAGACATAGGGATAACAAATTTGGTACTTTTTGGGTCCAGTTCTTCCTAGGAGTGTTAACTTGCTTCTAAGGAGAGAGTTGAGTTCTGTATATAGCCGTCCCATGACTCAAGTTGGCACAAACCATATATCTAGATGCCTCTCATTCATACTCAAAGGTTATAGTTTGAATCTATCCATCATCACTTTGGATTTTAAGTTCTTTTAGAAAACCAAATTAACTAGAATTAGAATTTTTAGTCTCACATATTCCAAATGAAGAGACTCTGACGTGAGTCAATCTGGATTCAAAGGCTTGACAAGGATGGAACCAATCCTATTGAACATCTCTACATCCCATAACTCAACTAGGAGATTGTGGATCTTAAGACATATATGCATCTCCATTAGCTTCAACTTTTCCATCGAGTCACCTCTTTCCCATTTCTTGATTATCAAGGGCTTACCAACAACAAAATGAAGGACCACCCTCAGTATTTGTGGTGAGATCCTCATCATTTGAGAACATAATAATGAAGAAACCTCGTACTCTAGATTTGATCTCTATGGAACCTTTAACACACCAGATCTGAGCCAGATGTTGGACCAAAGTAGGCCAATGTGGCTTCAACCCAACGATATAAGTAATAGTAGTTCTAGTCCACCTAGCCAAGTTCCAATCAGAAATGGTCCCCATATAACACATTTTTCCTTCCACTGTTTCCACTTAGGTTTTCTACAAGTAGACCAGACTATTTTCCTATTTTGTCCTTGAATAAATCTTTCTATCCTATCACATCCTTAGCCATTGAGATAGATGCAGTGGTATGAGGAGGTCTTCTGTCAATGTGTCTGACACCATTACCACTTGAGGGATCAAACACCAATTATGTCGCCTTAGTCATCTCCCCCCCAAGAGAGTCGTTGGATCCCTTCACCATAAAATATAGTTAAAATCAATATTAAAATAAACATAATAAGTGGAATTGCCTTTACTAATAAGCAAACAATATAAAATGTATCCTTATTACAATTATCACATGATGGATCACAAGGCATACAAACAACAAGATCTAGTCTAAGGGTTACCTATCCAATAGATAAGTTATCCCCACAAGGTTGGATAGGATCTTAACAAGACTAATCCCCTACACTCACCCTATGTCATAAAATGGCCATCTAGTAGGATAATATTGGTAACCTCATCTCCCTATGCTTGTTCTTTTTTTACACTACTTTTGAATGTGTAGATGACATGTAAACCTTAGTTTCATAGTAAATTAGTATTGTACCCACAAACATCCCACTCCCCTAATCGTTTTCTAAAACCCTAGCAGCCTGGTGCAAGCTAGTATCACATTTTCTTTCCATCTTAGTGTAAATAGCTTTATTGATGGTGAATAGTTATTCTTAGGCTTAATTAGTATTAAATGTAGTTTCTCTAGTTGGTTGCTTGGTCTATTGTTTTGCTTAGTTTTCATTTGATTCTTTTTGTCAATTGCCTTGTTAGTTGATAAGTAGGATTTCCCTTGTTAGTGTAGTGTAATTGCTTACTCTTTCTTAGGATAGTGTTACTTTATCTCTTAACTCAATTGTTAGCACTAATTGCTAGGAGTAATTTAGATTTCAACATTTCTTTCCCATTTTATTTCCTTGTAGTGTAATAAAAAACAACCATCAAACCATTAAAACTATAACCCCCCACACTAAAAACTCAAAGAATCAACCTAGATTTAGCACCTCCTCCACTACCAATGGATTGACCCTGACTTGGCACACTACTATACTAAATCATGATCTAGTGTGCTTGTGGATATTATTATTTGGAATGCATCTATATAAAGCCTTATATATATCAAAAGCATACATTGTGCCTAATGTGGATCAATATTTCTAACACTGTTGTCGGGGCACAATGTTCTAGACCTAACTAGTTGTTTCATTTTATACCTTTTCTACTACCCTAACCATGTGTATTTGTTATTCTTTTCATCCATTTTACATTTAAGATATATAACCTATATGCTTTCATTTTGTTTTGGTACGTGAAGGTGACACACATGTTTAGTCACCACTGTCTTTCTATTCATTCTTTCTTGGAAGATGATGATATCAGTAGGCAAAGGTAGAGGACATAAGCAATCAAGAGAAGAGGAATTTATGGCTAATCAAGATGGACTTCCACCTCCACCGCCTCACAGTGATCATGAGGAGAGACTCAAAGCTATTCATTACCCTCCACCCCTCTAAGACCTCTAAATGACTACTTCATGCCAGATAACTACACCTCACCTATCACTACAAGAGTAAATCAAATGCTTGGGAAATTGTTCTATGTTCCTCCAGATCTAGTGGTACTTCTTCCAGTTCTATGATTTAGAGAATGACAGCCCCTAAAAGCACATTGATGCCTTCCTAGAGACTTGTTCTACCTTCCACACTCCATCATCTACTATATAATCCATTCAACTTACTCTATTCTGGTTCTTGTTCAAGGACAAATCTAAGGAGTGGTATTGTTCTAATACTGATGTGATGATGTGGAAGGATATGAAGAAGGTGTTTTTAAAAAAATTATATCGTATATCCAAACTCACCCAAAAGAGGACATGTATCACCTCCTGTAGTCAACTAAATGATGAGAAATTCCATGAGAGTTGAGAAAGATTTTACAAACGATTGAGATATTTTCCATACCATGAGGTACCTTTGTGGAAGCTTGTGCAATCCTTGTGATCCGAGTTGTCTAGGTGGGTCAAATTATGGATGAATCCTCCTATGTTGTAACATTCATGCCCAAGCCTCATGAAAATCATGACCTCTTTTTGAGCAGTTGCCAAGAATATAAACACCATGCATCTAGTGTTGTGACTAATTATGACTAAAACATCGGTGTTGCTCCTTCTACTCCATACCTCGCATCATAACTGATGAAATCCAAATTCTTTCTAATATGCTGGTTCTAATGAATAATAAAGAGGAAGGTTCTTCAAGTAACTCGATGCAAGTCATTGGAAATCTAAATGAGGAGTAATGCCCAACAATCCTTTTTCAACAGAATATCCAATGCCCCCATGTCTTTATCCTACTCCCCCGAGTGCATGAATCATCAAAAACTTTGTTGGATACAACAATACGATGACTCTCATGGGCATACATGCCAACATCATAGACATAATATAGTTTAAATTTTGAGGAAGAAGTGCTTGGTAGATTAAGAAGTCTTAATGATGTGATGATGGATGTGTCCACTTCAGGTCAAAATATCAATGTACTTGAGAAAAGATTATATCAATTGTCCTTGACACTTTCTCTTCCTAAGAAGGGGAGACTACCTTCCCAAACTATGGTGAATACCAATAATGCTAGTGGTGAAATGGGTCTCCTTGAAACACATATTGCCTACCAAAAATGCAAGTATAGCTCACACAATAATATCAAGGCCCACCTCATGCTTACGTGCCTCCACCACTACAAGAATCATACATTTATCATTTATCCACTCCATCATTGTAACATACTAAAATTCAGGGCTAAATTCAAATTTTTGATCTATGTTTCATAATTCCTCAAAATCGAATTTTCTTTTCCTAGATTGCACTCACATCTGCCTTTCTTTTGAAATATCTTGAAAATCAAGCCCCAGCATACAATTTATCCTCATTTTGGCCTAGACATCCCTTTTGGGACTCACAAGTGAATGATTGAATTCCATTAGAATTTCTTGGCTTTGGAATCACATAAAAATACACCACAAATTTTGACATTTATTTGTAAAGTAAATAATTACTTTTACTATTTTAGACTAGAAAAATGAATATTTTAGTAATTAGACCAATTGCTTTTAAACTAGTGTTCAAAATTTGCATTAGAAATATAGTAGTCAATTAGGAGTATTGAATAGCAGGAGTAACGCCATTATATAAGGCAAACGTGTAAAATAAAAATAAAAATTAAAAGCAATTCACTAAGAGGATTGACTGGGGCCACTTGGAGCTGGGTCATCTGCCCTAGCAAGCGCCCCGTGCTGCTATGCGACTGTTACCGCTACAACAAGGTAACGACAAGGGACAAGCCCCGAACAGCCACTGTCATTCTCCAGCCCTAGACTCGACCACCCACATTCACCCTCTCTCTCTCTATCTTCCCTCTGTCAATGAAACTGATGTGAAGGGAGGGCCCTGCCATTAATGGCCGATGACCCAGCGATGAAATGGCCAACGAGCCTCAAATAATGCACCGCCGCCACCATGTAAGCACTGCCCCAACCTTGGGATACAAAACCTAGCATAGGTCCTACAAATACCTCCTCTCATTCTGCGGTAGAACTACACCTCCATAACCATGATTTATACCTCCTCCTCCCCCCTAACATCGATATCCTTTGCTCCGATCTACCGAACGTTATGAGTGAGTCAGGCTTTAGCCTATACTGACCAGCGTACAGATGCCACCACCCCAACGTTGGGCGGTCGACCTTAGGAAGACCTCCGGCCATCACTTGCTATGGTGGCACCGACAACTGAGTAGCCGCAACACTCGACAACCAACCAAGGCATTGCAATCCTCAACGCCGACCATCATCTCCGCCTAATGTTGTCATCCCATCTGGACCTACTGTACTTCCATCACACTACTCCCCGACATGAGCAGGCGGAAACCACAACCGTCCATTCTACAACCAATAATTCCCGAAGATGATGAAATCTGTTAGACCGTCGTCGTCACCTCAACTACCCCAGCAACTGTCTCCCATCGCAACATCGATGGGCACCCTCACGACCCACCTACAACATCGGGAGCTGCCTCAAAACTAGACTCGAACCTGCCACCGATCTAAAGATTGTTGTCATCCACCCTGAACTCTACGTAGGGCTCAAAACAACTTTTTTAGATGTTGCAGTCACTTGTATGTGCCCAAGTACTGAAAGTTTCAACCTAACCTCCCAGGCGGTAGACCAGTGAAGTTGTTGAATCATCATGAAGATTAGAGTCGTCTGCATCACATACTTGAGGACTGAAACAACATACATAGATCCCAACCACAATCAACCAATGCAATCGATTGATTAATATGCAAGAAGGAGTGCCAAACACAACTAGCTGTGAGTAGTAATCCCTTATTTCATTATATTTCATAACTACACAAACTATTATTAAAACAAATAATAATGACCATGCTAGATTAGGGTGATTAGAAGATGTTTGAATATGTTGTATGTAAAATGAACCATAATAGTAACACATATTAGTTGATCGTTTATAAGTAGTAATCCTATTAATATACATATCCATAGGTATGCATGTCCCTGTATTGATACTAATAGATAAAGTAAGTATGTAACTTTAGAATGGGTGCTCACAGTAGCTTCTAATACCACAAAGTATCACTAACGATATGTTGGACTGAATATCAGTTAGTATTTAGGATATATATACACAGACATAGTAATAACGATAACCTATACTAATAAATCAACTAAATTAGTACTAATGAGGTTGGTTCCCATAATAGTATGTGTATTAATGCCTGCACAATGGCATATAATAAATTTGTCTATATATTAGCAGTATTTATGAACCTCAGGATAACTTATTAAATCCAATATTGTTGATGTTTCAGATAGTACATGGTATATATTAAGTTATAAAACTAGTTATATTAATAATACATTTTATTTGATCGATCCTAGATTTTTGTACTGTAAATATATAAATAATAATGCACTAATAATAGTTAAGTAGAAATATATGATAAATAATGATGATAATAGTTCAAAAATATTCATGATATACCATGTTATACAACTAAATCCTAGAAAAAGAAATCAAGATCAAAGTACTAGCATAAGAATAGTATGTATAGAGGTATGTGGAATTAAACCCTAAATATCCCTAGTAAGGTATATTAGTAAATAGACACTTGATCTTAGTGACTAAATGTAGTTGTAACATATATGGGAAACATAATGATATTTTAGATCTAACATAGAAACAACATGATAAAACAATTAAGTATGTAACATTGGATATATAGAAATATATAAATATATAACCTAGTTAGGAATCTAATATTGATAACCATACAGAAAAATATGAAATAATAACCCTAACTAGGAAAGGAAACACTAAATAGAAAAGAATGAATAAGTGATTGATTCCAAGCCAAATGATAACCAAATTGTATCATACTTTTTATATGTTCTCTCTCAGGCTCCTATTGGTTTGATGTAAGTGATGAGTTCTGTGGAACTCATTTTCTGGGAACTCTAGTTCAGTTTCTGGAACTTAAGTTCCATTCACTTCCATGTGATTGGTTTGCTGTAAGTGTAAATATGGAAATCACTAAAAATATTGTTAAATTTTGTTATATAATACAAATAAGTGAGCATGACAAAAATATAAAAAAAGAATCATATCCGTAAAAAATCATAATATTCTTAAATCATAATAACCATAACAAGAAGTTATGGTGCCGATGTTGCTCCTTTAAAAATATTTTATTATAGTACAATTATAATCTTAATAAAAATATTATGATTAAAATCACATCACAATATTTTTATTTTACTTTGTATATACAAAGTATTGTAATAATATCCACATTTCATGTGCTTGTAATTATAAATTTTGGTTCATCATTGTTTAACACAATGTAGAATATTAAATTTTAAAAAAATATAACTATACGGAAATTTTATTATATTATTTGTGCATGGTTACAATTAATTATCATTTTACACATCATATTGTTTAAACATAAAGAATAAAAATATATTACGTAAATCACATTGTTTTCATATGGTGTGGTGTTTTTTCATAATATTTGTATTTTTTATTTTATACATTGGACTGATAATGGTGGTTATAGTGTTAAATATTTTACATAGTGCGATTATAGTGTATGATACTTTGTCATATTATGTTGTGATTTTAGCAACGAACTATATCATTACCATTAATATTTCTAGTCATAAATATTTTTACATGTGTCACTGGTAACGAATGAAGAATATAATTATATAAGAAATGTTGTTAGTTGTCCCGGAACTCATTTTCCGCTCTTTTTAAGAGGGAACTCAGGAACTTTAAACCAATCATGAAAAGCTGCTCAAGGAACTCCAGTTCATGTATTTTCCGAACCAGTTACGACAAACCAATCGGAGCCTCAGAGTCAACTCATCTTTATACAATCCTGGGGCCCCTGAATAATTGAGGTACTGGATCTTCTATTTAAACTGTTGAACTATTTTCCCTTTTGACATACACACACATATATCTTGATTTGTGGTGAATTCCATATAGTTTTGAAACCTCTACTTGTTCTTGAAAGTTCACCACTCTCATTTTGTAATTGATAAATTATTGTTGATAATTATTTTGGCACTAGACTTGATCTATTTGGAATTTTGACTCCCTTTGGACTTTGGTCCCTTGAGCTTTGGCCTTATAGAGATTTGGTTCACTTGAGTGGGCCAAGTACCCCTCAACCCTGCACAGTGGATAGGGATTAGTTATCCCTGAGTTAACTAGAATAGCTAATAAGGCACTAGTGTCGTTCTCTCCTAGAGTGTGATAACACAAGGCACTTAGCCCTAGAAAAGATATGATAGAAAGGTGCCAAAACTTGTCAAATTGAATATCTTGGAATTGATATACTTTGTGAATAGCTTGAGTAAATTTTGCATGCTTGAAATATTGAATCTTGCTTAGTGATATTCTTGTGAAAGATCTTCTATCTAGAAAGTGATATTGAAATTTCTACTTGATAGTCTTTAGTCCACCAAATAGTACTTTCCTAATTTTTATTATGCATCTAAATCCTACTTCGCACATAGTTCAATTATTTGGATTTAGTACCAGCTTTGCTGACCCTTTTTTCCCTTCAATGGGGTCCATGTGTGGTTTTGTTCCCTTTGGGAACTCATGGGTAGGTAGTAGGTAGAAGAGCTTAAAGAGACATGCACTGGGTAGTCCTTCGATGAAGACTAGATAGAATGAATTCTATTTCTTAAACTTGAAATCAAATTTGTAAGCTTCCGCAACTCTAATGTACATCATGATTGTAATAAAGATTATTTTTTTTTTAATTTTTTTTTAATATTTGATCATAAAGATCAGGTAAATTTTTAATCATCTTATTTCATTATATTTCATAACTACACGAACTATTATCAAAACAAATAATAATGACCATGCTAGATTAGGGTGATTAGAAGGTGTTTGAATATGTTGTATGTAAAATGAACCATAACAGTAACACATATTATTTGATAATTTATAAGTAGTAATCCTATTAGTATACATATCAATAGGTATGCATATCCATGTACTGATACTAATAGATAAAGTAAGTATGCAACTTCAGAATTGGTGCTCACGGTAGCTTCTAATACCAAAAAGTATCACTACCGATATGTTGGACTGAATATCAATTAGTATTTAGGATATATATATACACAGACATAGTAATAACGATAACATATACTAATAAATCAATTGACTTAGTACTAATAAGGCTGGTTCCCATAATAGTATGTGTATTAATGTCTGCACAATGGCATATAATAAATTTGTGTATATCTTAACAATATTTATGAACCTCAGGATAACTTATTAAATCCAATATTGTTGATGTTTTGAATAGTACATGGTATATATTAAGTTATAAACCTAGTTATATTAATAATACATTCTATTTTAACCTAGATTTTTGTACTGCAAATATATAAATAATAATGCACTAATAATAGTTAAGGAGAAATATATTATTATTAATTATGAGAATAGTTCAAAAATATTCATGCTATACCATGTTATACAACTAAACCCTAGAAAAAGAAATCAAGATCAAAGTACTAGCATAACAATAGTATGTATAGAGGTATGCATAATTAAACCCTAAATATCTCTAGTAAGGTACATTAGTAAATAGACACTTGATCCTAGTGACTAAATGTAGTTGTAACATACATGAGAAACATAATGATATTTTAGATCTAACATAGAGACAACACTATAAAACAACTAAGTATGTAACATTGGATATATACATATATATAAATATATAACCTAGTTGGGAATCTAATATTGATAACCATAGAGAAAATTATGAAATAATAACCCCAACTGTGAAAGGAAACACCAAATAAAAAAGAATGAATAAGTATTTGATTCCAAGTCAAATGATAACCAAATTGTATCATACTTTGTAGATGTTCTCTCTTGGAGTCAACTCATCTTTATACAATCCTTGGAACCCTGAATAATTGAGGTACTGGATCTTCTATTTAAATTGTTGAACTATTTTCCCTCTTGATAGACACACACATATATCTTGATTTGTGGTGAATTCCATATAGTTTTGAAACCTCTACTTGTTCTTTAAAGTTCACCGCTCTCATTTTGTAATTGATAAATTATTGTAGATAATTATTTTGGCACTAGACGTGATCCATTTGGACTTTTGACTCCCTTTGGACATTGGTCCCTTGGGCTTTGGCCTTATAGAGCTTTGGCTCACTTGAGTGGGCCAAGTACCCCACAACCCTACACAGTGAATAGGGATTAGTTGTCCCCTAGTTAACTGGAATAGCTAATAAGACACTAGTGTCATTCTCTCCTAGAGTGTGAGAACACAAGACACTTAGCCCTAGAAAAGATAGATAGAAAGGTGCCAAAACTTGTCAAATTGAATATCTTGGAATTGATATACTTTGTGAATAGCTTGAGTAAATTTTGCATGCTTGAAATATTGAATCTTGCTTAGTGATATTCTTGTGAAAGATCTTCTATCTAGAAAGTGATATTGAAATTTCTACTTGATCACCTTTAGTCCACCAAATAGCCCTTTCCTAATTTTTATTATGCATCTAAATCCTACTTCACACATAGTTCAATTATTTAGATTTAGTACCAGCTTTGCTGACCCTTTTTTCCCTTCAATGGGGTCCATGTGTGGTTTCATTCCATCTGGGAACTCATGGGAAGGTAGTAGATGGAAGAGCTTGAAGAGACGTGCACTGGGTAGTCCTCCGTTGAATACTAGATAGAACAAATTCTATTTCGTAAACTTGAAATCAGATTTGTAAGCTTCCACAACTCTGATGTACAACATGATTGTAATAAAGATTGTTTATTTTTTTGATATTATTTTGTAAATATTTAATCCTAAAGATCGGGTCTTTATAATCACAACAACCACCTCATCAATCCCAACAAGTCCCCTCCACTTCCACCTGGAAATTACATGTACAACATCCCTTCATTTCCAATATACCCACCTCAACACCACCACTGAAGGCTAATTGTACCCCCTTAACGAAAAAAGCCCCCCATCTTCTCAAGAACAAGTAAAAGCTATTACAATTGTAAGGAATGAAAAAATACATAAGTAACCAAAGCACCAAGTGAACAATGATACCATGGTTGATGGTCGGGTTGATATTAGAAAAAGTTTCTACTGATATTTTGATGCTTAACATCTCTATTGGGCCTCCTATTGTTCCTGTTGCAATTCCATATGTCGATCCTACCATTCCCATTGAGCAAGGTACACAACATTCCCTCTTTCCTAATGCATTGGACAAGCCTTCTGCATCTAAGAGCAAGAAGAAGCTTATAGAGAATTTCTTTGAAACATTCAATCAAGTCCAAATCAACATTTCATGATTTGATTTATTAAAAAAATCCCTTCACATGCTATGTTCCTTAATGATATATCGATTTTAAGAGAATTTCATCTGGAATGATGCTAGAAAAAGTAAGCAAGTGACTTCCACATTGTAGCATGATCTTACCTTGAAGAAAAAAGACCCTCGAAACCCTCTCATTACATGCCACATTGGCGGTCACGTCATTGAGATCTCTATGTTTGACTTAGTATCTAGTATAAATAGCATGCCATAGAGTGTCTATCTTGGATTAGAATTGGGCAAACTAAAATTGACAAAGTACACTCTATAGTAAGCCTACATTCTATTAAGGTTCTAAGGGGTAGGGTTAGACATTTTGATGATGATAGAAAATAAAACAACAATGGTTTTCCCAACAAACATTACTGTATTTAGACATGGATCTAGAGGATAAGAAGTTTCCTATTATTTTAGGAAGGTCAATCTTATCCACAACAGATGTTGAGATGCATGTGCATAGTAGTGAAATGATGTTATATTTTATGAACATGAAGTTGAAGATTAATATGCTAAGACCACCATACAACAAGAACTGGATGAGAATGTTGGGATTGTTACTTTGAAGATTCCATTAATTACTTGAAGGAAATGATAGAGATGAGAGTTTGAGGACTCACGAGATTAGTAGTATGAAGAGCATGCATTTAATGACAATGAGAAAGCCATCTACTTCATTAAGGTGTCCACAACCTCTATAAAGGGTTTATGAATCAAGGAACAACAAGCCTGGATGATGGTGAGAATGTTCAATCCTAAATGGGTGATTGGATGCTCTAGCGGGGGGGGGGGGTGAATAGAGCTTAATGCACTTAAAAAATTCATTAGACCTTCAAGTTAAATCTCAAGATAAGGTTTCTAAATAGGAAATTTGAGTTCAACTAAAACATGCACAGAAAGGGAGAAAGAGATTGAACAAGCACCGAGTGACAAGCTATGTAGAGTGGTTCCACACTTCAAACTAGAAGTATGTCAGTCCACTACCCATAGAGGTCAATCTCTAGGATTTCTTAACCATTGCACTCTTATATTCATGCATAATACTTACAATACATTACCCACCAAAGGACTTACCTATCCAATACAAATAGTCTTCAACCTTACCAAGGACATACCCACTTTGCAATGAGTCTTCAGCCTTCTCTAAGGACTTACCCACTCTTGCACAAGTATTCTGCCTTTTAGGAATCACCCACTCTTCTTGGATCTTCATCCTTTGAGTTCACCTTCACTCATAGGAGCTTCCACCAAGGACTTAACCACTTGAGAAAGGAGTCTTCTACCTTCACCAAGGGCTTACCCACTCTTGCTCCAAGTCTTCGACCTTGATCTTCACCAGGGGACTCCTTCCATTGTTCTTTTTCACCTCTCTTAGCCAAGAGAGAGAACCTTCATCTTCATGGTTGAAATGAGAGAATGGGAGGAAGTGGAAGCAAGAGTCTCACACGATATACATGTAAGACTGGGTCTCTTACAAATCTCCTACTCACTCTAATGGATAATGCAAGTATTAAGCTTAGAGAGAGATAGGAGGCTGTAGGATCACTCAACTATAGAATTGGAACCTCATATAGAGTTTTGCATTGAATGTTCAACCTTCAAATGAAGCCGAAGGGGTCCTATTTATAGATGGGGATGCCTCTTAGCCTTTGGTAACACTTAAGAATGAAAACTAGCCGTTTTGTGGCTTGAAACTGGTATATTTTCTATTTTTGCAACTCCACAACGACTAGAAACACTATTTTGCACTTTTCCGTACAATGCCATCGGTCGAGATTTTATAAAGGTAACTCAATTGATCCCACTTGCGACAAGACTAGTTTAAGCCATCGGTCGAGTTTGTCCTGGTGTAACTCGACCGATCAACATAAATTAGTTATAGTTTGTAGAGGGATTGGTCGAGTTCTGTGAAATGAAAACTCGACCAATCAAAAGTCATTTTCACGATCCAATCAGGATCGGATGAATTTGCAACTCGACCGATGAACATTCTGATGTGAATTTTGGAAAATGGCTTTTGAGTGCTTAAATATTCGATCTAAGTGCTCCTAATTTTTTCTAAACTTAATTACACATCATACAATCATTACAAGTGATTTACAACATGATTCTAATGGATTTACATCATATTCCAAAATTGTGCACTTGTATTGACTTTGACTTGTCTTTTCCTCAAGTTGAGATGCACAAGTTAGGGCAGTTGGAGTGTGTCTATACTTAATCTAAATTCACTCAAGTAGAGACATTAGACACAATTAATTGGAATGGTTTCGTCATCATCAAAACAAGGGTTTAGTCAATTTAGACCTTGAGTCAATAGAGAAAGCCAGTGCTAGTAGGAGGCAATCCTCATTGGTTTGTGGGATTTTGACCCTACACCTCATGTTTTACGCATTCTTTTGCTATATACTTTCCAACAGGCACACACTCTCTCCCTTGATTTTGATAGTTTCCTTTTTTTCCAATATATGTATAGAACATGAATGAAAGAGTACCCCCAAAGTGGAAAAATTTACATAAAATTCAAGTTGAATTGAAGTCTAATTGAGGTATGATGATTGAAATGAGAAACTATCAAAGAACCCTTAGAATAGTTCTATACCTAGAACAACCATGGTGATTGACATTTGAGCTTTTTCATTTTTAATGTGATGACAAGCTTATGAAAATGGTTGTGGTATCCATAAGATACATGACATTATTGAGCTACCATGACTCTGATAAATGTCATGGTGCTAAATGGCCAACATAAAAGAAATTTGGGAAAAGGAGCCCCCCAACATGGTTGTTATACCCCGTACATCCAAGGTACCTCTATCCCATCACAACCATTCTATCAGAATGACCGTAGAAGAATGCCCCCCCACAACTTAAGTGATATTTTTTATCGAGATCACCACAACCCCCTCCTCATTTTAAAATTGATGCCACAACTATTTGACATAGTAGCTCTACCATTGGAGATGCCACTTCATCTCCAGGCTTCCATCTACCTCCTTTGATTTGTAGTGAAGCTTCCTCAACCTCTCGAGATCCTTCCCCTACCTATAAAAGTTTCATCCACTTCTCTCCACTCTTATTTCTCCACCTCCACTTCAAACCTACCCATATACATTAAACACTAAAAATTGTCATCTCTCTGCCATTCTTGAGCAAAGATTAAAGGGTTTGTGAAGACAAAGAGGAAGGGAATGAAGAACATCATCAACCACAAAGCATCCAAAATAACTCCAACCTCACACAACCCAACACCTTCTCCTTCCAACTCCATTTCCAATTCCAATGCCTACAACGCATCATACAACCCATCCTTGCAAAAAAATTCCTTCTCATATTATAGCACCACCTATGATCCTAGATATCAATTGTAAGACCCCTGACCTAGATTTTTTTGCTAATCTTGCTTGTTTTACTTAATATGATGCTTAGAACCATAATATAATCTCTTTAGATGCCTTAATATCATGTGACATGTTTATGTTATTAGTTTGGTCCAATTTGACTGATGTTTGAGCTATCTTTGTTATATATGTGTTAGTTTTGGACCTAATTGCAAGTTTCCCATGTGTGGGGATTATATTTCTACTTTTCACATGTAGAGTGTGCCCATGTGTTTTATCACCATGAAGAGAGAGAATGATGGTGGTGGGCACCCTATTCAGCCTAGATTGATGAGGAGGGAAGTGATGACATGTTGAGTGTTGGTTCTAGGGTTTGCTTGATTCCTTATGTAGATGCTTGACCTTTGTGTTGACCGTTTGATGTTCTTGCTTTTTATTTGACCATCCTTATTTTTCCTTGATGATTATGTGTGTTCGAATGAGTTTTTGAGTGTGTGATGGATTCCCTTTGGTCACATGGACTCTGACGCTCTCTTTTGGTCGCTTGACCTATGGTTTCATGTGAACACTTAGTTCTCTGCAACCATGAACCCTTGAGGTCACTTGGTTTCATTCGACCTATGGTCCTTTAGAACCATGTGTGGTCTCTGACTTTCTTTGGTTTTCATGACCTTAAGTGCTTGCATGGTTTTAGTGGTTGCATGTTGGTTCTTTGGAGGACATGTGGCATTTGTGCACGACACCTATCCTCCTTGATTTCTCTCCTATGTTGGGTATTTGTACCCCTCTTCTTTCATGCTTATTATCCTTTTGCACCCTTTCTAACCTCTATCTTCCCTTGAGTTTGAAGTGTGTGTTCTTGGTGGAGGAGAAGCTCTTCCTTGGTGTTTGGTGGAAGAACTTCTTGCATGTGGTGATCCATGCTTGGATCCACTCTTCGTGGGTGATCTTTGGTGGTTCTTTGATCCTTGGTAAGTGATCATCCTCCTTGATCTTGTTTTCTTTTGAAACCCTACCTCTCTTCTTCCTCTTGGCCGAATCCATGGTTATCCATGGTGGTCTTTGAGAAGATTCTCTCCATAGAGGTCGAATCCATGGTTCTCCATGGTAGTACCTAAGTGAGATGAAGATCTCCTCCCTCTTCCTTCCTTTTTGGCCTTGGATTTTTGGTTCTCTTTCTTTCCCTTTTAAACTAGGGTTTTCTCTTCTATTTTTAGGTGGTGACTAGCTTGATCGTGGAGGAGGTCAAAGTTAGAGTCTTCTTCTTGCTTTTGGAGCTTTTTCTTGGAGGTGGTGCAACCATCATCAAAGGCAGCTTATATAACTTTCTTTCTTCTCTATTATTTGCATCTTGATCTTACATGCAACCTTTTCTAAAACATGATATCTTTTTGATGATAATGTTACCTTGATTATATTTGTGATTCTATGATGATCTTTCATGAAATAGTGATCCTTTATCTAAACCCTAATTCACCTACCCAATTTTTTTGAAGTGATGGAGATGATGATGGTTTTGCATTCAACTAAATTGTTATTTTGTGGACCTTGGTTCTTTGTTCAGATTTCTTAGATATGAAGGAGTTAAAATTATTTTTTCATGTGTGGATCTCTTGGATTTTCATTTACTAATAATGATCATGTGGAATACTCGATTTTAGAGTTTTGAGCATGATCCTTGCCCTAATGAGATTCCATCCATATAGTTCTATTTTCAAGATATAAATCTCTATTTTGGCGATGTTTTTCTCTTTATAAAACATTCTCCATGATGTGTATCATGTTTATGAAGCCTTGGTTTAAGTTTGGTTGAATGAAATTATTCTTATAGACTTGGTCGCATAAACTCTAGATTCTATTCGATCGCATAGATTTCAGATCTTCATTGACTGATTAGATCTGGTGATTCTCCTTTGGTTGTGTATAATGGAAGTTTCCCTTGGACCATTTGATTATATGATTACCTTCAATTGAATGTATATCTGGTGGTCTCTAGGTCACTTGGATTGGTGGTTCCATTTGACCTAGTGTTTCTACTCGACCATGGTGGAGTTGGTTTCTCTTTGGTTGCTTGAATGTGTGATTCTCTTTGACCACTGATGTGATGATGATTCTTCTTTAGTTGCTTGTATTTTGATGACTTAATGTTCCCTTCGACCGAAGAAAATTTAGGGACATGTGTGTCCAATGTATATGGTTGTTAATTAATGAATGGTGGAGGACAATCTTATACTCCACGAATGTGGGATCTATGATAATTAGGGTGGACTTGTTTGTTGTTCTGAGAAATCCTAGTCAGCTCTATGTGATAACCCTAACCCTAATTTGTGTACATGATGGTGAACGTTTATCTTGCATGAAAGTATAACTAAATGATGAGGTGTTTTCTCTTTAATACTTATGTAACCCAAACCATGCAGGTGAACAAATGTCATAGTCAATGATTGCTATGGTGATGTGTGATACATGATGATGATTGTGTGCCTTTATGAGGCATAATGAGATGATGATGATGTGCATGAACTAAGCATTCAAGTCTTATGATTTAGTGAGGGCTCAATGCCTAATGAGAGGTGGTAACCTCCAGTGATGTGTTAGGGATGGTTATCCTAGTATGATGTGATGATGATGAGGGACCTGTGTGATAGTTATAATCTATGTTTATTTTGATGGCCTTAGAGAAGGCCATCAAATGATTGTAACTTGATTGATGTTAAAAGATTCCCAATTAGACTAACTAACCAATTGAAACCCTAATCCTATATTTCCTTGTACTATAGATCCATCTTCAATGTCAATACTTGTAGGATGGTGAAACATGTTCTCCCTTAGTGGAAGGCTCAAAGTTGTATATTGTTGAGTATCTACATTTCACAAGATTGGTTGCAATCATACCCTGGAAGGAGAACAGTTGAGGCCTTATCTCAATGATGTGATACATTGTTTATATACATTATATAATTGAGGAAGGCTATAGTCATGCCTTTGTAGGAGTGTGACTGTAGTTGTAACACAGTATCACTATTGTTGTGCCTATATACCAAGGCAGACTAGCTATTTTGCAGTTGGACTATAAGTGTCACTACGGCAGACTCGAACTGACCGAGGGGTGTGGAGAGATCATTGGATTTTGACTCTTCCATTGATCTTGTATGACACTGATTTTGACTTAGAAATGGTCAGTTGGAGTATGAGTGATATACATCTTCTCCTCAGAGCATAATAAAAGACATAATATATCCATGGAGTATATTTGCATAGGGTTAAACATGAATAACATTGGATGACCCCATTGCCTTATCTTGTACTGTTTAGTTTATAACTATTATACATGTTCTTCATATTCCTTCTAAGAATATAAGATTACCTTATGCTCAGATTTAATTACTTGAAATGCTTAAAATAATAATAACTACCTTGCTCATACCACTTAGTTGAATCTGCCCAATCTATTAAGTATGTTATCTACCTGCTTAGTTTTCTGTGCTATACTTGCATTGGTGGAGATTTATATCTCCCTATGAGATATGGATCTCGCCCTGTGGGTTTCCACATGTTTTAGGCGGACGTTCTCGATGAGATATAGATCAGGAGGTTGAGGCTGAGCATCAAGAGGAGCAATAGTTGTTGAAACATTGGATATGCTACTAATGTTTTGTAGTAGAGTCCTATGTGTTGTCCCTATACACTCAAGTCCTTGGTGAGGTTTTGTAGTTGTTGTATATCGATACGATACTTTTGCATGCCCTAGTTGTATAGATATGACTTGCGGGTGTATAAATAGGTTACCATGGTATAACAGGATGTGGCATGTCAGCCAATGAACAATGATATGTAAGTCTTTGTTCTTGTTATATGATACATGTGAGATGATTGTAGACTCATTTGTGATATGCTTCCACTTGAGGTCGATATGTAAAATTGATTTTAATTTTCCTATGTTTTGTGGTAATCCACATGCTTTGTGATGCTTCTGCACTTTGGTTTCGAGTAATATCGTTCTTGTGTAACAAGTGTTCCACATTAGGTGGTACCATAGCTTTAGGTTCACCAATTCTACAGGGACATAGGGCTAGGGTTGTGTCTATTCTAGTATCCTCCAGTATATCTTATGGTAACTTCTACTTATCCAGAAGAAGAAGATGAGAAGAAAAGATGTCTCAAGAACATGAAGAACATGATGTTGAGAGTAGTGTTGCTGCACCTAGAGGTGGTACAAGGAGGTAGGCTAGAGGTGATGGAGTTCCTGAGGTACCGTAGTTTGACCCAGTCGTGATGGAAAACCTTGTATTTTAGTCCTTGTTTGGGCAGTTCATAGAAACGATGATGCACATGGTGGACAGAATGCCCACACCATATCTAAGGGAAGCTATTCCTAGTGTTGAATCCCTGGGCTCTAGGAAGACCTTTGAGAGGTTACAATGTGGTGGGGCTGTGGAGTATGTTGGTATGATAGATCCAACAGATGGTGAACTTTGGTTGACGAAGTTGGAGAAGGCCTTTAAGATCCTCAACATCCCCAAAGCAGATAAGGTGAAGCATGCGATGTATTCTGGAAGGGGAGTGTTGGCCATTGGTGGGCCATAGAGGAGGAGAAGAGGCTTGGTGTTGCTATTAGTTGGGAGGAGTTCTGACATGAGTTCATTAGTTAGTACTTTCCTTAGACCAAATAGGATGAGAAGATATCACAATTTTAGGGGACCCAATAGGGATCCATGTCGATCAATGAATATGAGGCAAAGTTTATGGAGATTTTGAGGTTCTGTCCTCACATGGTTGCTACAAATCAGGAGAGAATCTGACTTTTTGAGAAAGGGTTGAGTTCAGAGTTGTCTACCCCAGTGGCTGCTTCAGAGAATAGGGAGCGGTTTGCCACATTTGTGGAATCAGTCATAAGGATTGAATAATTAGTTGTTGAGAAACGGGAGGCAAATGTCAAGAAGAGACTGATACAATACAAGGGGCAGTCATCTGGAGGCTTCAAGAAGCCTAGGTTCTCAGCACCATAGTCACAACAAAGATTAGGAGTTTAGACACACTGGTCACCAAGTAGGGAAGAGGTCGCAGTTTTCTACCAGTAGAAGCCCACAACACAACATGGGTGTAAGTAACAGGGTTGTATAGGCTGTAATATGAGCCCAGGACATCCCATATGTGTGGACAAGTAGGACATTTGAGGTGGGCATGTCTTGTGAAAGATGATGAGGTGACTTGGCAGCTGAGATAGAATTAGAAGGGCTCGCCTTGACAGTAGTTTAGCAGCGATGGAGGTCAACGATGTGGAGAGGCATCACAGGTTGGTTCCTCTGGATAGGCCAGCAGAGGATGGGGATGAAAACAAGTGACTGCTCGATTCTACACCATGAGTCAATTGGAAGGAGTGGTCAACTCGCGAGTAGTGACAGATCAGATGGAGTTATTTCATTCTTATTTATCTTCTTCTTGCTTTATATATGTTTTTGCTGAACTAGGTGTGATGCACTCTTTTATCACTCGAGAAGTGATTGGTAGTTTTTCTTTTCCTGTTAATCATATACATGATAAAATTCATTTAGAAACCCCATTGGTTGGTTCCCCTGAGTTGCAGGAGGTGTGTCCTTTCTTTTTTAGGGCATATCATTCAAGAGGACCTCATGCCACTTGACATGCATGGATTTGATGTGATCCTTAGAATGGACACCTTAGAGAAGTATCAGGTGGTTTTGGACTATAGATCCAAAGTGGTGACGTTCATTGATGGTGATGTGACGTGGATCTTCCAAGGAGATATGAAGATTCTTCTGACATGTTTGGTATCGACTATGGTGGAAGAGAAGATGATGATGCTGGGATGTGAAGCGTTCTTGGAACATGTGATGGATTCTAACGCAAGGAGGTTCCAATATTCTATGAGTTAGAGGATGTGTTTCTAGATGAGTTTCTAGGTGTTCTCCCACCCTGAGAGATTGACTTTGAGATCAATCTAGTCTTGGGTATGCAACCAATAGCTCGGACACCATACAAGATGACTCCAGCTGAGTTGGTAGAGTTGAAGAGACAATTGCAACAATTGCTTGGAAAAGGTTTTATCAGGCCAAGTATGTCACTGTGGAGTGCTCTAGTACTATTTGTGAAGAACAAAGATGGATCTATGAGGTTGTACATTGAAAATGGGCAGTTGAACAAGGTGATGATAAAGAGTAGGTATCCTTTACCACATATTGATGATCTATTTGACCAGTTGTGATGCGCCACCATGTTTTCCAAGATAGACCTGAGGTCATGTTATCACTAGTTGTGAATCAAGCTAGATGATGTACCCAAGTCAGCCTTTAGGACTCAGTACAGTCATTATCAGTTTTTCGTTATGCCATTCGGGCTAACCAATGCACCAACAACATTCATGGAATTGATGAACTAGGTGTTTTGGCCTTATCTTGATCAGTTTGTGGTAGTGTTCATCTATAAAATCTTGATACATATCTAAGATAGTCAGCATCACGAGTAGCATCTGTGACAGGCGTTGACCCTATTGAGACAGAACAAGCTATACAATAAGTTCAACAAGTGCAAGTTTTGGCTGAAGGAGATGTCCTTCCTAGGACATGTGATATCTACTGAGGGTGTTTGTGTGCACACTAAGAAGGTTGAATCTATGATAGAATGGGAGAAGCAAAAGAACTGATGGAAGTTCACAATTTTTTGGGTCTGGCAGGATACTACAAGAGGTTCATCACAAACTTCAGTGCCATAGCTTTACCCCGAATGAAGCTAAAGAGGAAAGGTGTGCCTTTTGTCTGGAATGATAGGTGTCGGTGTGCCTTCCAGTTGTTTAAGGAGAATATGACAAGCACACCAGTTCTAGTGCTTCCTGAGCAAGGGAAATGATACATAGTCTTTTGTGATGCATTGAGGAGTGGTTTGGGTTGTGTGATGATGCAAGATAAGAATTTAATTTCTTTTTCTTCGTGACAACTTAAGAAACATGAGGAGAACTACCCAACCCATGATTTAGACTTAGCTATAGTGGTTCATGCCTTGAAAATCTAGAGGTGTTGTCTTTATGGTGAGAAGTGTCAGATCTTCATAGATCACAGGAACATGAAGTACATCTTTTCACAATAGGAGTTGAATATGAGACAGAGACGTTGGATGGAGTTAATCAAGGACTATGACTACACTATTGATTACCATTCAAGGAAGGAGAATGTTGTGGATGATGTGTTGAGAAGGATGTCCTCTTTTTCATCATTATGTTCCTTGGTGTTCCATAAGCGAGACATGTTGGTCTCCTTACGTCAGATAAATGTCTAGTTGGAGGTGTCTTTGTTAGTAGGGCTATTGGCACATTTATAGGTTAAGCCTATGTTGAGGCAGCAGATCTGTGATGCACAATAGAGTGATATTGTGATACAATACATCCGGGAAGAGTTTGACATTGAGAAGTGTGATGGCTTACATGAGGTAGACAATGCAATAGTGTTATCATGGTAGAGTTGTAGTACCTGATACTGATGATCTGAGGAAGACGGTCTTGGAGGAGTCTCACTCCTCAATGTATGCTATGCATCTAGGTAGCACGAAGATGTACCATAATCTGAAAGACCTATATTGGTGGCTTGGTTTGAAGTGGGATGTAGCAGAGTTTGTGGCTAAGTGCACAGTGTGTCAGCAAGTTAAGGAAGAGCATTAGAAGCCTACAGGGTATTTGCAATTGTTGCATGTACCATAGTGGAAATGGGATCATGTTACGATGGACTTTGTCGTTGGTCTCCCTAGGACAGCCAAAGATCATGAATCCATATGGGTGCTTGTTGATAGGTTGACAAATACATCACACTTTTTTCCAGTAAAGGCAATGTAGAGAATCTTGCATGGATATATGTTGATGATATCATGAGTTTTCATGGTGTCCCAACTACCATCATGAAAGATAGAGGTCCTCAGTTTACTAGTCACTTTTGGGAGTGCTTGCACATAGATTTGGGTACACAATTGAGGTTCAACACTGTGTTTCACCCAAAAATAGATGGGCAATCTGAGAGGACTATAAAAACTTGTAATGAATTGCTGAGAGCATGTGTCTTACAGTTTTTGGGCAGTTAGGATGTGCATCTTAGTTTGATAGAGTTTTCCTACAATACTAGTTATCATATGAGTATTGACATGGCACCATATGGGGTGTTGTATGGGAGACATTGTAGATCCATGTTGTGTTAGTATGAGATAGGTGAATACCAGATTCTAGGTCCTAAGCTAGTGTAGCAAATGATTGAGAAAATGAAGATGATACATCAACAGTTGAAGGAAACTCAGGATAGGAAGAAATCTTATGCTGATCATTGTCACCAACCCTTAGAGTTACAAGTGTGATACAGAGTGTACCTCAAGGTCTCTCCTTGGAAAGGTGTTTTGAGGTCTGGGAAGAAGGGTAAGTTAGCTCCCAGGTATATGGGACCTTACCTGATGGTGTCACATGTTGGGAAGTTGTCTTATAAGTTGGAATTTCCACCTGATTTACACTGGATGCATTTGGTATTCCATGTCTCCATGTTGAGGAAGTGTCATCCTGACACTGAGTTGGTTTTGGAGCCCATGGAGGTTGAGCCAGATGAGGATGTGTCTTATGTTGAAGGTCATGTGTTGATCTTGGATAGGAGGATCACGAAGTTGAAGAAGAAGGATATTATTTTGGTTAAAGTTTTGTAGCATCACCGTGGCATGTAGGAATCCATGGGGGAGCTTGAGGAAGACATGCATAGGAAGTACCCATCTCTTTTCGCGTAGGATTTTGGGGGTGAAATCCTTGTTAGGGGTTTATGGTTGTAAGACCCCAAACCTAGATTTTTTATTATTCTTGCTTGTTTTACTTAATAATATGTTTAGAACCTTAATCTAATATCTTGAGATGCCTTAATATCATGTGACATGTTTATGTTTTTAGTTTCGTCCAATTTGACTAATGTTTGAGCTATCTTTGCTAAATATGTGTTAGTTTTGGACTTAATTGCAAATTTCCCATGTTGGGGGGTTATATTTCAATTTGTCACATGTAGAGTGTGCCCTTGTATTTTATCACCATGAAGAGATATAGTGATGGTGGTGGGCACCTTGTCGAGCTTGGATTGATGAGGAGGGAAGTGATGACATGTTGAGTGTTGTTTTAAGGGTTTGCTTGATGCCCTATGTCGATTCTTGATCTTTGTTTTAACCATTTAATGTTCTTGTTTTTCCTTCGACCATCCTTAGTTTGCCTTCTTGGTTCTCTACGATTGAATAAGTTTTGAGTGTGTGATGGAGTTCCTTCGGTCACATGGACTCTCACCCTCTCTTTTGGTCACTTGACCTAGGGTTTCATGTGGTCACTTGGTTCTCTGTGACCATGAACCCTTGAGGTCGCTTGGTTTCCTTTGACCTATGGTCCTTTAGAACCATGTGTGGTCACTGACTTTCTTTGGTTTTCACAACCTTAAGTGCTTGCAAGGTTTTAGTGGTTTCATGTTAGTTCTTTGGAGGATATGTGGCACTTATGTGCATGACACCTATCCTCCTTGGTCTCTGTCCTATGTTAAGTATTTATAACCCTCTTCTTTCATTCTTATGATCCTTTTCACCCTTTATACCCTCTCTCTTCCCTTGAGTTTGAAGCTTGTGTTCTTGGTGGAGGAGAAGCTCTTCTTCGGTGCTTGGTTGTCGAACTTCTTGCATGTGGTGATCCAATCTTGGAGCCACTCATTCTTGGTGATCTTGGGTGGTTCTTTGATCCTTGGTAAGTGATTCTCCTCCTTGATCTCATTTTATTTTGAAACCCTACCTCTCTTCTTCTTCTTGACCAAACCCATGGTTCTCCATGGTGGTCTTTGAGAAGCTTCTCTCCATAGAGGTCAAATACCTAAGTGAGATGAAGATCTCCTCCCTCTTCCTTCCTTTTTGGCCTTGATCTCTCTTACACCTTTAACCTTGGGTTTTCCCTTCTCTTTTGATGTTGTGACTTGCTTGATTGTGGAGGAGGTCAAAGTTATAGTCTTCTACTTGCTTTTGGAGCTTTTTCTTGGAGGTTGTGCAACCATCATCTAAGGGGGGTTATATAGCTTTCTTTCTTATCTATTATGTGCATCTTAATCTTACATGCAACATGTTATAAAACCCGATATCTTGCTGATGATAATGTTACCTTGATTATATATGTGATTCTATGATGATCTTGCATTAATACTGATCCTTTATCTAAACCCTAATTTACCTACCTGGATTTTTTAAGTGATAAAGATGATGATGGTTTTTCATGCAACTAAATCATGATTTTGTGGACCTTGGTTCTTGGTTTGGATTTCCCAGATATGAAGGAGTTAAAATTCTATTTTCTTGTTTGTATTTCTTGGATTTTCGTTAACTAATCATGGTTATGATGTTGATCATGTGGAATACTCGATTTTAGAGTTTTGAGCATGATCCTTTCCATAATGAGATCCCTTCCCTATAGTTCTATTTACAAGATATAAATCTCTATTTTGGCAATGTTTTTCTCTCTAAAACGATCTCCGTGATGTGTATCATGTTGATTATGCCTTGGTTTAACTTTAATCAAATGAAATGATTCTTATGGACTTGGTTGCCTAAACTGTGGATTCTATTCTATCGCATAGATTTTGGATCTTATTTGATCGATTGGATTTGGTGATTCTCCTTCGGTCTCATAGAATTGAAGTTTCTCTTCGACCATTTGATTATATGATCCCCTTCAATCGAATGTATAAGTGGTGGTCTCTATGGTCGCTTGGATTGATGGTTCCATTTGACTTAAGATTTCCATTCGACCATGGTGGAGTTGGTTTCTCTTTGGTCACTTGAATGTGTTATTCTCTTCGATTGATGATGTGATTATGATTCCTCTTCGGTCAGTTGGATTTTGGTGACTTAATTTTCCCTTTGACCGAAAACAATTTAGGGACATGTGAGTCTTGTGTATATGGTTGTCAAGTAATGAATAGTGGAGGATAACCTTATGCTCTAAGAATGTGGGAGCTATGATAATTAGGGTGAACTTGTTTGCTATTTTGAGAAATACTAATCATCTCTATGTGCTAACCCAAACCCTAATTCATGTACGTGATGGTGAATGCTTATCTTGCATGAAAGTATAACTCAATGATGAGGTGTTTTCTCTTCCATACTTAAGTAACACTAACCATGCAGGTGAACAAATATCATAGTCAATTATTTCTATGGTGATGTGTATGTGACACGTGTTGATGATTGTGTGCCTTTATGAGGCATAATTAGATGATGATGATGATGTACATGAACTAATTGTTCAAGTCTTATGACTTAGTGAGGGCTAAATGCCTTATGCGAGGTGGTAACCTCCTGTGATGTGTTTAGGGATGGTTATCCCAGTGTGATGCAATGATGATGTGGGACTTTTGTGATAGTGATAATTTGTGTTGATATTGATGGCCTTGGTGAAGGCAGTGAGATAGAGATATCAAATGATGTTTGTAAGTTGATTGATGCTAAAAGATGCCCATTTGGACTAACTAACCAAGAGAAACCCTAATATTATACTTGCCATGTGCCATAGATCCATCTTCAGCATCAGTATTTGTTGGATGGTGAAACGAGTTCTCCCTTATTGGAATATCAAAGTCGTATACTATTGAGTATATGCATTTCATAGGATTGGTTATGGTCATATAATGTAAGGAGAACGGTCGATGTTGTATCTCAATGATGTGATATAGTGTTTATATATATTATATGTTTTGAGGATAGTTGCGGTCATGCCTCGGCAGGAGTGAGGTAGCGGTCAGAACTCAATATAACTAGTGTTGTGCCTATAAACCAAGGCAAACTAGGCAATTTTACAATTGGACTCTATGTATCACTGCGGAGGACTCTGCCTGACTGAGGGGTGTGGAGAGATCATTGGATTTCCAAATCTTCCACTGATCTTGTATGGCACTGATTTTGACTTAGCAGTGGTTAGTTGGAGTGTGTGTGGTATGCCTCATCTCCTTAGGTCATAATAAAATACGTAATACAATCGTGTAGTATATTTGCATAAGGATAAACATGAAGAACATTAGATGAACCCTTTCAATTATCTTATATTGTTTAGTTTATAATAGTTATACATATTCTTCATATTCCTTCTAAGAGTATAATATGACCTTATGCTCAGTTGTAGTTACCTGAACTGCTTAAAGTAATAATAACTAACTTGCTCATACCATCTAGTTGAATATGCTCAATCTGTTAAGTATGCTACCTGCCTGCTTAGATTTTTGTGTCTATAATAGCGTTGATGGAGAGTTACATCTCCCACTGAGATAAGGATCTCACCCCAACGATTTCCACATCTTTTAGTTGGATGTGCTCTATGAGATAGAGATCGGGTGGTTGAGGTTGAGTAGTGAGAGGAGCTATAGCTGTTGAAAGATTGGATATGTTGTTAATGTTTTGTATTAGAGTCCTATGTGTTGTACTTGTACACTTAGGTCCTTGGGGAGGTTTTGTATATATTTTATATTGAGACAATGTTTTTGGCTTCATGCCCTTGATGCATAGATACGAATTGTGTATGTATAAATAGGTTATCATGGTGTACTAGGATGTGGCATGTCAGCCAATGAACAGTTATATGTAATTCTTTGCACATGTTATATGATACAAGTGACATGGTTGTGGACTCAGTCATGATATGCTTGCACTTCAGGTGGATGTGTGAAATCGATTTTAATTTTCCTAGTGTTTTCTGGTAATCTGCATGCTTTGTGATGTTTTTGTGCTTTGGTTTTGAGTAATATTGTTCTTGTGTGACAAGTATGTCACACCAATAAGAGAAGGGGGTTGTACCAGAGGAGGACTTAGAAAACGTGATTGATTTTGTAGAGCCTAAGATCCCAAGTCAGGCACCCAATGAGAAAGAAGGCAAATCATCTATCTACATTGGATGCCCCACCTCTTTGTCTATTGAGTGTGACAATAAGAAAACTAGTTTCAACTCATAGATACCTTGACATCCTACTTTTTTGACAATAGTGAGGTGATCCACCTCCTCAGTGCCTCCTTAAAATCATACACCGCAAATTGGAAGAAGGCGACTACACCCTGAAGAAGAATAGGAGAAGGAAGAAGAAGATCAATCTATGAGAGGTTTCCCGTCAACTTGTCCACTAGTTTGAGATCTTGGATCTATTAGGAGAGGAAGAGACAAAAACTAATAATGAAGAGATGATGGAGGAGGTTGTGGATATAGTGTTACTTCTTGATGTGGATTGGATCAAACATAAAGGGAAGTTGCATGTATGGGAAGTCTTTAGTAGAGCAATGTGAGGATAAATGTAGGGTAACCACAAAGCAATATGGGACTCTTTCATTCATAGTGCTTGTCTAGAAGAATGATTGTAACCCATATGCTTGCATGTCCATAATGCAAGCTATGGGGCTAAAATATAGTTTTGAGGGTTTAATGGATCTATGTGGCCTGCCTAAAGTTATCACTAAAGCACAACAAACTTATGTTGAGATGACAAGTCAATTCTTCAACACCTTAGAAAAAGTGAAATAATAGGGTGAAGAGGCAATATGGTTCATATTGCAAGGCATCACACACATTTTGACCACTTCTCAACTCAAAAAGATTTTTTCACCCAATCTTGAGATTGCAGTAGGGTTTGATAAAGGATGGTTAGATAAGAAGATTGGATTCAACTATTTAAATGTATGGAAAAGGATATCCAGCCAATAAAATTTCACAACAAGAAATTCAAGCTCTAGTGGGATTCACACTTCCTTAGTAAGATATCTTCTGAAACATTGCACACACCTTTTTTGGGTGGCATGATAATTGGGATTGTTTCTTGCAAAATGATTTGTCTGTAATCAATTGGATGATAAAATATTAGGGTTGTAGATTTCTCAGACCAAACTAGTGGACCGGACTACACTGGACCAATTTGATTTTTGATCTGATCCTTGGTCATTTATTTCTCTAAAATCCACTCCTTGGTCCGATCCAATAAAAAAACTGTAGAAATCGGTCTAGACAAGATGGACCAAATAATAGATAAAAACTTCTTATACATTTTAATTAAATCTAATATTTATGAAGGGTTGTGCATATCTACAATACATTATTAGTGACTCTAGAACTTACCAATAGGTATATTAATACTATGGTCCACACAATGATGTCCTTATATCAATAAATGTCAATAGTTGAATATAAAGGCATTGAGTATCCATTAAATAAATTTGAATATTGCATTATATTGTGATGAAGAAAAATGAAAAAGATGTTACACATGGAGTAGAATTGTTGATAAATTAGTATAGTATGTACTAACTATCACATAATTCAATCTTATAATAACTACAAGTGTTATTTTTTGTTTGCCACAAGTTTATGACGTTAGCCTCAAATTTGTTATTATATAAGTTATATTAGTCATGTTTCTAATAGTCTTATAATGGTTTCCTCTCTTGAGTTGAAAGGATTTACTTGTGTAACTATGTTTGTGTTACAAAACTCAAATGGTCTTTTATAACTTTTATAACATAGTTGTTTTATATTTCATAATCAAGTGTGTACTAATATAAGTTATCCGGTCTGGTCCTCGGTTCATGATTTTTTTCTTAGTCGAGTCTCAGTCCAGTCTAGTCCAAGCCGGTCCAGTCCAGATTTGGACCAATGTACAGTCCTATAAAATAGTATGTGAATCTTGGAGAAATCATGATTGGCCATATTAAGGCAATCCCCATTAAAAGTACTATATTTTGCATTGGTGGAATTGAAACTTCCACTGCATTATCCATTTGTTGTGATTTGGGTGGCCTTAAAAACCCAAGTCTGTGTATCTTAATTATTTGGACCGACCCCTAATTGGGTCTTCATCTTGTATCGTATTGCTCATTATTCTGTCTTGATAATTCATAATGCAAGTACATCCCAATATTTTTTATTTTATATGAATTGCACTTACATATTCTATCTGCATGATTTTTAGGTACCTTGATGACTAATTGATGGAAAGAAGAGAGAGATGTATGATTCTAAGAGATTCAACATGCATGCAGGAGTACAAGGAACCATAACAGTCAACTCCAACCTATCCCATGTGTCCAAGAGTTACACATGAGAATATAGCACCATGGTTGAAGAGACTGAATGTCAAAGTTCTACAAAAACTCCCCTAAACAATCACATTACCCAGCCACAGGTGTGCTAGAAGAGCTAAAAACACAGATATATCTCCAATATTGAATCAAATCAATATGTGCAACCACCACACCTATGCTCAATATGATGGTTGTGATGCTAGATGTACATCATGACTATGTTTCTCAACATGGCCGTGGTTTCCAACTTCTAAGAAAACCATTTTACAAGGAATGACCCCACCTAAAATCCTCCACAACACCCATGGAACCCACCACAATGCTACTTCAGACCCACCATGAGCATGGTACCCATCGTGACCATGTCACTCTACTTCAAAATCCAAATTTTATCTTATCATTTTATCTCCACAACACAACCATTTTCATCTACCACAACCATTCCTCCACTTACCCACCATGTGACTCTACTTCCAAAATTGTGCTACCACCTAACCTTAAATATTGCCATACTATCATTTTACTACTTCATCCAAACTTGACCTTATGCTAACCAAGCTACTATGTAACCATCAGTGGCAGTGAGGAGGACAAGTTTAGCTCCCAACAACATTAAAGGCGGCCACCCACTTCTTGCTACCTCATTTCTTCCTTCTTTCTTCCATTTACCACTCCAAAACCCCAATCTTTAGGGTTTTGGCAGTTCTACCTTCATGGTACATGTTGTTACACCTTGAAGGAGGGAGGATGACGTTCTTGTTGATGTTGGAGAAGGAGTCAACCACTACTTTGAGCTCCATGGCCTTCTTTACCTATTTCTTTCCCAGTTTTGTATTTCCCTTTGTTACGAGTATCTAGGCAGTTTTTATGGTTGTTTGAGGGAACAAAAAGTGACTTTGACACCATGTTGGGGAAATATATATAAATAGTATAATTCCATTTGGAATTCTATCTATTTTCTTCTATCTCATTTATTATCTATTGCATTGGAGATTAATGCTTGAAACCTTCTGAGTATAGGAGACTGATGTATATGTGTCTATTTGGGGAAAATATCCTAATCCAACTAGAAGATCCTTAGCTAGATACCCCTTTTCCCACATATCCTTCTACTATTATATTCCTAGATATGAGATCTAAGCTTCTAGTAGCACCTCAGTTGATGTACTTCGTAAAGAGATTATCAAGAGGTTGATGGGGTGTAAAAGGAGGTGAAATAACTTTCTCATACAACTCATGCCACACTTTTCCACTAAGTACATTAGGAAAATCACTTCTAGGGACCTAGAATAGTATGGTATCGATTGAATTATACCTATACCCTAGGTACTTGAATCTTATAAGGTCGTATATGGGGCAATAGGGACTAGTTCATGTTTGGACACCTTATCCCATCCATGGTCAACTAGTCGTATAGGACAATTCATCATCATCCCACTTGTTGTTTGGTTTAATAACATGGGTTGACTAAATGTGTTGCATGATATGGCCCTAACTAGGTTTAGAATCACATTAACCCCAATCATCCCACTACCCTTAATCAATTTCCTAAACCCTAGTTCTATCTAGTGTTATTTAGTTCCTCGTTCTTTGTTGTCTAATTGCTTGTTCATGTTGGTTACTCATTGATAGATAATTGGTTATTATTCTTAGTTACTTGTGCTAGGTTTTGATAGATAATTGGTTATTATTCTTAGTTACTTGTGCTAGGTTTTTATAGATAGTTTCTTAGACTTATTTTTTTCTTTCCTTGTTAGTGTAATTGCTAGTTTGTGTTAAAAAAAATTCTCTCTTTCCTTGTTAGTGTAATTGCTATTCTAGTGTTACTAGTTTCACTCTCTTGCATTGATAGTTTGTTGTTGCCTTAATTGTTTAATAGGATTATTCTTATTAGTGTAGTTTTGATTTCCAGTCTATATAGTGTAATTTATCTTGTTTCTTAGTTAGATGGCATTAATTGTGTATGGTAAACTTAGGTTTGATTCTTTCTCCTTTCAATTGGTTTTTTTTACCTTATTATAAATAAAATCAAAGTCAAACCCTAAAAACCCTACACCTAGGAATAGGAACTTAGTAAAACAACCAAGATCTCGTTCCCCCTTATCTACTATGGATCAAACCCCATGTACAATATTATTTATACTACATCCCAACCTGTGCGCTTGCGGATCTATTATGGAGAGTGTCTTTAAACCATGTAACTATAAACCTTTGTTAGCCTAGTAAGTCATGAGGCACATTGGCCCCACATGATCTCCTTGACAAATAACAAGGTCTATTATAAAATGAAATTTTAATACCTTTGTATTTTCTTGGAGATTTCCTACCATACTAGTCCCCTCTTCAAAGGTGTGGGACCCACATTAGAATTTTTGGACATGTTAGCATAGTGGAAGTACAATCACCCTAGAGAGGGATTTAGGGAACTTCTAGTGGACCTACCTAAGGCTATGGTAGATACAAATATGTCTGAGTAGCATAAGCACCAACAACAAAGCAACACATAGTATGTTAGGACATGACCTAAGGAAGAGGATGCACAATTCTAGGAATCGTAGGAGTGGGAAACGCAGTGGAATAACTTTTTTTCTTGAGAATCTATCAAGTAGGACCCACCTAGTGCATAAAACTATATTAGAGTTTACAAGTGTATACTTTATCATGGAAGAGGTTCATACAATTCAACGTGTAACACTTTGTGTAGATTTGGTGTTGGGGAATCAGAACGACAAAAAGTATAAATAATTCTTTTTTACATATTCATTTATAAGGGAATTGCATCAACAATGATGTATCTAGGAAAGAAGGTAGAAAGAGATATACCTAGTCCTGGAGCAAGTCCAGTGACAACTCTTGCACGATGATGTGCTCTCTTCACAATATGCACACAAAAAATTGGTGACAATGGCCTCTGGTACATCACGATGAACATCAGTGGTTGTTTTCCTCCTAGAGTGGTGGAAAAAACCTCCACGTCTCTACATAGTCCATGTGGACCATCGAGAACTCTAGATTGTGCTACAAAATCTAATGGGAATGAGTTTTCACTTTGAACGTCAATGTGATAGCATTGACTTTCTCTCCCTTGTTGTCTCTCCCTCATACTCTCATATTACTACAACTATGAGAGGACAAGAATTATCATAGTTGAGTCTTCAGAAAGCCTTGACTAGCCCCTTATTTATTGGATGGCTAGGGTTAGGGTTTCCAGATCCTTTGGGAGTCGAAGAGAAGAAATTTCATGAATTTTCTAGAAGTTGTGAACCATGAAATGGTTAGTTCACTATTGAACCAGTCGGTTCACATGTGAAATGGTTGGTTCAACACTTGAATCGGTTGATTCAACACTTGAATTGGTCAGTTCATTATGTTTCCTATTCACATACATATTGGCTTTCAATGCGACGATTAATGTACAACATGACATCATCATCAATCCTTGATCCAATCTCATTGATCATTAAATTAGAGATTCATAAATTGAACTGGTCATTTTAGACCTTGAACCAATAGATTCATGTCCCAGCTCAGGGAATGTTTAGTCAATGCAGTTTAAATCAACCTGACACCTGAATTGATTGGCACTTGATTTGGTTGGTTCACAGTCCAGTCAGTCAATTTTTAGCTGTTGTTGTTTATATTGAATACTTAAATAGTTTAATAATCAAGTTAAACTATATTCCCAAGTAAATTCCTTTTCAAGGTGCATCCTATGTGTGTGACCCTATAGGTCTCAAATTATATTGGTAGTGAATGTCCATAACGAATTTATGACATCACAAGCAAGGAGTGGTATCTAGCAACAAATAATTGCTACCCAAGTAATTGGAAAGTTAGAGAACAACTTCAACCTATAAATCGTGATCACTGTTATAGTGATCATATAGTTCCTTTGTCTCTGATATCTGGAATGGACTCAAGGCATGGAATCATCATCCTATCAACGTTCAATCCATGTTCCTTGAACTAGAGCAAACTATATGAGATGCATGTGAGCTCACATATCACATATTGAGTTCACACAAGTATGGCCATACATTTTTCACTCTCTTTTATCAAGTGGCTAGGATAACAATCTCCTATAGGAGGGAAAAATCCCATCTACATTACTCACACTCAATCCTCATGTGTCACAATGTACTCGAGCATCACCTTTATGGAAATTCTTAGTCAAGGTCATGTCGGGTGATGTGAAAATACATTGAACAATGTGTGATGAGTGTAGAGTCTTCAGGTCTAAGAATTACAATCACCACTATCACTATGAGAGCTAATCATGACTATCATTCCATCATCTCCATGTATCACTCTCAAGGTGGGTCTGTCTAATACACTATTTTCTAACATGTACCTATGTGCTTGGTTTGATATCACGTATCATGACTAATGAGATTCTGTCATCATCCAACACACACTCTAGTCTTATCTATTACTATTGTCTATCATGATTCCACAGTAATATCTAACTAGGGACATAACAAGAATGTATGTACTCTTATCATACATGTGATCTCATTGTTCATATCCTCAACCTGAAGACATATGTTACCGAGCAACATCATTCTTTAGAAATATACAATGTTTGTGTCATCATCTCATGAATGAGATGGACATAATATATAAAATTACCTTCATAATTATCAAATAAAGTATATTATGTCCCATTACAATCATCATATGATTGCATTTGTGGGAATACATACCAACAAACTCCCACTTACACTTAGAGCCAATCACTTATGCATCTTATTCCAAGTGATCTTCAACATGTCCATCATGTTTCTACTGAGAAAGTGCTTTTATAACGGGTTATCAATGTTTGCTTATAGTTGGTATTTTGCAAGTTTTCACATCTCCTTATTGTATGACTTCTCGCATGAAATGGAATTATTGTACTATGCTATCTGAGATTCCTTACCTATCAAGTACATCCATTGTTGTCACAGTATTTCTACTATGTCATCAATGGTTGGAGTCTCCTATAATTCCATCTACATGAAATTCTTGATCCATACAATATCCTCTTCTATTTTCAAAATAGCAAGGTACTCGACTTCTATTATAGAATTAAATAATTGTCTCTTATTTAGAACTTTTCATCTTACAGTTCTATTTTAAGGTCAAACACAAATTTAGATTGCAATCTAATTTGTCATTTTAGAAGCTGGCATCGATGTAACCCTTTACATCGAACTCTTCCTCGTTACCATAACCAAGGAACCGATCCTTTTAGTGCTTCTCAAGTACTTAAGGATGCTCTTTATGGTAGTCCAGTGAATTTCACTAGGATTTGGCAAATATCCACTCATCATGCCCAATACTTACGAGAAAACAAGATGAGTACATATATTACAAATGCAATTGGAATCTTACTGACGTACTCCTATTCTTCACAAGAACTAGGATACTAAGATCTTGAGAGACTAGTTCCATGAAACTAGACAAATTTTATCTCATTGAGTACTCTATGCTAAACCCTTCAAAATCTTGCCAATACATGTGCTCTTACTTAGGTCAAGAATCATTCTAGGTCTATCTCGATCTTAATTCCTAAGATATAGGATGCTTTACCTAATCCCTTCATGGAGAAGCTTCTTCCCATCCAGGTTTTAATATTTTTAGGATAAGGATGTCATTCCCCATCATTATGTGGAATATAAATATGCTCCCACTCAACGTTTGTAATCACATATCTCATCTTCATTATGACTATAGTAAAACTCTTTGACTATCTTTTCAACTTGAGGATTCCAGCTCAAAGATGCTTGCTTCAATCTATATATTGACCTTTGTATCTTCTACACTTCATTTGCAATAATTAGATTTATAAAACCTTTTATAATGTGTCACACACACATCCTCTACAATATTCCTATTAAGAAATGTAGTTTTAACATCCATTTTCCATAAATCATAGTCATACTAATCTGCATCGGCAAGAAAAATTGTGATGGATTTAACCATGGCAACTGGTGAAAGATTCCATCATTTTCAACAAGTTGAACTTGTTTGAAAACCCTTTTCAACTAATCTAACCTTATGGTCTTAATCTGGAAGTCCCAATTGCACCCTATGGGTTTTACCCCATTAGGTGTATCCACTAAGGTCACACCTTGTTGGTTTACATGCAATCCATCTTGGATCTCATTCCTCAGACTTTGTACCTCAATCGGTTCTAGGTAGGTTATTGTCTCATCATCAATGACCAACCAACCACCTTCTTGAGTTATAAGATATCATGATATTTCAAATTCAAGGCATGTTCTACTAGATCTATGAGGTTTTGTGATACACAAGGAACTTGAGATTCCACAACAATTTGCGATTCTACTTATTCCTACTTTATCTCTTTAGGTTCAATGTTTTCTTGTTGGTCTTGAACTTTTCAAGTTCTACTTTTCTCCCACTGATTCCTTTAAAATTAAATTCCCTTTAGGAATGCAACCATCCTTGCAACAAACCCTTTTATTGTCGCATTGGAGTAGTATTCAACAAAATAACAATTATGGATAAAGATTTTCAAGAAACAATTTTCTTATATATGATTTCATTCCTTATCTTTATAAATGACGTATTAGGACACTTCCCATTCCATATCTCATATTCTATCTTTTGAACCATTTTCTTTATATCTAAGAGAACCGCCCTCGTAGAAGCGCCACTTTTGTGACCCCCCCCATACAACGTAAAACTCTCGGGTCCCAAGCACCCTGCACACCCAGGAACCGGTTAAAGCACACAGTTGGTCAGCCTACACGATAGGTACCATTTTGCAGGCAGCCGCTGGGTTTTGAACCCGGGTCCCTTCATGAGGGGACATCATGCCTAACCACTTGAACCACTCCTCCTTGGCCTTTTCAACCATTTTAGACAGTACATTATTTAGTGTAAAGCATGTGCCCAAAAAGGAAATTGAAAGATCAATTAGGTTTATTAGTGATGCACCATGACTAACAAGGTGCAATTCCTTCTCTCTGATACACTATCATTGTGTTTCAGGTAGTGTTCATCATGATACATTACCATGGTCTTTCGAAAGGTCCTCAACCTCTTAGTTAAAATATTTGCAAACCAACCATATCAAATTGTTTTAATACTTACACCAACTGGGTTATATACTTCATTCATGATCTCCTAGAACACTTCAAGAGACTCAGACTTGTATTTCATTAAATACAATCAAACATAAATACTGAGATCATCAGTAAATATAATGAGGTACTATTAACCACCTCTAGCATTTATTCTAAAAGGGTCTATATACATCAGTATGTATGATCCCTAATAGAATATTCACTCACCCAGTACATCTAGTGAAAGGTGCTTTTGTCATAATTCGCAACAAATGAGACACACACATCTCTATTGGTTCAATAACCAAAAAATTCCAGAAAACCATCATTATGGATTCTAGAAATGTATTTCCCCTTTATGTTCTCTAGATGACAATGCTATAGGTATTCATTGGTTGAGTCATCGTATCATTCAATGTATGTGTACTACATATTTGTCTCTAGAACTATCAAGTTTAGATTATGAGACATAGGACACTGCCATATAAGATGTTATCTTTTAAAATGAAACATCAATTTATTCATAATATTCTTATCCATACAAGATACATGATGTTTTCATAAATGGTAGGTACATAATAGAAATTCTAATTCTATTACATGCCCATTATGTTGAATGACATATTCCAAATGTAGTGATAGCAACTCTTTCTCCGCAAAGTTCTAGCTTACTTCTTCTCAGGTCCTGAAGTGGATATCTCTATCTCCTTCTTCTTCCTAATTCCTCTATACAAGGAGGACATTTCCTTGTCCAATGTCTAAGCTGGTGATAGTTGTGACACTTTCCTTCCTTATTCACTCCTCCCTTGGCTTTCACTGTAAAAGACTTAGGTTTTCAAATAGTTTTAGAACTCTTCTTAGCTTTGCCTTTTCCCGATTTCCCTTTGTTGACTTCATCATAGATTTGGGTTTGTCCTTCTTCAACTACGCTTCAGATATCCTCAACATGCCAAGTAATTCTGACAATGGCTTGTCAAAATCATTCATGTTGTTGTTCATGACAAAGTGGCTATATGATTCTGGCAATGACTGCATAATCACATTTGTGTCAGACTCCTGGCCCAAGGGAAATCCCATTCTAGCAAGGTTTTCCACATACCCAATTAACTTAAGTACATGGGGACCTACTAGATCTCCTTCTGCCATGTTGCATTATGAACAACACCTTAGAGGAACATATCTCTCTTGTCATGCCTGATCATGATACATGTTCTTAATATGTGTAACCATATCAATGAGATCCATGTTCTCATGTTGTCACTGCAACTCATAGTTCATTGAGCACAACATCAAGAACTTGACATCCAAAAAATCTTTAAAGTGCTTCTAGTAAGCATCCCTATTAGCCTTAGGCTAGTTGGGAGTGGGTTCATCTAGATCTAGTGTCTCTAGGCCATAGAGCTTGTGATCTTGAGTGATAACAATTCTCAATGTCATGAACCAGTCATGGAAGTTATTCCCATTCAAATTGTCCTTCTCAAGGATAGATAACAAAGAAAATGTGTTTGTGTTTTCCATTACATTCTACAAAGAAATTTGCAACTTTTGTCAAGACACTTTTGATTTGATTTGATTTTATAAGTTTGATGATATTAATAAGTCTTTTAATTAATTATCACTCCCATTATTTTGTTCAAACTAATAGCCCTTACTATCAATTTAGAAGATTGTAGCAAACAAACTTCTAGTGAGCCAAGATCCAAAATAATTAAGTTATTACCCAACCAACTTCAATGTCGATAACCAGTTATTAAGGTAGGCAACATTTTCCAATTACATCACATGTAGTTTTTAGATAGACGGTATGCAAAACTCTTTTTCATAGTCTATATGTATGCTTATTGGCACTTACTCCCCTTAAGGTCACCTGGTTAAGCCTGACCCAAAAGCCAACACGATAGAAATGGACCCTACTTTAACAGAACCACATATCTACCAACACACTTCCATGAGATAGACAATGCACATGGCTTTGGCATAACTTATATTTGTTCAATCAAGCTTTTCATGTGTGTCACTTATATAAATCATCTTAGACTTAATATTTATTGAGGGATTTTATATATAAGTACATATACATATCCAATCACCACATACTTATAGTATTATCATATACATGCTATATCCACAAATGAAAAACATGAAATCACAAAACATATGAGCGATGGTAATGGTCATACTGAAGCAATTCTTTGGATCCACAAAGGATTGCTACCACCTAAGATCCACATCGCATGTAGTGTACTAGAATACTTATGTAGGCCCGATCAATCTTTTGAATCCTTTGGTCGATCGTTTGGCCTTTAGGATAGTCGGTTGGTTACCTCTGGTCAGTCGAATAGCTTTTGGCTCAGGTGATTGGCTGGAATCATCCATTCAATTGGTTGGGTGTCAATTAGATCCTCCTGTCATTGGCCTCCTTGGTTCTTTAGTCGATCGACTCGAGTCATGCAAAATATTTTCTCTTTCAAAAATAGAAATTAAAACACTATCCTATTTCATACTACATTGTAAAAGGAAAAAACCTCGAGTGACATTCAAGGGGGCATAGAATTAAAAGCATTAATTTACATCTGGAAAGGAGGAAAGAGGCTCGGTATGCAAACCAAGTAACAATAGGAAAGAAAACCAATCAACCATGCACACACATCCACCATCAAAACATTTTTAGGGAAACCTTTATTGATTTCATATATATATATGTATATATGGTTTGTATGTGGTATTTAATAGATTATGAACATTAATCTTTTTAATATTCATAGTATATATAATAAAATAAATATGATCATATCAATTCAAATCCAAATACACTGTAAATTGTCGTGGCTCTGATGTCACTATTGGGGAATAGGGACAATAGAGAAGGCAGCATAAAAAAATGTGGTCCCTATTCCTTGAACTAAGAATCGCATCAAAAATTATGTATTTAAGAAAGAAGGTAGCAAGAGTTATACCTAGTCCTGGAGAAAGTCCAGTGACAACTCTTGCATGATGATGTGCACTCTTCGCAAGACACACATGGACAACTAGTAACAATGGCCTACTGGTGTAGCACCACAAACAGAGATGGTTGTCCTCCTAGCATGGTGGAAATAGACTCCATGCCTCTATGTAGTCCATAGTGACCACTGGGAACTCTAGTTTGCGCTATCATAGCCAACGGGAAGGAGTTTTTCCTTTGAACATCAATGTGCTAGTATTGACTTGCTCTCCCTTGTTGTCTCTCTATTTTACAGGTAAATACATTCTTGGTCTCTCACATTACCACAATTATGATAGGACAACAATTGTCAGAGCTTATTGATGTGTCTTCTAAAAGCCTTGATTGCCCCCTTATTTATCGAATGGCTAAGGTCAGTGTTTCCAGATCAATTGGGAGTAGAAGAGACAAAATTTCATGAATTTTCTAGAAGTTGCAAATCATGACATGATTGGTCCCCTATTTAACCAATCAGTTCACATGTGAAACAGTCAATTAAAAACTTGATTTGGTCACTTCACTATGTTTCCTATTTGCATACATGTTGGATTTAAATGTGATGATTAATGCACAACATGACATCAACATCAATGCTTAATCCAATCTCTTTGATCATTGAACCAGACGATTCTTTAAATAGGTCATTTTAGACCTTGAACCGATTCATTCACCAACTGAACTGGTTAATTCATGTCCCAGTTCAGGCAATCTTCAGCCAATGTAGTTTAAATTGACTTGAAACTTGAATCGATTGGTTCAACACTTGAACCAGTCAGTTCATAGTCTAATTAGTCAGTTTTCAGCCATTGTTGTCTAAATTGAATATCTAAACACTTTAGTAATCAAGTTAAACCATATTCATGAGTAAAATTCTTTTCTAGGTGCATCATATGCATGTGACCCTATAGATCCCAAGTTATGTTGGTAGTGAATGTCCATAAACAATTTATGACATCACAAGCAATGAGCGGTATCTAGAAACACATCATTACTACCCAAGTAATTGGAAAGTTGGAGAACAACCTCAACCTACATTCCATGATCAGTGTTATAGTGAGAGTATAGTTCCTTTGTTTCTGATATCTATATGGAACTCGAGGCATGGAATTGTCATCCTCTCAATGTTCAATCTATGCTCCTTGAACTAGAGTATACTGTATAAGATGCAAGTGAGCTCGCATATCACATATTGAGTCACACAAGTATGACCATACATTTCTTAGTCTTGCTTATCAAGTGGCCAGGATATTAGTCTCCTATAGGAGGGACATATCCCATCTACATCACTCACACTCAATCCCCATGTGTCACAACCTACTCGAGCATCATCTATATGACCACCCTTACTCAAGGTCGCATTGGACGATGTCCAAATACATCAAACGACATGTGGTGAGTGTAGTGACTTTAGGTCTAAGAACCACAATCACCACTATCACCATGAGAGTTGATTCTGACTACCATCCCATGCTCTCCATGTATCACTCTCAAGGTGGGTATGTCTGATACACTCTTTTCTAACATGTGCGCATGTGCATTGTTTGATATCACATATCATGACTAAAGAGATTCTATCATAAACCAACACACACTCTAGTCTTGTGTATTACTGTTGTCTTTCTTTCTTCCACAGTAATATCTGACTAGGGACATAACAAGAATGTATGTACTATTATCATACATATGATCTCATTGTTCAAGTCCTCAATCTTAAGACATATGTCATTGAGAAACACATTCTTTAGACATATACCATGTTTTTGTCATCATCTCAAGATTGATACAAACATAATAGACACAATTACCTTTATTTTTATAAATTGAATTATAGGATGCCCCATTACAAACATTATATGATTGGATCTATGTGCATACATACCAAAAACCAGACCTTCCAATGTACGCCTCTCTTGGATCTTGCCGAATTAGCAACCAGAACTCTTTTTTGAGGTTTTTGACACTCTGGGACTCACCTTGGGATGCTTGCAAAAAACTATTTTTTCTATTGTCTGGTTGTAAAAATCCATTTTTAATTGTCAATGGCACATCATGGGAATGTCTTGGCAATTTGCAAATATCCCAAGTCATAAAGATGGATTTGTTGACCCCATATTTGATCTCAAAGTCACCTCTGGTAGATTGTATTGTTCAGTCGCACATGTGTGCAGAAGATTGAACTGTTCCATCCTAGATGTTCTTTGTCTCAAGATGTGTGCCTTAGGTGGTAAATTACAAAATTTTGTTGGGAAGACCCTTCTTTAATATTAATGCCTGGTAGATCATGCCATTCTGCCATCCACGCTTGTGGAGGATTGTACTTTTCCGCTATCACCTTGATTTGTGTATCGTTAGTGAAGATATTTGTCTGGAATGAATCTGTTGTGTGAACTTGTCTCCGTAGTATACACACGAGTGCTCAAAGTCAGCCAGAGTTTCTAGTATCCACCTTTCCCTCTTTCTCTCTCCAAGTTGCTCTTAAGGTTTCTCAAACCTTAGAGGCAATAATGATAAAGTTTGAGTGTGTGCCCTAAAGGCCTCCTCTTATATCAAATATACAGAGGAGTGGATAGTAAGGGTTGCCTAAACCTTTTTTTACCAGTCTGTGGTCTCCCTAACTTATGGAAACTTAATTCTTAAGTCTAGGTGCATATTTTATTTGGGTCCTTTAAGCTTACTTTCAGGTCCCTATATCTATTATAACAATTACAATAAGGTCCAATTCAGCCTTTTTTCAGGCTATATCAATGCATGTGACCCTATAGGCACCATTCTATGTCAGCAATGGATTCACCACTCAACATTAAGAAATGTATGCAATGAGAAGTGTCTAGCTACACAACATTGCTACCCAAATAGTAGGATCAATGAGACAAGACTAAACCAACAACAACTAACGTCACCATGTTGTATAATAATTTTGTCATAGATATCCAAATTGAACGAGGCATGGACACATCATCATCTTTATGTTCAATCAAGTTCCTTAATCTTCAAGACTAGCAAGATATATATGAGATTAGTATCCTATACTACCTCACATGATCACGGTCATTCATTTCTCTAGTCTCACTTATCAAGAGGCCTTGGATATCACTCCCATTATAAGAGAGGGACCAATTCCTTCTATATCAATTCATAATGCATAACATGATTTCTAGTACACCCAATCACTAATTTTATGACAACCTTATTTAAGGTCGCATTGGGTGGTGTCAAAGCATGATGATTGTCATGTCACCATTGTAGTGACTGCATGTCAAAGGACCAAAACACCATTGTCTTATTTGAGAGTCGCTTATGACTATCATATAATGATCCATAATTACTTTCAAGACGGGTATGTTTAGTGAACTTGTTCTCTAACAAGTACCTATTTGTCTAACTTGGTATCCAATACCTATGAGCCATGTGACATGGTCACCAGTCACCACACATACTAGTGTCACATGTATGTTGTCCAATCCTCAACAATACATGACTAGGGCTTAAAGAATATTGTTCTTAGCATCCATTAGGATCTCATGTTCAAGTCACATCCTGGAAGCCCAATGGCTTTGAACCAATCATTCTAAGGACACTTATTATGTACATTAATATCATAGTAATTAAATGTAAATCAATAAATTGTAATTGTCTTTACTAATAAAATCAAAAGTAAAAAATATACCTATACCCATCATCCTATAAATGGATTCTAGGGAATGTACACCAATTGTATCCCACATGCACTAAATCCAATCACTCATGTATCTAATACCAATCAACATAACATGATTCACACTTATGTTGTGATAGTGTGTTAGTCTAGGGATCAACAAACTTGATCTCTATCGATATCTTGTGGATCTTCTCACTCCTTACTAAATGATTTCTTGTATGAGATGAAAGTGTCAAAGAGTATGTTTGGAACACGCATGTCATCTGGGTTCCTTGGCTAGCGTGATAGACCCATTGTTGTCACAATAAGATGTACTATGACATATATGCTAGGAACAACTCTAAGCTCATCGAATGAACTTCATAATCCATACAAATTTTTTTGTATCATGTAATGCAACATCATATTTAGTTTTCATTATAGATTGGTCATTGTCTCTAACTAAGAACTCTTCCAATTGAGAATACCACCATTGAGGATAAACATAGAACCATATTGTAATCAATAACCATACTTGTGTGTTTATAGTATTCTATTTGTGTAAATATTTAAATTAACTCATCCTCACCTTTAAATCCAAAGTTCATCTTAAGTACTTCAGGATGTTGTATACAATAATTTAGTGACCTTCACTCAAATATGCTTGGACATGCCCATCATTCTCAAGACTCATGAGATGTCTAGATGTGTACTTAGCATTGAATACATCATAGATCCAATTGTAGAGGCATATGGAATCTTACTCATGTAGTCCCTTTCTTCCAAAGATTTGGGACAAATGGCCTTAGAAAAACTTACCCCATGAGACATGGGTAAGTTCCCTTTCTTAGACACTTGCAAGCTAAACCATTTCAACACTTTGTCAATGTATGTAGCTTAACTTAAGACAAGAAGCCTTCTAGATCTATATCTATAGATCTTGATACCCAAAATATAGGTGGCGTCTCCTAATTCTTTCAGTGGGAAACTATTTCCTAACCATGTCTTCACCTTTCTTAAAGATTGAATATCAATTAGTATGAGTAGTATATCATCTACATATAATATGTGGAATACTACAATACTCCCACTAACCTTTTTGTAAACACAAGGTTCATCTTCATTCTTGATCAAGCCATACTATTTGAAAAATTCATCAAAACAAAGTCGAATGCTTGCTTCAATCTATAGATTGACCTTTGCAGCTTGAATAGCTTTCCAACATCCTTTGAAGATTCAAAAATCTCATAATGTTTCATTTACACATACTCATGAAGATTATATTAAGGAATGTGGTTTTGACATCCATCTACTATATCTCATGGTCATGGTATGTTGTAATGGCAAGCATAATCCTAATGGACTTGACCATGGTGATTGGTGAGAAAGTTTCATCATAGTCAACACCTTGAACTTGTTTGATTCCTTTAGCCACTAGTCACCCTTTACAGGTTTTTACATTTCCATCCATGCTAGTTTTCTTCTTATAGACCCACTTGCACCCAATGAGTTTTACACCTTCAAGTGGCTCCACCAAGGTACATACCTTGTTGGTATCCATAGAGTCCATTTTTGATCTCATGCCCTCAAGCCATTTACCAGATTTTAGTCCCTCCATAGATTCCTTGTAGGTGGTCGGCACATCTTGATTCATGGCCAACACCTCACCATCTTGAATCAGAAGAAACAAAAATCTCGCTGGCTCATGTAAAGTCCTATTTGATCTATGTTGAACATGTGTTTGTTGAGGGGTTGCCAGTGCCACAACAACTTGTGGTTCCTCCTCATGTTCCTCTTTAGGTTCATTGTCATTTCTATATCTCTATCTTCTTTAAATTCTATTTACCTCCCACTGGTATTTCTAGATATGAACTCCTTCTCTAAGAAGGTAATAGTTCTAGAAACAAACACTTTGTTCTATGAAGGAATACATTAATATTATCCTTTGGTTTCCCTAGGATACCCGACAAAGTAACACTCATCAGATTTGGGGTCCCAATTTCTCAATTAATGAATGATTCACATAAGTTTCACAACCCCAAACCTTCATGAAATGCATATTGGGATGATTCCCAATACATATCTCATTTAATGTCATTGTTACTTATTTAGAGGGAATGCATTTACATGTAAATACAGAGCATGTTCTAAAAAAGAATCAAGAAGTTTATCTTGGCTCATCATAGACCACACCATGTCCAACAATGTGTGAATCCTTCTCTCTGAAACACCATTATGTTGTGGTGTTCTTGGTGGAGTCAATTGTGATACAATACCACACTCCTAGAGAAGGTCCTCAAACTCTTAGCTCAAATATTTTCCACTTTGATTAGATCAAGGCATATTAATTTTCTTTCCAAGTTGGTTCTGTACTTTATTTGAATTCCTTGAACATGTCAAGGTTTGTAATTTTTATCCCATACAAGTACACATCTACTGAATCCACTAGTCAACCAGATGAAGTATTTGAACACTCCTTTAGTTGTTGAACTCAAAGGAACACAAACAATAGTATGTATGAGTTTTAAGAGTTCAGTTGGATCTCATTATTTCTAGTAAAAGACCCCTTTCCATCTTGTCCATCCAACATGATTTGCATGCCTAAAGAGATTCAAAATCAAACAAGTCTAAGTATCCATCCATATGGACTTTAGAAATGCATATCATGTATGTATGAACAGGAAACAATACTAAAGGTAAGTTATGTTTGATTCATGTAGTTTGAGCCATTTGGTATTTATGGTATATACATGTGTCTTAGGATCCAATATCATATGGAATTAGTTAATGCCATACAATAAGTCATCCAAGTAAAATGAACAACTATTGTGTAAGGTCCCTGACCTTGCTTAAAGTGTTGAACACGCTTAATTATCATAATTGGATGCTTAGAAACTTAATCTAACCTTTTGAAATACTTTTTAAACATAAGAAAAGCTTAACTTTCAATTTTGATCCAATTTGGACAATGTTTGAGCAAGTTATGCAATTTTATGTCCATTTTTTACTTTTCTAAATTTACCCAAATGGAAGGTTTTCTTTGCAATTTGTCACACACATTATGTTATTTGGGTGTTTTCTCATCATTGTTGAGATTTTGAGCCATGGGGTGCTCAATTGTACCTTGGTTTGGAGGAGATTCTTTTCTATGTTGAATTAGGGTCCCCCACTCGCACATGGATGGGCCACCTTCCAGGCTATCATATGATGGTTCCACTGGTTTGGGAAACATCCAATGATAAAAAACCAATGTAATATCCAGTGTCCATCACTAGAATGCTCTAGGTTGATGGTTCATGCTAGTTTGGTTCACTTAAAAGGATGACCAAACCGATGGCTCAACCACCTTTTGACCTAAACATTATCAAATGATGGTCAGCACCCCTCAACAGTCGGGGGTGGACCTAATAGTCCATAGAATATTTAAGCCATGGACACATGGAGAGCGTCTTAGACACCTCATGCTTCTTCTCTTCCTTATCCACCAAGCTTTATATACCTATCTATAAACTCCCAATTTTTTTTTACTCTCTACAACTTCCCTCCTTCTAAGATCATCATCCTTCCTCTGTTTGGCCACAAAGATGTTGTCTAAGGAAGAAGAAGGTGTGGATCTTCTTGGTAGAAGCATCTAGGGTTACGATTTTCTTCCTTTAGGGTTTCTAAAGCTCTTTCTTGGTGATCTTGACCTAAATGAGTAAACATCCCCATTTTCCCCTATTTCTTTCTCTGTTCTTCTTCCTACCTTCTCTAGGTCGGAACCTTTTTGTATCATGGTAGAAGTTTCTTTAGAACTCAACAATCTACCTTTCTTTCTTCTTCTTCTAAGGTTTTGCTTCCTTGTGGAGAAGGGTGCCTACTTGGCCGAGTTCATATCTAAAACTTGGGTTTTCTTGCCTTCTTTGCTCGAGTTTCTTGCTGCTAGAAGTTTTTTCTTCTCAAAAGAGGTGATTTTTATAAACCTCTTTATTTATATTGCTTACTATAAGTTTGTTAGCTCATATACTTGCCTTAAAATGGTGATTTAAGCCTTAAGAAGCTAATCTTACTTGAGATTTCGAATTTTTGTGGTGTTCCCTATTCTGTTCCAATTCTAGATGAACCTTAAATAGTTATACGTCATCCCTAAGGTAGGATATGATCCAGGACAAGTTGGTAACACAACCAATTGTGATAAGCACCTAACAATTGATGGTCTGAATTAGGGTTTTCAAGTTTTTTCCTTCACTACCACATGACCTGATGGTGATACTATGCAACAACCGATTGTGGTGACCAAGGGTGTCAATTGATGGTGGAAATCGATGGTCACCCCTTGGGTTAGGTTTTCTCTCAATTAAAAGCTTAATGATCAATCACTAAGTACCCTAAGGATACTATCAATCAATCGTGACATTAGCTTAATATTCGATGGTGTTAAAAGAATATAGTTTTGTTCTAACAACTGATGGTGACTTAATTCACAACCAATGGTGGATCACATCATCACCACTGATGGTGAGTCAAGGATGTAATTGTAGATTCAATTAAGTCCTAAACCAATGATTTCTTGGTTTAATTGACTCAGTGATTAGACCTATACTCGAATTTATGGTATTGAATAATGAACCTGATCCAATGAATGAGATCGGATGCTTCAATATCCAATGGATTAGAATGAATCCAATAATAGTATATGTTGATCCTAGTGGTGAGAATTTGATGGTTTAATGCCTTTAATTTGTAGTCTTACATTTGCCCTCATATGGTTATATTTGATAAAATATCATAATAAGTGGATGTGTAAGTCTAGTGTAATGTAGATTGTTACAGCTAACTCTAATGTAACTAAATTATGGTGATTGGTTATAATCATCCCTATTGAATGATTAATGTGATAATGCATTACACACTTCTTGTGTTGAAACCACAATGTAGTACTATTTGAATATCATAGTGTCTTGCCATGTTAATATCTATGGACACATATGTGTTGATGATCTTTTGAGCCTTGTTTAAGGCATAGAATGCTATTGGTTATCTTATAAGGATTAATGTGATGGTCTTAATGACCTTTGGGCATATTTGAAGCCCTGATTGAGGTGAAATCCTCTTTATATGATCCAACAAGGGTTGAAACCCTAGAACCTGTGACAAGAAATTGGTACCTTGTCATGGTATGATGGAAAGTGTGGTTCATTAATTGGCAAAGAATGATAGCATGTGGTAATTTGATAAAGAGTTATACCTCAAACCTTTTATATCTTATGAATTTGCAATACATATACTCATGTTAGAAATGAATTAGGGTTCGAATGTCCACTTGTACGATGAAGCCTTAATGCATTCAATTGGGAATAACTAATTAAGTGAAACCCTAATCATGTAGTGCCCTATGCCGTAGAACCATCTTCAATGTCAGAACTTACTGGATGGTAAAACAAGTATTTATAAGGAAAGCTCTGAATCACATACATAACATGTTGAGTATGTGAGGATGCAAGTGAGTGTACATCCTTGACATCCTAATTCCAAAGTTGATGAGAATAGCTTCAGTCATGTCTTAGATATTCGTAATGTGTAATGCGATTGAGGACAATTGTGGTTCTACCTCAGAATTTAGGGTTTGTATACCCTGGTTGCTAGTGCCATGACCTGTACCAAGGACGGATTAGGTGTTATCATCTTGACTATATGTCTATGTTGGTAGTCTGACTTAAATGTCACTATAGTTTACTCATATTAATTAAGGGGAAGAGATCTAAGGATTCTAGCTCTCTTAGATTTTGTACGAAACTGATTGTGACCAAGCGGTGGTTAGTTAGATTTTGGGTGGTATGAATCAAACTCAATAGGGTATAATAATAAAATATGTAATACAATACATGTAGTATATCTTCTAGGGTTAAGTACGTCTCACATTGGTTGAGTAGCCCTTGTCTTATCTTTAGACTACATAGTTCATACATGATGCATACTTAAGAAATTTGAATAATTCTAGTTGTTCCTAAAGCTTATTTGCTTAACTACTTAGTATCTTAAATACTACAACCTGCTCAAAAGTGTTTATTCAATATCATAACTACTCAGTTTATTTATTGTTAATCAATCTGTTGTAATCAATATTTATTGGAGAGAGTTATATTTTTCGCTGGGACTGGGTCTCACCTCATGGGTTACCACATCTTTTTAGGTCATAGCGGGAAGCATGGTTGAGGTCTTCCTATAGAAGAGCATCAGCCTAGTGATCAATAGGTTGTGAAGGTTGGTAAACTATAGATGATAGTAGTAGAGTTCTACTATCATCCTTGTACTCTCAGGTTTGGGTATGGCAGATGTTTTCTAGATGAAATACTTGTATCGACACGAGATTTTGGCAGTATGCCTATGTATGTAAATATGGCATGTACATGTGAAATATCTTTTGTATATAAGATGTGTCTGAGGCCATGGGACACAAATGTAAATACCTATTATACTATATGAGAATGGAAAAGATGGGCCTATATGTAAATGTTTTAGAATTGGTTCATGATGTTGAAATTGGTTTTAATTATTTTACATTTTTTATTATGAGATTAAATAGTAGTTGACTCCATTTTGTGTTTTGAGTAATCTCATTTAGCATAATGAAGGGTCATACTTAAGTTGGTATTAGAGCTCTAGGTTCACTGAGTCTATAGGGACATAGGAATTAGGTTTGAGTATGTTCTTATTTATCCAACATATCTGATCATAGCTCATGCTTATTCAGATATCTTTGGAGGACATGAAGAACACGTTAAGAGTAGCTATGTTGCACCAGGAGGAGGTGTAAGGAGGCATGCACAAAATGAGAGAGTGTCATAGATGGGGCCGGATCAGCCCGCAATGCCTCAGATGGACCCAACAATGATGGCTAATCTGGAGTTTTAGTCTATGTTTAGACAAATGATGGCTATGATTACACATATAGCAGATATAACACTAGCACCTCAAGCTAGGGCACATGTCCCTAATGTGGAATCCCAAGGAGTCATAAAGACTTGTGAACGTTCTAGATGTGTTAGGGCGATTGAGTATGTTGGTACTTCTGACCAAAAGATGCTAAAATGTGGCTTATGGAGATGATGAAGGCATTCAAAATCCTGAACATGTCTAAAGAAGACAAAGTAAAGCATGTTGTTTACTTGTTACAAGGTAGTTCTAGCCACTAGCAGGTCATAGAGGAGGAAAAGAGGCCATCAGTGGTGATAGGGTGGGAGGAATTTCAGCGGGAGTTTGTCAGTCGATACTTCCCAAAAACTTACTTAGATGAGAAAATCTCTCAGTTCGAGAATATTCATCAGGGAGCGATGACTATTAATGAGTATGAATCAAAGTTTATGGAGCTTTAAAGGTTCTTCCCTCATATGGCAGCCACAAACAAAGAAATGATGTGTAGGTTCGAGAAGGGCCTAAGTACGGAGTTGACTACAATGGCACCATCCTTGGAGAATAGGGAAAGGTTTTCCACTTTTGTGCAATCTGTAAGGTGGATTGAGAGGTATGCCCTAGAGAAGTGTGAAAATAATGCTAAAAAGTGACCTTCTCAATTCTAAGGACGATCATCTGGAGGCTTTGGAAGCCAAGGTTTTTCACGCCGCAGTTATAACCAAGGTCAACCTTCACTGAACCAAGATCACACACACCATCACAGTTGATCCCGAGTAGGGGTAGAGGTCACAATTTTCTACCAATAGGAGCTCACAACTCAACATCAGTTTTAGTAAGACGGCCCATGAAACATAGTTTACCTGTTACCGATGTGGGCAATCTAGGCACTTAAAGTGGTATCCCCCAATGAAGGATGAGGAGGTGACTCAACAGCCAAGTCAGAGTCAGTAGGGATCACAACAATGTTAGTTTGGTACTAGTAGTGGCAGAGAACATGGTCAAGCGTCATAGGAAGGTTCCTCTAGACAACCTAGCAGAGGACATGGGTGGTAGCAGGCGACGACTACATTCTATGCTATGAGCTAGCCAAAAGAAGTGGTTAATCCACAAATCTTGACTGGTCAAATTGAGTTATTTCATTATGATTTGTCTGCTTCTTGTTTAGTATTTGTACTAGTAGATTGGGCGCAACACACTCTTTTATCACCAGAGAGGTGATAGATACTTTTTATCTACATGTTAGTCATAGATATGATAGCTTGCGGCTAGAGACTCCTTTGGTTGGTTCTGCAGAATTGCGAGAGGTGTGTTCTTCTTGTGTTCTTTCCTTCTTAGGACACAACATTAAAGTGGATTTTCCACTTGACATGGATGGTTTTGATCTGATCCCAGGAATGGGTACCTTGGAAAAATACAAGGTGATGTTGAACTATAATTCTAAAGTGGAAACTTCCATTATGGAGATGTACAGTGGGTTTTCCAAGGTAATAGGAAGATTCTTCCTACATGTTTGATGTCAGATATGACAACAGAGCAGTTGATGAGACAATGATGTGAAGCTTTCTTAGCCCATGTTGTGGATACCAAGGCAAGAGGTCCTAGTATCCAGGAAGTACTAGTGGTGCGAGAATTTGAGGATGACTTTACTAAGGAATTTCCCGAAGTTCCCCCTCCTAGAGCGATTGATTTTGAGATCAATCTGGTTCTCGGAACACAACCAATAGCATAGTCACCCTATAGAATAGCATCAGTAGTGATGCAGGAGTTAAAGAAATAGTTGCAGGAACTATTAGAGAAGGGTTTCATCAGGCTGAGTAATTTCCCTTGGGGTGCTCCCATGTTTTTTGTCAAGAAGAAAGACAGTTCCACGAGGTTGTGTATAGATTACAGATAGTTGAATAAGAAGACGATAAAGAATAAGTATTTGTTACCAAGGATTGATGATATTTTTGATCAGTTGAGAGGTGCCACTTTGTTTTCAAAGATAGACCTCAAGTCATGTTACCATCAATTGAGGATTAAAGGTGATGACATACCCAAGCCATCTTTTAGGACTAGGTATGGTCATTACAAGTTTGTGGTTATGCCATTTAGGCTAACCAATGCACATGCGACCTTTGTGGATATGAGGAATAGGGTGTTTAGACCTCATCTTTAGCAATGTGTGGTCATTTTCATAGATGATATCATGATATACTCCAAGGATAGTCAGCAACATGAGAAACACCTTTTCCAGGTGTTGACTTTGTTGAGGCAACACCAGTTATATGCTAAGTTCATCAAGTGTGAATTTTGGTTGTCTGAAGTGTCTTTTTAGGGACATGTTATATCTGATAAAGGTGTTTGTGTAGACCCTAAAATGGTGGATTTTGTACTAGAATGAGAACAACCCAAGACACCAATAGAGATTTGCAGTTTCCTAGGTTTCATAGACTACTACAGGAGGTTCATCAAGGACTTCAGTTCTGTAGCATTACCCCTAACTAGGCTAACCAGGAAGGATGTTCCTTTTTCCTAGAATGACAAGTGTCAACATTCTTTTCAACTATTTAAATTAAATTTGACCAATGCACCGATGTTAGTGCTGCCAGAGCAAGGGAAATGTTATATTGTTTTTTGTAATGCTTCGAAGAATGGGTTGGGATGTGTGTTGATGCAGTATAAGAATGAGATTTATTTTGCTTCATAGTAGCTTAAGAAACACAAGGAGAACTTCCTAACACATGATTTGGAGCTTGTAGCGATGGTCCATGCTTTTAATAACTGGAGACACTACCTTTATGGAGAAAAGGTTCAGATCTTCACCGATCACAAGAATCTACAATATATCTTCTCAAAGAAATAGTTGAATATGAGGAAGAGGAGATGGATGGATCTGATTAAAGATTATGGTTGCACAATAGACTACCATCCAGGCAAGGCCAATGTGGTAGGTGATGCATTGAGTAGGAAGTCATCTTCGTCATTATCTATAGATAATGCATAGTTGTATTCTTTAGTGTGTCATAAGAGAGATATGTTAGTGTCTATTTTCCAGTTGAATGTACAACTAGAAGGTTATTTGTTGGTAGGATTGTTAGCCAAGTTACAGGTTAAACCCGCCCTAACACAGTAGATCCATGATGCATAATAGTATAATATTGTGATACATAATATCAGATCATGGATTGGTAGTGAAAAGTATGATGGCTTCCATGAGGAAAATGATTGTACAGTTTGTTACCATAATAGGAAAATAGTTCTTGACGTCGATGGATTGAGGAATATGGTGCTTGATGAGGGTCAATCCTAATGTGTGAAATGCATCTTCGAATGACCAAGATGTACCATAACCATCTTGGAATGACCAAGATGTACCAGAACCTAAAGGACTTGTATTGGAGGCCAGGATTAAAGTCTGATGTGGTAGAGTTCGTAGCTAGATGTCCAGTTTGTCAGTAGGTAAAGTTTGAGCACCAGAAGCCTATAGGGACATTACAAACTTTGTTGATACCACAGTGAAAATGGGATCATATTACCATGGAATTTATGGTTTGTCTTCCTAAGACAGCCAAAGGTCATGATTCCATATGGGTGATAGTGGGCAAATTGACTAAGTCGGCCTAATTCTTACCAGTCAAGATAATGTTTGCAACAGAGAAGTTGGCACAAGTGTATGTTGATGATATAGTCCATTTGCATGGCATTCCAGTGACTATAGTTTCTGATAGAGGACTACAATTTACAAGTCACTTTTGGGAACATATGCATTCAACGATGCGAACATAGCTGAGATTTAGTACAACTTTCCATCCACAAACAGATGGCCAGTCTAATAGGACTATTCATACTTTTGAGGATCTCTTATGGGCATGTCTCTTACAGTTTATGGGTAGTTGGGATGTACATATGAGTTTGATAGAATTTGTGTACAACAATATTTATCAAAGAAGTACAGATATGGCTCCTTATGAGGCTATGTATGGGAGACATTGTCAGTATCCACTTTGTTGGTATGAAACTAGTGAGTATCAACTTTTGGGTTCTGAGCTTGTACAACAAACTACATAGAAGATTAAAGTGATACAACTATAGTTGAAAGTAGCTCAAGATAGACAAAAATCCTATGCAGCTAATAGTCACAAAACTTTAGAGTTCCAAGTGGGAGACAGAGTGTATCTCAAGGTCTCTCCTTGGAAAGGTTTGTTGAGGTTTGGGAAGAAGGGTAAGTTGACTCCTAGATTTATGAAACCATACCCTATATTGGCTCGTGTTGGAAAGTTAGAATACAAGTTAAAGCTATCACCATAGTTGAATAGGTTACATAATGTCTTTCACATCTCCATGTTGAGGAAATATCATCCAGATATCAGGCAAACAATCCAACGAGTAGAGGTTGAGTTAGATGAGGATGTCTCCTATGTTGAGGGTCCCATGTTAATCTTAGATAGGAGGGTAAAGAAGCTAAATAAGAATGATATAATGTGGTTTTTTGGCATCATCGTGGCATATAGGAAGCCACTTGGGAGATAGAGGATGATATGCGTAGGAAGTGCCCATCTCTATTTGTGTAGGATTTCGGGGGCAAAATCCTTGTTAGGGGTTTATAGTTGTAAGGACCCTGACCTTGCTTAAAGTGTTTAAAAAGATTAATTATCATCATTGGATACTTATAACCTTAATCTAACCTTGTGATATGCTTTTGAATTATAATGCAAGCTTAATTTTCAAATTTGGTCCAATTTGGACACCGTTTGATCAAGTTATGCAATTTTATGTCCATTTTGGACTATTCTACAATTTATCCAAATGGGAGGTTTTCTTTGCAATTTGTCACATGCATTATGTTCCTTATATGTTTTCTCATCCTACTTGACCTTTTTGAGACATGGTGTTCTCAATTGTACCGTGGTTTGGAGGAGATTCCTTTCTATGTTGAATTAGGGTTTACCCCCCCCCCCCCGGATTAGCCACCTTCAAGGCTATCAAATGATGGTTCCACTAGTTTGGGCAACATATGGTGGCCAAAAACTGATGCAACATCTAGTGGTCATCACTAGAAGGCTCTAGGTCAATAGTTCATGATGGTTTGGATCACTTGAACCCATGGTTCACTTAAAAGGATGATCAACCAATGGTTCAACCAACTTTTGACCTAAACATGATCAAACGATGGTCACCACCCTCAAAAGATAGTGGTGAACCTTGGAGGCCATAAACTGAAGTCCTATAAGTCCCCAAAAGTCATAGTACCTTCTGCTTGATCATCCATGGAATCTTTAAGCCATGGATTCATGGAGAGCTGCTTAGACACCTCATGCTTCTTCTCTTCCTTATCCACCAAGCTTTATATACCTATCCTTAAGCTCCCAAATGAAACTTTTACTCTCTAAAACTTCCCTTCTACTAAGAGAATTGTCCTTCCTCTATTTTTTATGAATCTTCTATCCAAGGAAGAAGAAGATGTCAATCTTCTTGGTAGAAGCATCTAGGGTTACGATTTTCTTCCTTTAGTGTTTCTAAAGCTCTTTGTTGGTGATCTTGACCTAAATGAGTAAGTATCCCCTTCTTTTGCCCATTTATTTCTCTGTTCTCTTCCTCCTACCATCCACCAGGTCACAACCTTTCTATTCCATGGTATAAGTGTATCTAGAATGCAAGAATATACCTTTCTTGCTTCTTTTCTAGGGTTTTGCTTCCTTGTGGAGAAGGGCGCCTACTTGACAAAGTTAAGATATAAAAGTTGGATTTTCTCACCTCCTTTGCTCGATTTTCTTTCTTCTAGAAGTATTTTCTTCTCAGAAGAGGTGAGATTTGTAACCCTCTTTACTTATATTGCTGACTATAAGCTTGTTAGCTCATATACTTGCCTAAAAATGGTGATTTAAGCCTTAAGAAGCTAAGCTTGCTTGAGATTTCAAATTTTTAGGGTGTTCCCTATTTTTTTCCAGTTCTAGACAAACATATAAATAGTTGTATGTCCTTCGTAAGGTAGGAGATTATCTAGGACAGTTTGGTAACACAACCAATGGTGCTAATCACCTAACAATCGATGGTCCAATTAGGGTTTTCAAGCTTTTTTCTTCACTACCACAAGACCCGATGGTGATACCATGCAACAACCAATGGTGTTGCTATCTTGACATTCGATGGTCATGACCAAGGGTGTCAACTAATGGTCACCCCTTAAGTCAGGTTTTGGCTCAACTAGAAGCTTAATGATTAATCACTAAGTACCCTAATCATACTATCAATCAATGATGACACTTGCTTAATATTTGATGGTGCTAAATGAATATAGTGCTGATCTAACAACCTATGGTGACTTAATGATCACAACCAATGGTGGATCAGGTCAACACCACTGATTGTGAGTTAAGGATGTAATTTTAGATTCAATTAAGTCCTAAACCAATGATTCCTTGGTTCAACTAACTCAATGATTAGACCTATACTCAAATTGATGGTTTTGAATAATGAACTCAATCCAATGAATGAGATTGGATGCTTCAACATCCAATGGATTAGAATGAATCCACTAGTAGTATATGTGGATCCTATTGGCAATAATTTTATGGTTTAATGCCTTTAATTGTAGTCTTATCTTTGCCCTCTATGGTTATATTTGATAAATCACCATAATAAGTGGATGTGTAACTCTAATGTAATGTAGCTTGTCACATCTAACTCTAATGTAACTAAATAATGGTGATTGGTTATAATCAGCCCTCTTGAATGATTAATGTGACAGTGTATTACACTATTCTTGTGTTGAAACCACAATGTAGTACTATTTGAATATCATAGTGTCTTGCCATGTTAATATCTATGGACACATATGTGTTGATGATCTTTTGAGCCTTGTTTAAGGCATAGAATGGTAATGGTGATCTTACAAGGATTCATGTGATGGTCTTAATGACCTTTGGCACTACTAAAGAAATGGCTTATAACGTCACTTTTGCTGGTGTCGGTTGTAATAATAAACTGACATATAAAACATACAACGCCGGTGTATAAAATAAGCTGACATCAATCTGTGAAGGGCGACCAGACACGGGTATCACTTTTATTCAGTGTCGGTTCCTTAATAAGAAACCGACACTGAAAAGTAACCACCAAAACCAAAATCTCCAGCGAAAAAAAATTTCCTCCAAAAATTGACATACATCATCGTTTTTTAAGAGAGGAACCGACAACTAAACGTTTTATGTGAGATAGAAATTTTCTCACTTTTTATCGTCAGTTTTGGGACAATAACTGACGCCATTGTATTTTCGCACGAATAACCACAAAAATTTTCACCTCCCTTTAGTGTCGGTGTTTTGTTGCAAATGGACACTTAAAGTTTGTATTGTCGGTTTGTGTTATCAACCGACACCTATAGTTAACTTAACATCATGGCAGACTCTTCCTCTTCTGTTTCATTCATTTCCGCTGATCAGGGTTTTTGCTCCGACGATTTTGCTGCTGTCCCGCACCTCCGCCTCCGCCTCTGCCTCTGACACCGCCTCCGCCTCCGACACTACCGCCACTCCCCACCTCTGCTTCCGCCAGCCACTGCCAGTGACTGCCCGAACAGAGCAGTAGCACCGCCCGCATGGAGCAGCACTGCCACTCGCAGCAACGTCGCCAGCAAGGAGCAGCAGCGCCGCTGCACGGAGCCAGCAGTGTCGCCGCTTGAAGCAGCCAGCAGGGCCGCCAATTGAAGCACCCTGCACACCAATTATCATATTTTCCCCTGACCCACATTGTTCTATGACAAACTGCATTTTGTTCTACACAATATTACTCACGTTGACAACATAGTCACATATCAATTCAGGGTTAATGTGGGGGATTTGGGGGCGGGATATTGCACTACAAGTTCTTCATGTGCTTATCTATGCATAACCTTTTATATTTATTTATCCTCTTTTGGTTCAAGTTTAATTTGTGTTGATGGATTACTGAATTATGTAATTCTTATGATGTTGAACAAAGGACGACTTCTTGAAAACCCTAGAAGTTTAGTATTAAGACGAGTATGAGTGACAAAGCTAGAACTTGTATATAATGTTGCAAATGTGATGAATTGTTGAAGTGTAAGTATTAATACGTGTATCAGATGGATGATCAGGACCGTGCTGATGATCACCGTGAGGGTGAGGACGTGCTTGCACCGCCTGACAATGTAAGTTTTAAGAATATATCTCTATATGTTCATTTATAATTATATTATGTAAGTGTGTTTTTTATCAAATTTTAGGTTGGTGATGTACCCCCTGAAGAAATTATAACACTTGATGAGAAGTAAAAGAAAATTGAGAAAGTGAGGGGCATCACAATGATGAACAAGTTAATACAGCAAAGGGCCAATGGACCCAAATTGGTTGTGGATTTCGATCAGGCAGGAAATCCATATGGAGTGAACCGCAACTCATTTGTTTCATATCTTGGGGTTCTTACTGACATCCATTGCAATGTTATCCTAGAATCATGGCATAGAGTTCCTAAGGAGAAGAAAGACCACATATGGAAGGAACTATGTGTGAGTTATTATTATTTGTAATTCTATTTGTGTAGATTACTAATTTTTAAGATACTAGTTAATAGTAATATATTCTATTTAATTTGCAGAGCATATTTGATCTGGATGAAAAGTTGCATCGTAAATGTGTGATGCAACGTTGTGGGAGGGTCCTAAGGAACTATAGGACCAATCTCACCCGAGATTACATACGCAATGTTGAGAATAGGTTCTTGATAGATTCCAATTCTAGACATTGATCAGTATTTCACTAACTTTACACTAATAAATTTTGTTTGTATTCTCTTTGAAAAATAAATATAGGAAGAAGGAAGTCACATAGAAATGGAACTACTTGGACCCCAAAGACTGGGAGGAGTTTGTTACCCAAAGAAAAACAGATGAATTCAAGGTATTAAGCGCCACCACTCCCAATTTAATTAATATACATTTTTATGTATTCACCTATTCAAGATTAAGCTTTAGTGTTACTAACCAAATCAACGTGCTAACTAACTAGGCTAAGAGCAATGCTCAACGAGCAAGGCGTGCACTGAATGTGCACGAGCATACAATGGGTCCAAGAGGATATGCAGGCATTCGCCAAAGACTACATGCTGAGTCTACTCAACCTACTGCTACTCAGGAGACTGCAGAGTCCTCTACTACTGCTCCTGCACCTCTGCCTCATCATGTTATGTGGATAACTGGGAGGAAAAACAAGAAGGGAGAGATATCGAAGCCCGCAACCGCTGAGGTGGCTGCAAAAATGGTAAAAATCAAACTCTTAGAGCAATCTATATTGATTATTTTTATATTTACTTATGAATTTTTGTTGATGGTGCTTAGCGGGAGCTGCACGAGCAGAGGAAGGAAGGCAAGTTCATCCCTCAGGGCACAAGGGATGAACTTAAAGTTGCTCTGGGTAACCCAGAGCATCCTGGACGTGTAAGGGGTACAAGTGCTGGTGTGGGCATCAAAGCGTTCTTTGGGTCATCCCAGCGTAAACCTGTCCCAAAAGTAGGACTTTCACAAGCTGAGGTAACTTATTCTTATTTTAGAACGTTATTGCGAAAGGGAATTTAATAATCAGCAACTAGCATTTCTTTTATCCATGTATAGGTAGATTCCTTAATTGAAAAAAACTCCAGGAAGCATTTCACAAGTGGCAGGCGCCTCAGACTTCCAGTCAGACAGTACCAGTGGCGAACCTCTCTTCTCCTACTCATCGTACTGTAGAGGTTGGGAGTAATCCTATAGACCCACCTAGCACGTCCTATGTAAGTATTTTTATGGCATATATAATAGCTAGTCTGTTTAAGATGATATGTTTGTGTATATATGCATATAACATTCTTTAATTATGTAAATTTGTAGGGGTTGAAGCCATGCCGACTACAAAGTGAAGGATATATCGTTGCAGATGCATCAATTTACCCACCCCTTAAAGGGTGCTTGTTTCATGGGAGTCCAGTACCAAATGGCATGGTACGTGTGAGCTCCATACATATACTCACTGGTTGGACGGATCTTGCACTGCCTCATGCACACCCAGATGCTGAAACACTTGGTGAGGCAGTAGGTGGAGTGATACTGTGGCCCGAAGCAGATGTCCTCTATACTGATATTGTATGATAAATTTTTCATTACTTTACTTTGTTAGTGTGTATATATATACGAGTCAATTGATATGAAATTATATATACAGGTACAAAAGACGAGACCCACTACATCTTGACCTCCACCTCCTCGACTACCAAGTTGGCTTCTAGGGGACCTACACCCCTTGATAGGTCCTAATTCTAGGAGTGTGGCAGTATGGATCAGTGAACATAATCTAAATTGCCCTATAAATGTTACTATTCCAGGGAATGTTGCAGGTAAATCATACGATAACAATCTATTTATACAAGTTTAGCATACATATTAATGCATACGTAATAGAAGTTCTGGATACGTATTAATGCAGGTCAAACATTCAGAAATAACATATTTATACAAGATATTTTGGAGTTGTTTAAGTATGAATGGCTGAACACATCTATGATAGAGTTGTGGATATGGTGAGATTAATTAATGCATACGGCAATCTAGTTTATACATCCATATACCTTGTTTTATATATGGAAATATGGTTTCTTATATATTAATACATACATAATACATGTTTTGCAGCCACTTATACAAGACATGTAAAGATTTTGGGTTTTCCCATGTGGTATTTTTGGTTCCATCTTTGATTAGTCTTGTAGAAAAAGACCCTGGTTCAGTTACTTCATACTGCTGTGATGCTTTTGAATATTTTGGTAAAAATAATAAGACAGTGATAATAGCTCCATTCAATGTCGAGTAAGTTTACTTTGCTTGTAATTTGGACTTAGGCAAATTACATTTTTATTGTGGATATTGAGTTATTAATTTTCTACTTTCTTACATGTAGTTCTAAGCATTGGGAGTTACTGGTTATTGTCCCCAAGACATTCATCGTCTATTATCTAGATCCTGCGGGGAGTGAGTTGGATGTATATGGATATGCAATTAAAAGGCCATTATTCTCGTGAGAAATATTTTATGTTTTTATATCTGTTAACATATGTTACTGCATTACTATTTAATTATGAAATTTAATGTGTTACATTAACATATATATAGGGCTTTACAAGAGTACAAAAAAGCTGGAGGAAAGGTCCCCAGGAAAAAACATCTGCAGCTCATTTGGAAGAATGTGAAAGTAATTTCCTGACTCCAATGTATATATTATTTATGTGAAGTGTGCTTATTTTTATTTTTGAATATTTTGTATGTTTCAAATTTATAGTGTGCTACACACGACAACGGTTGGGCATGTGCCTACTATGTGATGCGATTTATGGACCTAATCATCAAACATGCTGTATTGGAAATCGATAACATACAACATGTATTATACATAGTCTCGTTAGATAATATGAAATATATGAATCTTATTATATATTATTATAATTATGTATGTATGTCATTCTCTTTGTAGGTCTTTAAAACTGAGGACTTCAACATAGGTGCAAAGCATTTTGATGTACATGCTCCCTATACGAGAGATGAATTAGATGCTGTAAGAGAAGATTGGGCAAAAACCCTGCAAAGAGTGGGAATTTTTCAATATGATTTTGATGACAATGATGATGATGAATAAAGAATAACTTTGTTCTCATAATTAATTTTGTATGAATGTGAATGAATTTTTATGAATTGTCATATATGTGTGTGAAAATCATCAATACATGAATGTTTCTACATGTGTCTGAATGTGAAAAGAGATGAAATAAATGGAACTGCAGGTTGCTAGTGGTTTCTACATGTGTGTGATGAAAAAATAATATGAATTAAATTTCTTATACATGAGTGTGAATCACATATATAACAATTTATCCATCATGTTAATTTGCAGGTTTGTGGCCTGTTGTTAGCTGATATCAATGGATGTCGTAAAACCTGCAGTTCATAACTGAACTGTAGGTTTCTCATCCTACGACCAGCCACAGCAGGTCTGCAGACTGACAGCAAAAAAAAAATCAAATCATAGGTGTCAGTTATTTGTATAAAACTGATGACATACGGTTACAGTGTCGGTTTCCATATTAGTACCGGCGTCGATTTCCCTACACCATGGCCGTGCTGGCCAGTACGGCTGTGGCAGCAGACCAGACATAAAATACGTGTTGGATATCTGTATAAAATCGACGATATACGGTTACAATGTCGGTTTCCATACTAGTAATCGACGTCGATTTCCCTAAAGAGACCAGACACCACGGTCGTGCTGGCCAGCACGTCCGTGTAAGCGGGTGATTCAGTGTCGATTTTGAAGCAGATCACCGATGCCTATACCCCCTACTGGCGCGTTTTTGGTGGCACACGAAGGGTTGTGGCGTCGGTTTGAGAACCGACGCGTAAAGTTTGGGCTTTTAGCGGCGCCCACATAGGTGTCGCTTAGAAACCGACACTAAAGGCCTTAAATAACCGACACTGAAGGCCGGTTATGTACTAGTGTGGGCATATATGAATCCCTTATTGAGGTGAAATCCTCTTTATGTTCCAATAAGGGTTGAAACCCTGGAACTTGTGACAAGAAATTGGTATCTTTTCATGGTCTGATCGCTAGTGCAGTTCATTAATTTGCAAGGAATGATAGCATGTGGTAATGTGATAAAGAATTATACCTCAAACATTTTATATCTTCTGATGTTGCAATACATATACCCTTGTTAGAAATGAATTAGGGTTTGAATGTCCACTTGTATGATGAAGCCTTAATGCATTCAATTGGAAATAACTAATCAAGTGAAACCCTAATCATGTCGTGCCCTATGTTATAGAACCATCTTCAGTGTCAAAACTTGTTGGATGGTAAAATGATTATTTCTAAGGAAAGCTCAAACTCACATACATAACATGTGAGTATGTGTGGGAGCAAGTGAGTGTACAACCTTGACATCCTGATTCCAAGGTTGATGAGAACAGTTGTGGTCATGTCTCGGATATTCATAATGTGTAATGTGATTGAGGACAGTTGAGGTTGTACCTCAGAATTTAGGGTTTGTATACCCTGGTTTCTAGTGTCGTGGCATGTACTAAGGATGGACTAGGTTTGACATCTTGAGGATATTTGTAATGTGTAATGTGATTGAAGACATTTGCGGTTGTACCTCAAAATTTAGGGTTTGTATACCCTGGTTGCTAGTGTCGTGACATGTATCAAGGACGGTCTAGTTGTTATTAGCTTGACTATATGTCGATGTTGTCAGTCTGAATAAACTGTCACTGTAGTTTTCTCATACTGACCGAGGGGGAGAGATCTTAGGATTCCAACTTCCTAGATCTTGTACAGAACTAATTGTGACCAAGCGGTGTTCAGTTGGATTTTGGGTGGTACGAATCAAACTCCTTAGGGTGTAATAATAAAAGATGTAATACAAGATGTGTAGTATATCTTCTAGGTTTAAGTACATCTCACATTGGTTGAGTAGCCCTTGTTGTATATTATACTACACAGTTCATACATGATGCATCTAATGAAATTAGAGTAATTTTACTTGTTGATAAAGCTTATTTGCTTAACTCTTTAGTATGCTTAAATAGTAAAATCTACTCAAATTGTTTATTCAATACCGTAACTGCTCAATTTATTTTCTATCAATTAATTTATTGGAGAGAGTTATATCTCTTGTTGAGACTAGGTCTCACCTAGTGGATTACCACATATTTTTAGGTGGTCGCTGGTAGCGTGGTCGACATCATGCTATAGAAGAGGATCAGCCTGGTGATCAATAGATTATGAAGGTTGGTCAACTGTAGATGATAGTAGTAGAGTCCTGGTGTCATTATGTACTCTCAGGTCTAGGTATGGGAGATGTTTTCTAGATGAAATACTTGTATCGACATGAGATTTTGGCAGTATACCAGTGTATGTATATATGGCATGCACATGTGAAATATCTTTTGTATATAGGATGTGGTTGAGGCCATTGTACACAGATGTAATTACCTGTTATACTATATGAGAATGGAAAATATGGACCTTTATGTAAATGTTTCAGAATAAGTTCATGGTGTTGAGATTGGTTTTAATTATTTTGCATTTTTTATTATATGTTTAAATAGTAATTGATCTCATTTTGTGTTTTGAGTAATCTTCTTTAGTGTGACAAGGTGTCACAAATAAGTTGGTATCAGAGCTCTAGATTTGTTGAGTCTATAGGGACATAAGGCATAGGTTTGAGTATGTTCTTATGTACCCAACATATCAGATCATAGCTTATGCTTATGATGACATGTCTGTAGGACATGAAGAACACATTGAGAGTAGCTATGTTGCACTAAGAGGAGCCGCAAGGAGGCAGGCACATAATTAGAGAGTGCCATAGACAAGGCCAGATCAGTCCATAATGCTTTAGATGGACTAGACAATGATGGCCAATCTGATTCTTCAGTCTTGTTTAGATAGATTATGGCCACAATTACACATATAGCGGACAGAATTCCAACACCTCAAGCTAGGGCACATGTACCTAATGTGGAATCCCAAGGAGTCAAAAAGACTTTTGAACGTTTTAAACGTGTCAAAGAGATTGAGTATGTTGGTACTTCAAATCTAGCAGACGTTGACATGTGGCTTATAGAGTTGGAGAAGGCTTTCAAAATCCTGAACATCCCTAAAGAAGACAAAGTAAAGCATGTTGTTTACTTGTTAAAGGGTAGTGTTGGCCACTAGTGGGACATAGACGAGGAAAAGAGGTCAGGAGTGGTGATAGGGTGGGATGAATTTTGGTGGGAGTTTGTCAGTCGATACTTCCTGAAAACAAACTTCGATAAGAAAATCTCTTAGTTCAATAAGATTCATCAGGAAGTGATGACTATTAATGAGCATGAATCAATGTTTATGTAGCTTTTGAGGTTCTTCACTCATATGGAAACCACAGAAAAAGAAAGGATTTGTAGGCTCGAGAAGGGCCAAAGTACGAAGTTGAATACAATGACTTCAACCTTGGAGAATAGGGAAAGGTTTTCCACTTTTTTGGAATATGTAAGGAGAATTGAGAGATCTGCCATAGAGAAGTGTGAAACTAATGCTAAGAAGTAACATTCTCAATTCCAAGGACAATCATATGGAGGCTGTAAGAAGCTAGGTTTTTCCCCCAACAGTCACAACCAAGGTCAACCTTCACTGAACTAAGATCACAAACACAGTCACAGTGGACCCCTAGTAGGGGTAGATGTCACAATTTTCCACCAATAGGAGCTTGTAGTTCATCATTATTTTCAGTAGAAAGGTCGTCTAGGCCACAAAATGAAGGTGCAACCTCTTACCGATGTAAGCAATTTGGGTACGTGAAGTGGTATTGCCGAATGAAAGATGAGGAGGTGACTCAACAACAAAGACAGAGTCAGAGGGATCACAACAATGTCAGTTTGGTACTGGTAGTGGAAGAGGATACAGTCAAGCATCATAGGAAGGTTCCTCTAGACAAGCTAATAGAGTACATGGATGATAGTAGGTGACGGCTAGGTTCTATGCCATGAGCTATCCAGAAGTAGTGGTTAATCTACAAATTGTGGTAGGTCAGATGGAGTTATTTCATTCTGATTTTTCTACTTCTTATTTCATATATGTTCTAGTAGACCCGGGTGCAATACACTCTTTTATCACTAGAGAGGTGATAGATAGTTGTTATGTACCTGTTAGTCATAGATCTGATATCTTGTGGCTAGAGACTCCTTTGTTTGGTTCCACAGAATTGTAGGAGGCATGTTCTTCTTTGAACTATAGTTCTAAAGTGGCAATGTTCCATGATGGAGATGTACAATGGGTTTTCCAAGGCGATAGGAAGATTCTTCCTACATGTTTGGTGTCAGCTATGATAGTAGAGGGGTTGATGAGACAAGGATGTGAAGCTTTCTTAGGCCATTTTGTAGATACCAAGGCAAGAGGTCCTAGTATCTAGGAAGTACATGTGGTGCGGGAATTTTAGGATGTCTTTCCTAAGGAATTTTTTGGAGTTCCCCCTCCTAGAGAGATTGATTTTGAGATCAATCTGGTTCCTGGAACACAACACATACCACAATCACCCTACAGAATGGCACCGACAGAGATGTAGGAGTTAAAGAAATAGTTGTAGCAACTGTTAGAGAAGGGTTTTATCTAGTTAAGCACTTCCCCATGGGGTGTTCCCATGTTGTTTGGCAAGAAGAAAGACGGTTCCATGAGGTTGTGTATAGATTAAAGACATTTGAACAAGATGATGATAAATAATAAGTATTTGGTACCAAGGATTGATGATCTTTTTGATCAATTGAGAGGTTCCATTGTGTTTTGAAAGATATACCTCAGGTCAGGTTACCATCAATTGAGGATTAAAGCTGATGACATACCCAAGTCAGCTTTTAGGACTAGGTATGGTCATTAAGAGTTTGTGGTTATGTTGTTTGGGTTAACCAATGCACCTGCAACCTTCATGGATCTAATGAATAGGGTACTTAGACCTTATCTTGATCAGTGTGTGGTCGTTTTCATAGATGATATCATGATATACTCCAAGGATAATCAACATCATGAGCAACACCTTTTCCAGGCATTGACTTTGTTGAGGGAGCACCAATTATATGCTAAGTTTAGCAAGTGTGAATTCTGGTTGTCTGAAGTGTCTTTTCTGGGACATTATATCTGCTAAATGTGTTTGTGTAAACTATAAAAAGGTGGAGACTATACTAGAATGGGAACAACCCAAGACACAAAAAAAGGTTCGATGTTTCCTAGGTTTGGTAGGCTACTACATGAGGTTCATCAAGGACTTCAGTTATGTAGTGTTACCCCTAACTAGGATAACTAAGAAGGATGTTCCTTTTTCTTGGAATGACAAGTGTCAGCTTTCTTTTCAGGTATTGAAAGAAACGTTGACCAGTGCAATGGTGTTCGTGCTACCAGAGTAAAGGAAAGGTTATATTGTCTTTTGTGATGCTTCAAAGAATGGATTGGGATGTGTGTTGATGCAGGATAAGAATGTATTTCTTTTGCTTCGTGAAAGCTTAAGAAACACAAGGAGAACTACCCGATATTATCAGCTTGACTATATGTTGTTGTTGGCAGACTATAGTTTACTCATACTGACTAAGGGGAAGAGATCTTAGGATTCTAGATCTCCTAGATCTTGTATGAAAATGATTGTGACCAAGTGGTGGTCAGTTGGATTTTGGGTGATTCGACTCAAATTCCCCAAGGCGTAATAATAAAAGATGTAATACAAGTTGTGTAGTATATCTTCTATGTTTAAGTACATCTCACATTGGTTGAGTAGCCCTTATCTTATCTATATACTACACAGTTCATACATGATGCATACTTATGATATTTGAGTAATTCTACTTGTTGCTAAAGCTTATTTGCTTAACTGCTAGTATGCTTAAATAGTACAATATGCTCAAATTGTTTATTCAATACCCTAATTGCTCAATTTATTTATTGTTAAATAATCTATTGTAATCAATATTTGGTGGAGAGAGTTATATCTCTCGTTGGGACTGGGTCTCACCTCATGGGTTACCACATATTTTTATGTGGTCACGGGTACCATGGTCGAGGTCGTGTTATAGAAGAGGATCAACCTGGTGATTAATGGATTCTAAAGGTTGGTCAACTGTAGTTGATAGTAGTAGAGTTCTAATGTCATCCATGTACTCTCAGGTCTGGGTATGGGAGATGTTTGGTAGATGAAATACTTGTATCAACATGAGATTTTGGTAGTATGACAATGTATTCAATATGGGATGTACATGTGAAATATGTTTTGTATACAGGATGTGGCTGAGGCCATTGAACACAGATGCAATTACATGTTATACTATATGAGAATGGAAAAAATGGACTTTTATGTAAATGTTACAAAATTGGTTCATGATGTCAAAATTGGTTTTAATTATTCCACATTTTTTATTATGTGATTAAATAGTACTTGATTGCATTTTGTGGTTGAGGTGTCACATATTGTCCTTTAAAAGGAATGTGTGTTCTTTCTTATCTAAACAAGAACTTAATGGAATACAAGTAATAGCAATTCTCTAGTTCTATTACATTCTCTATTTTTTGCAATAACATGTGTGCCCCTATAGTAGCAATAACAACACTTGTCATACTGTCATTTTGGGTAACACATACTCCTTCTTTAAGGATATACCTCTGTTATTATCTTACATTAATGTAAGACTCTCATGTTGTATCCAATACACTTGATTAAGCGATTCTAAATTGTATCTCAGTAAGGTAACTTCTTGAGGTGGAGATCTCTATCTCCTTGTACCACTCAATTTCTATAGGTAAAATGGGAATCATCCAATGTCCAACATTCATGAAGTTTCCTTGTGTGCCCATAATCTCCTTTAACTTATTTTCAAAGGGATTTGACTTGATTTGACTTAGATCCCATGTTAATCTTGACCTTTCAGTTATACCCCAACTTCTAATTTTGACATTCAAAATAGAATATGGGTATAAGCTCGAAGTGTTGACCTCAACTGTTCATAACATCATGAGACATACCGGAAAATATCTAAGCACATCATTCATAATCATTGGTTATATGATATTTGCAACATTCACACATTCAAGTCCATCGTCAACTTTTGGCCAAGCGAAGTCATATACTCATTAGATCCTCCATGTACTCAACTTGTTTGAGTATATAAGGATATAATGGAAGTGGGCTCATGAAGGAAACATGCTCTAATGCATTGAGCTTCTTTCTCTCATTTGAGAACACATCTCAAGTTGAAATTTGTCTCGTCGAGTATGTATTCTCAAGCACTGATCGCCATGACGAGTGGTTCACATTTGGTTCCTACAATATTATAAGGATTTAAACTTTGACTTGAAAACTTTATTATTTAATTAGGTTTTTAATTAAATGTTTACTCCTATTTTATTCAAATTAATAGCCCTTGCTTTTAATATGTAAAGTTACAATGAATAACTTTCTAATGGCTCAAGGTCCATATTTCATTAAATTATGAGTCAACTTTGGTTGATCGCTCACAACTCAATTATCTAGGTGGGAAACTTTTACCAATTGCATCACATGCAACCCTTATATGGATGGGGAACAAATATTGTTAAATTCCATCATATGGAACACCCATCTACATGCCTCTAAGTGCTTAATACTATTAAGATTACCTAGTTAAGACAAACCCAATTGCCAATACTGATAAGACCGTGTACCCTGCTTTAGTAGACCCACACATTTACCTCATGCCTCTCCAAGATGGACAATGCACATCAATTCAGTGAGCTAACATAAATCAATCAAGTCCTTGATGTGTATCTCATGTTGGAAGGCATCTTAAGCTTAATACTTAATGAGGGTTTTTGTGTAATATGTATACAAATCCAATCACCACATATGCATATACTATATATCATATATACAAACAAGCACCACAAGTGATAAAATTAAAATGCAATGATCATGGCATCCTATCACAATATTTCCAAGATAATGAAAGACTGAGGTCATCTAAGGTTTGATGCATCCCATGCATAAACAAAAGATAATAAACATTGATACTTGGATTCTTCAATCACAAGCGGCACCATGGATGACCCATTTATGTTGATAATCATTTTGCATTTACTTTTCTCATGTCCACCATGCCGGATATCATATATCCTAGACTATCCTAAAAATATTTTATCATATGTAAGAGAAAGCCTCAAGTTACATTTGGGGGAAATAAGGTTGGCAACCTTACACATGGAGTAAATAGAGAAGGTATGTCATGCAAGGTGCTTTCAAGATTACAAACAATCAACCACATGTCATCATCATCATCTAAGCCTCAATCCCAACTATGTTGGGGTCGGCTACATGGATCCTTCATTTCCATTCAGCTCTATCATGGGCCATATTCTGATTGAGATGTAGAGATTCAAAATCTCTCTTTATAAGCTCATCCCATGTTAATTTAGGTCTTCCTCTTCTTCTATTTATAGTGTTTGGCTCAATAGCATTGCTTCGTATAGGCGCACTAGTAGGTCTGTGTTGCACATGTCCGTACCATCTGAGTTGGCCCTCACACAACTTGTCCTCAATGCTCGCCACCCCCACTTTATTCCTGATATAGTCATTTCTCAAATGATCTTTTCTTGTCTTCCCACACATCCATCTCAGCATACACATTTCATCCACGTTCATCTTGTTGAGACCTTGTTTCTTCACCGCCCAACATTCACTCCCATAGAGTATGGCTGGTCATATAGCTATTCTATAAAACTTACTTTTTAACCTGAGAGGGATCTTCTGATCACATAAAACTCCAGTTGCACTCCTCCATTTCAACCATCCTGTAGTGATCTGGTGACAAACATCATTTTGTACATCCCCATCTATTTGAATAATAGAACCTAAGTAACGAAATTTGTCACATTTTGGTATATCTACTCTGTCCAACTTGGCTCCATCATTCACACTACGAGATTGGCTGAAATTGCAATGCATATACTCAGTTTTGCTCCTGCTAATCATCAATCCATATGATTCCAATGTCTTTCTCCAAAATTCAACTTTATCATTCAATCCATCTTTTGTTTCGTCAATCAAAATAATATCATCAGCAAATAACATACACCAAGGAATATCATCCTGAACATTCTTTGTTAACTCATCCATAACCAGAACGAATAGATATGGGCTGAGTGTGGATCCTTGTTGTACCCCAACTGTAATAGGAAACGTTGGTGTCTCTCCTCCAGGAATCTTGACACTTGTAGTAGAGCTATCATACATGTCTTTGATCAAGTCAATGTATTGGATAGGCACACCCTTTTTCTTCAAAACCATCCATAGCACTTCACTGGGTACTCGATCATAAGCCTTCTCTAGATCGATAAACACCATATGAAGATCTCTTTTGCTTTGTCTATACTTCTCCATAAGCCTCCTTATCATAAAAATAGCATCTGTTGTTGATCTTCCAGGCATGAAACCAAATTGGTTGTTTGATACATGCGTTATAGATCTTAACCTCTACTCAATAATCCTCTCCCAAAGCTTCATCGTGTGACTCATCAGCTTGATACCTCTATAGTTTGTACAGCTTTGAACGTCACCTTTGTTCTTGTAGATTGGGACTATAATAATATTTCTCCACTCATCCAACATCTTCTTGGTCTTCATGATCTTGTTAAAGAATTTTGTTAACCATGTAACTCCCTCATCCCCCATACTCTTCCATACATCAATGGGAATATTGTCTGGTCTGCATGCCTTTCTCATTTTCATCCTTTTCAAAGCATTCTTGACCTCAGATGGTGAAACTCATCGTGTGTAAATGATATCTCTTGTATTCATGTCACACGAGTCGCTAACATTATATGCAATATCTCCATTGAAAAGCTACTGCATATAATGTTAGAGACTCGTGTGACATGAATACAAGAGATATCATTTACACATGACGCGTTTCACCATCTGAGGTCAAGAATGCTTTGAAAAAGATGAAAATGAGAAAGGTATGCAGACCAGACAATATTCCCGTTGATGTATGGAAGAGTATGGGGGATGAGGGAGTTACATGGTTAACAAAATTCTTTAACAAGATCATGAAGACCAAGAAGATGCCGGATGAGTGGAGAAATAGTATTATAGTCCCAATCTACAAGAACAAAGGTGACGTTCTTGTAATAAAAATAAATAAAATTAGGGTTTGACCAAAGTCATGCATCACACACCAAATGAAACCATTTTGAGGGACTCTTTGGATTTTTTATATATGCATATATATTATGTTATCATAAAATGATCATGGAGATATTAGTGGGGACATTCCCATTAACTATATTTTCACATTAATCAATTTCATCATGTGAAATATCGCACTATCATAATCCAACAACAATAACTCAATTCAAAATCAAAAAATCACATAAAGAGCATTAGACAAAGCTCTGATACCACTATAGGAATCTTGGGAGCAGGAAACATAGTATAATAATCTTTTTCCCAAGAATCCTTTGAACGTGATCCAACTAATGCAACAAAACCATATTAGAGTTTACAAATTTATACTTTATCGTGGAAGAGGTTCCAACAATTCAACTTGTAACACTCTATGAAGATTTGAACCCTCCAATCCACATCCCTCTTGGGTCTTGTCGCATCGAGAATCAAAACTCCTTTCTGGGATTTTTGTTACTCTGGGAGTTCTCTTGGCATATGTGAAGAAAACCATTTTCCATTGTGTAATTGCACAATCCGCCAGTGATTTTTAGTGGCGGATGGTGGGAATATGTCAATGATTTGCACAGATCCCAAAGTCATAGAAATGTCTCTCTTAACCCGAGATCTTACCTCAAAGTCACCTCTGGAAGATCACATTGTTCTACCATAGAGGTTCTCTATCTCGATCAATGTGCCCTAGGTGGTGGATCATAGTGTTCCATCATGGAGACCTTCCTCCATTTATTGCCTGGCGGATCACATAGTTCCATTGTCCTTGCCTATGGTGGGTGGTTCTATTCCACCATCACCTTGATTCCTCTACCGTCAATGACGATCTTCATCTAGAATGAATCCACCGTTTGAACTCATCTCTATAGTATCCTCACAAGTTCTAGAAGATGATCAGAGTTGTTGGTCTCCACTTCTCCCTTTTTCTCTCTCCAAGTTGCTCTTAGGATTTCCTCTCATATCATATATATATATATAAAGGAGTGGAGAGTCAAAGTTTCCTAAACCCTATATAGCCAAGCTGTAAACCCCCTGACTGATGGCAACTTATTTCTTAACTCTAAGTCCATATTTGATTTATGTCCTCAAAACTTACTTTTATGCCCTTAGATTTATAATAAAAATTACAATAAGGTCCTATTTGTCCTTTCTTCAAGCTATCTCTATTGATGTGACTCTATAGGCACCATACTACATTGGTAATTGATTCACTAATCAATATTAAAATCCATAAGCAATAAGCGATGTCTAGTTACACATCATTGCTACCCAAGTAGTAGGATCAGTTAGATAAGACTAAACCAACATCGTCCAGTGTTACCATGAGGTATAATCCTTTTATCATAGATATCCAAATTAAACTAGAGGTAGGGACACATCATCCTCATTACATTCAATCTAAGTTCCTTGATCTCCAAGTAGACGAGCAAGATACATATGAGCTTAGCATCATATAATGACTCACATGAGAATGTCCATGCATTTCTGTATCCTTACTTATCAAAAGGCCTCCGACATTGCTCCCATTATATGGGAGGGACAAATTCCTTCTACATCACTGCACAATGCATATCCTGATTCTCATCACACCCAATCACTACCTTCATGGAAACCTTCTTCTAAGTCAATTTGGGTAGTGTCAAACCATGGTGATTGTCATATAACCATTGTAGTGACTTCTGGTTGAAGGACCACAACACTACAGTCATAATTGAGAGTCTATTCTGACTATCATAGAGTGGTTCATGAATTGTTCTCAAGGAAGGCATGTCCAGTACACTTCTTCTCTTACAAGTACCTATGTGTCTAACTTGGTATCCAATACCTATGTCCTATTAGACATGGTCACTAATCACCACACATACTAGTATCACATGTATTATTGTTGTTCAATCCTCAATAATACTTGACTAGGGATATTTAAGAATATTTTTCTTAGCATCCATTAGGATCTCATGTTCAAGTCACATACTTGGAGTCCCACGGCTTTGAACCAATCATTCTAAGGACATTGATTATGTACATTAATATCACAATAGTTAAATGTGTATCAATAAATTGGAATTTCGTTTATTAATCAAGTCAAAAGTACAAAATATCCCTAAGGCCATCATTGAGCATATACACCAACAATCGTCCACTTGCACTAAAGCCAATGACTCACATATCTAATACCAAGTGATGTAGCATGACCATCACACTTCTATTGTGACAGTGCCTTAGTCTAGGGATCAATCAAGTTATGTATCCTATGTATCTTGTCATGTCCTCACTGAAGAGATCTAGTATGAGATGAAAACATCAAAGAATGTGTTTGGAATATGTATGTCATCTAGGTTCCTTGGCTAGCATGATAGCCCCATTGTTGTCACAATAAGCTATGATATTTTAATGTTTGGAACAACTCTAACTTCATCAAATGAACTTCATGACTCATACAAATTCCTTTGTACCATCTAATGCAACAACATATTCAGTTTCTATCATAGAATTGGTCATTGTCTTTAACTTGAATCTCTTCCAATTGAAAATACCACCATTGAGAAAAAACATAGAACCATATTGCAATCAATAATCATCCTTGTGGGTTTAGATTATTGAATTTGTGTAACTATATACAACCAGTTTTCCTCACATATTCATCGTAAGTTCTTCTTAAGTACTTCAGGATGTTCGATACAACAATTTCATGACCTCCACTTGTATATGATTTGACAAACTCGTCACGTTCAAAACACGTGAGACGTCTAGATGTGTATATAAAATTGCATACATGATACATACAATTGTAGATGAATATAGAATCTTACATGTAGTCCCTTTCTTCTAAATATTTTGGACAGTTTTCCTTAGAAATACTTACCCCATGAGATACGGGTAAGTTGCCTTTCTTAGACTCTTGCCTTAGAAATACTTACCCCATGAGATACAAGTAAGTTACCTTTCTTAGACTCTTGCATGTTGAACCATTTAAACACTTTGTTAATGTACGTATTTTGGCTTAAGCCAAGAAGCCCTATAGATCTATCTCTATAAATTTTTATACCTAGAATATAGGTGGCTTCTCCTAAGTCTTTAACTAAGAATCTATTTCCTAACCACTTCCTCACCTTTTTTAGATATGGAATATCAATTCCTATGAGCAGTATATCATCCACATATAATATGAGATATACTACAATGTTCCCACTAACCATCTTGTATTAAGGTTCATTTTTATTCTTGATGAAGCCAATTGTTTGACTAATTCATCAAAATGAAGATCCAAGCTTCTATATGATTGCTTCAATCCATAGATTGACCTTTGTAGATTACATACCTTTCCAACATACTTTGAAGATTCAAAACCCTCAGGTTATGTCATATACACATCCTCAAGTAGATTTCTATTAAGGATTGCGGTTTTGACATCCATATATAAGATTTTATAGTCATGGTATGTTGCAACACAAGCATGATCCTAATGGACTTGACCATGGTGACTGGTGAGAAAGTTTCATCATAGTCAACACCTTGGACTTGTTGGAAACCTATAGCCACTACTCACCCTTTATAGGTCTGGACATTTCCATCCATGTCAGTCTTCTTTTTGAAGACCCACTTGCAACCAATGGGTTTTACCCCTTTATGTGGTTCTACCAAGGTCCATAGCTTGTTGGTATACATGGACTCCATTTCGGATCTCATGGCCTCAATCCATTTACCATATTTCCACCAAAGATTTATCATAGATGATTGGCTCATATTGAGCCATGACCAAAACCCCACCATCTTGAGTCACAAGAAATCTAAATATCTCTACCTCATGGTGAGACATATTGGAATTTCCTTTATTAATCAAATCAAAAGTACAAAATCCTATAGCCATCATCTAGTGATTAGATTCTAAGGAATATACACTAACAACAATAACCTTAAAAAACACCTATGACACATACACTATCATTGTGCAGTTGGAGGGAACAGAGAAGACAAAACATGATATGTGTTTACATCAACAACATATGCACCAACGGATATACCACTAGAAGCATGCACACGTGAAGAGAAAACCCTAGTGGAGGGAGGCTTACTGGAGTGTGATATAGGGATTCCTTGACATGAACTCGCCTCTAGATTAGGATTGTTGGGGCTACTACTACCAATATTCACCATTCAAGGGGGAGTCGAGACCAGCCACTACCAAAGTGGCACAATGCCCTATCATTTAATAATATTTTTTTCATGTTGTGGATACCATGTTTAAAATGCTAGGGGTGGTAGGGAAATAAACTCTCTTTTTCTCTATTCCTATGTTCTTAAAATTTTTCTTGAAACTTTTTGTAACAATTGACTGTCCCATCCCTTATCTAGTAGGATTTTTATTTTGTATACATTGCATGTTGTGTAGTTCATTCTCTTGAATTTTTATTGTATTCTTTCAATTTTGTTTTTCTATTTTTCTTCCATTCCATTCACTCATCTTGAATTGCATGTAGTTTTTGTAAATTTATTGTGTGTGATTATCTAAGATTTTTCTTTCTTGATTTTTCTTGCTTAGTGTATTACATCTTAATGTGCATAGGGGCACTTTGGCACCATTACGCCAAATCCCCCCAATCCTGAAACTGATTTCCTTAAAGGATGTTTTACCTAATATATATGTAATTGATCTAAACTAAAAGACCTTTGATAAATGCACTCACATAATTACTTGTTTATTTCTAAATGATCTCAAGCTTTGAAATTAAACACATTTTCTACTCCTCTTGTGAAATGATGAATTGATGGGTTGAAATGCAATTGAAGCAAGCCATACACATTTTGGGTTATTTAGTTAATATGAAAAGAATGTGGTTTACCATGTTTTCTTGTTCATCATTGTTTGACCATTTCTTGTGAAGAATGTTTGGAATATGTGCATGCATGAAGCCTATATGGAGATCCACACCATTTGATCTGTCATTTTATCCACTTTCTTTCAACACTCCTTACCTATATACCTCATTAAAAGAGTCCCAAAAAGAGCCAATAAGAGTAAGCCTTTACCACCCTGCAAAATCTTATGGTGGCCAAACCTTCCTCCCCTCCCCTTCTTACTAGCATCTTATAGTCCTAGCTACAAAAAGGGAAAATAATTTGTCTAAATAAAACAAAAGGGTGAACCTATGTGATAGCACCTAAATAAAGAAAAGAATAGATGAGTTCTTTATGTATCAACACTCTAACCTCTTTCTACAATCCCCTTCTTCTATTTGTATATTGTTTGGGCTAAGAAACATCAAACCTAACCCCAAATACTTCCATTCATATCCAAGTAGGTCATTTAGTCGTGGATTGTCATATCAGGTTGAATGCGCGCAAGAAAAAATACATTCCTAGATGGTTTAATTAGTTCCAAATATGAATGGATTACACATAGCTTTGTTACCTCTACATTATTTGCATGCATTTTGATGCCCTATATGGGAAGTATATGTGCTTTGTTCCTGAGTTGCATGTCATTTGTGATAGAAGATAGGAGAGAAGTGAATCATATGTATAAATTCATGTTAGAGCTTATTCACTCAATAATCATGTTGTTGACAACTCTATCATTTCCTAATTGATTGAACTGAAAAGTGATTTTTTTGGATCATACTTCAGGACAATTATATTTTAAGTTTAGAATAGTGATGAGTCCCTTAATTGAGTCCTCACTTTTTGCCATTTCCTCTTGTTTCACATCTAGATGTTCATAATGCATACTTTTCCTCAATAAATCCATGCAATTGTTAATTACTCTTACATATCTTTTCATGCTTTATAGGTAATTTTACTACTATTTGATGGAAGGGGGATTTGGAAGTGGATCGTAGGATTCCCCAATCTTAGAGAAGTTCAAAGTGAGGCAATGACTTTAAAAATGGCTATGGTATGTCACCAAGGTTGTTCTAATACTATCTCAATCACAAGATTATCACATGGATATCAATGAAGAAAGTCATGCCCTAAAAATAAGCATTCCCATGAGAAGGACTGTGGTAAGAAGAGGCTACCATCACCATTCAACCAACCACTATTGAGGCAGCCAAGCTACTCACACCCTTGGACCTTAGGTGTTCCATCAGCCCACGAGATCCTCCTCCACACTCACCATTACCTTTCTACCCATAATGGTCGGTGCCACCTTCTCTACACCATGACAGTTTCACTCACCATGGTCATGCTACCTACACTGAGTTCCTTTCCATTCTACTGAACATCTACCCCCATCCTACAAGGACCATTCCCAACTACCATGGTCGTCCCTCATTCACCATTACAACCATTATGTACAAGACCATCATGCTACCTCTCAATCCTAGTGCTCTCTAACACTAATTTTACCATCCTACTTGCACTTAACCCTAGATCCTCTATACCACTATATAAGCTTTAGTGGCGGTTAGGGGTTGGGGGTTAGCATCCATTGAGCTCATTCACTCCCTTTGGTTGATACCTACTCATCTCTCACCTACTCCACCTACCATTCCACCACCTACTGTTGTAAACCTTGGTTTTGTAGGGTTTATCCCATTCCACTTCCAGTTGTCTATGCCATGCCACCTATATTGGGGAGGAGCTTGATCTAGCTACATGAGGATCTGAAGGAGAAGACATAGTCACCATCATAAATGGATTCTCTTTATCCTTCTCCCCTTTCTTTCTTTACTCTCTTTGACTATGTGTATCTAAGCCCCCTTGGTGGGCTGTTTGGGGGAAAATATGTTACTTTGATACCATGTATTTGGGGACTATTGATGTGAAAAATTGTACGTCTTATTGGTTCCATGTTATGATTTGTTGTCTATCTCTATCTATGTCTCTTGATTTGGTTGTTTGAGTTATGGAACCACCTAAGGCATAGAGAAAACAGTGATTCTGGACTTTGAAGGGGGGAAATCCTTAGTTCCCTATAGGAACCTTATCTAATTTTCCTTTCTTCCCCAATATCCCTCTATTCCACTAGCCCTAGGTATGAGATATAGGTATCTAAGTATGGATATCCACTCTATCCTAGAAAGGAACATATATAGAGGTTGGGTAGGGGATAATAGGAAGTGAAGTGTCCTCCTCCTATCCCTTATACCACCCCATGAAACCAAGTAAGTGAGGAGAACCATGTTTACAAACCTATACTAGGGTTGATCTAGGCATAGAATTATCCATCCCCTAAGAAATAGAGCCTATTAAGCTTGAATAGGAGGTGACATGGACTAGTTTCCCTACTCACACCCTATCCATCCATGGACATCTAGTAGGACATGACTTTTAACCTCATATCCCCCTTGTTTGGTTTTGTGGAACTACTTTTAGATGTGTGGATGAATGTAATCCCCAATTTCATAGTTGATTGATATCATACCCCCAAACGTCCCACTCCCTTAATCATTTGATAAAATCCTATCTAAGTGCTTATTATATTAGCTCACTTTCTTGATTTATTAGTTGATGGTAAATAGTTATTATTGGGATTACTTAGCATTAATTGTAGTTACTCTATTTGTTTAACTAGTCAATTATTTAGCTTAGTCTTAGTTTGTTACTTCTAGTCAATTGCCTTGTTTAGTTGATAAGTAGGATTACCCTTGTTAGTTGTGCGTAATTTCTTGCTCTTTCTTAGTATAGTCTTACTTGTTCTCTTAAATTATTAGTTATCCCTGATTTCTAGATTTAAATATTGTTTTTCTCATTTTCTTGACTTGTGGTATAATCAATCATAACCAATTATCTAACCATTTAGACTATAACCCTCCACACTAGAAACCCAAAGAACCAACCTAGGTTTAGTGCCTCCTCCACTCCATGTGGATTGACCCGACTTGATACTGCTCCTATGCTACATCCCGAGCCAATGCGCTTCCAGATCATTTATTGAGACTCCATCTATATCATGTCTTATAAGTATAAAAAGTGCATAGTGTGCCTAACAAGCATAAGGTACATTAAAAAAACCATCCACATCACTAATACGTTGAAAACTATAAATTGCACCTTTTTGTCTCAAGTTGTATATCAAAGAAAATAAGGGAGTCATACATTTGATCAATAAAATACATTGAGAATAGGATATAGTAATCTTGTGCCATGCCGCATGCTATTTTGAACGCATAAAGATGAGAGCTGCTCCTAGAAATGTGGGGAGGGTTTTGGTGGTGGAAAGCTTCAATGGAGGTGAATTGCCCCAGTAAGAAATGGTGAATTCAGATCCCTCCTCTTCTCGACTTCTTGCCTCATCCTCTATTTTGTTGGGTATCTTTAGTCCCAAAGAGGGGGAAAGTAATGGAAAATTCCACCCTATTATGATCAAGCTTGAAGATGGAAAGCTTGTGTTCCCGTACGTAGAAATCACCGATAACGCTCAAAAGTGGGAGACTGCTATCTTTGAATACACAATCAACTTCAAATCTCATCTCCCTACACTTACCAATCACCTGATGTGGCTATGGAATGTCAAGGGAGGTATTGAGATATTTGTAAGATCACATGGCTTCTTCATCATTTGATTCTCAAAGAAGGAGGAATGATTGATGGGCCATGGTTATCTCTAATGCTCAAGGAGTGGTAGATCAGTGGTTTCTTAGAAAAAGTGATTCTTTCTAAAGTCCCAATGTGGATTCAATTATATAATTTTCCGCTAGAATTTTGGGAGAAGAATATGTTCTATCGAATAGGTAGTTACCTGGGAAGACCAATCGATTCTGATCATGATACTAAGAATTTCTCTAGAATCAAAGACATCAGGTTATATGTGTTAATGTGTACTGATGCATCATTCCCGGACTCTATTTTTATGAAAAAATATTCTAGCAAAGAACACACTTCCTCAATCAAATAGGAATGGATTCCAATGAAATGTTAGGGGTGTGGGCAGTTTGGACATGATCTTTCTTTCTATGCTGAATGGTGAAGAGAAAGCAGTGGGTTAGGAAGATGAAGGACGGTGTTCCAAAAAAGGCTACCGAACATCCATCAACTCTCTCTTGTTCCATATATTATACTTGAGAATATGAATAAGTCCCCCATATTTCCAGACACTACACACATCACCCATGTACCTACAAACATGGTGGAAAATTCATCTAAAGCCTTGGAGTGCCATTATTCATATTGTGAGAATGGGAATGTCTCATCTATTACTGACTTGAAATTGAGGGAATCTAAAGTGGAAAAACTCAAAAAGACTCAAGCATCTCCTAGAACTCTTATTCCAACTTAGACTAATGAAGAAGACTTTATTCAAGTTAGAACCAAATCTATGTCCCCGCCTAAATGCTTCACTAAAACAAATAAGACAAAAGAGGGGCTCGATAATCAATAACAAATCATGTATCCAAATAAATTCCAAGAATTACATGATTTGGATGAGGAAGTGCCTAATGTTACTGAGGATAGAAGGCTTCTAGCCACCCTAGTTACAAGGAATGACATTATCTCTGTTTCCTCTTGGAATGTTCTGGTCTTAATAAAGTTGACCACCAACATAGGATCATGGAGAAATCAAAGTGGGTCAAATATCCTATAAATAGCATTCTTAAAACTAAAATAAGTAGAAAGAAGATTAGTTAAACTCTCTAAACAATCTAGCCTGAGCACAACTAGTTGTCCAATCATTCTTCACATCCCTTGGGGAGGTTGTTTTTATAAGGAATCCTACTATTGTCCCTATTAATTTTATTTCTCAAAAGGATCAACTCATTCACTTCAAATGTTTTAATAATGGTTATTATTTATTCTTAATTTTTATATATAGTTAGAGTGAGGATAAAAAGATATCTCTTATCTGGGATTCCCTTAGTGTGATTTCTGATTCTATGAATAATCCTTGTATTTAGTGTGGTGACCTTAACTATGTGAAAATTATTTTAGAAAGAGTTGGTAGAGCTAATCCATCTAGAATTTCTATGCTTGAATTCAATTCCTTCATGAACAAGTATGGTTAGTTTGAAGCCAACATGAATGGGCCTTTATTTACTTGGGACAATAGGTAATATGGGTCTAAGTGTACTACTTCTAAGATTGATTATATTATTTTCAATAACTAGTTTTCTAATGATTGGCCTAATTACATTGGGGAGGTTTTTGTACCATCCATAGTGATCACAAGATCCTCAAAATATCTCTAAATTGCAAAGGCAGAAAGCAACATATTCCTTTCATGTTCATTAATGCTTGGATGGATATGGAAGGTTATATTGACCTTATTAAAAAATTATGGAGTATTAAAGTTGAAGGTTGTCCTATGTATAGAGTATATAAGAAATGTGAGCAAGTCAAACATGAGTTGATTGCATGGAATAACAATAAGGTTGGCAACCTAGGACATAAAGCGAGAGAGATAAAAAGACAGGCCTTGCAAGCACAGAAGATGCTGACTTAAATCCTAGTGATTTTGATCTGATTAACATTGTCTCTTATCTGAGAACAAAATCACCCAAAGCTCTTGAAGAGGAAGAATCCATTGCCAATAAAAATCTAGAATTCAATGCCTTTCCATGGGAAACAAAAACACTAAGTTATTTATAATTCCATCCATACCAGGATGCAAAGAAACTATATATATATATGGATATTAATGGCACACAATGCAATAATGAAGATCTAAATAAGAGGCATGGTGTTGACCACTACTCTAAGCATTTTAGTAATTTTGAAAAAAGACAAAACATACTAGAATGATAAATGGGAGCTTCCCTATATTACGAAGGAACAACATGTTTATTTATGCAAAAATGCTACTTCAGAGGAGATTGACAATGTGGTCATGAACTCCAATGTTGATAAGGACCCTGGGTCAGATGGTTTCAATGCATTGTTTTCCAAGTCTTTATGGAGTATCTTTGGAGTCTATGTTTCTACTATTGTGCTGGATTTCTTTGTGAAAGGAAAGTTTCTTAAGAAAATCAATAGAACCATCATTACTCTCATCCTTAAAAACATCAATGCCAATAGTTTGAAAGATTGAAGGTCGATTGCCCTATGTAATTTTTTGCTCGAGATTATTACCAAGATTCTTTCCAGCAGGTTGAAAGAATTCTTCCTAATACTATTGATTTGAATTAGAGTGCTTTTGTGAAGAACAAGAAAATTTCTAATGATATCCTTCTTGCAATTGATCTACTTAGTGACTCAGTCTTGACTCTTGTGGCTCAAAGTTTTATTTGAAGGTAGGCATTACTAAAGCTTATGATCCCATCAAGTGGGATAATGTCCTAGACATTATGTTCTATATAAATTTTCCCTCTATTTAGCTCAAGTGGTTTGGTTCTATTCTTGATATTAATAGCTATCAGATCCTACAGAATGGTGAGCCCACATATCACTTCTCTCCCTATTATGGCTTAAGGCAAGGTAATCCTCTTGTCCCCCTTCTTTTTGTTATCTATATGCAAATGCTTTCGAAATAAGAAACAAGGTTTTTTCAAACCTCTTCAATCCTCTACTTCATGCAAAATTTCACATACTATATTCATAGATGACCTCATGGTCTTTGAAAAAGTTGATGTGGAAAATACTTAGTGTTTAAATCAATCTCTAATAGACTTTACTCGTGTCTCTAGTCTTCATATGAATACTAATAAAAGATTGGTTTACTTAGTAAGAATGCAAGGAAAGACTTGTTTTTTCATATTATCAAGATTGAGGAAGGCTTATTTCCCTCTAAATATCTTGGAGTTCCTTTATTCACTGGAAAAATTGCAAAAAACTTGTGTCGACCCCATTGAAAAACTCAAAATTAAGCTAGATAGTTGGAAGACTAAATTTCTCTCCTTTGCTAGTAGAGCGAACTGATTTGATATACTCTATCTACTTACAACTGATACTAGATGTACGTTTTTCCTTTGCCTCATTCCTTTTTAAATGAAGTTGAGTACATCAGTAGAGATTTTCTGTGAGGGGACAAATAAAATGCAAAGAAGCTTTACCTAACCAAATGGTCCAATATTTGTAAACCAAAAATAGAAGGTTGCATAGGAATTAAATATACCACGGAGATTAAATAGCTGGTGTCATCAAGCTTATCTGGGATATCACCAGCAAATTTGATAATCTATGGATCAGATGGATCCATGAAAATTACATAAAAGGTGACTCTATTTGGAAGCACTATCCAAAGAATCACAAATCCTAGACATGGAGGCAAATTTGCAAGCATAAGGACATTGCTTTACCACATATTAGTTTCAGTATTGGGAATGTCAATAATATCTTTCTATGGAGGGATCATGTGTCTCCAAGGAAATAAATTTTTGGAGGATGTTGTTGATCCCAGAAGTTCCCTTTATCTTGGAAAAGGGAAAGTATTGAAAGCTAGTGTTTGTATTCAGAATGGAAAGTAGTGCATCCCTGACACTAGAGGGCTAAAACCTCTTATTTTCTTCCTCAATATGTACCCTATCTTGAATCTCAAAATATTATAGGATTTTGTTTAATGGTAAAGATAGGATTAGACTCAATGATATTTGGGATGTTTTTATTAATAGTTCTCTCGTGATCCATTGGGCTATGTGGTTATGGAAACTTGATATTCCAGAAAACTTCAGAACATTGATCTAGAAGTTGGGATGGGATTATCTCCCAATGATCAATAACTTAAGGAGAAGGGGTTTCATTGTCCCTTCCATTTGTACGATGTGCAAGCATTCTAAGGAGTCGAGTTCTCATGTCTTCTTTCAATTTAATGCTGCTATGTTGTCTGGAATCATGCTAAAGATGAAAAATTATTTCCTTCTGTTCCATCTTGTCTTAAAGATATTATCCTCCTCAGAAGCAAGCCTCAAAGTCGAGCTAGTGTCATCATATTATATCATATCTGGAAGCTCAAAAACAAAATCAATTTTGAATATTGGACTAGTGATTCTAATAGATTCTGGATTGAGCTAAAGGATGACATTCATCTTCTCTATTTTGGTTATCTATGTTTGGGTGGAGGGATTGTGTTCTTCTACGGATGTCTGATTGATATCGGGCTTTTCTTTTGGTCCATGTTGTTTATGTACAATTTTTCTCCTTTCTTATTCACTATATAAATATACCTTTTTTCTGAATGGCCTCTTGTATAAATCCCCCAACTTGTTTTTCTTGTACACCAACATTGTTCTAGACTCTGTTTTGGTGTGGTGTTGAGCCATATTCTTTTTGCAATGAAGGAAGGTAACACGCTTGAGTGAGAAAAAAATAAAGGAGATATTAGGAGTGCAAGTTATACACTAAATGTAGATATCAAGACATGATATATATATTTAGGATTAGATCAATATCAATGTTAAAGTAAATGATCAAGATAGAATGTTTAACCCTTGTAATCCTTATACGATAACCCTACTCATTATTCTTAATCATATTCCTCACTCAAATCCTTATCATCATTGACATGATTCATATGTTTAATCAACATATGGTTTATCACTATAAATTACTAGGTTATTCATACCCTAGGATTAACAAAGATCATGATAACATAATGAATAAAAGTTTGTTATTTTTGTCAAATATCATAGATCTAAGATAACTAAAATCTAACAAAGAAATTGAGTGATTATCTAGTTTCCATATTCCTTAGAAAATTTCCAAATTTACTGATACATTATGAGAAATTTGAAGTGATAGATATATTTATTAGGATTTTTTCAATTCTAGACATGTGGGAAAAAAGAGTATGCAAATAAGTGATTTACTTCCAAATGAAAATGGCTAGACTAGCCAGGCTTCGCAGATCATAGCAGAGATCTGACTCTATAGCTCCTCCTACCAACCTGTGAGCCAAGCTTGGCTCAAGAGACAAAACATGGTACTCAAAGAACATAATTCCCATGTAACTAAAATTAAGTGTATGGCAAGATTGGAACAAATTACTAATATTGGGTCCTAGATTGTTTGATAAAAAGGTGACAAATTGCACCATGTAGTAGAAAAAGAACAAATGGAATGGAGGAAAATGAGACCATAGGGGATCTTAGGAGACTATGTTAAGGTCTATTTTGATCTCACAGTCCTCTGTCTAGGCCAAAAAAAACAAATATGGCTAAAAATTGTGCTCAAACAAGGGTTTTTAAGAGAAAAACACATCAAAGAAAAGGAAGGACTACGATTGGAAGATATATTGCAAACAAAAGAAAATAAGGGGTTAAGGAGGTTCTTGGGGTCCAAGGAACCTATTGAGCTATTCCCTTTGTCATGATGACCACTGGACATCTTGGACTACAGTCAGTAGCTACTATGCAATGTATGGGGGAACTTCTCATGATGCAAAACCTCCACACAAGGCTTATAAAGATTTGATGGAGATCCTTGAAGGTTCCAATGCAATGAATGAAGATGTGAATGTTGGTGGTAAGGGAGAGAGTCTCTGATTCATACTAAAGGGGTGTAGTTGGGTGGATCAAATGGGGGTGATATGGGCTCAAGTTCTAGTGGATTAATCAATTAAAAGGAAAATCTGTGGTGAGAGAGAGAGAGAGAGTTTAAATAAGGGTTTTGACATCTAGGGTGGCATTGCAATGAGTCCCATATTTATCTAGGTTAGGAAATTGGTTTTTTGAAACACTGATCAAGGAGGGGAAACCTCTTCTAGTTATAGATAGTATTCAAAAGTTAGTTTGGTAGAAGAAAAGAAACTAGATATTGGCATGGTTTGACAAGAAAAGAGTTGTGGAGAGACAATCGGGCATATTAATTTGTGTACTACTATGCACTGATAAATGAGTGACAATCAGGTAGGGGAAATGACTCCCCTAGGTGTATCCTTGCCTAGAGATATGGGTCCTCCATGTCTAGGGTATACAATAAATCTATATTTTTTGTATTAGTTCTTACAAAAAAACATTTCTCTCTTTCCAAATAATTCGAAAATGTGGATTTTGGTCATGTATTAGGATCTTATAGTTGTAGAAAAATTTTGATGTCCTAACTCAAGAGTTGAGGAACATTTTAATAGTATGTATGGGACAAGTAAAATATTTTTTCTATTTATTATGTGAACATCTAAGTGAGTTAAAACTTTAGGGATTCTTTTGATCTTGATGATTGTAATTCAAATAGGTGGATCTACATTTAGAATTTAGCCAAAAGTATGAACCCCATTAACAAAGTATATAGGGAGTGTAGAGAGAACTATATAGAGAGAGGCATTTACTTGGAATGCACTTTATCACATTCCCCCCAATCCATTCATAAAGAAGTGGAGGATTCGACCAGTTCTCCCAAATCTATGGTGACACAAATCAAGAAGGAAGAGGAGGAAAGTTGATAAGAAGAATGTAGAATTTAGAGGTATGTGTGAGGTGAAGGGATATTACACTTTTTCTACCCTCAACCACTAAAGGTCTAGTGAAGTATCTATTGAGGTAGAGTGGAGAATCACAACCTAAACTTAACCTGTAATGACTTGTTTTCATCTTAACTATCTAACTAAGGTTTTCTTTGATGGTTACATGCTTAACTAGAGTGATCATCGTTTAAGATTGATTGATAATGAGAATCTAATTATGATGTTGAAACGTAATAAGAAACTCTAAGAATGTTTCTAGTTTGAATAATTAGGGTTTGAGAAGTAAAAACCCTAGTCAGCCAAAATTAGGGTTTTGGTAGTATATGAACACAAAATTTGATAAATACAATGTTTTTAAAATTATAATGTTTTATATGTAAATTATATTTATTGAAATTTTGTATATAATTTGGATAACTACTTTATGAGTGTTAGTGAAACGTTTCAAAATATTTGGATGTTCCTTGAATATGTCGATCGATCGAATTGCAATTTGACTGAAAATGCTATAGACTACAATATAGTAGTGTAGTGTTTGATTTTTAATTATTTTTGGTGATATGAATTACCAAAAAAATTAGTTAAAGACCTAAAAATCTATTTAAGACAACATATAAATTTTGCATAATTTTTGGAGGAGTTTTGACTAATTCAGGTAACATTTTCAGTAACATGTTATGTCAGAGAATTTTGCTTAAATAAAAGAAAATGTAAGGTAGGCTAATTTGTAATTGTACCAAGAACCTTAATTGCTATATATGATTAACCTAACACACCAGTAACTCCCACATTTTTTTATTTATTATAGAGAAATGAAATCCTAGAGAGAGATGGTGAATTAGATTTTGAGTGAGGAAGGAGGTGGAGATGCCAATATACAATTTTATCTTCCGAGGAGTGCTGCAAGCAAGTAAGTTTACCTTCTTTAGATGCATTTCCATGGTGAATCTTATCTTTCATATCTAGATTCGAACCCTCCTATGATTTTATTGAAGATGATAGAAAATCACCTTCTTTTCTCATTCTTTCTCTACAATTTTTTATTCCTAGGGTTTTTGGGTTGGAAGGAAGAAGAAAATGGTGGATTTCTTGAAGTTCAATATGAATTCAATGAGATAAGTTCTTGGATTAAGTTTCAAAGGTGTTTCACACCTTAAGTGATTGGGTACTTCCATTCAACGGTATATTACATTAAAATGGATTGAATCCACTAACATATGCAGTTCTTTCAATATGCGGCAATAAACCCTAAATTTTACTTATAGTTTTAGCTTTACAAGACAATTTAGAAATGGATTATTTCCCGATGTAGAATTTTAGATGATGAAATCATATTAGAAATGGATACAAAACATCAAAAACAAAATTCCTAAGCTATTGTAGAAATTAGAGGAATATTATGAAACCTAGGGTTTTTTGTTGTATTTGAATTGCAATATATAGCTAAATAAAGAACATTAATGATATGAGTTTTATTATATATTACTTGATTGTTTTTCTGAATTTTTAGTACAAATATGTCAAATTTTAATAAGGATTTAATTGAAGTTATTAGTATTTTCTTGATATCTCAGTAAGGGGGGTGAAATCGTAGATGAGGGAAAAATTGGGACTTTTGTGAATATGCATACTAGAAGTCAATAAAAATGATTCATTTGAAGATTTTAGTTTTTTTAATAATTTTATTCATGATGCATGATATTTTAATGAATGGTGTGGAAACCCTAGTTCAATTTCATTCTAGTTTTCCATATACATGTTTAGTTGTATGTGAGCTAGTACAAATAGTCTTTCTACCAATTAAAGTTTATGTTACAGTAAATGCTTATGTGTGAGCCACGTTGTATGTGAATAAATCAAATGCAACCCTAAAAATAGGGTATTTAGTAAATCAAGTATTTTCATTTCAATATTTTTCATTATGATAAGTGAAGTAGCTCAATATCTTGGTTTACAATACATATTACATAAAAGCTACCAAAAGAACTTAATACAAGGTTAAGTTAAGAAATATTGATCAGATGATCATATAGTGAAGTCAAAGAGTGAATTAGACATTTCATGTTCTGAACATTGTAGATTTCTTGCAGAGGTCTTCATCACAGTGGGGGAAACTACATACCAACTGGAAGAGTCCATGATGAGGAAGCTAAAGCGTACCAAAGGGGTATAAGAGTCTAAACCCAATGAGTAAGTACTCTTTAATAGAGTTGGGATATCCAACATTTACCAAAGATTTCAGTGATACCCAGTGGTACTGGACATTAACTAGAGATAACAGTTGTACCAAGTTTAGTATAGTTTTAGTTAGGTACCTAATATTTACTAGAGATCCCAATGGCACCTAGTTCATTTACTACTTTCTAAGTCATCCCTTATGGAACCACTAGAGTAGACAATTTTAGCTAGAGTGTTTTTAACTCTCTGTCTGAGTACCTAGGTTGAAAGGAGGAGTCCAGTTTTATCAACATCTGCTTAGCTATCGAGACCAGATGTGGTGAGGCCTATTGCAAATTGGGTAGCTAGTTAGAAGACTTAGAGTCTAGAGTATACTCTAAGTCTTGTATGGTGAGATCATAACTTGCTACAATGCATTTACACGTTGTGGAACACTTCATGTGGGTTCAGGGCATAATAATATGTATAAGAGATTAATCAAGTATGTTTAATAATATATTTATTTTTTATAGTTATCTGGAGTGACCCGATAGTTGTGTTTTTTTGAATGACTAGCTCCCTTTGATATTTATCATGTATGTTCAGATATTGGTTTACTCTGTGTAGTTATTTAGGGCAATCCTTTCGTTTATATGTTTGTGACTGAATTGCTCCTTCATAGTTTGTTACTATTATATTTAAAATGTAGTTGCTCAAGAATATATTGTTGACCTAAGTGTTGAAAATTGTCTATATTTTGATAATGACTAAACCATTCCATTCATATGTACCTAATATGTTTGTTTAAGATTGATTTAAGGCATTAAGTACATGAAAATGATCAAATCACTGAAGCCCTAGCTTGGCTTTGTTCTAGTTAAAAGCAATGCAAATGCACTTTTGTGGAAAACACTCCAAACCAACTTAGAATATTTTTGTAATCATTTGTATTGATGATATGACTTGTAACTAAGATGAGAGAAAATCAGGTCACTTAATTCCAACGTTTGATCACTTAAAAATCATTTTGTAAAATTCATCACAACAACTTCATCGGTCGAGTTGCCCACTCGATCGATCGTTGATGGATTTTGAGATGAATGTTGATCGATCAAGTTTAAAATTCACAAAACTCAACCAATACCTCTACAGAACAAACTCAATTTAAGTGATTAGTCTAATTAACACCAAGACAAACTCGACCAATGGTTTAAATTGGCTTTTCCGCATTGTGAGATTGGGCGAGCTATATTTATTGAAACTCGACCAAATGCACTGTATGGAAAACACAAAAAATATGATTCTAACCGTTGGAGGGATACAAAACTTGAAATTATATCTATTGCATCCCTCCAAACTCATAGTAAATGTGTATAAGTGATCCCACACTCTAGTGGACACCCCCAAATATAAATAGGACCTCTTGGAGTTCATTCCAAGATTTCTCATTCATGCTATTCAAGCTCCTTGCTACAGTTGAGTGTTATCCCTCCATTGGAGCCCCTTTCTCTCTCTCTTGATTACAACTCATTTCATTCATTATGAGTGAGATAGGATTCCTATGAGAGAGCCACCTCATTGTACACTTGTGAGGCTCTCAAGATCTCTCTTTCTTTCTCCCCTTTCTTGAAGACTCCATTAGTGAAAGCATGTCCGAAAGAAGGAGAAGGAGCAAGCTTCTTCAGTTGGAGAAGAAGGTGCTCAAGGCTACTCTAAGTGAAGGAGAAGATCGAGGCAGAATATGCAAGGATCTTGGTGGGTAAAGCCTCAAGGCCAAAGACTCATTGCATGAAAGGGATGACCTTGATGAAGGCATCCAATTGATTGCAAGAGTGGGTAAGAACTTTGTGAGGTAGAAGACTAGCTCTTATATAGGTAAGCCCTTGATTGTAAGGTTGTTGGCTCCCTTATCCTAAAAGGGAAGATGGGTATCCTTGTCCCAAAAAATGAAGGTCATATGTTGCAACTCTTATAAGTGAATATTGGGAGTAGACATCTTAGAAATCCTAGAGCTTGACCTCTCTAGGTAGTGGATTGACTCTCTATTAGTTTGGAGAGTGGAACCACTCTAAAACAACTTGTTCTCTTTGTATGTTTCAATTGCCATCAAAACCACTATTTGCAGTTAAGCTTATTTGAAGTAACTTGAAGGTCTAACAAGTTTTATGTAAGTTTAGAAGCTATATTCACCCACTCTCTAGAGCCCTTAGATCCAATAAGTGGTATCAGAGCCACGGTCTTCTCTGACACATCTCCAATGAGATGAGAAGATGGATGACTTACTTGGGTCACTCAACCTAGAGGGAAGCTTCTCCATGAGGCCACCATTCTTCGACGACACCAATTTCCTTTATTAGAAAAGAAGGATGCAATTCTTCCTCCAAGGAACCAACTACGACATGTGGAAGGTGGTAATCCTCCCCTATAAAATCCAACTGGGGATGTAACCACTTGGTATGAAGCTACAATTAAGAAGGCACACCTAAATGCCAAGGGGGTTAGCATCATGTATGTTTCCCTCACTCCTTTCGAGTTCAACCAGATATCATCTTGGGACACAACCCATGAAATTTGGAACAAGTTATGCATCACATATGAAGGAACACAACAAGTCAAGGAGTCAAAGTGTTACATGCTCAATGGGCTACTTAAGAACTTCAAGATGGATAAGAAGGAAAGAGTGGTAGACATGTACTCAAGGATCAACACTATTTTCAATGGAATTATAGATTTGGGACAACCCTTGGATAGAGGATCAATCAACTCCAAGATACTTAGGTCTCCTCCCAAGAGATGGGAACCCAAGGTGACTTCAATTGAATAAGTGAGAAGTCTTGGAGACCTAGACACGGAGTAGCTCATTGGTAACCTTCAAGCCCACGATCCTAGGCTGATAAGCAATAAGACAAGGAGTCAAAGAAAGTCAAAGATAATGCCTTCAAAGCCCAAGTGGAGGCTATGATCCTTCAATAACAACTTGTTTGTCGGTCCTCTCCTACCTCCTCAAGTGAAGATGTTGGCCCTAGGGATCATGAAGCCAACTACTCCAAGGGAAAGCACTTCAAAGGAAATTCTTCCTCATCCTCAACTCCAAGGTGCTATGAGTGTGGACAAATGGGGCATTACAAGAATGAATGCTCAAAGGCCAAGAAGAGTCACAACAAGAGCAGCCATAAGAAGAAGGATGATTACAAAAAAGAAGGCGAGTACAAGAGGAAGGATAAGAAGGAGAAAAGAAGCAAGGATGCATCTCATGCGGATTGGGAAGAATCCTCTTCAAGTGGCTAAAGCTCTGATGAAGGTGAATGTCATCTTTCACTCAAGGCCTCCACAAGTGAAGACATAGGATAGGTAAGTGAGGTCAATTTGCATGAGTTATCCAAAGAAACTATCATTTATAGGCTTAATGTCACCCATTCTTATTCTAAATGTAAATATAAAAAGAAGAGGTTGGGTAAAATTATTGATGATCTTTATGCTAAAATTGACATTCTTAATCAAAAATGAAATTTTTTATCTTTAGAGCATTGACTCTTTGCAAGGCCAATTTTTTGATCTTGAGCTCAAATACAATGGGGTTGAAGTTGAGGATGGGACCTACCTTAAGAATATCACAAGTCTTAAGGAAGAGAAAAAAAGTTCCTTGATGAGCTTGAGTTTCTTAAAACTTAAAATATTGAACTTATGCATATTAGTGATGCTTGTAGGGATGAAAGAGAGGTTTATCTTAAAGAAATTCAATTACTTAAAATCAAAAATGCTAGATTACTTGCTCAAGTAAATGATTTATCTTATAGACCTATTTTTCCTAGCAAGGATGTTGATTATATTACTCTTGAAAAAGATTCTTATTTGACTAAAGCCCTCTATCTTGAGGTTGTCCTGCAACATGCTAATGATGATATTGCTAGTTTGACTTCTACTATTATCACTCTTACTGATGGCAATCATAAGTTGAGAGCTACCTTGCAAACATTCCTCAAAGGTAAGAAGTCCCATAAAGAAGTCTTGGATCACCCCCACCAAACATAGTGGTAAGAATGGTCTAGGATATGAGGATACTTCAAAAGGAAAAGGAAAGGGTAACAAGAGGAAGAAGAGCAAGGAACCTCCAATCTTCTACAGAGAGTCATCCGGCTCAAAGAACCCTATGGTTAGTTATCATTGTAATAGTTTTGATTATTATTCTACTTATTGTCCCTACATGTAGAAGGGAACCAACTCCAAGATGAAGTGGGTCCCCAAGCTAACCCCAGATCCTAAAGTTTGAATTGGGCACCAATTTCTTCCTTCCTTGTAGGTGAATGACAAATGGATTGTTGATAGTGGTTGTTCCAAACACATGACAGGTGAATTCAGCCATTTCAACAAATTCACAAAGAAGAAAGGAGGTTCAATGACCTTTGGGGATAACAACAAGGGTAAGATAATAGGTGAGGGTGATGTAGGTGATTCACTTTGCATCAAGAACATACTTCTTATGGATGGCCTACATAACAATTTAATAAGTGTTAGTCAACTTTTTGATAATGGTTACCTTGTTGTTTTACTCCTGTAGAATGCTTGCTTCTAGATTCCCTCTCCTACAATGTCATATAGAAGGGAACTATAAATGGTAATCTTTATATTATTGTGCTTAACTCTATAAAGCCTATTGTTGGTAGATGTCTTGTTGCCAATTTGAATGATATTTCTTTATGGCACTGTACGCTTGGCCATGTATATATGCATCAAATGAAGAAGTTTAGCAAAAAGGACTTGGTGAAGGGACTTCCCAAATTGGATTTTTAAAAGGATGAGGAATGCCAACCTTGTACCCAAGGAAAGAAAACCAAGTCCACCTTCAAATCCAAAGGAGTCCTTAGTATCAAGAGAGCTCTTGAGCTTCTTCACATTGATATATTTGGACCGATGTGTACGCAATCCCTTTGTGGTAGAAAGTATTGTTTAGTGATTTTTGATGATTTCTCTCACTGTACTTGAACCTTTGTTCTCATTTTGAAAAGTGATATTGTAGATGTTTGCTCAAAGTTTTGCAAATAACTGGTGGTGGGAGTGGAGTGTATGGAACATAAGAAGGACCTGCTCCATAGTAGGATGTTGGTGGAGGTGGAGTGATGTATGAGGAAAATGAACCAGCTCCTGAAAAGTATAGCCTTGTCGGTCCCCATGACATGAACTGAGAAGTGGGAGTGGGCTCAGCAGCAGTAATCATAGGAGTAGGAGCAGGAGTAGGAGTTGGAGTAGGAGTAGGAGTGGGCTTAGGGGTTGTGGTATGAGTGGGTATGGGATCATACGAGCGAGTGTAGTCAGGAAGATTGTCAAAGTAAGTCCCCTGGATGCCATAGATGTCATCTCTGATATGTGCAGGGGCATGTTGTAAAGTCGCTTGAATCCGCACATGTAATTCCACTTGTTCAAACAAAGTATGTACAAATAATAAAGATCAATTGCATATATTACAAATAATAAAGATAAATAATAATAATTTGTAAAAGAAATATAAATGATACTCACAAATTGTTGTTGACGATAACTTTGTGGGTAGTATGTAGTCGAAGGCTGAGTTGGAGGGGGCAGTACGCACTGGGGATGATACCATCCGTAGTGCGCATGTGGACTGAAGACTGTCTCTGCTGGTGGAGGGGAGACTAAGCTCTCAAGTCTGTTATTCCACAGTTGCACCTCCCACCTATAATGATGCAACCAGTCCTCAACCGCATGACCCCTCACATCTATCCTACTAAGGCGTGGCAACTCCCGAGTAGGTTGTACTTGAACAAATCTGAATTGTCCAAGTACTCTGTCAGGGAAGTGCCACTCTACTACTGTGTAGCACAGTAAAGGCACTCAAGCCAACCAAATATCATGACCCTCTCGACGTAAGGCTAGAAGTCTCTCCAGAATATTAGAAGTATAAGGAGTTAACTGTATCTGTTATTCAAATAGATACAACATGTATCATATAAAACAAAGTAAATTGCATAAAAAATACAACATATATCATATAACATGTTAGTAGAAGTAAGTTAGTTATACCTGAGAGGGCAAAATCTGGCCAAATGTTGAATCATAAAATTGGACTGATCCTCTCATAGTATCACTCCTTTCAAGAAATATAGGCCACCTATTAAATTGACAAACTAAATTTAGATAAACATTACAAAATGTTTGGACAAATGTATAAAAAAATTGTGTAAATATTTACCTATAAACTAAGGAAACATTGTCTGGCTACTCCCCCCAGTTCATAACAATTGAACCTGGGCATCCAATTCCTAACATCTCCCAACACCACATCTGCAGTAAACATACACAACCAGACAGGTGGGCAGTTTTCCTAGAGTGGGTGGTAGCCTTATACAACTCCCTATACAAGTATGCTAAAGTTGCAGCACCCCAAGATAGAGTGCTACAACTAGTAAAGTCAGACAGAAGCGGGAGGTACCGTACATGAACAGTGTCCCCGGTGCTATCAGGAATAAGGTAACTACCTAAAAAGTATAAGAGATATGCTCTAGTGTACCTTATTTTATTTTGTATTTGTTGTTCTTCATCTCCTAAAGTGAAATCCATATCCCTAAAGGTCTCACGCAACCATATCAAGGAGATATGCCCCTTAGACATCCGATCTGATGCATCTCCTAAGAAACTCTCACAAAGGTGAGACCATGAAGAAAATTGCCCCTCATCTACACCTAAAGGATATGAAGCTATAACTGATGGCCCATCAATCATAAGGCCTAAAAGAACTGTAACATCCTGAAGGGTTACACTCATCTCAAAAGGGGAAAATCTAAAAGTATTGGTAGAGTTGTCCCACCGGTTAATTAAGGAAGTGATTAAATTGGGATCAAGGTGGATAGGTAGTAGCCTATGAACAAGCCCAAAACCAGCCAAAGAAATGTTTTCCAAAACACCCGGGTCAGTAATAGGCCATTGTGACAACATAAGGTGGTGTTGAGAGAGTTGGAAAGATGCTTGTCTAGGATCCATATCTATGAAAAGTGCAAATATTACATTAAATGAAAAGTGCAAATATTACATTAAATGAAAAGTATAAATATTATATTAAATAAAAAGTGCAAATATTATACAACATATAAGTTTGTAAAGATTCTTCATTAGATAAGATGAAATTAATTCAAATACATGAACTACCAAACAATATTAAAATACAACATGAACTACTAAAAGAGAAATATTATAATAATTAGTTACTACATTTGATTCAATATCTCATCTAGAGGTTCATAAAATGGACACAGTTGATGTACAACTCGATGTATCTCTGGATGTGATATAGCTAACTGGTTTTTAACTTGTTCATTGATTGGCATTTCTTTCTGTTTCATGTGATCTCAATACCAACCAGGTAGCTCAAGAAGTTCTTTATACATGTGAAACATTTGCTTTAAAAATTGCCAATAAATTTTGCTTATTCTTTTATCACTATAAATCCTAACTTGTTGTATAATAAATGTGGTACGTCATTCTAGTTATCATCCAATAGAGTTTGATGAGCCATTTTTCCCTGTAGGCACTTTGTATCTATTATTTGGATTAACTCTACGGACATTTGAAATGTCCATGTCCTTCGATGAGCCATCTATAAAAGACCCATTATAAATTCATTCTTTTAGTGAAATTGCAAACATTACATGACTTGAGTAAATTGAAACATCACATTACTTGAGTAAATTGAAATTGCAAACATTACATGACTTGAACAAACTGAAATTGCAAACATTGCATGACTTGAGTAAATTGAAACATTACATTACTTGAGTAAATTGAAATTGCAAACATTACATGTTTTAAACAAACTAAAATTGCAAACATTACATGCCTTGAGTAAATTTAAAATAGCAAATATTACATGACCAGACATCATATTACATTAGGACAAGTGTGTCTATTATGGCCCTTTCTGCCACACTTATGAAAATGATATGTATATTTATTTGGATCAACATCCATAGTTGAAGGCCTTCTTTTTTTTCTTTGGTCTTCCAGTGTGCCTTCATTTCCTTGGGGATAATAAGGGATAAATGCCTCTACTTTCATAAAAATGAGGCCAATACCTCTTGTCGGGAATACCACGAAATTCAGTTTTGTATGCATTTAAATAAGCTTCATTTGTGTAATATGGGCTTACAAGTGCATCAGTATCATAATTGATAGATCTTGCACCTACCCAAACATGAGCACATGGAAAATGCCATTGTTGTGGAAAACCACAACTGCATTCACTTACACCATTTGGACGCACGACGACTTGAAATCAATGTTCGTCCATGTCATCAACAAGCCATTCGTCATTGTTCACATGGATGTTTACTGATAGTTGTCGTGCATCATGTGATACATCAAAAAGCTTATCATGAAACCTAAAGGGCCATTTAAAACCCTCTTATGCATGACCATATGTTTGATTACGCCTCTCCAACCACATTGTAACAAAGTGATAGTATGTGGCAACAATAAGTGCATGTATTGGTAAACCTCTAACACCTTTTAAGACTCCATTTAACCCTTCAACATGATTCCTAGTCAATGACCCATACCTGTAGCCTCTGTCATATGTGAGAGACCACTGTACTGGATTTTGGTCTATCAAATACTCCTTAGCCGCTGGTTCTATGGTTTCTATATCAGTCATTAGACGATCAAATTCATGTGTATCAATTGTGGATCTCACCTTCCACAAAAGTTCCTTCAACTCTTGTGACTTGAACTTTTGATGGAAGTTCTCACGAAAATGTCGAAGACAATAACGATGTTGAGCCCAGTTAAATTTTAACCTAAGTGCTGGAAAAATTCCACTCATTCGATCAGAAATAATACACATATTTGTACGGCGTGGAATGATAGGAATACAAGTTTGTAGAGAACCAAAGAACCACTCCCATGAGTCCTTATTTTCTACCTCAAAAATAGCAAAAGCAACTGGAAATAGACCACTATCAGCATCTATGCCACATGCAATGGGAAGTGTGCCAAAATATTTTTCTGTTAGAAATGTGTCATCAGTAGTAAGGCTTGCAATAGGCCCAACCCCTCACAATTGGACCAAATTCCCAGAACACCCGCTTGAATCTACGAGTGCTTTCAGTTTGAAGGGTATAATCATCCACAAGGTGGGAATATATAGTTCTTGGAATAAATTGTGACAGAGAAATCAAGAACGGCAACAAAGTATGATATGATGATTCCCAGCCTCCAAATATTTTATAGACAGCCTTCCTCCTCGCTAGAAATGCCTTCTTGTAAGATATATGGAGCCTTAGTTCAACATTCACCTTGTCACGAATTTCTCGTGTGGACATATCCAATCTTGATACTAGGATTGGCATTATCATACAAGCAATATAAGATGATGTGACTTGGCGATGGTCCTCATTCAGAATAGTTAGTTGACAATTGTGGCTTGTACTACAATGTTTTACCTTCCACATGCCACCTGCTCTTTTGGACTGGCAAGTGGTCAACTAAGGACATCGATGGTCATGGATACAAACAAATTTAAGATGACGATTATTTGAGCGTTTTGTCTGATATTGGACATTCTTTCGTACCGACCATTTTTGGATCGTCTCAACCATTACAGCTTTGGATGCAAATAAAGAACCCTCATATATTTCAATGTTGGAAGGGTTGTAATTGAGACAAAATTCCTGACGAAAATCTTCCACCCATTGTTCATCTTGAAAAGCTTCATAGTTGGTATCAATGTGTTCATGTTGGGGCCATTCTTTATCAAATATAGATGAAATGGAACTCAATGTTGTAATAGAGTCAGGGAATGGATGTCCATGCTCATCATCAGTTTCAGTCAATGATTCATCATCATGATCACTATTATTATCACCTTCCTGATCACTATCATTATCACCTTCATGATCACTATTATCATCACCTTCTTGTTCACCCTCCTCAACCTCAACACCAATACTCTCAATAGTAGGATTTTTGAGAGAATTTAGGTGGTTGATTCCATTCAGCAGTTACATTACTGCTACATGGTTGGGATTCAAATTGATTCAACAAACTAATGAAATTAGATTGTTGGTGGAAAGATGTTTTTCAAGAAACACATCAATATAGGCATTAGATGAAAGTGCGAACAAGGTTCTATATGCATCATCATCATCATCAACTTGTATGAGCATATGATCTTCTCCAGGGAAATGATAGGATATATTGATAGAGAAGTGGTTGGGGTTAATGTCAAGTATTATATGGATATATGATTTTAGTTCGGATAGGGTATTGATAAGTGAAATATTTATGGGTCTAACAGATCGACTAGAATAAGACTCATCTGAGAGAAATTGACCATTATATCAAAGCTTGACTATTCGTGAATGTGAACTAGATGCCAAGTTCCTATCATTGTAAAATAGTAATTCAGATTTTAGAACAGTAATTTAACTTTGGAACAATAATTAATATGAATTAATATTTTATAGCATGAATTAATATTTTATAGCATGAATTAATTTTTTCGAACATTGACATCAATTTTAGAAGAGTAGTTAAGATTTATAACAATAATTTTGAATTTGGAAATAAATTTGAAACAATATTTTTCTATAACATTAACATTTTAGAACAATAATTTTGGGATTTGGAACAATAATTTTGGAATTTGGAATAATAATTTTTTGAACAGTAATTAACCTCCAAGTGTCATTTTCTATAACATTATTTTAGTAATGTGAAATCAAATAGTAGCAATACAATTATTTTACTTTTAATATTGCATAATAATTTTAGGTCAAATTTTTTAATCTAAAAATATAGTAGAAAAATTACCTCAAATGGAAAGATCTCAAAACCCAAGAACAGAAAGAAGAGAAAGAATTCCGGCTAGACAGCGAAGCAATAGAAATCCGAGTAGCGAAGCAATAGAAGAATAGCTCCAAGATTGCCCAAAATCAGCTCCAAGTAATAGAAATCTGAGCACACAACTCCAGAGCAATGGAAGTAGAGAAGAAGTTGAAGAAATGGATCAATGGTGTGGATTTGGGGGTGATCTCGTCTCCTTTATATAGGAGACCAATGTGTCCCCAACGGGGACGCATTGCCCCCATGTGGTAGCGGGTGCGGCCCGCAACGACTAATTTTCAACGGTCGGGGGAGCAATGCGTCCTCAGCCGGGACGCATTGCCCCAACTAGCCGTTGAGACGTCTCGGGACGGGACGCATTGGTCATTGCCTCGCGAGAGAGCAATGTGTCTTCACATGGGACGCATTGCCTCCAAAATGTGTCATTTTGGGAATTAAGTTCAAGAATGACCAAATGTGAAATTTGACTTAGCAGATTAACAACAAAGTATATACATGTCACTCCGACGGAGCAGACGAAGGGGACGATACACTAAAAAGCAGCCACCGGCTTTTATGTGACTGAGTGACCCCTGGAGCCAATCCGCCGCGTCCAGGATGGGAGGAGCCTGGAGCCAATCCGATTCCGCCGGAAAGCTTGCCGGACGCCATGGTCCTTCTCTTGAAGCTCTCGAGTTAGTGATGAATGCTTGCTGCAGCAAGTAGGCCGCGACTGCATGTGAACCATGAGTACAGTGGGAAATTGGAGATTAACTTGTTGATTTCGCCATGCGTCCTCCCTGCCCGGCAATCAGGTCCCAGCTGCTCCTAGCTGACGGGACAGCGAAAACTTTGTCTTGCAATTTCCTTTTACCCCTACCAACCCATTTGGCTTATTTCCTGGAATCGTGTACTTAGCTTCCAAATCAACAAGAAGCTTATAGCGCCAATCTGTAGTTTTAAATGACGGCTCTAATCACTTCTTTCACGATCTTGTTATAGAAACGATAATTGCTTGCAAGCCCCCAAAACCCCACCGTGGAGATGCTCGTTGAGGCGGTTGAATCTATTGGTGTTTCCAAAGAAAAGCATGTTGGATCCTGCGTATCACGCTGCATAAAACTTTAGCAAGTGAGGAAGGGTAGCAGTACCAAGGACTCGTGTATTTATTCATTGCCGATGAAGAAAGGCAAGCTCTTCTCCCACCAGATTAAAAATAGACTACGGGGACAATTGGAGCTTACTTTAGGGACCCTCACCTTTTTGGGAGGTAACCGGGTGGTGGATGATCCATTCTGACTCCAAGAATGGAAACTTTCATATCTTGGTTCACCGAATTAGGGATAAGCATGACTCTTTTCTAGATCACGCGTCTATTAAACATATATGCTCTATCTTTTAGTTGTCTCACCTATGTGCTTCATCTCTTTGGTTGTATTGGCTCTACTCGAGTATTAAGGGTGTCACTTTCCATAAGTTTATGTTGACAACACACAAGTACACTCTACAGCAGGCCTTGTTCGATTTGATTTGGTTTATCACTAGTGCATAGTCATTTGTAAAATTTTAAAACTGAACCAACCTTAATTAGTCCAAAACCCAACCAGATTGAAATGCCAAATTGTAGTTTGGTTCAGTTTATTTTGATATCATATTGATATATAGAAGATTATCAAGTTGTTTATTAGATTTCTCACACGCAACCCAAACTTTTTCATCATATTTATCAATCCATATAACATGATAAGCTACTTCATATATCTTATATTTAGAGATTTGCCATCTATAAGAACATACACATGATTTATTCATTGAAAAGTTCAACTAACTTTAGATAAGTATGCATCAAACCACATATTTTTATTTTTTATATTGAACTAGAGGTTTTATTTATTTAGTTTACTTTAATATTTTAACAGACAGACTTATAATGTAAGGTATAATTAAGTGTATGTAATTTTTTTTATAATATATAAATATATATATATATATATATTGGTTTGATTTGGTTAAACCACACTCTCAAACTGAACTGCTTGGCATTCAACAGTTTAAGATTTCCTTGAAACCAAGCCAAACCATTCACCCCCTAAACCAAATTGAACTGGTCGGTTTGGTTTGGTTTCATTGATCTCTATGGCCTGGCTTTGTTTTCAGCCAAATTCTAGTAGACATCAATACATAATGGCTTCATTAGTTGACACACAAATATAGAATGACTAGATTAATTAAAGAATATTATGGAGGTGTAGGAATGTTATTTTCTTCACAGCCATTGTGGAAGAAGAGGGTGTCAAATTTTTAATTGGCTTACTACTCTACATACTTACCTTCCGCATCACTCCATGTGCATTATTACAACACCATGCTATCCTCACCCTGTGACAAGTGGGCCTTCAAGGGAACATGGGAAGTCCCTAGATCCTCTAGGTATATTAGGAATGATTTTTTGTATTGGAAAATGCCAATCTTGGGTTCTAAATATAATGACAATCGAAATGTTAACTTGAAGTCAATTGAGAACTTGCTAAAGACAAAGGTCAAATTCCAGACCGATACATGTGAATTCCTAATCAATATGTGGTGTACATAGTCAATCCTTGACCAATATACCCTTGGAAAATGTTTAGCAAACAATTATAGTTGGTCAACTCCTATCCCTAACCAATAGAGACAGAAGCTTGCCTTGAACATCCATATCCAACAAACACCCAAACGCATGGGAATTCTTACTATTGTAACTATATATGTTACGATTAAAAAGAGTAGACATGAGAAGTAATTTAATATCCACAACTGGACAATTGAGTTTAACACATGGAAAGGTTCAAATTTCATTTTTACTATTCACGTTATAAACACAAATTGAAAAATCATGTTTGTACACAAAATAAATCGTATTATCTAAAATAACATTGATATATCATTTATACATATCACATGCCACAGGAAAAAAAATTATACTCGACCACCAAAGTGAGTTCTCTTCATGCATTTTTCTAACATTGATTCCACTACTTATATCATTGCGACTTTCTTATCGCATTTGCACTAGTCGTCCTAATTTGTAAGATTTTGTCAACATCATGTGTTACAAATTTTTTAGGTTTCTTATAGTTTACAAAGATACATGGGTTTTGTGTCTACCTACAAGAGAGAAAGCATTAATATGGACCAAAAGAAGCTTTACCTTTAGTTAATTTTGAATTTAGTAATGTGAGGCATGTATTTAAAAGAGAAACAGTTATCTATAACATAGGAACTGGTAGACCACACAAATAATTTACATGTGAGATGTCCTACACCATAGATGAGTTGCTCTTCATCTTGTGTAAGTTACATGACACATAAAACATCTTGAAAATAATTAACTACTTACCTTTTTGTTTGTTTGAAATGGAAGATAAATGATCCATAATAAATACACCTTTGGCTGATGTGGTATGCCTAGCCTCCAATTTGCATCTCTATGTGCTACAACGGTCACCATAAAGATACATATATCCATGAATCTTGGAGTAATCCATCAACACCTACAAAATCATTTCAATACATATGTGGGGGCACAAAATTTGAATTTTGCGCTAATGATATGATGAGTTGGGCACAAGTTGACACACTTCTATGTCTTATATGCTTCAACACTTTGCAAAAATGACTTCACATGGTTGTTCACTTCAAAATAGAAAATGATTGGTTAAAGAATGAGAAATATATAACTCGAGAAAAAACTAGAAAAAAAAACTCCCTTCGTAATTAGACCAAGCACCATCAAATATCAAGTCTTCCACAAAATTCGTGAATTCATGGTTTACTCAAATGTTCAACCAGGATATGAAGCCAAAGACTTTGATTAGGATATATTACTAGTTTGATACACCCTTATTGTCTTAATAAGGAATCCTAACAAAAAAAAGTCTACGAGGTAATAGAACTTCTTAAAAAAGAGACAATCATATTCAGAAAATTTGAGGCTAAACCATATGTGAATCAAGCCTCTTAATCTCTTCAAAGAGTTTTCAAAGAAAAGAATAGAAATGTCAGTTCATCTTAGTTAATTATATGGCAAAATAGTAAGTTCCTTGGCACCATATGTTGATGATGTCCCAAACTACGTGACAAGGTACATAATCTCGATATTAACTTAGAATAATAAGAATGTGAAGCAATTTAGTGTTTAAATAAACACATAGAACGAGTTACATTTTTACATCATTGACTGTATCTCCAATTTTTCTTGTAATTGAAATCTAGACTATTCATTACATTGTGTTTTGATCATTTTCCTAGCTTGTCTAGTAGAGACGTCAAGCATAAGTTATTCCTTAAGAAAAAGGGAAATGGGAAGATGTTCAAATTGCATTAAAAAAATTAAAGAACCACAGCTAAAGAAAGCATGATCGAGATCTAAAACTTTTTTCACCTCATACAATAGATAGAAATATATTTTGTTTCTTCTATATAAGTTAGGTGATTATATTATGTATGTTTTTCTAGAAATATGATTCTAACTCAATAGGCATGTGATTTCATATACAAAGGTTTGAAAAGAAAAGTGTAAGGAAATTTATTTTCTCATATTGTCTCTATTCCTAGGAAAATATGGAAAACTAGACAATAGTAACAAATGAATCATAAAACATTTATGAATCGAGTGTTGACATGGGTTGCAAATCACTAGTTGTGTTGGTTTCTTAATTTTTTCTGGTTTACTAATGCTACCAGGAGTATTGAGTGAATCATTGTAAAATACAAAACATCAAAACCAAGTATAGACTAAGTCATTATAGAAAAACATATATACCAATGGACTGGTCGTGCTCAATTCTAAGATCTAAAATCAAATTGGTGATTTCAGTAAAGTTCCTCTTGCAAAGATCATAATTAACCTTCATCCGTATGTATCACGCAAAATTTTTTGTATGCTAGATGCAAAAGAAATGACCAATGTATGTGGCCCTAGAGAAGATAGGTCTATCTACTGAACTACCCCAACACCTTAGTGACCCTTGTTAGCATGTGTCACACAACCATACCAACGATCATAGTAGAGTGGGGGTTCCAAACAGGGGAGGGAGAAGGGGTTAGCACTATTGGTACAATGAGGGAGAGGGATTCATGCAACAACTTGCAAATGGTTCCTATTACACAAAGAGGAAATGAGAGGGGAGAGATTATTTGTGGGGACAAGAAGTTACAACCTTATATGTACTTGGATTCATGCGTGAGGAGGAGAGGGGTCAGACTTGAGGGGGAGGAAGTATTGTGGATTTTTTTCAATAGAGCGAGAGGGAAATGGCTAGGGTATGTGTCTCATGGAAGAATATTGAGAGAAGTAATTATAGATGGTCATCAATTTATATGTAATATTGGTTAGGGATAATCCTTTTGTAAATTATCATATATGGTTAGGGCTTGTATCCTTGAATACATATCATTGACATTTACTCAATTTTATTATAGTGATGTCCAACACTCCAAAATAAAAAGGAATACGATATATATTTGATAAAGTAGGTTAAAACAATTTGATTTATTATGTGCAACTAGATTCATATATTCTTGGTATATATGATTTGAGTAACAAGTAAAAATCAATCGATTTCCTAAAACTAATGAGTTGAAAACACCTTAATAGAAACCAAGTGTGACTTACTTAGGGATAGGAAACACAAATCACAAAATTGGATATACATTAAGTTGTGATTAAATGCATCAAAACACAGAGAAATTAATATATGAATGACATGTTGCAAGATGTATATATAAAGGTAAACCTTGATACACAGTGTACCAATTATACATGAACTTTGAGATGGTGATTGCATAATGTTGTTGTATTTTATGTTATCTATTATCTATGATATAGATAATTGGGGTTCCTCTACTTTAGCCCATTACAATCGGTTTAGTTTATATTATGTTGTGTCTCCAGTAAACCATATCTTGAGATAAGGCTATATATATGACTCTCTATAACCCTGATTTTCTCATAATAAGAATTTATATTCACTTAGTGTGAAGAGTAGCCATCTAGACTATGGATTTACAGAGAGAAACCCCCAATCTCTCTCTCATGGCAATATTTATACTCCTTCTCCTCCTCCATCTTGTTCTTAATTCTTTTCTTATTCTTCCTTTCCTCTACTTGCATCCCTACCCATCGTACCCTGCCCACCACCCACTACTTCTCCTTGTCGCCTATGCAGTTGGTTGTAGAGTGCCAATGCATCACCATACCTCTACTAACTGTAGGGTGGGTGCTAAGGGATCTAGTCACTCCCTAGCTCTGGCCATGCACTGATTCCCAGAGGTTTATCCTCTCTACCGCTTTCTCTGGGGGGTCTCTACTCTATTTCACTTGATCTTGATAGGGGAGTCGTAGGTCATCATCCCCTTTGGAGTTTCACATGTAGCCCCTTGATTGGATATTTTCTAGCGTATAAAATTCCATTGGAATCTGATTGGTAATCCTTTCTTTCTCTATCACCCATCAGATCTTACTGATGGTGTGTTGATCACAACATAGTAGAGATCTATTTCTAAAAATATGTTTGTAACAACTTCTCACCCCCTCCTTTCTTTCCTCTCCTTGTATTATCCTTATATACATGGATGAGTCTGGAGTGATATTAATGGCAAGGGGACCATTATTTATTTGCTATCACAATACCATATTCTTGCTTTAGTTTTTTATTCATGTTTCTTTTTGGATTTCTCTCTCTCTATCTTTCCTTTCACTATACATCTTACCATTGATTGTCTATATCCAGCTCCATTTTACCAGTGTAAATGATTTTCTACCATTCTCTACCATTGTTCTATCAATGTGACAATTTTGATATATTTCTCCATTGTTGTCCTACCGGTGTGGTTGTTCATCATGCTTGAAGGCAAAGATTCACATCAGACCATCTTTTGTAACGATAGTACTCCTATCTCCATAATCAAATTGAATTGAGATAATTACCTATTGTGGATGAGTTCTTTACAAACCATCCTAGAATCTAGAAATAGGGTGAAACTTATAAAAAAGACTTACTGAGGATACCCCTGAATGAAAATAGAAAATAGGAAAGTTAAAAGTTGGATATACTATAATTAGTATCTTGACCTAAAAGTTGGATCTTTTATATGCTTATATGAGTCAACTTGACCATTTCAGAGACTTTGGCCTAATGTATGACCATGAAATGATTGTACCTCAGAATCAATAATGTTACTTGAGATTTTTACTTTACTACACATTGAAAAGGATGTAGAAAGTATACCTTTGCTTTGCGAAATAGGGAGATTCATGAAATGAACAATGTGACTTGCTCCCCCTCAATCTTTGCTTCTATTAACCTGCATGGTTAATCTATCTACACAATGTAGTAGCAATATACATGTAGTATGTAGTCCTTTACAAGTTCACATAATAAGAAGTGAATTGAACAAGAAAGGATCTCACTAGCAAAAAGCAATATTATAGCAAAGAAAAACCAACATGATTGAGTTTTAAGACTTGAATTATCTCTTGAAATATCTCTCCCCCTTTTGACATTATCAAAAAGCTAGGGGGGTAGAAGAGCATAAGCCAGGGCTTCTCCAAAACACACACAACCATATATGCAATGGAATAAGCAACAGTTGAAAAGAATATATCACACAAGGAAAAAAGATAACATACATGCCAAGTCAGAATAAAAAAATATAACTCAAGATGGCACCAACGCATAGTATAAAAATAGAGGAAATAGCCATAGTGAACATCAAAGATATTACAACTCAGATATATGTCCACAAGAGAGTAACTACAAGCACAAAAGTGATAAAACAAAGATAAGAAATAGTATAGCTCAGAAGAATGTGCCAAGATGTTACTTATACAAAATAGTCTAGAAAGATGTATATAATAGGCATGCTAGACTACAAACAAAGAAACCAACTAAACATCTAAGCTATCTATATCAACAACGTCATCATCGCCAGGTGTGTAGTCCTCGTCCCCGTCAGAAGGTGGAGCAGTAGTGCCAGCATCATCGTCAGCACCATCACCATCACCATCGTCGGAAGCATCGTCGTCGTCACCGTCATCATCATCAACATCCTCGGCCTAGTCTGGCATCTCCTCATCAGCAGGAGGTCCAAAGGAACGACTGAGCTAGCAGGCATTCTGCTCAGCCCAAGACATACCAAGAGCGTGAAGCTCATTGGCCTATGGGAAAGATAAAGAAGAGTCACCCAGTGAGGCTAGCAGGGTGGCCAGGGGGGCCAACATGTAATGGGAGGACGGAAGGAGCGGAGCTACCAGCAGCAAAAGGTGGTGGAGCAGCACCGGAAGGACCGGGAGCAGGATAGTAATGATCATATGCATATGAAGCATAAGCACTACCGGGATAGGGCGGGTAGGTGGGATAGGGGTGAGCATAGGAAAGGTTCATGGTTGACATGATGGAACTCAAATCCTGGTGCAGGTGGTCCTGAACCTGTTGGTTGTATGCCTGTTGATACATCATATAACCCAAAAGGGTTTTATTTGACACACGAAAAGACGCACATATGGGTCTAGGAGGAGGTTGCAGAGGTGGAGCTTGGGTAGAGGAGGATGGGGCAGTTGAAGCAGAGGCAAAGACAGAAGCACCAGAGGAGAAGGAAAACATGGGAATAGACTTTTGAAGAGTGTTTTCACTAATACAAACACCTTTTCTAGCAACTGGGTAATGGAAGTCAGAAAAAAGGGATTTGTTAGTGGCGAACTTGAAAATACCACAAATCAAAGCCGGGTAGGGTGGGTGGGTGCCTTTGGTGTTCTTACTAGTGTCAAAGCAGGTCATATGATGTAAGATGTATCTGGCCCACTTGACATCGATATTTTTCAACAAACAATACATAATGATTGCAATATTCTCTATAATGTCCGTTTGATTTTTCTTTGGATGGACATTACAGTTGATCACTCAAGCCAATATGCGCCTCTTTAGGTCAACAGAGGATGAGGGTAGGTTGGACCTCTTCTTGTAAGCCACATCGGGTTTCTTAAAAAATTGATGAATATCCAGTAACGTCAATTCATAGTGATAGTAAAAACCTTCCAGGTCAAGAAGATCGAAATACTCACCATAATCCTTACGCCAAGTGTCATTTTCCTCATCTCCGGTAAGAGAGATATTTAAAGTATCCTCAGAGATTTGGAAATGATGACCGACGATCATAGATGTAAGAATTACTTGAGTATTCGATGGCAGGATAAGCGAATCGTAGTTCCAACGCAAGTTGGCATAGAACTCATGAACAGCCTTAGTGCTTGACAAGGAGTTGTGAAAGCAGTCACGTTTGATCGCTAGGGTGGACAAATGGTGGACGGAGAGTAACCTAGCCATCTGAGCAAGAATCGCTTGATACCTAGGAGAAGGATCGATCAAAGTGCAAAACGGAAAAGGGCTTCGAGGAAGAAGGTCCTTGTACCTATTTACAGCCTCAATCGACACAAATGAGGTATTATCAAAGGGAACCAAGCAATTTTTCAAAGAAGAGGCAAGTGCATTGCTTGGAGCAACTCGTTTTCTTCTTTGGGAAGCCATGGAGGCGAAAACGAGATTGAAAACGTGCAAACAAGAAAAAACAAACCTCAAACATCGTTCAAAAATCACCAGAGACGCCCAGGAAGGTCTAGGTTGAGCTTTTTAGGTCGAACTAGGGCTAGGAGCGGGAGGTTTAGGGTTGGGGGTGAGAGCTTAGGGCTAAGAGATGAGGAATCGATCAGCTATTTTCAAGTTGAGAGGGAAAATAGTCAGCCGATCCTGACTTAATATTGGCTCAGCCCGTGGATCGGTCGAGTTCTGAGAGTGTAAAACTCGATCGAACGGTTCTCTGAAGAACAACTCTCGGCTCCTGATCGGTCGAGTTTTTCCTGGTGAAACTCAACCGAAGGTCAACCTGACCTAAAAGTCACATTATTGGTTTCTAGCCATATACATGCCAATTAAATTCATTTTTCAATACTATTATGTATCATTAACATACTTAGGCTCATTTAGCTCATAATTGGGTACTATTTAGAGATAAAACAAGAAATTTGATAAAAACCCAAAACAAGCAAAAATTAAGCATGTTAATAAGAAATTTAGGCAGATTAAAGCATATATAGGCATATAAGATGAGAAATGACATGAGAAAGCATATAGGTTGAAAACAACTAGCTATATAACATAGAAACATCATCCAAAGCAACAATAAGCAGTTTAGATCAAATAAAATTAAATTGATCTCTAGCTAGAGGTTTAGTAAAGATATCTGCCAATTGATTTTTCGTGTCCACATGTGTGATATAGATATCCTTCTTGGAAATGTGATCATGGAGAAAGTGATGGTGAACCTCTATATGCTTGGCTCTACTATGCAATATATGATTGTAAGAAAGATTAATTACACTAGTATTGTCACAAAAGATAGGAGAAGCATAAAAAAATATGTTATAGTCTTGGAGCATTTACTTCATCCATAGGACCTGGGCACAACAACTCCCGGCTGTAATGTACTCAGCCTCAGTAGTTTATAATGCCACGGTGCTCTGTTTCTTGGAAAACCAAGACACCAAGCATGGTCCTAGCTAGGAGAAAGCAAGTGCCACTTGTGCACTTTCTATCAACCAAACAGCGTGCGTAATCTGCATCACTATATGCTCTAAGAGTAAAATCCCTTGATTTAGGATACCATAGTCCAAAATTTTGGGTTTTGGATAGGTTCCTCAAAATCCTCTTAACAACTATAAGATGTGATTTTCTAGGGCTAGATTGAAAGTGAGCACACAAGCCAACACTAAACATAATATCAGGTCTAGAGGCAGTTAAATAAAGCAAACTTCCAATCATACCTCTATATATATTCTCATCTACTTTCTCACCTTCTTCATCTTTATCAAGTTTGGCAGTGTTGGACATTGGTGTATCCATTGGCTTCATATTCTCCACCCCAAAGCATTTGAGTAGTTCATTTGTGTACTTGCCTTGGTTGATGAAGTTTCCTTCTTTGGTTTGTTTGATTTGAAAGCCAAGGAAGAAGGTCTACTCACCCATCATGCTCATCTCAAACTCACTCTACATAAGAGAACTAAACTCCTTGCAAAGATCAAAATCAGTTCTGCCAAAAATGATATCATCAACATAAATTTGAATAATAAGAAAATTGTTAGAAGTGTGTTTTAGAAACAAGGTAGAATCAACTTTGCCCATGACATACTCATTATCTAACAAAAAGTTCTTTAGTTTCTCATACCAAGCTTGAGGTGCTTGTTTGAATCCATAGAGAGCTTTTTGCAACAAATAAACATGATTAGGTAGCTTGTCATTTGCAAAGCCCAGAGGTTGAGCAACAAATACTTCCTCCTCAATTGTACCATTCAAAAATGCACTTTTAACATCCGTTTGATATAGCAAGAAATTTTTATGACTAGTAAAAGAAAGTAGCATTCTAATGGATTCAAGTCTAGCAACAGGAGCATAAGTTTCATCAAAGTCAATACCTTCCTATTGGTTGTAACCTTGTGTTACCAACCTTGCTTTGTTTCTTACCACTTTGCCTTGCTCATCTAGCTTGTTGTGGTAGACCCACTTGGAGCCAATGATCTTTTTATCACTTGGTCTTGGCACTAGAGTCCACACACGATTCTTCTCAAATTTCTATAGCTCTTCTTGCATGGCAAGGATCCACTCATCATCACCAAGGGCTTATTTAATGTTCTTTGGCTCTAATTGTGAGATGAAGGCACTGTCTGCTTATTCTTTGTTGTTTGCAGCTCGTGTCTTCACTCTCTCGAATGGATTTCCGATGATTAGTTCCTTGGGATGATTCTTTGCAAAGCAGGGAGTAGGATCCTTCTTTTCTTCTTCTTCTTCTTCTTCTTCTTCTATCACTAGTTTGCCTTTGTTGTCGATGTTGAGATCTTTTAAGATAGGAATTAAGTCATCTACAACATCATTATCCACAACATGCTTGCTAACAATAGGGTTAGTTTCAACAAACTTAACATTAATAGATTCTTCAATTTTAGATAATTCAATGTTGAATACTCTATATGCCCTGCTAGTAGTGTTATATCCTAGGAAGAAAGCCTTATAAGATTTTAGATCAAACTTGTCAAGAGAATCCTTCGTGTTTAAAACAAAACAAGGACATCCGAAAACATGGAAGAAATCAATAGACGGCTTTCTACCACGCCATAGTTCATAGGAGGTTTTCTTTAAAGAAGGATGTGTAAAAACTCAGTTTTACACAAAGCATGAGGTGCTAATGACTTCAGCCCAAAAACTTCTTAGGAGTATCATACTCAAGAAGAATGGTCCTAGCCATCTCTTGTAGCGACATGTTCTTCCTCTCTACAACCCCATTTTGTTGAGGTGTATAAGGAGAAGAGAAATTGTGCGAATAACCAGATTTTTCACAAAAATGCTCAAAAAGATTATTTTCAAATTATCCCCCATGATCACTACAGATAGAAACAATCCGGCAAGAAGCTTCATTTTCAGCCCGTTTACAAAAGCTCGAGAAAACATCAAGAGTATTTCTTTTAGAAACGAGAAAGAAGGTCCAAGTATATCGAAAGAAATCATCAACAATAACAACACAATACTTGGAACCATGAAGCGTTTACGTTATCATTGGTCTGAATAGATCAATATGAAGAAGTTCAAGAACTCTCTTGGTAATCATGACTCCTTTGGATTTGAAGGAGGATTTGGTTTGGTTTCCTTATGTACAAGGTTTGCATTCCTCATCCTTTCCAAAATCTAATTTGGGAAGTCCTCGAACCAAGTCATTTTTACTCAATTTCTTCATTTGATGCATATTCACATGACCCAAATGGTGATTCCAAAGAGAAATATCATTTTTATCCACTACCAAGCATCTATCTAGTATGGGCTTAAGAGCATCAAGAACAATAACATAAAGATTACCATTTCTAGTTCCCTTATATATAACATTGTAGGAGAGGGAATCTAGAAGCAAGCATTTTAAAGAAGTAAACAATACAAGATATCCATTGTCACAAAGTTGACTAACACTAATCAAATTGTGATGTAGGCCATCAACAAGCGACACATTTTTAATACATAGCTCATTGCCCACATCACCCTCACCTATGAGCTTACCCTTCTTGTTGTCTCCAAAGGTTACCGATCCTCCTTTCTTTTTCATGAAGTTGTTGAAATGGATGATTTCTCCAGTCATATGTTTAGAAAAACCACTATCAACAATTCATCTCTTTTTAACCTACAAGAAAGAAGGATGTCAGAACCCAACTCAAACTTTGGGATCCGGGGTTAGCTTAGGGACCCATTTCATCTTTGGGTTGGTCCCCTTGGGCTTGTAAGGAAAATAAGTTGAGTAATGGTCATCATATTTACAATGAACACAAACCATAGGGTTCTTAGAGCCAGAAGTCTCTCTATGTAAGATAGGAGGTTCCACACTCTTCTTCTTACCCTTATTCTTGCTCTTTTTCTTACCTTTGGGAGCAGTCCCATCATATCCCAAACCACTAGTACCAACTTGTTTGGTAGAGTGTTCTAGGACATCATTGAGGGATTTATTTCCTGAGAGAAACTTTTGCAAAGAAGATCTTAACTTGGCATTATCATCACTAATGTTATTGACAGTAGTAGAAAGACTAGTAAGATCATCTCTAGCATGCAATAGGTCGGCCTCAAGGCACATGGCTTTACTATGAAGGGAATCGCTTTGTAAAGCTATGCTAGCAACTTCATTACTTTGCAAAATAGGTCTAGAAGATAAGTCATTTACTTGAGCAAGCAATTTTGCATTTTCATATTTAAGCAAAACAATTTCTCTTTGATAAGCATAAACTTCATTTCTCCTAGCATCATCCATGAGTTTGAGTTCTATATTTTCAGTTTTAAGACCATCAAGCTCATCTAGGCACTTTTGGTTCTCTATCTTAAGATTTTCAATATTTTTAAGATATACACCATTATTAACCTCTACTCCATTATGCTGAAGCTCAAGGTTAAGAAATTTCCCTTGCAAAGAGTCTATGCTATCAAGGAGTAGTTTTTCATTTTTATCAAGGATTTCAATTTTAGCATAAAGATCATCAACTATCTTGCCTAACCTTTTCCTTTTAGATTTGCATTTAGTAAAGGATGATTAACATTCATTTAGCATATCAATGATAGTTTCTTTAGGCAGCTCTAGCAAATTTACTTCACTTACCTTGCTTACCTCACTTACCTCACATACATCTTCACTAGTAGATGCCATGAGAGAAAGATGGCATTCTCCATCTTCAAAGCTTGAGGAGCTTGAAGAAGACTCCTCCCAAGCTGCATGGGCTGCATCTCTTGATCTTCTTTCTTTCTTTTCCTTCCTCTTGTACTTGTCTTCTTTCTTGTACTCCTTATCTTTCTTGTGGTTGCTCTTGTGATGGCTCTTCTTGGCCTTGGGGCAGTCACTCTTGTAGTGGCCTTTTTGACCACACTCATTGCACCTTGGAGTTGAAGAGGAGGGCTTGCTCTTGAAGTGTTTGCCCTTTGAGTAGTTTGCCTCATGCTCATTAGGGCCTTCATCTTCACTTGAGGAAGGATGGGGGACTTCAAAGTAAGTTTTTGTTGCCGCACCATTTCTTCAATTTGTTCTTTGAAGGCTGTATTCTTTATCTTCTTGGACTCTTTTTCTTCTCTCTTCTCTTCCTCTTCTTTCTTGTCAAGCCTAGGCTCATGGGCTTGAAGATTACCAATCAGCTCCTCAGTTGATAGCTCACTTAGCTTGTACACCTCTTCAATGGATGTCACCTTGGGCTCCCATCTCTTTGGAAGAGATCTCAAGATCTTGGAGTTGATGGTGCCTTTATCTAGCACACTCCCAAGGGCTTCCAATCCATTTATGATGACATTGAGCCTAGTGTACATATCAACCACTCTCTCATTCTTACCCATCTTGAAGTTCTCTAGAAGACCACCAAGCATTTAGATCTTGGCTTCCTTCACTTGCTCGGTTCCTTCATAGGTGACACACAATTTGTGCCATATCTCATGTGTGGTGTCCCATGAGGAGATCTAGTTGAACTCATATGGAGTGAGGGTGGCATAGATGATGCTCACAGCTTTAGCGTTGAGTTGAGCATGCTTTATTTCAGCTTCATTCCATGTGGTGATGTCCCCCTTTGGATCTTCATATTTGAGGTGGACTATCTTCCACATTTCATAACTCACACCTTGGAGGTAGAACTACATCCTTTTCTTCCAATAGAAGAAGTTGGTGCTATTGAAGACCAGAGGTCTCATGGAGAACCTTCCTTCTAGGTTAAGCAAACCAAGTGTCGAATTTCCCATCTTCTCCTACTTGTTGAAGTAGCTTGGATATCACCTTCTCTGATACCACTTGTTGGATCAATGGGCTCTAGAAGGGGGGTTGAATAGAGCTTCACAAATTCTCACAAGATAAATTAGACCACCAAATTATATATTTGAAAAGCTTAACCAAATAGCAATTTGATGTCCTAATCCAACATACATAGAAAGGGTGAGAGATAGTGAAAAATAAGCACTTGGACATGTGGTTTAGAGTGGTTCCATGTCCTAAACTTAGGAGAAATGTCGCTCCACTACCTAGAGTGGGTTAGTCTCTAGGATTTACAATCTTGGTACTCTTATATTCCACAATAAGATTACAAGACACAACAACCACACATCCAGGGGCTTAGTACCTCAAGCAAAGATCTTCAACCTATAGAAGGAGCTTACTCACTTAAACCATGGAGTCTTCAGCCATAAACATGGACTTACCCAATCCTTTCTTCAAGTTTTCTGCCTTCAAGGGATTACCTATCTTCCTTGAGTGTTGCCTTGCTTCTCTCCTTCACTCGAAGATCAGGAGCACCTATCTCCTTCACTTGGAGACCTGGAGCAGCTTTCCTTCTTCAATCTTGAATAAAAACACCTCCTTCTCCTTCACTTGGAGAGGGATCTTCAACTTGAATTTAATAGGAATTGAGGTTAGAAGATGGAGGAGGAGAGCTTTACAACAATACAGGGAGTAGCTCTCTTACACATGAACCTATCTCACTCATACTCACAAATTTGACTTGAAGGTAAAGAGAGAAAGGGGCTCAAAGGCTTAGAACACTCTCAGCTATGCTAGGACTAAGTTTGTAATGAATGAGCAGCCTTGGAATGAACTCCAAGTGTTCTATATAGCTGAGGGTGTTGCTTTGAGTTAGGTGAACTCTTGGGCCGAAATATAGTCATTTTTCTTCAAGAAAACGTCTCTATTTTCAATCAAATAACCCACCAACAGTCACATCACTTTTTTCTGCAAATTTTGTACTGTGCAATCGGCCGAGTTTCAATAAAGTTAACTTGACCTATAGAGTAAACGACAAATTGATTTTCAAATTATTGGTCAAGTTTGTTTTAAAGAAAATCAACCGATCAATGAATGATCATTTTGGTTAGGTAATCCATCGGTCGAGTTCTGTGTAGACACAACTCGACTGATGCAATCTTCAGAGATTATATCAAGGTGAATCGGCCAAGTTTGTCCTGGGGAGAAACTCGACCGATTGACAACCTGATGTCAATCTTTGAATATGCATCTAAAGTGATCTAACATTGGTGTTTTATGTCCCAATCAATTTTCTCACCTTAGTTACAAGTCAATTCATCATTACAAGTGATTACAAATATGTTCTAAGGTCATTTACATAGATTTCCACAAAAGCACACTTATAGCTCTTTGACTTGAACTTAAGTCAATCTAGCGTTTTGGATTTAGGATCCTTTTCATGTACCTAATACCTGAAATCAATCTTTAATACACATATTAGATACATAGGAATGGAATGGTTTAGTTATTATCAAAATATAGGCAATGTATAACCTCTAGGTCAACAATATTTGCTAACCGTACCTACCTAAGATAGAAATACAAACTTAGGTAAAGCATAGTTGTCTATTACACATTTAATAACATTACCATGTAAGTAGATTGAGATTAGGTGTCTAAGGAAGGATGTTTAGTGAAGATTCTACCATAATTACTCCCGATCCACTTTGGTGGTGGTGGGGCTTCCCCACTTAGTATGCTGACCTAGCCAAGGTGATTTTTACTACTTGGGAAAAATCATAAATCCTATACATTACTGTTAACACCAATTTAGGATGTCAAAAGAATAGAACAAGTGACTACAACTATTGAAAAAACTAGTAGTTGAAAGATGAAAGTTGGGCTAGAAGCCCTAAGTTTGAATATGTGAATCGCCTTTGATAGAAACAATGTCCTCTTCTCTATTATAAGCAAAGTTACTCACTGATCCTTTAGGTACCATGTAAATCTTCTTTTCACTATTGAGTCAAAAACGTTAGTATGGAGAATGTTGGAAAAGGAGATTGTGACTTACTCATCGCATTGATCAGGGCCATTTTTAGTTTTGCATTGAAATGCTTCTAATCATGAAATTATTTTTTTTATGATATAATATGTAAAAATTTAATTTATGGAATTTTATTGATGATTTCTTGAGTTAAGTCACAATCAAGGATGTATGAGAAAATGCTAGTGAGAATCATATGAAACCCTCAAAACCTAGAGCTTGGAGTTGTGTAATGAATAATAGAAAGTGAAGGAGGTACATTGTAGTTGACATGCCTATTCAAAATCCTAGTTGAGTCCTTTCAAGGGGTGGAGAACAAAATCTGACTAGACCGTAGTCATGTTTATTTTGAGGACAAAATCATTTTTAAGGGGTGGAGAGTTGTAACATAGCAAATTTTGGCACCAAATTCAATCTTGAGCTATTATACATAATCCTCCAAAAAATGAAATCCTATTTTACTAAATTCAAATTCATATATGTATTTCATTCATCTTAAATTTTGAGCACAAAAGTGCAATTCATCCTCGTTTTGATCGAATCATCCCATCTAGGATCCACAATTAAAAAGTTGAACTCATTTAGAAAAAAATGGATTTATAATCACATAGAAAGATAGTATTAAATTCCAAGATATTAATGCTTGGACAAATTGTGAGAATATATATTTTAGGCCATCTTAGACTCATGAATTAAGGGAGCTAGTATTTTTAGTAACTAGAGTAATGATCATTAAAAGTATTTTGAAAAATTGAGGGAAAATGGATGAAAATTCATAAGATATAAATTCCCAAAGTTTTTAAGGACTTAGATAAAAACAATACAAAATTTAGTGGGTCAAAATGGACATTGACCCGTCCCTAACCCCTGCTACTCTATATTTACGACTCCATGGCTTCATTATAGAAAACAACAACTGAGTCCTCACCCCCTTCACCCTTTTCCTCTCTTTCAATTTTGCTACCCTGAAGTCCCTCCTCCTTCCTCAATGACCGCAAGGGTCAACCTCCTAATCCTTAAAGAGAACATTACCATGACCATCTTTCGTAACTGCCAACTAAGCGGAAGCAATGTCATGACCAACCTTTGAAACCACCATAGTCATTACCATTACTCCTACTCCTACTACCTTCCTACTCCCCATCAAAATCCTAGAACCATCTATATAACTCCTAAAGATAGTGAACGTAGACCCACAAACAAATCTTCACCACCATGAACACCTATATACCATAACGGTTTGTGAGTCCTGCAAAGCACAACAATTGATCTACAATAGAGTTGGGTTGCCTTTGATGACCTAACTCCTTGTCCATCGATCCTCCTCACCACAACCTGTCCGACATCCATCCTCCCTTATTATAACCTATTGTGCCTGCAGTACCACACCACTACAATGACGATTGGTAGCAGGGTAGATGTGGTGCCCATCAATGGATCTAGACCTTAGAAGCATACTAGAGTGTTATGTGCCATGAGTCTGACGCTTGCTAGCAACCTACAACCACCATGATGCCCCACCTAGTGAGGCTACCATAGACCTACAACAAGTGAAGTGTAAAGAAGTGAAATCACCTCTCTACTAATAATGGTAAACAAAAGTCCAATGATTAGCACCAAAATTTCAAAACAATGACTATTTTCAATTTCATAAAGAATACATCAAAATTTTCCCAATAAGGGCGTACATGATATATACAACAAAATATGGATCTTAAGATAGAGGGAAACTAGACTACATCAATATGTCTCCAACAAAATAACTTAAGGGATAAATCCATGATGGAAGTATGAACACCTTCTCCTAATCTTAGGTTGGTTCACCATGCTCCTACTGCGCACTCTGATCCTAAACCTGGGTGGTTTGGATCAGCTAATAAGAGGAGAAATAGTATGTGTCAATTAAAGGAATAAGGACAATAACAAACCAAAATATTGCATGATAAATATTTACTATGCTAAGAGGGTTAATAGTATGAGGCATGTAGTAAATAAGAAGTCTGTAATGATAAACAATAATAAAGTTAGGGAGATGTACTCTTTAGTGGCCTCTCTCTTGCAGTTGAAGGTACGATGGTGCTCTGGAGTTAGGGAGATGTCTAGCCATTTCGATGGGGTGCTCCTCGGAAGCCCTGGAGAGCGAGAGATGGGAGGTGTGTGAGGTGTCCAGACCTGGGGATGCGGCGGCATGTCGAGTTGGTCGACTCCTCACCATTCAAGTGTGATGGTTGGAGAGGAACTGTTCCATCTAGATCTTGGTCCCGAGCTGCCACCATCACTAGTGAAGTTAGGGGTGTTTCATCCCTCTTTTACAAGCATCTTGTCTCCTCCTCCCGAGTACCTGGTTAGCCAGGGTGATGCGACCCTCGGTTGTTGTTGGTTGCTGCTTTGGCATCCCAGTGGTGGATCCTCGATGGGTGGCTGGGAGGTCCCTATTGCTCGATGAAGGTTTCTCCTCCAGACGTATTGTGGCGTCTATTGTATGGGGTCTGTACCTGACACTGGACGACGCTGAGGAGCATGACGGGTCTCCCTAGTTGTTTCTTCGATGGGCTCTCAGTTCAGGCGGCTTTCGCTGCTTGATTCAGCAAGGAGGGATTGCGGCGGCGCGGGCTGCTCCTCTTCGTCCAGCAGGCGGTTCATCCCATTCACCTTCATCGACGCCCTATCTTCGAATTTGAACTCATGGAGCTGAGGGATGTTTCGGCCTCCCTTCTAGGTTCTTTCCACCGAGCCATGGAAAGCCCTTGCCGGCCTGCGCTCCAGGTCGCCTTCACTGGCTGTCCAGCGGGATGTACGGTTGAGCCTTCGTGCTCTGTTCCACATATGTTAGCCGTTCCAGGCCGATGCCTTTGTTGCTGGTGTGGGGGGGGTATGAGTCACTCGGTAGCACCAAGAGGGGTTCTCTACTCGCCGATCCAATCTACTCAACAACGCATGGCACTGGTTGGGAAAGGGATGAGCTCTGGAGGTGTTCGTTGGTTTGTTGGTTAGGCTTCAGGTTCCCCTCCACGAGGCTTCTTCAACTGGAGCTGAGGCATTAGGACCCCGTCCCTGCCGAAGCTGAAGCGTATGGGAATGCCCAAAGGGTGTTCGATAGTTTTCTCTTCCCTACTGCTGGCCTATGGCCACACGAAGGTTGAAGGCAATGAAGAAAAATCTAGGAATACAGGAGGCGAGGAGATGCAGATCTGCTTGCTGAATGCATTCTTGTTTTTCAATGAACAAGGGTTCTGTTTGAGGTTCTGATCAGGATTCTCTTTGTATTTTTGGTGCCTACCTCCCTTAGCCTTATCTGGAGGTTTGCACTAGGCGATAGAAGACCATGCCCATTTCTTTGTGGGTGTTCAGATGCTTGGCTCCATGGTTTCCTACATCTTAATGCAGAAGTACAAGGTCGTATTTGGTGATATTCCCCTTTTCCAGTTTGGGGATCCTGGTTAGTTCCATCACTGGATGGTATACCGGATCGATTGCAGCTGATTCAGTATGCCAGGAGAGAAAGTAGCGAGTGGCATTCCTATTTTCTCCTTCTTGGTTTTTTGTGATCCAACTATCAACTTGCTCGAATTGGGACAGAAGATGGCTGCTTCAGTGGAACCTAATAGTCAGTCTACAGTTTCATATAGGTGATCTTTGTGGTTGTTGTCTAGTGCTTCCTGTATGTAACTTCATCCCCCCTGATAGGTTTTAGTGTCCTGTTATCTGTTATCTGTCTTGTTCTCTTTTCGAACTTGTTGTTCAGCTTGGAGTTTCCACCTTGGTTGGATCCTCTTTTCCCCCTTCGTGGGGTTTAGTGATCTAGTTTGTTTCTTAGGGGGCACTAATTTGTACCTAAAGTTTTTGGTTTTATAGTAACAGGATTTTTGCGTGACCAAAAAAAACAATAATAAAGTTGCATGCATGAATAACATTATGACTACAAAACTAATATAGGGTTGAGGCACCTACCTAACCTCAACCAATAGGTGAGGGAGAGTAAAACATTCCCAAACACCTAAATATATATAAAAACAGAGAGAGTAATCACATTCCCCTAGACGAAATAACACATGCCCAACGATGGGTGGTTGTACACATGTACACTATATTAGTTATTTAGTCAATAATTCATTGTGTTGAGTAAATTAAATTGGAAGAATAGAAATAAAAGCAATATAGCAGTGGGGTTCAAAACCCAAGTAGTAATTGAAGTAAATGTTCCAAAAGAAGGCATTAGAAAGGTTCAAAGTCTAAGGATACACCTCATTAGGAATATTAGGGTTGGATAAAAACATGCCCAACTTAGGATTTAGAATGCACATACCTCACTTCAGAGTCCTAGAGAAAACTTTTCACCAACTAAATGTGTCCAATGTCACTTTTATCCTAGATACAAGTTTTCATCACATATATTAGGGCCTGGTAAAATTGAAGTGTAGAAACCCTAATTTTGGACCTTCTAAATAAAGCATCAATTTTGGACTTGAAACCTAGAACAATCCATTTGTTATATTTTTCTAATTAGGAAAACATATTTGATGAGTTTATTTGGAGTTAAAACAAGATAATTACACATTTTATGGCTTTTTATTTAAACATTTTAGTTCCTTGAAAACTTGGAAATCAGGTTTGGGAAATATTTTTATTGAATAGAGTTTATTTTTTTTATTCCACAACATACTTATTTATAATTTTTGATAAACCAGTAAAAAGATATGAATTTTCTAAAATCGAAAAATAAAATTATTTGAAAATGCCACATAGGCAAAAGATTTTGAAAAAAAAAAGATAGAAACACGGAGGCTGGGCCTGCGTGACTTGGTCCAATCATGGGAGGCTAGGTTGTGGGTCCACGCTTGCGTAACTTTGCCCAAACACGACTAAGCAGAACAGCAAAATGACTAAAGTTCCCTTGTGATGTAAATAAATCAATTAATTATGTAGGGACGCTCAGGTCATTCCACGACTTGGTTTCTTCCTTGCTTGGATGGAATGGATCATGAAATATGAGAGCTCCTTGAAGTCTAGGTTGCTCATATAGTACAATAAATGTGCTTGGGTTAATTGTAAATTGATCCAACCTTATTCTTTCTTTATTTTAGCAGAATTTTCTCTCATAAAATTATTACTAAAAATCATTTATTGAATAGGTCAAATATCCTACAAAATTTAAGAAAAATTAGCATTTTGTCTGAAAGAACATCTCACAGCTTCACTAAAATTTTTAGATCATTTATATTATGAATAAATAGATAAAAATCAAGTACTATACTGCTATATTGTAGTCTACAGTATGGTCAATTGAGTTGTTACTAATAAGAAACTCCACCGACACCACACTTTGTAGAGTTCAAACATCATCTAAAAATTATAAAACTTTAATAGTATGTCTAAAATGGAGATTTCAAAAATTAGCTAGAATTTTAGATTAATTCATTGTACCAATAAAAAGATAAAAGGCAAATATCATACTGCTATATTTTAGCCTGAATGCATTTGCATCGCATCATCAGGCAAGGCACATGGATGGCTCGAGCATGTTACTCGAAGTCTGGCGAAAGAGGAGAAACAAATGACATGGAGCAAGAACTCTTGGGTCACCAAAATGAATAGGAGAACTCCATGAATTGGAAAGGAGATTGAGATAGGTGCAAAGCATTGGGTACACAGGAAAACACTAAAATGATATGTGGAATGCGTTCACAAAGGCATAGGGTCTCGACTGATGCCTCACGAGGAGTGGGAGACCTCTGGAACACCATGGCGTCTAGCGCCGGGAGGATCATCTTTATACACCCGAGGTCTGATCACAGGACAAGGCGGTTTGGGAAAATCTAGGGCAAACCAATTATGCGGGAGTGAAGGGAAAAGGTTGAGAATGCTCACTGCAGAGGTAATTGATCTGGGATGGTCAAAGTAGTTGAGGAGGAACATGGGTCACTGAAGATCGGAACCGAGTAGGGTGAGGACTTTGGGGGCACCAGACATGAAAATATATGGGTATGAGGAATGCCTGTGGTCTGAGGGTGCTCAACCTGACCTTATATAGGCAAGATATGAGCTACATATCCCTCTGTAACTAAGAGGTGGAGATGAGGGGAAAGAACCCAATTGGGCATTTTTTCTATGGTCCAAGGGTGTGGATGAGCTAGGTCTCATTCGAAATGGCAGAGAGAGACGGACTAAGGGGAAAAGAAATCATGAGAAACGGTGGTCAGTTGAGTGAGAAATCGACTGGGAAGTGATTATAGTAAAAACACCTCTGAGCCGTGAGTAACTAAAGCTTTGGATCACAGATTGAATGGTTGGGGTCATGCATGTCCACTAAAATAAAGGGGTAACGTGTGACATTTAATTGAAACTAAAATCTTAGGGTAAATGCAACATATAAATGAAATCAGATTAAAAACCATAGCCAAATCATATACAAAATTGTTTAATTCATTTGGAGGGTCAAACATTGACCAAATGACCCCAAATTTGGACAACATGCTAGTATTAATGTCTAGAATAATGTTATACACTTAGATTTTCATTTTGTACATGGTTTGGCCCTTAAACACCATTTTTTTAAGGAAAGGTAAAGTCATATATTGATAAGACATCAAGCAAGCAAAATCTGCTTATGTGAAAAACTTACAGAATGTTTGGATAAGCAACATAGTTAAAAACTAAAAAAAAGCAAGCAGATAAAAAGAAATGTTTTGATAATGAGGGGAGGCACCCCATAAAAAGCCTCTAGGTGTTATGAAGATGATGAACCCTAGTTTGTTAATAAAGACATTCACCTGAAAGAGGAATCACAGTTGTTGCTGAACCAAACTGACACCAGTCTCATCATCAACCATGGCTTTGAGATCACATAGAAAAGCAGCTTCAGATTCGCCTTCCTCGGAGTCGTCATGTCCCCCATCTGCTAGGTTATCTGCATTTTGTTAGGATGTAAAGATCGGCATCTATTTGAGATATAATATTTTTGGCCAAGTTTTTCTTGTTGTTGAAAATTCTGTTGTTTCTTTCTTTCCATAGATTCCAACTGATTGTGGTGAATAGATCACTACTTTTGAAATTCTTGTAATGTCTATTTGGTGTTGTTTGTAAGGGAAAAGTGGCTTCATTGAGGTTAGGAAGATAGTTTCTTATAAAATGTGAGAATATATTTTGGGAAAAAATGCACTTAAAGAAGATGTGGTCAACCGAGTCACTATTTTTTTCACAAAGTGCACATCTAAATGGGCCAATGAAACCCTTTTTTGTGATGTTTTCTCCTGAGAGAAGTTTGTTGTGTAGCAGAAGCCAAAGGAATGTTTTGTATTTTTGAGGCCATTTCTATTTCCATAACTTTGATGATGATGGGGAGAGACCTCTGTAGGAGAGGAAGGTGTAGGCAAGTTTAACCGAGTATTTTCTGCCCCATTTCCAAGTGATAGTATTTGAGGTGTTATTTTCCAGGGAGAGAGTTAGATGTCTAAATTCATTTTGACTGATCTGAGAAAGAATACATCTTTTAAGGGAATTTGATCTATTGCTGGTGATAAGCGGTAGAGCTTTGTCAATCTTTATGTTAAGGAGTTTATTTGGAATAATCCAATTTGGTCTGAGATTTATGATAGAGTTGTTTTCAAACCATGGATCAAACCAAAAGGAGATATTTTTATGTGAGTGAGGTGGAGTGTTTATGATTTGTGTTATCGTATGGATGTTTTTGTTGATGAATTTCCAAAGTGGGGAGGCTGTTTCCTGAGGAATTTGGTGCCAGGGTGGGGAGCTTTGATAATATTTGTATTTGATGAGATTTGTCTAGATTTTTTGTTTGTTTTGAAGCAGACTATCAATGATTTTGGCAATAAGGCAGAGAGAGTGTGTTTCAATGTTGATGATTCCCCAACCACCTTGTTCAAGAGGAGCTTGTATGGTTTTCCTATTTACGAGATGGTAATGTTTCCCTGGTTTGTCCAGTTTGTGGAAGTTGTTCAACAGAAAATTTCTCCTGATTTTATCTAAAATGGATTTTGTTTTTGAGGGCAGGGGGATGCAGATCAAGAAGTGGGTTGTAATTGGAGTGATGACATTGTTTAAAAGGGTAAGCCTACCCGAAAGGTTAAGGAAGTTGTTTTTCCAGGTTGTGAGTTTTGTATTTATTTTTGATATGATGGGAGTCCATATAGCATTTGTAATGTTGTATGGAGTGATGGGTAGACCCAGATATTTGACAGGGAATTCTTCAATCTTGCATTTTAGTAGGGCTCTAAAGTGTTCCAAAGTCGATTGATTTATGTTTACCCCAAAGATGGAAGATTTCTGAATATTTATTTTTAGCCCAGAGATATATGAAAAGATACCAATGATCCTAAAGATATTTTGATGGGAGGATTCCTCTGGGGAGGAGAAGATAATGGTATCATCTGCAAATTGAATGATATTCTCCTTACAAACATCAGGAGAGGAGATAAGACCATTTTGTTTGCCCAACTGGATCATGCGGGAGATGATAGTAGTCAGGATGATGAAAAGGTAAGGAGAGAGAGGGTCCCCTTGTCGAAGTCCATTTGAGTTATGGAAATAACCAAAAGGAACACCATTAATGATGGTGGAGAAATGGTTTAGTGATATACAAGCATGGATACAAGAAACCCAAATGTCAGGAAAACCAAAACCCTTAAGAGTTTTTAAAAGGCATTGCCAATTAACAAAGTCAAAGGCTTTTTCAAAGTCAAGTTTGATGGCTAGAAGGGGGATATTTTTTTGTGGCAAAGATGAATCGTTTCATTTACCATCAAGAAGGCATCTTGAATACTTCTGTTTTTTAGGAAGGAAAATTGGTTAAGAGGGATGATGTCTTCCAAGTGCGGCTTAATCCTATTTGCTAGAGTTTTAGCAATGATTTTATATGAGGTATTTTTGAGGCTGATGGGACGGAAGTGAGAAATGTTTTCAGGTTGACTTTTTTTTCTCAGGGTGATGAAAGTTTTATTTATGAATTTGATGATATTATGTGGGTTTGTACTAGCATGGAAAGTAGACAGAAAGGCTGAGAAATCATTTTTATAGTGGTTCCAATTTGCCAAGTAGAACTCCACATTGAGTCCATCTGGTCCGGGAGATTTATTTTTACCAAGGTCAGTGATGGCAGTTTGTAATTCTTCGAGGGAGAAGGATTTGATGAGTTCATGAGGATTTTTTATGTTTTTTTGACAAATTGTGTTCCATGATAAGTTATTGAGACAAATGGGATTGTGGTTGTTATTGAAGATATTTTTAAAGTGGTTTTTTATGTGTGTTATGATGGATTGTTTATGGGATGTGAGTCTGTCGTTTATTGTTAGATGGGTTATGGCATTATGTCGAAAGTTTTGGTTACAAATTTTGTGAAAGAATTTTGTGTTTTTATCTCCTTCTTTAGCCCAAGTGATTTTTGCCCTTTGTCTCCATCTAGTGTCAATACAATTGTTAATTTGGTCAAGTTCAGCTTTGATGGTAAGGACAAGAGAAGGGTCAGCAAATGGATCCTTGTCCACAAAGAGGAACTGATCTTCAAGATTTTTTTGAAGTTCGAATAAGTTCATAGGGTTTTGAAGTTTCCAATTTTTGATGTGAGTTTTGATTTTTTTTTTGTTGTTTTGGATATGAAGACCAATGTTTGCTGTTTGTGAGTCGGCAAGAGTCCAAGCTTCTAGATAGGATCTGGAGAAGTTGTCTATGGAGAGCCAACTGTTTTCAAATTTGAATGGTCGAGTGCCCCACGAGGAAGAAGATGTATCAAGGATTAGAGGGAAGTGGTCAGAATGGTTCTATGGGAGATATGAACTGATGAGAGAGGGTGTTTATCTTCCCAAAGGTTTGTACAAATGAAATGGTCAAGCTTGGCAAATGTCTGGTTTCTAGACCAGGTGTATAAGGCGTTTGAGGGTATGATGTCGATCAGGGAGTGGTTTGTAAGCATCTGACCGAATTTTTTATCAGTTGCTGACATCGATTGAGTGAAGGGATTTGAATTGAGCCTATTTGTGATTTGGGTGATCAGATTAAAATCACCACCCAAAACCCAAGGAGACATGTGGAAGTTTGAAATGAGGTGGTTTAGTTCCTCAAGGAAGAGGGATTTGTTGTAACCTGGTTCCCCATAGACACCTGAGAAAGACCAGAGATATCCATCGGATAGGTTTTTGAATTCAATGGTTATAGAGAAGTTAAGGATGGAAGTGTTTTTTGAAACTAGAGTCTGGTTGTTAAATCCAACAATGATGCCACCTTTGAAACCCTCGGGAGGTAGTTGGATCCAGTTTGTGATTCTATTACCTCCAATAGTTTTGAGGGCAAAAGGGGTAAGAAAGGTTTTTGTTTCTTGGATGGTAATAAGATCGATATTGTTTTTATAAATGTGAGAGCGTATTTTTTTCCTTCTATGGAGATTTGCAGCTCCACATATGTTCCAAGATGAAATTTTCATTATGAAAAAAAGGAAAGATGAGTGCAAAAAGGCTAATTAGATAGTAGTTGTTTTGGTGCTAGAAGGATCAAGCCTTTTTTTTGTCCATCCCATAAAGGTTTCTAGGTTGTTTAGAACATTATGAGCGTCCTCATCATCTTCGAGTTGAAAACCTATCTTATTTGCAAATGAAGTGAAGCTATTTATGTCTGACCAAGAAGCTAAATCCTCGATAGAATCTAAGTCTTTATTTTTGTCTTGATAAGTTGGAGTAGATGATAAAGAAGTTGCAGTGGAAACATTACTAAAAGAGCGGGAGGAGGAAAGTGGATGAGTACCTTTCTTTACTCTGTTGATGATGATAGAACCTTTTGGGTCTTTGTGGTTTGGCTGCAAGATCTTCTGGAGGTTGCTGGAGGTGAGCTTTTGTTGTGGGCTCTCCTGCTCCGAACTCTGCAGAGAATTATCATCCTTGAGCTGAGATGAGGTTTGGTTCATAGTTGTTTGATGATTTTTGTTTGGTGATGGGCAGATTTCCTTAGTAGAGGAAGGAGATGGGAAAGTGGAGCTTCTAGGTTTGAATTTGTTAACATGGAGAGAAGGTTCAGGAGATCTGTTTCTTTTTTTGCTTGGAAGAAGATAAGAGTTTTCAGAGTGGTTTGAGGTTTTCCAGATCCAAACATGGTTTCGGTCATTTGAAGCCCTGGAATGCAAGGTAGATAATTTATCTTTATTTGGGCTAAACCAGGATGGTGGATGTGTAGTGAGGTCAGAAAAGGTAGTGATGTTTATGGTAGGATGTTCAACTTTGAGTTTTAAATGATAGATGGACTCACCAATTCTTATGTTGATGGATGGAGGTAGAGAGATGGCAGCTTTGACAGAAAAAAGACAGTATGCTTTGATGTATTGAGATGGGTGTAAGGTATCGGGGCTGATATATTGAAGAGTAGCCCCGATAGAGTGTGCAATGCCTCTGAAGATCTCTATCTCCCAAAGATGAGGAGGGAGATTTGAAATGGCAACCCAGTCAGAGCCTCCAGCAGGGGCAGGGAAAGATCCAAAATCAGCAGACCATTTTGATAGTCTAGCCATGATGAAGCTCGATCCACATGGTATGGTGAGAACTTGGTTGAAAAGGTGATTTATCTTCGTACCTTCTGGGACGGTATAGATGAGTTGGGTGGGAGAGAAGATTTTTGGTATGAGGATGGTGTGACTAGGAAGGGCAAGGGCTAAGGCGCGGGTAATGTCTAGGACGTTTATAGGGTTGTTGTCCAGGTTGTTTTCAACATAAACAAGAATACTTCTAAGGGTGAAGACCTTGAGCAAACGCATAGAGTTGGCTGGGAGGTCAAGGGCGATCGCATATTCCAGGTGATCAGGGACCTTCATGTTTGGTGAGGTAGAATGATCGTTTACGTTGTGAGTTTGTGAAGGGGTTTGAGGAGTAGGGCTTTTGGATTGTGGTTTGTGCTTTGTGGAAGATGGGTTTTTTGGCTTGTGAAAGGGTTTAGATAAAGGAGGTGTCCAGGAGCTTGTGTTCAGATGGCGTGGAGGGGTATCGTCTGCATGTTCAGGCGGGAGATTTGTGAGGCATGCAAAGGAGTTTTTTGAATGATAATGATGATGAGGGGGATGTGCGTTGTGCCAGAGATCTGAAAAGGGCTTTTTTTGGACAGCGGAGGTTTTGTGAAAAGGCGAGATTTTAATCGAGCGAGAGTGCATGAAGGAGAAGGGGGGATTTGCATGGTTTTTGTCCTGGTTTGGGAGGAGGTGGGCTTTGCAGAACCTTTTTATGTGCCCTATACGACCACATCCAAAACATAAGTGGCGAGAAAAACATCTGGAAGTTGAGTGGTTGTTCCGGTGGCAAAGGGAACAGTGCAGAGCTCGAAAAGGTCTTTTTGGGGGGACTAGTGTCCAGATATGGGCGGTGTGGGTTTTTTCTAGGGTATTGTTTATGAGGAGGGATGATTTTGCATGGCCTAGGACTAGAAAAGTAGATTTTAGGCAAAAAATGTCCTTAGGGATGATATCCTCGATCAGGGAGGATTGAGGAAGAAGGGTTTTATATAAAGACGACAGATTGGTCGTATATTTTTTTCCCTTAAACGATGGGGAGGAGAAAAGCTTGTACCTTTCAGTGATAGAACTTTGTTGTTGATCCAAAGGTGATGTGACTGCATCTTCATCGTCCTCAGAACCTGAAGAGATGGAGATGGGCCAGGATTTTACTCCCATGGGGGGTTGGTATTCATCTCGGACGAAGAGTTGATCTGCCGAGTTGGATGATGAGGAGTTGTCTTGATCATGTTTTTCATACAGGTAGACAAGCTCTGGAGGAGAGTCGTGGACAAAGTTGCACACCTAGGCACGGAAGGTGCGATATTCCATCAGTTGTAAGAAGATCGACCACTCTGGCTTTAGGTTCAGTTCTTCGCGCATGTCGCTCCAGCCATCTGATATGAGGAGGAAGGGGGTTTTTTTGCCCCAGGTTGTTTTTGTGGGGGTTGACCATGTGACCTTCACCTGGAAGGATCGGTGGCCGATGTTGATCATGCTGGTGCCAGGAGAGATGTCGAACTTATGGTAGATCCAAGCTCGCGGTAAAGGGATGCTCGTAGAATAGGATGGGTCTGCGAGGGAGATTTCTATGAAGGAGAAACGGGAGTTCATGTTGACTGGGGATGATGGAGTTTTTGTGATGTTGCTAGACACCAAGGGTTTTTGCTTCTTTAGAGCATGGCGGAAGGTTGTTGTCTTTCCGGATTTATGCATGCAAGGTGATTTTATGCATGAAGCGAGGGTGAGCACATCTCATGTTCTCATGGTATTATCGGGTCGTTTGATGGGTCTTTATTGCTGGTTTTTGAGCCAACTGTTGTGCTAATTTGATCTGACTGCCAAAGTTGTTCTTGGGAAGGAGAGTTGTAGCCAGCAGATAGAATAGATTTTTTATTTTTGAAAATGAGATTTTTGTAAGAGAGAGATTTGTAGAGTTAGAAGGAACTTGAGGGTAAAAAAACGCTATCTCTAAAGGTGTAATAGGTGTAATCAAAGAGATTTCATCTGCATGTATCTAGAAGTCGTTTGTGATACCCGAGGTGAGTTGCACAGGATGATGATATACTCAGAATTTATTGCAGACAGATATGAAGAGGCCTAAGCAGGAACAGGGTTCCGACGATAGAACAATGAGGAGGTAGGAGATGATAACCCTCAGTCGGAATCGCAGGAGAGCTAAAAATAGAACAAGCAGAGGCGAGGGTTTTTCAAACCTGTGATTCCTAGTGCTAGCTCGAAAAGCACTGAAGCCGGGCAAGGAACAGGCACACCGAGAGTGTAAAACGGTCGCAAAGAGGTATGATGGTAGCCACCGCCAACATGCAGTGATGTTCGATGGATGAAGTTACCTAAGAAAGGTTTTGGTACCTGAATAGGGAGAGTCGGACGCCGGATGAAGTTACCTGATGATGATCATCACCGCTACAAGGCTGAGCAGGAGCTAGAGGCGGTGGGAGCACGTCGGGTGTGGTAGGTGGAGCCGATCAGGGATGGCGACGGCCCGAAGAGATTCTCTAGAGAGAAGTTGGAGCTTCTCCCTCTAACCTACCATTGTCTTACTGAATAGGGAGAGTCGGATGCCGGATGAAGTTACCTGAGAATGATCGTCACCGCCACATGGCCGAGCAGAAGCTAGAGGCGGTGGGAGCGCGCCGGGTGTGGTAGGTGGTGCCGATCAGGGATGGCGAAAGCCCGAAGAGATTCTCTAGAGAGAAGTTGGAGCTTCTATCACTAACCTACCATTTTTCCCCTCTATGGATATTATTTTTGGATGTACTTTGTTACAAATCCAGGCGGCCCTTAACCACCATATTGGACATTAATGTGTATATTAATGTATAAAAAGGGTGAATTAATATGAAAAGACTTTTCTTAACAAATCCTTGAGTAGAAATTCGAGATAGGAAACATATATTAATTTCAAGAGACATATCTCACCACAATATTCTCTTCTAATGTTTTATTTCCACATAGGAGGAGAGAGAAGGGAAAGATGATTATTTCTCTCATTAACTAACTCAAAACCATACTATCTTTTATTCCTTGTCCCAAAAAGCCATTAAACTCTAAATTAGTATAATCTACTGATTATCTCTCATTAGTGGTCATTTTGCATTTTAGACTCTAATAAAAAACACTAGTTGAGGCATTTGTGCATAAACCCATATGTTGGCATGAATATTGGTCAAATATAATTCAAACCACTAATAATTCCACAATTTTAACATTAAGCACAAAATGATAGAAAAGATAGAGAAATTTAGGAAAAAGACCAAAAAGGATATGAAGGAAATGATAAGCTTGAAAATGGATTAAATAGCAAATAAAACCAAGTTTTGATATGTTACATGAAGCTTGTCTGTAGTTCTTGGATGCTAGGGCAACCTACAATACGTAGACCTACAAGGCTGCAACACAGTGGAGCCATGCCTCCACAATGACCTACGATTGGGAAGCGGCCCCAGATGAGTAGATTCGAATCTACAAACCCAAAACCACCATCTTAGAGTGCAACCTCATAACCTAGTGATCTATTTGACCTCCTCCCATGTTCTGAGAAGCACACTGTTAGACATGGCTTGACCTTATGAGTGTAGATCATTAAATGGCATTGCACTTCTTGGAACCACCACCTTCATCGAGGAAATGAATAGAGATTTGGGTCATGAAGACCAGTGCAAACACATGATCTATAGGTGAGTTTTCTTAGCCTTGTAACTCATATTGGTATCCCATTCCTATCATCTGTGAATCCAAATTTAAGTACATAATTGATAAGATAATGAAAAGCAAAATAAGGGGTCAGATCATCAGTATTATCGATGTATCACAATCAATATTACCATAGTAGTACATACAATATACTCATATACATAATATCTTATAAATAGTAAGTTAATAATAAAGTTACCTCCAGTAAAATATCTCCTTAATAGATGTAGTAGAAGATTAATAAAGGTGGTTATAACCTCCCCTAATCGATCTACCTACATAGTATGTGACAAATCAGTACCAATATACATATATGTGTATGATTCAATAAGTGATTATGTGATGAGTAATAACTCAGTAGTTGTTCACCAAAATAATAAGTATACTATTCTAATCATTTTCTTGAATTCAAATCCCTAGATGTCCATTGACGTATTTGATAGTATTCATAATGCAAATGGATATTATAATCATGTTCATACCTATCTAATAAGTGACATGAATATATTTGACTATAGGACCAAATAGGAGATAGGGGAAATATTAATTCCTACTCATACATGTAAATTGGATACACATGAGTGTATTTTGATAAAGATAGTTTTAGAGAAAATATTGAATCTATAAAATATCTAGAATGGAAATATGATCCTTGATAATATGAGATATAAGTATATGATAATGTGAGCACTATTTATATGATTAATACTATGGTTATATACACTTATATGTAGGATTGATTATATACATAAAGCAATCAAAAAACCCCAAAAATGAAGGCAATGTGAATTAATTTTAGGATGGGACGTATTTCAACAAAAAGTATTAATATTCTCACTAAGGGACAAAATGGAAATTTCACCTAATAAGAATCTAGGAAGTGATTTCCAAGCCAACAAACATAAAATAACCCTAGTACATTCTATCTTGCTAGAATTGTGAGAAGTTGATATCCTTGACCCTTGTGGACATCTTGACTGAAAATGATTGTTTGGAATAGGTACTAAATTCTTTATTCTATAAATTGAATTGTTTATCTCCCTCTTAGATTTCATTTATAAAACTTTCACAAAAGTTTTGAACTAATATCGGTGTTAGCCTTTCACTCTTGTTGAAGGTCACCATGACTAAATTGAATGTTGAACATTGTTGAGTAATTTAAACATTAGTTGATTTTGATATTGGCACAAAAAAATGAAATATTGGCTAAGACATTTGGCTCACTAGATTTCGTGAGTCTTATCCCTCAACCCTGCACAGTGGATAATGGACAACTAGAGGTCCCCCAGTAATAGTTACCTCCACAGGAGAAAGTGTCATTCTTTCATTTTGGATAATTTGATACCTTGATACTGATAGTGAGAAAAATCATTTCATTTTGACATCTAGATATTGGTTTTGAGAATCTCTTTGTTATTCTAGTCACTATTTTAATAATTTTAGACTTTTGAAACTAGTATGGTAGCTAGACTATCCTCTTGATAATACCATAATTCACCAAGAAACTTGCCTATATTTAATTTCATGAATTATTATTTTTTAAATAGCATAACAATTGAATTTAGTACCAGCCGTGTTGACCTATATGTTCCCTTCTTAGGATCCATGTGCAATTTCTTTCCCTCTAGAAACTCATGGACAATTATAGGAATCAGAACTAAAAGAGACGTGTAGGAGTAGTCCCCTGTTGAAGACTATATATGAATCAATGTCTATGCTTAAATTTTGTAATCATACTTATTAGCTTCTGAAGCTTAGATGTAAAGTATGATTGTAATAATATTTGTTTATATTACCTAATATTATTTTATAAATATTTGATCCTAAAGGTTGGGTCTTTACATTCATCCTTACGGTAAGAAAATTTAGTGAGAATGTCACAACCCCTTAGTGCAACCTATCACAAGCTACATGGGAGTGTAGATTGTAAAGTCACATTTGCATATTGCCAATATAAAATTACTTGTACTTGTTCATAACAATAACATTGGTAGCATTTTGTGGGGTTTTATTGATAAAATCATTCCCATGCTTTTTATTTTCAAATATCTTATGCATCAAATTTGAAAAATGCAGAATAAGATCCAAAAACTAATCTAATGCTTTTCTCACGTGTAGATGGTTCCCTACAACAACCTAAAACTCTGATATAATTCACCTTATGAGTTTTGAAATGGACTCGCAAGTACCTAGTCAAAATGGTATCCTTTTTGGGTCAAGATAAAAAAATGTGGGCACATTCACTCTTACATCATTTATAGGATCCACATTACAACAATATCTAACTAATAATCCAAAAGAACTTCATTAGTAAAATATCAAATTCAATGTGGATGGAAAAGTAACCTTGTTCATGTCAAAGGCATTACAACATTATTACATTTGAAAATGGAAGGGAAAGGAAACTAGATAAAAAAAGGGAAACTAGAACAAGGGTTATACGCATGTCTAGATGCATGTGTATGGTGACGTGTCTTCATCACCATATATTTTCTTTTTACAAATACTTAAGCTTTTCCAATATAGTTGTTTTTTGTATAGGAAAATCTTAAAATAAGTGATCGGTTGTAACAGAGTTCATTAATAACTTTCTTTGGAGAAAACCTCAATTAATAGTTTTGCATTTTATAACAAGTTTAGGGTCCAAAACCAATGACTATTGCAAAGAAATGTAAATAGAAGGCTACAATAGAAAACATATGTAATATCAAATCAAATTTTAGGAAAATATTCCCAAGAAATTCCCAAATTATGTATTTTACATGTGAGTTTGATGACTAAAAATTCTTCATTGTCGACAATAATTAGGAGCCTTTAACATAGTTTATATGAGAAATTTTCATATCATCGCTTCTTAAACATACACGAACATGCCAACAAGATTATGTAGATGAGAATTTTATAGTATATGAACTATAGGTATACAAACAAGAATTACAACCAAGAGGGGTCATACTTCCATGTAACTCTTTTAGAGTATCAAAATGAAAATGAATCCAAGTTATTTCTTTCCTTTCTTCTAGGTCCGCGGATCCTCTCCCCCCTTGCCCTCTTCTACCTCTCTCTCACACCTACTATTTGGCATAGTGCCTGGGTGGAGCGGGTCTTGGGTCTCGGCTTCTGAAAATGGTGCTCGCGTCAGTCTCATCCCTTGGGTGAGGCTGCTCTCTGTCTCATTTGGAGTTGGGAGGTGGTGTGTAGTCTTGGCAGGGGCCACCCTACTTGGATGGGGCTCCTTCCTTCCCTTTCCAGCTTCATCTCGGTTTGAGTCTGGAGAACCAATGCTTTCTAGTATCATTTTGTCTGTAGGTGCAGGGGGGGTTTCTGGTGTTCCTTGATTGGATGATGGATGCTTCTGACCACTCTGTTTGGTCCTTTTGCTACTTGAGCTTAGACTCGAGGAGGGGAAAAACTGTGTTGCTTTTGTCGCGATGGTGGTGGTGGGTTTTCCCCGTGTTGTCCCCCCCATCTTTCCTTATCATCAATTTTGTTCTGCAATGGTTAGACAACTGCATTCATGGAGACTTGGTTTCTCCTGGCTGTAGTTGTGCTTCCGACTATCTGTTTGATGTGTATCCTTGTTTGTGTTCTTCCTGTTTACTTTTTGTGATAATGTTAGGGGTTCTTACTACTCTTTTGGATTTGCTTTTGGTTTTGGTCGAGGATCATCCTCTTAGTGTCAGTTGTGTCGTCCTTTGCAGTTGTGTCTTTCCCTATTCGGTAAGTGACCTTCTTCTACTCTACCTGTGGAAGGGTGATGGTGGCTTTGTGGATCCTTACTCTGATGATTTTAGCCTTGGTAGTCAGAGGTAGAGCTTGCTTTATGCAATTACTACCCATGATCGTGGTAGAATTCCTGTTGAAAGCTGCTTTGTCCAGCGTGATTCCAGCAGAAGCGTTTTATCGTCATCCGATCAAAATTGTATAATGTTGTTGTACCTCTTGCTACTTTGTTGCTGAATTTATATGGAGCTCTTATCTATGTAGATGCCGTATGGATTTTATTAATTTAATATCTATACTTACCTTTCAAAAAAAAGTTTAGGATTTATGTTATTTCCTAAAATTAGGGTATAGCATGGTTTTAGGTTTTAAAAGTAATATTTGGTGAATCCCTAACATGAGTTTATGCTCAAATCCCCAGATGCATATGTATGTCATGATATGAAACCCTAGATATTATATCTTTTAGTCAGGTGCTAAGCTCATGAAGCCCTAACTTTCGACAAAAATATAGAGGTTTCTTCATAAATACTTTCTCCTCTAAATCACCATTAAATAAGACATTTTTAATGTCTATTTGGAACCAAGGCCAGTACATGTAAGTGGCAAGGGAGATTGTAATCCTGGTTGGAGCAATGCAAGTGCCCAGTGAGAAGGTTTCAAGGAAATTCACACCATATGTTTGATGAATCCTTTGGCAACAAGACAAACTTTCAGTCATTCCATTGATCCACCTAAATTAGATTTGGTAGAGACCCATCTAAAATTGACAATAATTTTGTCCATAGTAGGAGGGACAAGATCCCAGGTCCCATTCTTACAGACCATTGTCATTTCCTCGAGAACCATTGCTTTCCAACCATGGTGTTGAAGGGACCCATGATAATTTTATGGAATCCATATAGAGACAAGCTATTAGGAAATCAGTTTAGTAGTGCATGAAATCTAGATAGGAAATAGGTATGATATATAGGGTGATAAAGAGTGCAAGAGCATATACCTTTCCAAGGATCCATGGGGCGTAATGGGTCCTCATATGTGAACTTTGGTGTCAGTTCCTATGATGGTGGAGGCAAAATCATAGGAGGATGGGTTAGGAGTTCATGATCCACCAGGTTAGAAAGGTTGAGCTCGATAAACTTAGTTTGAGACTGAGTTTGAGGAAGTGAGGATGGAAACATAGAATCAAAGAACATATATGATTCATGACATGTAACGTCAAACGATGGCATACATACAACAATTACTTGGACTATAACAATGATAACCTTTTTGAAAGGTGAAATAGTCAAGGAAAATCATTTGGATAGAGTGTGGATCAAGTTTATCTACTTTTGAACCAAAGTTTTTCACAAACAATGTATAGATGAAAACACACAAAAACAAGATGAATAGTTGTTTGCATGGGAAAAACAACAAAGAAGGGTCTTATTCTAAAGAACATAGGATGGGTGTCAATTGACAAGGTAGCTCGTAGTGAGAATAGTTTGAAACAAATAGGGCTTAGGTAATTTACTTTGAAATATAAGTGCACGAAAGGTGTCAAGTAAGTGTCACTTTTCAATTTCTACAATCCCATTTTGTTTTGGGGTGTCATATCAGGAACATTGATGGATAGTCCTATTTTTAGCACAAAATGAAGACACTTGATCTGGAACATAGTCCAAAGTATTCCATCCACAATATTTTAATTGGGTATTTTATGAAAATTTTAGAAAGTCAATCATATCATCATGGGATTTCAACCAATTTAACCAAGTCGTGCTAGAGAAATCATTAATAAAGGTAATGATATAATGAAATCTACTAAAGCAAGGGGTTTGAAAGGATCCACATTTGTCACTATGAATAATAAAAAACAACTTTAGAACATAAACTAGTTTTCTAGGGAAAGAACTCCTATGATGCTTCCCAAACTCACACAATTCACATGGGACACATTTTAACTAGATAAGGAATGATCCAAGTGATCTAACTCATAAAGAGAGGGATGACCATAACGTTGGTGAATTTGAAGAGGTGTGCTCACAAGAAGGGCATTAGAAGGAACACCATAACCAAAATAGTAAATGTTGTTAGCTCTAAAACCCTATCCAATCATTCTAAAAGTCCTATTGAGCACCATAACCAAAGTAGTGGATTGTCAAAGAGCCTATTGAGAGGCCTACAAAAGTTTCTCATAATTAGCTGAAGAGATGGTGACATGCAGATTGTCTAATCCTTGGATAACATGCACAAACCCAGTGCCATGAATATGCCCATAGGGATGGTCATGCTTATGATAGAATTCTCCTCTAAATGTCAAAATTTTTACATAGAGTGTATTTTGGTCTCGGGGGACATTTAGGGCCATGTCCACGAGAAGTGGAAGCAATCACTAGTTGTGATTCTGGTAAAGTGGAATATAAGAAGCAGACATAAGACTGCTAGAGATGAGAGAAAACATCTTCCAGAATGGGAAATTTATCACACACCAAGATGATGATGTGAACTAGAGCATTATCTGGATGAAGGCCATTGGGAAATTTGGTCGTGACAAGATTCTCTATCTTTGGCTTGATCTTTAGAAAAGATAGGCTCAAATAGTCAAGCTTTTGAGGCATGCTGACAGTGGAACCAAAATATTCATCAAGGGTCCTATCACCCTGATTTTCACCAAACAATTTGTCCCAAACTTTCACAATACTCAAGACATTCTTTTCATGCATGTAGTGAGATGGGCAACGTTCCAACATTTCTTCATGGTTTTGTAAAACATGTAGTTTTATGCAATAGAAGGTTCCATGTTGGGGAGTCTTTACAAAGATTATGTCATTTCAAATGCTCTTTGTATGGCCTCAAGCAATCACCATTGACTTGGTTTACAAAACTTAGTGGAGTTCATGCTATCCTGAGTTTCTCTAGAACATCTACTTATGACAACCTCTTCTTTAATTCTTCTCAAGATGGAACCATCATTCTCATCATCTATGTTGATGATGCCATTATCACTAGAGAGATGCCCATGAGATTTCGTCATTGAAATAGACACTCAAACAACATTTTCATACCAAGGATCTGGGACAACTTTGCTACTTCTTGGCTATAGAAGTGATGTATACTTATCATGACACTTATTAATCTCAGAGGAAGTATGTCCTCGATCGCTTGAAGGACTCTGGTATGCTAAATTCAAAACTTATTTCTTCTCCTATGTACTATCACCACAAAGTTTTGTCTGAGGGGAAGCAGTTGTTCGATCTTGATCAATATAGACTCACAGTTGGAAAACTCATCTATCTTATGATTACCTGACAAGACATTGCTTTTTTTGTTAGTGTTATTATTCAACACATGTCTATACCTCTTGTGTGCCACTGGAGTCAGGTACAACGTATCTTATGTTGTATAAAAAGTGCACATGGAAGGGGCATCCTCTATAAGAAACCACAGTCTTGAGATATATCTTTGATATGCTAGGCAAATGCTGATTGAGTTGGAGATGTGAATGATAGGAGATATAGTTCCAGATTTTGGGTTTTGTTGGGTGGTCATCCCATCAGTTGGTAGAGTAAGAAGCAGTATGTTATGGCTCATCTCATTACTGATCCAGAATATCATTCCATGGAACATGCTTGTTATGAAATTTAATGGGCAACTTCTATTCTTCAAGAATAAGGCTTTTCTCTTTTATCTCCAACAACTCTCAAATGTGATAATCAAGTAGCTATTTTTATATCTAATAATCCAGTTTTTCATATACATACTATGCACACCGAGGTTTACTGCCCTTGGTGAGAGACCTTATTCATGATAAGAAGTTCATTACATCATATGTCAAGAATGGAGAACAAACTGTTGACATCATCACAAAGCCACTTCCACCTTCATCCTTCTCCTATAGTTGGGAATACATGTCTTGTAGTCTCCATCTTGATGGGGAGTATTGGTGGTATTTTATGTTATTTATTGTCTCTATATTATCTAATTGGGCTTCCTCTACTTAAGTCTATTAGCATTGGATTAGTTTTATGTGATGTTGTGTCTTAGTACACTCATACCTTAAGACAAGTCTATATATATGACTTTTTCATATAAGAATTTATATCCACACATCCATACAATGTAATTTTTTTCTTAATCATGATTGCTATATTTACAAATTGTCCAACTCTGAATTCTTTTCAAACAACAAAAAATGTGACTCTTAGGATTGCTTTGATTATATAATTGAAAGATTGATAATTGGAGGTATGATAGTTATCAAAGACAAAAATATCACCCTCTCAAGTGCAATTATCCATGTGCATTGTTGTCGTGTATTTCATATGTGATCATGTATCCTATCTCCTAATAAAGGGCCCCTAGATGAATTACAAGCGCTTAACCATATTTTATTATTTATAGGGTAAGATGGTATCAAAATTAGACGTGAATACCCCATTTAGGATCATATAATCTCATCATAATTCCTTACCAAACTTAATATTGGTTGACATACAAGGTCAAGAATACCTCTTCTAAAGGGGGATTATGATTGCACTTGAGATGGATCAAACTAATGGGTTTAGGATGCGTCAACGCTCATCATAGTCAACTACCTCCTATTTACGTGATTATTACTTTAGGAAGTGGGACACCTTTTGGATTTTCACTGTTGTACTTTTTCTTTTTTAGTGTGTTGATGATCCTCATGTTAGGATTTCTATCTCTTTGTTGATGATTGCTCTTTTTAATTGAATTTTGTGAAAGATCAAACTCAAAATAGGGGCTCTCCCTTTATTGTCATCATCACTACCATAGTTGCTATCATCAGAGCTTTACCAATAGATAAAATACCTTCCTATCCATATGAATTTATAAGAAGCATTTATAAAAGTATCTCAACAAATTCATGTAAAAACATTTAAACATACACCTATAATTTATGGGATTTTAAACCAGTCTAGTATTTTCCATGTAGTTAACTTCTCAGTTCCACACTTATGTTCAACTTGGAGTTAAAAGGATGACACTGAGTAGTGCATGTTATAGATACAAAGATCAAAAGTTCAATCACAAATCCACATTCCCAACTTTGGGGATGTTCTTAAAATTTCCTTGACTGATCCTTCTTGATTATAAAAAAGCATTTATTAACCTTATATCTTTCTGTGTTAGTTAACATGGAACCTACCAAAAATTATTACAAGAGTACAAATTGTGATAGGGGGACATAGAACTAGTACCCAATCTGGTAACTACATTAGTGCCCATCGAGTACAAAGTAAATACCTTTCAATTCCATCCAAATTTTTATTTACAATTATTAAAGATGTTGATGTACAATTTTGTATGTTTATAGCATGCATGTACTATTTGCAAAACAAACTATATCAGAAAACTATTTGAGAAACAAAGAATTGAAAGCAATAATTGGAAATTCCATGAATTTATGAGCTCTAGTATATGAGCACTACTACATATTATGTTTTGAATGAGTTATACCACAATTTAGGATCTTGAGTGATAATCGACCTCTAGTTCACCTGAATAACTAAAATATTATATTTAATTCCCATTAAATCTATTTTTAAGGAATGGGATCAGAGAGGGGAGTCACTTACTGCTTCAACTGAATAAGAGAAAACATGCACATGCCAGACACAATGATATTTTCTCACAACGAATGTGTGTACCATTATTTAGTTTGTCTAGTATGTTCTAAAAAATCAAAGCATAATGGTAGAAAATGAATCGGAGAAACATTAAAAATTTATCAACTACTAAGGATTCTCACCCAAAAGGGTAGATACATAAGAAAGATATAACCTTAAACTAAGTAATGACTCGCTACATAGGGCAACCTATCCATCTCAATATTATCATCATGATCTAGATAATTCTATGCATGTGTTTGATCTTGGTTGTATACTCCAATATGCTCCTCACCTAAAGGGTTACAAACATACCCTACATAAGAAGAACAATGCACGTCATCAGCTAACAATTAATTTGTGCAGATAATAGGGTTTGGATACAATATGGATAAGGAATATGAATTTAAGTATAATATTTTTGAACAAAAAAGGAAGGTTGTTTATTTCCAAATGAATGTCAGAATAACTTCATATAGTATGATTCAAAACTATATCAAGAAACAAAGAGTGTATAATACTTGTCATATTAAAATATCAACAAATGCAACTTAAGCATAATCAAATTAGATTATGGCACATGACCCGTATGAATAATCAATCATCAATCAACATGCATTGAGATAATAAAGATTATAGTAAAAACATAACACCATGTGTCATTCATGACACATAAACCAAAACATAATAGAGCAAATTGGATAACTTAACTCCATGGAGTGAACCTCATAAACCATCATGCTAATAACTGAATTGCTAGGAACATAAGTCAGGTATGGGATGCATAATCCCCATCTCAATAGATATAAAAACTTAGATAAATTATATTACTATATCACTATTGCATTAAAGCAGGCATTAATGTAGATGCAAGTCAAGTTCATTCATATCAAAGAATCAATTTAGGGTTTCCATCAAAATGGAGCAATTTTGTGTTATAAAATAATACAATTACAAATTTAATAAATATAACAAGTTACAAGAAAATGATTTAAATTGATATTATAACAATACATAGGACTATCAAGGGATTGGAACCAATCGGGTCAAATATGTATGAGAAAGTAATATTCAAACAATATGTAATGGCTAGGCCAAACAGAATGATAAATAACTTGTTTGTCCAATATGACTCAATAAGTGATGCAAAATACTTGATAAAAAACCTTAATGCATCCACGATCAAACCATAGGTACAATTTAAGGTTTGAATCGCCTAATAATATTCTAGATTATTTTATGTGAATCACTGATCAATATAAATCAAAGTGTTGACTCTTAAATCCAATATAAACAACCATAAAACATATATCACTCAATAGTTATGCTTTTTTATTTTAGAAAAAAAACTTGACCGATATCTAAATATTGTATTAATTTATAATATTACATAGATACTGGATTTTTCTAGTCAAAACCACTAATATTAACCAATATACTCAATTATTATTAAGATAGAGTTATCCTTTTCAATAAATATTGTCGCTTCTACATCGGGCTCTTCAAACCAAAATTGTCCATCCAAAAACGTTGAGAATGGAGAGGATGATTAAGACCTAAACAAAACTATCTTCATGCTATAACCTATTGAGGTTACACTTTTGTGCATCACCACTTCCTCTCACCACTCCTTCTATTCCAGTATCATTTCTACTGCACCCATCCACTCCTTATCTACTTGTGTTGCTATTGTTATATTTATACATTGATGGAAGGAGGAGATTATTGTTTGATACACCATGAAGACAACACAAAGTCTTCATCTTCAGATTCCTCTAAGATTATTTTTCCCTTCCATACTCAACATTCTTGTCACAATAAAACTTTGGTGATCAACAATTTTTCAAATTACATTCATGCAGTTTGCATATCCTATCATGCACAAGTAGTTGACATTCACAAGGCACTGGATTATTATTATCTTTGGGCAATGTTTTAAAAAACATGAAGCAGGAAATGTGTGAACAGGACCCCGCAGACAACTAATCTCTAGGTAGGCGATTAAATAGGCACTTTTAAAAAAATCAGATTTTAATTTCTTATAAACTTGTATACAAAATTACATAGATATTTATATAAATACTATATTCTTGAAACTTTTAGACATATCTTAACATTGTACACAACAATATAAAACACCAAAATAATTTATAACACAACTATAAAACAATTATTATATCCATATAATATAGTAAACTATATATTTCTCATAGATAAAGCACCCAACACCTATAAAATAATAAGTTTATATATATGATACAACAACAATTTTGGATCACATGTTTACATATCTAAACAATAAATGATAGACTTATCATTGATACCTTACAAATGAATTTTGCATTTGCACATCATCAATTAGTCATACATAGAAGCAATAAATTTATTAAAAGTATGCATTCTAAATTAGATAATAGTTACATATAATTTACTTGGGTACTTACAATAGTACCCTATTATTACATCTTACATACAAAGTATGCGTTCAAAATTAGAAATAGGTATATCATATAACATTTAATGTATACAAGTTCAAAATATTATAATCACTAGTAAGAAGCCCATATAATGTACTTCATGTTACATGCTTACAATAATGTTTTCTAAAAAAAAAAGCAAAAAGCAGAAAAAGAGGGCAAAAAGTGGGAAGAAGTGGGTGAAGTGGGAAAAAGCAGCCTATTTTCTTCATTCTGTTCCACAATCTCTTTAGGGAGTCTTCAATCGGCCAGGAGATGTTCGGGATTTAGCACCCACTTAGTACATTTTAAAAAATAATATGTTTGGGAGTCCTTAATTGTTACTTTGCATGCTTCTAAATAGTAGACATGTGATGTTTGCCTTCATAATCATTCTTGGTATAAGATTATTCACACCAAGAAGCAGACGATTCTGATGCTACCATCATTCTCCCATGTCATTCTTATTCAGAACTTCTAGATGTGATTATTAGTATTCCTGCTTCTAAGAAAGTCATGTCTCTAATTTTTATTTACTACAACTTGACATTCTATCGAGGCATTGAGTTACCACTGCTTCCAGCAAATTGTCTAGAGGTATGTTTTAATTGCCTTGACAATCTCATCTAAGCGGCTGCCCCAAAAGTCAAGAGTGCCCCTCTCCTTTGTTGTCTTCCTTTTGTAGATGTTTTGCGAGCAACTCTGAATCAGATTGCATCATGTCCATCCTCTATTGATACATGATACATAATGTTGTTACTTGCTCTTTGTGTCATTTATTATTTGACTCCACTTTATTCTACCAAATGCTCTTCTCACATATGTACACAATTGCAACAATTGATGATTCTTAAAGCTTTAGATACTTGGAGCTCATGCCCAGATGGCATTCAACAACTTCTTATATGTATCCTATAGCACCAATAATCTATTAATCATTTTTAGACCTCAGACTCAAATGTTTCCTATGCTAGTATAAGGTCAAAAATGGTAAGATTGAAACAACAATTTAGATTCTCTTTTCCAGTGGTGTTGGATCAAATAACATTACAACTTGGTCAGAACTTGAGTCCAAGCATCCTCGACTCCTCCCTCCAATGGTATTACCAACCTCAGAACTATCTTGATCTTCTTCAATCATTACATCTAGTTGTATGTTTGAAGATTATATCATATACTTTCATAAAGGCATGGCTTGTGCATGTGATAGCCTTTGTGCACAACACCTTCTTGATGTCATGCACTGTGCAGTTGCTGCAGTGAAGGACACGTTCTTAGATGTTGTAGCAATTATTGTTAATCTTTTGGTTTGCTGGATGTTTCCCTATCTCTTTGGTACCTTATGTCTCTAGAGATACCTTGACACCTCTTATCAAGAATAACAATGGGAGTTGTCCCATCACCATTTGAACCATTTGGTGTTGTCTCGTTTCTAAGATAGCATCTAAAGAAGTGATACTAGACAATGTCTCTTATCTTTGAGATCACCAATTTGGTGTCAATGTTTTAGGGAAAGTCGAAGCTCTTTTGCATCTTGTGACATGCCTTGTCCAAGATAAAAGGCATGTCCATTCACATATATTGTCTCTTGTTGACTTCTTAAATGCCTTCAATATGGTTGACATGTATAACATCTTTTTGTGAAGATAATTTCCACTGCCCGACGATTGCATGTTGGGTTGAATTCTTCTATTCTTTTCTAACTCATCTTTACATGGATCAAGATGAGTTCATTTTGTCCTCCCTTGGGTTCCAACAAGGTAACCTACTCGTACCACTTCTTCTCTCAATGGATATTGACCCCTTGCTTTTGAAATTAAAGGATTCATGCCACCTAACTTATTACTTTCTACCTAGATGATGGTAATCTCATAAGTGACATAATAGAATTATCTAAGGCCTTATTCCTCATACAAGAGTTGGTTATAGATTTTGGACTTCATCTCAATAATAAAATAGAAATCTTTTGGCCTTGTGATGACCATAAAGAATCCCTAGGTTATGTCTTATTTCATTCTAACATTTTCAGACTATGCAAGGTGTGAAGCTTCTTGGTGGTCTAGTTTCCATTGATACTAGTTTTGCTTTAGATTTATTGAAGAAGTGTGTGGCCAAATCTCTCGATATGATTAACCTCCTTGAATCACTTAATGATCTACAAAGTGAACTTATTCTCCTTAGGTCATGTGTTGGAATGCTGAAGTTGTTATTTTCTCTCCTCACAACAACACCTGGTTTTGTTTTTTCAACCTTGTAAGACTTTGATTGTGGACTCTGCCATTGCCTTTCACACATAATTTTTGGTGAAGGCCAAGGTTTTTAGTGATCTGAAATGGTGTCTTGCAATACTACCTATGCATCTTGGAGGGTTGGGTATACTACCTAGGATGTGGGTTTGCTGGTTCTCAAGTTCACACCATAAAACTCAATGTATAGATCGATCCTCTACCAAGGCATTCATTAAATCTCTCTTTATGTAGACTAATCAATTTTCATAAAATAGATAATATAACATGACATGTGATTAAAATCATCTATTGCATGGATACTAACTCCAAAACACAACCAAAGACTAAAACAACCATATTAAACTTAACAAAGACTAACCATATCAAGTATAGAAACCAGAAAGAAGGATCCCAAAGATTCCATCAACTATTAGGAAGTAGGTAATTCTATATCTCGGTACTTGAAGAGTATGACCATCCAAAAGGATTAGGAACCAGTTGCAAAGGCCTCCATTGTCCTAATATACTAACTTTGAACCTAGGAAACTCTTTCAAGACTTCCATGGTGGTAAGAAGCTTCATGTAAACTTTCTTCCAAACATGACCCAAAAGAAACAAGAGTAGCATACAACACCAGTAAGTTTGTGATTGATTTCTTGATGACTTAATGAAAATGATTGAGTGGGAATAATGGAAAGCCTAAGTTTAAACACATACATTTCTCAACCTCTGGTAGAAAATGTAAAAAGAAGCCAAAAAGAGGGGAAGTTGTGGATGCCACTTATTCGAATCAATCATTGATGTGAAAGACCATATGATATGAAAATAAACTTTTACTAAAGATCAATGATATGCGTTCCTCCTAATGGTGTGTTGTCAATATTGAATAGGTGGTTACAAGCACATGAGTTTAGGATAATCACACACAGTTAGAACTAAGGAGATTAGGTCTGGGTTGTTGGCTTCTGGAGGTCAGATTATGGTATTGTAACCAAATTTATAAGTTAAGAGATTTAAAGGGTCCAAGAAAAATAGGATAACATGGTATAGGAAGGAGACATGTGTGTTAGGGAACATGGGTGCATGATACCCTATGATATCTATGGTCTTTGTGTTCATGGGGATGATTGGAAGTAAAATAAAAGACAATATATGATGATTAGGAGTGGACAATGAATAGTGAGTGGTGGAAGGGAGAGGGAACTATGCAGACATTTGAGTCCTAGATGAATTGTGATTCACGTGATAAGGAGAAGTCATCGGACATTAGATAAACCCACTTAGGAACAGAGGAAGACCGCCAAAGGAAAGAAAAAAATGATCAGATGTATGAAAAATTAAATAGAATGGGTAAGCTATAAATCCATTGATTAAATCCCTTAAAATTAGGTATAGAATCCATTTATAGGGTCTACATTAGTTGATTAATTAATTTTTAACCTCTATTATTTAATAAGTGTATCTATACTTATCTAAATAAGTTGAAATTAGGTCTCCTTGATAAATCCACCACATAAATACAATTTTGCCATTGAAATTGTATCTTAAAGTTAATTTCTAGGAGTTATAATTAAACTAGGGGTGACCGTATTATCTTAACATATATTGTATATGACCATTATTATCTAAATTAATATTAAAACTCACATTATCATCATTTTATGACAACCATGCTTTTATTGTATTTTGTTGCATGAAATATGATATTTGACTTCATTAACACACTAAGTCCAGTAATCAAATATTAACTTAGAATATGACACATTAAATAACTCACACTTACATATAGAATCCATTTATTATTATTTCACACTTCTTGATCATATTTTAACCCACACAAAATGTTGATGCATATTTAATCTCAACCAATTTTTGTTTATTCCTATTTAAAAACCTATAGGTGACGTATATGAATCACCTATGGTATAAATGGGTTGTACCCTCTAGGTGACATGTATATGAGTCATATGTGTTCTATAGATATTATATTCTTTATATGACAAACATCTCTGACATCCAACTTTTATGTGACATGCATGTCAATCACTCAATCTATATGTGACAAGTAAGACAACTCCCAAAATGTCCCAACTAAGAATAGACATCAACAATTATTATTTTGGATTTTATAAACTTTGATTTATAATTATAAATATGAAAGAAATTTTGACAAGTATAAGTCTAAACTTTTAGTAGAAAATGTCTCTCCTAAACATACTAATTCAATTGTCAAGGAGATTCAAGAGTGATTGTGTTAAACATGTAGGTCTTACAAAAAATATGTATAAATAGTAATACTATGACCAATAAATAATGTTTATAAATATATTACTTCCATGTTACTTATATATGTATATATAATGGTATCATGTATACGTACATACTATAGACTAAGGCTTCAAAATTTTCTCTTTATGGATTTAAGATTATTATAGTTTAGCTTTTCAATATTTTCCTAAGACTCCTAAGACAAGTTTTATAGATCACGATATGGATAATGATGAGCATGCTAGGTCACATATTAGATCAAACTGGTGGGGTGTAATAAGCCTCTTTGCAGGAACATTTATATTTAACCTAAATGGTATACAATTATAAATTTGTGGGATAAAACATAAATATTTTATGTGATATTTACTAATTATATGGTAAAAAAATTATGCATAATCATTTAAATTTTCCAAACCATATGAATTCATGATTTTAGATTCTAGAAAAATTTGAGACTACAGGAAATTCACTAATGTTGGTACAACATACAATATTTAGATATACATATCACTTATAGGTTATGATCACGATTCCTCTAAAAAAGGATTATAATCAAATGCATGGTGAAGTATTTGGATACTTTGGAGAATAATTATGTGCACTTATAATACATTGACTTGGTTGAAGATATGTGTGATAGTTCATATTGACATATAGTATAATAGTAATGGTATAATCTATATGTATATATCATACCAATTAGACAAGATCTAAAAATACAAAATAAAGTTTTCTAAATTGAAAAATGTATGTATTTGAATGGGAAACAATTGTAGTAGGTAACATGGCAACAATGAGCTAAGGGTTATGAGAAAATATGAGTGAAAAGATCAAAAAGAAGAGTGGGAAATCATGAAAAGAGAGAATAAAGAATATTCTCTTTTTAAAAAAGACTTGAGAATCCATTGTAGGTAGGATGATGTTGATAGAAACTTCACATTCTTAAACTTTCATTATTTTGATAGGGAACTTCCTCATTCATCATGGAAGTCTCCACTTCTCTATGTCTCCTTGACCTATTGATCCCCTCCAATGTGATTTCTCACACTTATTATGAGAGAGGACTTTCATATAGTGCACATAAACTCATCCTGACATTGTTTTGATGTTTTATTGTGAGAGGGAACCTCCTCAACCAAAATGGGAGGCCTCACCTCCTTGAGTCACTTTGGTATCCTGGTCTTGTATGATGATATTTGTCTCACTTTTCATGATAGGACACTCTCATGAAGAGGGATTAAACATGACCTTGTTTATATTTTTTTGACCTATTATGGGAGGTCACTTCCCCATATTACATGGAAACCCCTCCTTCCCCAGTCATCTTATCATATCATTCCTCCATGATGTGATCTCTCTCACTTTTTATGAGAGGGCACTCTCATGATGTGGGCCTTAAATCATACCCAATGTTGTTCAATAACTTATCGTGAGATAGAACTTCCTCATTTGACATAAAAGGCACATACTTCCAGTCACCTTGGCATATTGTATTGATTTTTTGGGAAGGGGTGCATTAGAATTATAAAAAGTTCATAAGAAGAACATTAAGACACATACCCTTCATTTCCATAAAAGATAAACATATTATAGGTAAAGAGGGGGTAGCGAATATACCTTAGCATACACTATTTTTCCAACAACTAGACACATTATGATGATGTTGTTTGCATCCATATGAATTTGGATGTGAAGTCGCCATAGGATAGCGACACAGTTGTCCTTGAAGCAGCAATGGAGGGAGAAATCATCCTCCTTGGTGACAAAACTTTCCCTACAAGCCTCCAAACACATGCCTCAGATTCAATATGGTCCATGCAGATGAAGGAAATAGTTGTGTCACCGCATTGGACTTTAAGTAGAAATGGGATTGGATCATGGATGTGCTAGCATTTCTCTCTCCCTTCCTTCTTCTATCATGGGGTTTTGTAATTAGGGTTGCTCTCTCTCTCTCTTGAAGGGAGAAAATCATGATCCACTTGTGTACTAGATCTGATCTACATCTCCACCTCTATATATGGAAGTCGTAGGTTATATTTTACTAAAACCCAAATCCTTTTCCTAGTTGCAACCCTCAATCAAACTCAAAATGGAAAATACTCAAATAGTACTCTAGCCAATCAACTCGGAGTATAGTTGACCATCTTGATTTTTTTGGACACATCCAATTCTGAGTCAAGTGATCAATTAGAATCATATGCAATGGCTCTTTTATATTGGTCTTTCCTAATTAAAGTACTTATTTTATGACTCATTACATTCTCAAATGGTTATCGGTTGATCATTTAATAATCAATTGATATTTTTATTTAGAAATCATTGAGTCAATCACCTGATTTGTTCAGTCAATTGGTTGGATGAGTGTTTGGCCTTTTCATAATTCAAAATCATTATCATTATGGTTTTCATGAGAATCCTTGTGTGTGTGAGCCAATAGGTTTAAAATTACATTGACATTGATGTAAAAGACCTAACAAGCAATTAGTGCTATCTAGAAACACATTATTTCTACTCAAGTAATTGAATAATTTGTAGAACAACTTTAACCTCTAAGTGACTAATGTTACCATTACCTTATAATCCCTTGGTCATATACATCCAAAATGAACCTACGTCATGGAATAGTCATCCTTTTAACATTCATTATATTTTTTTATTTTGAGTAAACTATTGCACCTCAGGTGAAATCAATATCATATGTTGAATAACCAAAAATATAATGATGAAGAACATAAATCCTAATTAAATTAGAATTCATGAAAGTAAATTATAAAACCCAAATCAAATGTGAAAATTGTGTTCCTTGGGCCCCAATTAGCTTGGATGACAAGTTTCACATTAGTTTAACAATCCTAACTATCATAATTTTACTAAGGACACGAAATATAACTTAAACCACAACCTATTAAATAATATATTAATTGTTTTCAAAGTGGAAACAAATCTCAAATTCAGATTCTACGTGTCCTAGATAGCCTAATTTTAAATTTTAGTTTTGATAGGAACTTGTTTGAGACCTAAACTAAAATAGAAAAGAACACGCATTAATATCTTACTTATTAAGTTGATAATATTGGTTTCCTAAAGTTGTTCTCGTGTCACGCTGGAATTACTAGTTTCATAACTTTAACTAACTCATATTCTTTTGAGACCATCATATCTAGATCGAGTGGTCCCTTCTTAATCTTCTACCTTTTATTTCTATCTAATTTTCCTTTCTTTCCTCGCACGTAATGGCTAAAATATATTTAATAAGAAGTATAATGTGCTTGGTACATAATTTAGAATAATAATTGGTGTTTTCATGTCTAGAAATATTAATAATGATCTATTGTTTAAGTAAATATTAATTTAATGGACTTAATAGGATAAATAAGCAAAATATGGAATTTCATGCATAGTAATATAAGATAAGTCTTTTGGCAGCAATGTGTAGATATAGGATGAAATTTAATGGGTATTGATAATAATAACATAATAATACCATAAATATAATGATGAAGAGCATCAATCCTAATTTTATTAGAATTTGTGAAAGGAAATTTCAAGACCCAAATCTAATGTGAAAATCATTTTCCGTGGGCCCCAATTAACTAGGATGATAAGTTTCACATTATTTTAACAATCCTAACAACCCTATTTTTACTAAGGAAAGAAAATATAAGTTAAACTACAACTTATTGAATAATATGTTAAATGTCTTCAAAATTGGAAACAAATCTCAAATTCAGATTTTACATGTCCTAGTTAGCCTAATTACAAAATTTGGTTTTAATTTGGAACTTGTCTTAGCCCTAAACTAAACTAGAAAAGATGATGCATTAGTATCCTACTTATTAAGTTGATAATATTGGTTTTCCTGAAGTTTCTCTCGTGTCATGCTAGAATTAGTGATTTCATAACTTTACTAAAAACTCAAAGTCTTTTGAGATCGTTGGATCTGGTCTAGTAGTCCCTTCTTTATCTTCTACCTTCTATTTTTTTCATTCTTTCCTCTATCCTCACACTACTATGTTTTTTATCTTCTCTGCCAGTTTTCCCTCCCATCACTTTATGATTTTCCATGATTCTTCTTCTCTTGTGTCTATATTTCCTTTACGTATCGATTGATACCCAAAATAACTTCAGTTTTGCTATATATGGAAAATCCCCAAAAGCTCCATAGATTGTGATCTCACCTCTGAGTACCAATCTCCAACCAAAACAAATCCTAAAAACTTATCACCGGCACAAGAATCTCTCAATGTTGTTTAATGTTTTTCACTAATGAAGTTCTCAAAAGCCTTTCCCTTTCATTCCTATGAAGCATGTCTACCCCCTCCAACTTCCATGGCTTGAGACTGCTACAAAGGTCATCCTGGCCAAATTGATTAGATATTGACCACTCTAGGTTTCTAGATGAAGGTGTTCAATTGGTTACAACCCCTCCTTATGGCATCCAACTCTCTACCAACAAAAGACGTTCATGCTTGTCTGAGCTTCTCCAGTTTCCCTGATGGTTGCCCTCTTTGATCGAGATCAGGTTCCAGATGTTTATGGGAATCTTTTGATGCTTCTCCAACTATCTTGGTCATAAGGAGAGTGATTTCTCACTTCCCATCTTCCCCTCCTACCTCTGATTGTTTCATGGTACTCCATACTTCTATGAACATGGTGAGTGATGCCCTGGGTACACCGGGTCATTGTACTAACTGTGTCGTGGCTCTCCAGGTTTGGTGAGAGTCAAGGTAGGTGATGAGTGTCATCATTTCCATCATCGCACATTATTTTAGAGGTTTTGGGATCCCAGGTTTGAGATTCTCAAGCTCTAGTGCTCGACATAGTCGATGCTTTCTTCATATCAATCGTCTTGGCAAATTTCTAAATAAGCATTGGTTTCCATTTTATTTGTGTCACACACCTATGGATAGTTGGGGCTTTTTGCCAATTCTGATTGACCTTCAACTATGTGACTTCAAGATTAGGAAACTACCTAGTATGCCATGTCACACTAGTGAGCCTAATGTGTGATACGGTGGTAAATTGGTCTTTTACCGATTGTTTTAATTAATAAATTAGAAAATATATTTATCTTAGAAAATTCATATTAAATAATCTATTAGTTGGTAAATAGAAATAAAAATATGCTTTGAAATTGTAGTTTTTCCCTATCTAATGATATTAGTTTCATTGCCTAAATCTAATCTGGTAAAAAATGCCTTTTATGGATTTTCATAGTTACATAAAATGCCTAAAAAATTGTATCTAATAATCTATAAGTCAAGAAAATAAAATAAAATATGACATAAATTCAGGAAAAGATGGTCTACAAGATGATATTGTTTTGATAACCTAATTCAATAATGATAAAACTATGACTTATTTAGGGTTTATATAACTTATGGAAATCTAACCCTAATTTCATATATGCATTTAGTAGGTTTCTTGTGGACTAAGATGGAATTAAGATTTTGACCCTAGACATATGTAGAATTCATATGAGGTATGCCGCATCCCTATTTATCATATTGATAAATCACCCATATTTATATCTCTCATGATCCTTTGAACACATGCCCTACACACTATTCTCTCTGTCCTGAGAGGTTAACTCATTTTAGTACTTACTAACATTCTTTTATTGATCTTGTCTACCCAATTTGATGGATATTTGTATTGGACTCTTATTTATATCGTGTTCATTTTACCCCATGTATTTTGAGTTTGATACTCTATTATTCTTATGGTGGATTTCATAATCTTATGTTGCATCTTAGTTATGGACATGATTGGATATTTGGTTATTGTTCCTCTAACCCCACACGATAATTGTTGGATGTTCTCATTGTATTGTTTCATATGACTGAACTTTCACGTGCCTCCACATTTTTCATGCTTTGTGATTCAGTATCCCTAGAGTAATGTAATGTTTTGGTTTTGTTGGTTTTTATTCCTTGTCAAGTGAGCCTTTCCACTTGAATTTTATATATAAAGGTGCACCTTTTTGCCCAGGGTGTGCCTTTCAACCCAATATTATATTTTTGGGATTCTGGCAATATGTCATTCTCTATCAAGTTATGGGTTATGTGCCCTAACCTCTACTAACTTTATATTATGCTAGTGCTATGCTTATCTCACATGCATGCAGGTTGATTATTATTGTGATGGATTTTGTACCCTAAATTTATTATATGTATTTTTGTGGTACCTCTTATGTTTTTTCTAATAGAAAGTATTTTTCTTGATTATCATCTTCATGCAATTCATATTCATTTGATACCAACTTGGATAGTACTTTCCTCTTCTATGGGAAGCCTTGTTATATTTGATGTCTTATTCCCCTTATGTTACTCAATCCCCATTTAATATGCACATACCAATTTTTATGTTGAAAACTTCCATTTTGTCTTCTCTTTTGGGGTATGCTTCCAACCCTAGGTGTAGGGCATGGGGACATGACATGTAGACATCGACCTATCTTAAGGAGTTGATGCTTGGGAGATAAACTTGAGAAAGTTTAGATATCCCTCTACTTATATCTTGATGTTGTTGCTTTCATGTAAACCCCAAGTGGGAGAATATTTTATTATCTTCTATAAATTGAATATAGTCATGAAATGTTGTTCCGTTGCTATACTTTGGTCATTTTGTGTATCATCATTTCATAAATGTAAAATTTTCACCTATTCCAATATACATTTTTAGTGTGTTTGAAATAAATGGGTCCATTCCTCAAATTAAGTAGGGAATGGGTCCCTTCTTGGGTCCCACTCCTTACAATAGGTTTCTGAACTAGATAGATTGTAATATAGGAGATTTCATATACTTCTCTATGTGGACCGATGAGAATTAGGCATTTCACCTCAAATATCCAATCCCTACAAAAATAATGGAATGAAATGCCTATTGTACATTGTAACAAATTCTTATTGGGGTAAAATCTTGATGGGGTGCCTCATCATGCATTTTAATAGCACATGTTCCTCTTAGCTCTCAAATAATATATGGATAATTCTATATAAAAGGAGAAAAGTTTCATAACTCCTTAATGTGGAAGCTCCATTTGACTTTTTGGAATACCACAAAAATACAACTAGGGGTATGGGTTCCACTGTTGTGTCTGCAAGTATGACACAATTGTCTGATAATAGTAAATATTCATATAAAATGGGAAGGTGATATATGGAACATGGGTAACAACTAAAAATGTAGTAAAACTAGCCTTCATCACAATGATGAAGTAGACACTATCAGTGACAACAACTCCAACTACAAATGTGTAAGTAAGTTCAACCTCAGGACATTCTTCTCACTGACTAGGATGCTTACTATCTAGACTAATCCACTTTGATAAGTATACTATACAAAACATAAACATAAATATAAACAACAAACATAAACATTTTTTTCTTTTTTTTCCACATAGCACAGACTACAAATAGCCAATGGTGTGGTAGATCTATTCCAAGTGGACTTTAGCGAGAAAAATTCCAACTTCTCTCTAGACTTTAGCAAGAGAAAGCTTTAACCTCTCCAGACCATGAAAACATAGTGTCTCATCCTCTCTGGCTTTCACAACCCCCAGTTCCATCATCAAGGCCCTCAGCAACATCACCATATCTTGATGTCGCCTATCTACATTGTATCCATAATACACCGTAGTTGTTCATCAGAAACCACACCAGCTGATATTTGCTATTGATCAGACCTTGTTTGTATAACATTGATTACACACCACCAGAGGACTCTTAACTCCAAATATAAACACACTAGCCCAGATACTCAAAAAAAACATCGATAGGAACCACTTGGATTTCTGCTCCTCCATCACCACTGTCTCCATGGTTTTATGGGGCAAGTCCGAATCACAACACACCACTACTTCAACATATAGTTTATTGCATGTCAACATGCATATAGGAGTGATGATTTCCAACATCCTCATGTGATATCTCACACAACTACACCTATTGTATGTCAGAGATTCAATCTTAAAAGTAAGAAATTACATCAACATAACAAGAAAGACACCACAACAATCTCACATCTACCCCTCTATCACCACCCATGGCATCAGACATCCCATATATGGACCATACTCTAAATGAGGAGACAATGAAATCTATTCAACTTAATAGAAAATGGAGATATCATCGCTCTGACATAAAACACAATGATGAATCACAATCCTTATGGGAAACTAGACCTTCGAGGTCATTCTTTTGGAAAACATTTATGGATCACTTTACACTGGTAGTGGATGGAAAGAGATGATCTTCCAGGTCAGACACCAGAAAAATTGATTCATCTTCTTGAAACCCACCAATCACCAGGACATCATAGCCTAGACCACATACTCCTTTATAGAAACTCCAACTGAGCTGCTACTCCTCTTTGGGATGCCATGTGACTCTACAATCTCTAGATAGGATTTGGGGGACAAAATGTTTGTCAGGGAAATAAACCAATCCCCATTGGGTGCTAATGGTAATCCCCTACAAGTAGATTTGTCCACATCTACTAATATAGAAACATCTAAGGAATATAAAGTTGAATCATCTTTCAAGTAATAGGAGAACATCTATTTTCCTTACATCCCATGCACATACAGTTACATTTTTTGGATATGTTGCTTCTTCTCTTGTCTCTTCTCTCAGCCTCTTTCCTCGCCACACCCTTTCTTAGCATCTCACATATCCTGCTCCGCCTCTTTATCTCCCTTTTTGACCTCTACATCCACACTTGATCTCTCAATTGCCTCTATCCTAATTGAAGGCATATATTCCATATGGATTGCTATCTCTCATAGACGTAGAGTTCTTCACAAACCTCCACTATGCACCTGCTGCATGAGGCATGACCACCTTTGACACCATTACCCATTTCCTACCTTCTACTTTTCATGTCACAGAATGGGCCACCTTTCCTACTCTTTCCCACACACCCTCTCACGTACACACTCTTATCATTTCCCCCATGTCATGCACCGACCTTTGGAACCTGATACTTCTCTCTTTCCATGTAAAAACCATTATCACTCTAATGATTTTTTTTCAAATGAGCACATTTTCGGTCATCGTCTTCCTCCTCTCATCCACTGGCATTCCTATTTGTGAACCCCTTATCCATTCTTATCCCATTTAATGACATTCCTAACCCACTGCCTCCAACAACATATACCCTTCCCTCCTTCCACTCCTGATCCATCACCTTTTCTGTTTGTCTCATCTTTTCACTTGACATCCTCATCCTCCTCCCCTGTAAAACTGTAAGGAGGCGAGATCACCCCCTCACTAAAATTTAACGGAAAATACAAAACATATCTCAATTGCATAAAACTTTGATGAGGAAGTATGCTTGCATAATAATTCCATTTAAATAAGCATGAACCAAATACATAAATGTCAATAGTAGCAATGGAAGAAAAAGATGAGAAGCCTATGTTATTACATGGATCTATATCAAAAGTTTATAACATAGCATGAACAACAAACTACAGGATCTAGCAATAGCAACCTATGCATGATGGCAGCTCTACTCCTATCCTGGTACTCCTTGCCCTGGTTCTGGGTGGTTGGGGGTCACCCAGCAAAAGGAGATAAAAAGTATGTGTCAAAACATGACTAAGGACAAGTAGAATTTTTATCATATGGCAAAGTAAAGATTCACTACACTAAGAGATTTCAAGAGTATGAGGCATGTCAACAATTTAGATTTGTGCCAAGCAAAATAATAAGTAATGAGCAAGCATGATTCGTTATGACTACATTAAGCTAACATATGGTTGAGGAACCTACCTAACCTCAACCTAGAGGAGAGGGGGAATTTTAATATCTCCTAACCTCCAATATATGTATAAAATGTGGGGAGAATTTTAACGTTCCCCTGGATGAATTTTAACATGTCCACTATGGGTTGTTTGTACTCATGTACACTACATTAGTTAATTAGTCATTTACATCATAATCATGCTTAAAATAATCAAATGGCAGACATAGGAGATTTACAACATTGTAGGTGGGGTCCAAGACCCAATAAACATTAAAGTACTCACAATAAGCAAGTTATGTATGATGAGTTTATAAGCTCAATTCACAATAAGAAATATATGGTGTAGCAATTATATAGGCTCATGCCTCATTGGGAAATTATGATTGAATTAAAATTATGCCCAACATAGGTGTTAGAATGCACATACCTGATATTAGATCCCTAAATGTGATTTTTCTGACCAAGTGATTAGTTCCAAGTCCTTTTAACCCCTAGGTACAAGATTCATTACATATATTAGATATTTGACAGTGACTAAGTGTAAAGTGCCCAAAGTTTGGACCTTTGAAACAAACCATTGATTTTGGGCTTAAAAACCTGACCAATCGATTCCTAATATTTTTCTAGTTAAGAAAATATATTTATTTATCAAAATTGGACTTAGGATGCATTAGTTGTCATTTTTAGAATATTTAATATGATTAAGAGGGTACACACATTAAATATCAAAATAAAACTGAGATTCAGTAATCAAAAACTCCAAATTCAAATTCTACTCAAAATTAGATTTCCAATGAGTATTTATTCCCATTTTTCCGATAAAGCATCGACTTTCTACAAATCAAACGATCTAGACCAATCAGAAAAATAGAAATTTTCATGTGGGCCTCATAGCCAGCGAGGGAGCAGATGACCAAAATGCCCCTCATGTTAAAGAAGAATGGGATGGGCGTGTGGGGGCAAAACTATAAAAAACCAGTGGGTCATCTCCTTCATCTCACGCCAGCCATGGCCGCGGAGAAGGAGCTCCCCCATTTGGGCGTTTTCACGTTTCTTGACCAAAACAGACGTATAGGTACTCAAAATGAAGAGGGAGATGAGACGAACTCACTGGAAGACTTAATTTTGTTGTTGCTATCACTGAGGAGGTGGGAAGAGGGCCATAAGGTAGGGAGGAAGTGGATGTTTTGGGGCTAAGAAAGGGAGCTTTGGGCCAAATTAGCGGTAGGGAGAAGTTTCTAGGGGACCGACGAAGGTGTGGAGATGGCTTTTTATAGGTGCGGCGGTGCGAAGAGACAAAGTGTCAAGGGAGAGGAGAAGCCATGGTCGGGGCCCCTAGGCATTTCAGCCATGGTGCACAAGGGCAGGTGTGTAATAGATTAAACAAAACGGCGTGAAGCGGCGGACCTTTTGGAGAAGAAATCTCATAAAATGGTGAAAGAGGATAAGGAGAATGGTCTCGGACTGAGGAGGTGCGGCCTATTTGTCTACTGGAGGAAGAATACAATGCCACTACCATCCGATCAGATCTGGAGCACCCACTGACCGTCAGATCGCGCATGACACATGAATCAAACTGTGGGGTCTGACTCACGAAAATAAGATCAACGAATTTAAACTAATGCGGAAGCATTTCGTTAGCAGCGGAATTACTGAAAATCACAAAATTTTAAAACTTTTTGCACAAAGGTCCACGACCTATAAGACTTTTTCATAAAAGAACAGGATAAGTTATTTACAAGATGATACATCAGCACATCTCTATAATATCACATCTCGAGAGTCACAACATCAACTGCCCTGTTAGCTGTATAAGGCAAGATACAAAAACCTCGAGGCATTACGCCTAAATCTCAGATCTGTATATCATATCTAAGGACTCCTAGGACCTGAGGGTACAGAGACGACACATAGGACATTCTATCTACAAGACTTGACAGACAGTGTCTCCACCTGAGGATCACTGTTGTCCCCGATGTTGTTGCTGCTGTTGGTGTTGCTCACCCACTGATGGGTTCCTTCGTCCTCAGCGTCTACCTAAAAAGTAGAATCCCACGGGGTGAGACAATTGAATAATTGTCCCAGTGAGAGTTATAACTCTCCGCCAGAAGCTTTGTTATTGCAAAAATGAAATAACATTGAGTAGTAGAACTATAATTATTCAACAGTAGGTAAAGCAATGCATAGGCTAAGTAGAACAGTATTTCGTAAGCAATCATTTCAATTATAACTTGATTGAATGACAAGACATATATCAATAAGAAATATGAAGAACATGTATACTAGTTATTCAACTAGAGTACTATAAACAATGTATCATCAATCATTGTTTCTCGTAGTTCAACCTAAGCAAATATGATATACGGTTGATTACATTTTCAAACATATTAATACCCTGAGGAGATGAGTTACATCTCTCATACTCCAACCGACCATTATGAAATCACAATCGGTACCATACATAGGTCATCAGAAGAGATGGATTCCTATGACCTCATCTTCCTCAGTTAGTATGAGGTACAACATGCATGACATCTTGTGTCTCTGCCATAATAGCTTTCCAGCATATTCTGGCAACTTCGCTATTAGAGTTACAGTGGCATGTTGTACTCTCTTTGCCATCGAGGGATTTCTTGTTTATCTCTCATCGATGCGGCATTAACAACATCATTGGGAGATTAGTGATACATCATCCCGGCATAAACATATAATGAAGGATTGAGAGATTTGATGTTTATCTCACATCAATTCCTCCATTAGGACGTAAGGATATTCGCCTCCATAACCCCCACATACTCAAAAGTATGCTCTCCAGGAGTTCCCTTAGGAAAACCTATTTCACCATCATTTAATTTCTAATAATGATGGATCTATGGTCAGGGCTCTACATGATATCATTATACTTGATTATTTAAGTTCATTATAGCATTCTTTTAGCATTAGGCATGTTTTCAAACATAAACTATTAAAATTATTACTATAAAGAAAGAGTACTGATTGTATCAAGTTCATTTCACATCCAGTTATCATTGGGATATCAATCCCTAACCATCTCATCATTATGATTCAGGAATATTGGTGTTCAAACCCTTAGATCATCAAAACACTTGTTACTATGTAATATATTGCCATCAAGTCATTTAGTAGCATGAACATGATTATAGCAATGCATATATTTCTCATGGCTCATACAGCCTATCAATCTCATATGTGACCTCTTTCTAGGCAACATAGCATGTCATTACTTTTAAAACTTATAAAGTGATTTCAATGAATATGGCAACATAACCCTTACCTGGCTATGCTCAATTCTTTATAAAAACCTGCATGACTAACACAATTGATAACATGCACATTATGTCTATATCAGCACAATACAATTATTTCCAAGTCAAGTATAGAACACCATGGTCGTGCTATCTTGCACGGTCGTGCTACAGAAGATTACCACGACTGTTTTACATCACCACGGCTGGTTTCTAGGGTTAGGGTTTCTTATTCAATTCAATTAGGGTTATCCAACCCCTTTAGCTTAATTAGGAATAATGATTCCTCATTTCATAATTCAATCATAGAGTTTCATGCTTAAAAGCATAACCTAGAATTAGGGTTTACTGTTCACATCATCACATTACCCTAGATTAGGGTTTACTATTCACATTAAATCACATTACCCTAGATTAGGGTTAAGATTTATTAACCATCATAATTAGGGTTTTCATGATCTCATAATGAAGGATCATACCCTAATTAGACAAATTCATACATGTTTGAGGTTTATTACTTGATTATCATTCATATAAAAAGTCTTCTAGCTCTTCTTTCTACTAGATGGTGTTTGCATCACCTTGATTAGGCTAAGTTAAATCAACCTTGACGTCATGGTTATATCATTACTATTGTGATCATTTAAAGCTCACTTGATCATAGGGTATTGGTCACTCTATCCCATCAAATTTCCTTTGTAATGATCACCACTGATCATGACATACATTAATCAACCAATTACTTGGTCCCTTAATCACTTTAGGTGTTTATGAGGTTTAGGTTAATCAACCACTAAACCATCTTGGTCACTAAGGCATCAAACGATCTTGACCCTTTTTAGAACTCAAATGGTCTTACACACTAAACACCCAAATGGTCTTGGACAGACCTTGAAACCATTTGGTGTTGAAGACCATTTGGTCTTGTTGACTTTTGAAACCATTTGGTAAAGTGCACACTCGAGACCGTTTGGTCTTAAAGACCATTTGATCATGTTTGACTTTTGAAACCGCATGGACATAACCAATCTTGAAATTGCATGAGATCAAACAATTTGAGATCGTTTGGTCCCAAACGGTCTTGAGACCGTTTGGACCAAACCACCTCAAAACCGCATGAACCAAAAAGTGTCTCAACCACTTCAATTGAGTTAGGGTTTCCAATATTGAACCCTTCAATCGATCATGCACTTGTTAGCCACTCATCAATTGAGTCAATTTGGTCAACCCTCAACTGATTTGGTACTCAATTGACCCTCAATTGATCATCAATTAGGGTTTGGAATCGATCTTCAACATGTTTCAACATGAGTCTAATTGATTTGAAACCATTGAACCATCATTCAATTTGGTCATGACCTGACCCCAAACGGTCTTGGGATCGTTTGGATGACCTCCAAATGGTCTTGAGACCGTTTTACCATTATTTCATCATAAACCAAGTCATTCAATTAAGGTTTGAACCCTAGGTTTGGTCACCAAATCAGCAATCAATTGTTTATCAACTTGATACCATTGGACCCTCAATTGGTCAACCCTACTTAACCCTAGACCTCCAAACGGTCTTGGGTGATCACCAAATGGTCTTGAGACCATTTGGGTGATCCCCAAATGGTTTTGAAACCGTTTGGGCCACTCAACCCAAACTTCAACTTAATTCAATTATTGAAATCAACAACTAACCCGATTAGGGTTTATATGGTTGATGGGCCTTCAATTGGTGATTTACTTGGATTTACTTGATGATTTTTGGTAAGTGATTAGTCTACTTTATTCACAACAGACCTCCAAATGGTCAATGCCTATTCAATGCCTCCAAATGGTCTTGGATCGTTTGCTTCCATGCGTTCTTGGTTGAAACTGTTTGCATTCAAACGGTTTGAAACCGTTTGCTCCCAAACGGTTTGGGAAACCATTTGAGCAAGGTGTTAGAGACCGTTTGCTAAAGTAACTTTTTGGATAAACATTGAAATTAACATCATCATTTTCTACCTCAAGAACAGGGGTTGTACTTCACAGAAATACTAGCAAGAACACACAAAGGTGTCTAAAGAAGAAGTTTAAGCAACGATTCTAAGAAAGAATGATGCAAAAGCAAAGCTTAAGGGTTAAAGTTATAAAACCCACCTTTAGATCTGATCTAGAGCTCCAAGCTTGGTAGCTTTAATGATGGATGAAGCTCTAGTGGTTGTCCAAGGTCCGTTCTTCAAATTTTTGGATGGAGAAGATGGCTAGAAAGAAGAATTGTGTGAAAAACACCAATAAACCAACCTTGTTTTAGGGTTCCCACCATGAATTCGAGGTAGATGATGACCCATACTTACCAAACCAGCTTGGTCGTTCTCCTTATGCTCCAGAGCTATCCTTTGGACGGCCAAGGCAAGAAAATGTGGAAGGAAACTAAGGGAAACGATCCTTTGCTTTGTTGTTAAGGATGCTTTATATATTTATGGGTATTTTCAAGGAAAGTGAAAAGAAGAGGATTATCTCCTTTTATTTCCCAAATAAAACCATTCAATCTTCCTCCATTCTTTGGCCACGTTTCCATCTTATATCCAAATGCAAAACTCCTCTATTATCCAAGGTTTAAAGGAACACATCATAATAAGTTGTATATATACAAAAGGGCCATTTGCTTAAATCTTGATTATTTTAATATCAAGATTATCTTTCCTTCTTGATCATTCAAATGAGGCACCCTTCTCATTCTTTTTGCTCTAATTGATGCCAAGAAACATGAGAGATCCTATAGAGGGTATATTTTACATGTTGGATCCTAGGTTTTGGGTAAATTGCACTTTGCACCAAAATAAGGTTTTAGAGCACAAGGATTGCTCTACCAGCTATATCTTGGTGCTCAAGCTTGTGGAAGCCCTACCACTACATCTTATTCATTCTTATGATGTCTCATTATCAAAGGAACATCTTAACATGTGAAATTTGCAAGTTAACCCCTCTACTTGGGTAATTTGCACTTTAGTCTAAAATTAACTTAACAATGTTGCAACATTATTCTAAAAGGACTGAAATAGAAATATAGGTTCCTCAAAAGCCTTAATTACATTTCAAAGGATAACCACAAGCATATAATCACTTAATTAATCAAAACACCTAGGGTTAGTACATAACCCAAGTCAGGGATGGTACACGAACCGACATTGTCTGAAATGTCATTTGAATGATATTCATTCAATGCAAAGTCACACTTTATTGAAACTTGTAAAATTCATTTCAAATGGTCAAACAAAGTCCAAATGACCTCAAAATTTAACCATAGGTTTATGACAACACCTAGAACGATGATATGTATTTAATTTTTTGTTTTACCCAATATAAGGCCCTTAATAAATTTATTTCCCATTAATATATATATATATATATTAGTGTATAAATTGAGTAAATTAATGTGAAGAGGCATTATGATAATTTTTCTTGTTGTATTTTCAAGATAGGCAAACCAAGAGGCTTTCCCCACTCTATTAATTACATTTCATAATTTTATTCACTCATAAGGAGAGAGAAAAAAATAAAGGGGGTTATTAATTCCTTAACATTAATTATTTTTCACCCATTATTCATGAGATTTGTATAATAACATTATCCATTGATAAAATCTTATTTATGCAACAATTATTTCGTTTTTGGGAACATCCGCATCATTGCCCTTACTAAAAATAATAATAGAGGTAATTTATGCACTAACCCTTGTGTTGGCATGTATATGTTATCCAGACCATTAAATTTCCATAAATTCAATATTAAGGACAAAGTAAAGGGGAAAATGAGATAGCACAAAGTATGGGGTGGAAATTGCAAATATTATTTGAAACTCAGTTCATTACAGCACTCCACCCATTAGAAAAGATTTCGTCCCCGAAATCTCAGACAAACAGAGAAGGATGAGATCAGAGCATTTCATCTTTCATCTCCCAAGTGGATTCCTCTAATCCATGGTATTTCCACAACACCTTCACTAACTCAATCTCCTTATTATTCAATTGTTTAACTCAAGTGTCTAGGATCTTCACAGGTAACTCCTCATAGGTTCGGTTTTCATGAATCTCTAAAGGTTCTATAGTGAGCACATGAGAAGGATCTTTCACATACTTCCTCAGCATCGAGACATGAAAGACATTATGGATCTTGTCATAGGTAGGCAGAAGAGCTAGACAATATGCACAATCCCCTATCTTAGTCAAGATCTCAAAAGGTCCCACATAACGAGGACTAAGCTTGCCTATAACTTTGGATCGAGCAATCGAGTGTATAGGCTTGACCTTCAGAAACACATGGTCACCTACTAAGAAGCTCACATCATACCTATGCTTGTCGGCATACATCTTCTGTCAGTCTTGTGTGGCTTTCATATGATTTTTGATCAGATGAACCTTCCCTATCATCATTTGCATGTTATACGTCTTCACAAGAGTGCATTCACCCACATCATCCCAATGCAATGGGGAACGACAAGGTCTTCCGTACAAAGCTTCATACGGAGGCATCCCTATACTGGCTTGGTAGCTATTATTGTATGCAAACTCAGCGAAGGGTAGATATCTATCCCATGCACCTCCCCAGTCCATCACACAAGCATGAAGCAGATCCTCCAGAATCTGCATGGTTCTTTCTGACTGGCCATCGATTTGTGGGTGATAGGCAGTGTTGAACCATAGGTCAGTCCCCATTTCTTCTTGAATTTGACTCCACAATCGAGAGGTGAACTTGGGATCATGGTCAGAAACTATCACTTCAGGTAATGCCATGCAGACGAACTATCCATTCTAGATACAATTGTGCCATATCCTCAACCTTGTAAGTGGACTTGAAAGGCAAAAAGTGGGCAGACTTAGTGAGCCAATCAATCACAACCCACACAGCATCGTAGCCTTTCCTAGTTTTGGGAAAACCAGTGACAAAGTCCATTGTTATCTTCTCCCATTTCCATTCTGGAATTTCAAGCAGATGGAGAACACCACCATGTCGTTGGTGCTCTATCTTTACTTGTTGAAAAGTCAAACATCTAGACACAAACAGAGCTATATCCTTCTTCATATTCTTCCACCAGAAACTATGTTGTAAGTCCTTGTACATCTCGGTCATGCCAGGATGTATAGTGTATTTGGACCCATGAGCTTCATTGAGAATTTTCTGACGCAGCTCACCGACCTCAGGAACCCACAATCATTTTAAAAAATGGAGTGCACCATCAACTCCAATGGAGAAGTCATATTGTGGTTTTAGGGTTAAGGTCTTCATTTCTTCCAACTCGGGACTTTCCAACTGGGCAGCAACAATATCTGAAATCCAACTTGGAGTGATTGAGAAGCTAGCCATGTGAACACATAGCTTGTCTTTAGCTTCTTCATTTGAAATCTCTACAGGTTGGGGTTGCCATCCAGAAACATACTCCAGATTCTTCCAGATAGAACAAGTTATAGTAGCACATTATCTGACTTTCTTTCAACTCAAGGCATCAGCAACTACATTGGCTTTACTGAATGATAAGTGATGGAAAAGTATTAGTCCTTGAGATATTCCATCCATCTACGCTGCCTCAGGTTCAGGTATTTTTGTGTCAAGAGGTATTTTAAGCTTTTGTGATCATTGAATACCTCGAACTGAACCCCATAGATGTAGTGTTGCTAGATTTTATGGGCATGTACAATGGCTTCTAGCTCTAAATCATGTGTAGACCAATTCTCTTCATTCAGCTTCAACTGGAGGGAGGCATAGGCAATCACTTTTCCTTCTTGCATCAGAACACATCCCAATCCTTGCTTGGAGGCATCAGTGTATAGGGTTTTCCTTCAACAGGTAATGCAAGCACGGGAACATATGCCAAGCACTTCTTCAGCTTCTGGAAACTATCCTCACATTCAGGCGACCAAACAAACTTGACTTCCTTTTGTGTCAACTATGTCATTGGGAGGGCTAGTTCATAGAAGTTCTTGATAAACTTCTGGTAGTAACCTGCCAACCCGAGGAAACTACGCATTTTAGACGGATTCTTCGGTGCTTTCCATCTGGTCACAGCTTCAACTTTCGTGGGGTCAACAGCAGGGTGTCCACCAGAAATAACATGACCCAAGAACATGATTTCTTTGATCCAGAACTCACACTTTGAGAATTTATCATAGAGTTGATTTTCTCACAGTGTATTGAGTACCAGCCTCAAATGTTCACGATGATGCTTTTCTAACTCAAAATATATCAAGACATCATCAATGAATACCACGACAAATCGATCAAGGTAAGGACGGAACACTCAATTCATCAGGTCCATGAAGGTAGCTGGGTCATTGGTCAACCCAAACGGCATAATAAAGAATTCATAATGCCCATATCTAGTTCTAAAAGCCATCTTTGGTATATCTTCATCCTTCAGTCGCATTTGATAATAGCCACTTCGCAAGTCCATCTTTGAGAAAATAGTAGCAAACTTGATTTGGTCGAAGAGATTGTCAATGCAAGATAGTGGATAATGATTCTTCATCATGACTTGATTAAGCATGCGGTAGTCCATGCACATACGCATAGACCCATCCTTCTTCTTTACAAACAAGACAGGGGCTCCCCAAGGTGAAATGCTTGGGTGAATAAACCCCATGTCAAGGAATTCTTGAAGCTACTTCTTAAGCTCGGTGAGTTCAACAGGTGCCAAGTGGTAAGGTGGATTTGAGATTGGTGAAGTCCCAGGTGCGAGTTCGATGAAAAATCCCACGTCCCAAGTTGGTGGTAACCTGGGCAGTTCTTCGGGAAAGACGTCAAGGAACTCCTTAACCACTTCTATATGATTGAGAGCAGGGGGTGTGGTATCAAGAACTATAGATGCAATAAATTCCCTACACCCTTGCGAGACGAGTTTCTTGGCTTTGATGGCAGAAATGATGAATTGTCGTTCATCTCATTTCCTACCCTTAACACACATTCTACCTTCTTCAGGGTGCAACAAACTAACCTTCGACTCTTCACAAAAAAGGACAGCCTTATATTTCTTCAACCAATCCATACCCAGGATAATGTCAAAGACTGACATTTCGAGCACGATAAAGTCAGAAGGGAACATCTTCCCTAAGATGCAAAGGTCTACCATTGGAAGCTTGAGATAAGAGGAACATATTCTACCGCTAGGGGTTTTGACATCTAACACATGGTCCATGAACTCAGATTCTAGGTCTAGCATAGCAGCAAACTGTGTAGATATGAAGGTATACGACGATCTAGAATCAAAAAGTGCCTTGACATGATACATATTAAGATGTAAAGTACCTTCAATCACATTATTGTCATCACCAGCTTCCTCAGCATCCAAAGCAAAGACCCTTCCATTCCGCCTCTCCACAGGCGAGCGAAATCCTTGCTGGGTATTGTTGTGGTTGTTGTTGTTATTACTATTGTTGTCATTCCGCAGAGGTGGGTTTTGGTGTTGAGGTGGCTGCTGAGTTGGGGCTTGTCCTCGGTTGAACTTAGGACAGTTTGGCCGAATATGACCGGCCTCGCCACACTCATGACAAGTTGGTGTGAATCGGTCATCCCTATGAGGTGGTGCATTGCTTGTAGGGCACTTCTCGGATGGATGAAATCGGGAACACTTGGTGCACCAATCACGCCCTCGGGGACCACCTAAGTTCTTCCATTTGTTGTCATTTCTCAGACCGGAGGAATGAAACCCAAGGTAGGCCTCAACATCCAAGACCTTGTCTAGCATTTGCTGAAAGGTGAGCGGTAATTGGGGCACTAGATGGCACCCCACATTATAGTTGAAACCCTCCAGAAAGATGGTTTCCCTCTGATCTTTGGTTAGGCCCACAACATAACGTTCCAGCAAAAGGAAACGTTGAACATATTCAGATACAGCTATATTTCCTTGCCACAGACTGTAAAACTCGGCCTCCTTCTTCTTCAGATAGGTCGTACATATGTACTTTGCTCTAAACAATTTGAGAAATTGTTCCCAAGTCATGTCTGCAGTGTCACGGGTGCAGGAAATCTCATTCCACCAGATCCGGGTTGGGCCATCCAGGACGTAGGTTGCAAATCATACCTTTTGGTGTGGGGGACATGCCATGCCTTTAAAAGTATGTTCCAGGTCTAACACCCAGTCATTTGCCTTATCCACCATGTTGGACTCATTTTTCGCTGCATCTTGATGAAGTCAGACAGGTGGAACTCCTTAGGCTTGTTGGCATTAGCAACGGCTGCTGAAAGCTGCCCCATAAGGGTGTTTGAGAGGATTTAATGCAACATATCTAACTCCTGATTGGGAGTCAAAGGAGTCTCAGGGGTCTCCAGGTTGTCGGTGTTGTTGTCAGAATTTTCACTGAACAGGCTACCCTTCCTGAAAGGCAAGGTCATAGGGTAAGAATTCTACGAGTACAAGACAGAAACGATGAGGCTACTATTGCTTATAGGCATGCTATTTTGGGCTCTCAGTATCAGATCAGGCCATGGTGTCATATGAACCCAGGAGTCCTCGTTAACCAACTAGTGGGGCAGAGGAAAATATTGCCAGCCCCCAAGTTTTGACCCTTTCTAAACACCATCACATTCAACTTTGTACCCTAGTAACTACCCTATAAGCTCTGATACCATCCTGTAAGGAGGTGAGATCACCCCCTCACTAAAATTTAATGGAAAATACAAAACATCCCTCAATTGCATAAAACTTTGATGAGGAAGGATGCTTGCATAATAATTCCATTTAAATAAGCATGAACCAAATACATAAATGTCAATAGTAGCAACGGAAGAAAAAGATGAGAATCCTATGCTATTACATGGATCTATATCAAAAGATTATAACATATTCTGAACAACAAACTACAGGATCTAGCAATAGCAACCTATGCATGATGGCAGTTCTACTCCTGTCGTGGTACTCCTGGCCCTTGATCTAGTCCTTGCCCTAGTTCTGGGTGGTTGGGGGTCACCCAGCAAAAAGAGATAAAAAGTATGTGTCAAAACATGATTAAGGACAAGTAGTATTTTTATCATATGGCAAAGTAAAGATTCACTACACTAAGATATTTCAAGAGTATGAGGCATGCCAACAATTTAGATTTTTTCCAAGCAAAATAATAAGTAACGAGCAAGCATGATTCGTTATGACTACATTACGCTAACATAGGCCTGAGGTACCTACCTAACCTCAACCTAGAGGAGAGGGAGAATTTTAACATCCCCTAACCTCCAATATATGTATAAAATGTGGGGAGAATTTTAACATTCCCCTGGGTGAATTTTAACATGTCCACTATGGGTGGTTTGTACTCATGTATACTACATTAGTTAATTAGTCATTTACATCATCACCGTGCTTAAAATAATCAAATGGTAGACATAGGAGATTTGCAATATTGCAGGTTGGGTCCAAGACCCAATAAACATTAAAGTACTCACAATAAGCAAGTTATGTATGACGAGTGTATAAGCTAAATTCACAATAAGAAAGATATGGTGTAGCAAGTATATAGGCTCATGCCTCATTGGGAAAATAGGATTGAATTAAAATGATGCCCAAATTAGGTGGTAGAATGCACATACATGATATTAGATCCCTAAATGTGATTTTTCCCACCAAGTGATTAGTTCCAAGTCCTTTTAACCCCTAGGTACAACATTCAGTACATATATTAAATATTTGAAAGTGATTAAGTATAAAGTGCCCAAAGTTTGGACCTTTGAAACAAACCATCGATTTTGGGCTTGAAAACCTGACTAATCAATTCCTAATATTTTTCTAGTTGAGAAAACATATTTATTTATTAAAATTAGACTTAGGATGCATTAGTTATCATTTTTAGAATATTTAATATGATTAAGATGGTACACACATTAAATATAAAAATAAAACTGAGATTCATTAATCAAAAACTCCAAATTAGAATTCTACTCAAAATTAGCTTTCCAATGAGTATTTATTCATATTTTTTTGATAAAGTGTCGATTTTCTACGAATTAAACGATCTGGACCAATCAAAAAAATAGAAAATGCCATGTGGGCCTCATAGCCAGTGAGGGAGAAAATGACGGAAATGCCCCTCATGTTAAAGAAGAAATGGATGGGTGTGGGGGGGAAATCGTAAAAAACCAGTGGGTCATCTCCTTCCTCTCGCGCCAGCCATGGCCGCGGAGAAGGAGCTCCCCCATTTGGGCGTTTCCACATTTCTTGACCAAAATGGACGTACCTGTACTCAAAATGAAGAGAGAGATGAGACAAACTCACTGGAAGACTTAATTTTGTTGATGCTATCACCGAGGAGGTGGGAAGAGGGCTGCAAGGTAGGGAGGAAGTGGAGGTTTCGGGGCTAAACGAGGGAGCTTCGGGCCAAATTAGCACTAGGGAGAAGTTGCTAGGGGACCGACGGAGGTGTGGAGATGGCTTTTTATAGGTGCAGCGGTGCAAAGAGATGAAGTGTCAAGGGAGAAGAGAAGCCATGGTCGGGTCCCCTAGGCATTTTGGCCATGGTGCACGAGGGCAGGCATGTAATGGATTAAATGAAACGGCGTGACGCGGCGAACCTTTTGGCAAAGAAATCTTGTGAAACGGTGAAGAGGAGAGGGAGAATGGGGTCTCGGACTGAGGAGGCGCGGCCTGTTCATTGGCTGGAGGAAGAAGACAATGCCATGACCATCTGATCAGATTTGGAGCGCCCGCTGACCATCGGATCGCACGTGACACATGAATCGAACTGACATTGGCTTAAGTGTCATTTGAATGATATTCATTCAATGCAAAGTCACACTTTATTGAAACTTGTAAAATCCATTTGAATGGTCAAACGAAGTCCAAATGACCTCAAATTTTAACCATAGGTTTATTAAAACACCTAGCACGATGTTATGCATTTAATTTTTCGTTTTACCCAATATAAGGCCCCTAATAAATTTATTTCCCATTAACATTTATATTAGTGTATAAATTTAGTAAATTAATGTGAAGAGGCATTATGATGATTTTTCTTATTGTATTTTCAAGATAGGCCAACCAAGAGGCTTTCCCCACTCTATTAATTACATTTCATAATTTTATTCACTAATAAGGAGAGAGCAAAAATAAAGGGGGTTATTAATTCCTTAACATTAATTATTTTTCACCCATTATTCATGAGATTTGTATAATAACATTATCCATTGATAAAATCTTATGTATGCAACAATTATTTCAGTTTTGGGAACTTTTGCATCATTGCCCTTACTAAAAATAATAACAGATGTAATTTATGCACTAACCCTTGTATTGGCATGTATATGTTATCCAGACCATTAAATTTCCATAAATTCAATATTAAGGACAAAGAAAGGGAAAAATGAGATAGAACAAAGTATGGGGTGGAAATTGCAAATATTATTTGAAACTCTATTTGTTACAAAAACCTACCTATTTATCTCCCCCACATTCTACCTAACATGTTCCATCTAACCCTGGACCATTCCCTTTGCTCCCTAGACACATTGTGCCCCCCTCACCATTCTTCAACTCAAGTTCCCCATCGACCTACCTGCTAGCTCCATGTGTCTTCTCAAGGTCTTCATGAGCCATAATGTTATGGTTAACACCAATGATTGTTTGATCAAATGGATCTAGAGGGGGGAATAGAGCTAAAAACACTTGCACAAAATCTATTAGACCTTCAAGTTACAACTATGTATGGGATTGCAATTATTGATTTTTTAGTGAAACTAAACATACATAGCAAGGATGAGAGAGATTGAATAAATATAAGAAAACAAGTTGTTTAGAGTGGTTCCAATATCCAAACTAGGAGATATTCAGTACACTACCTAGAGAGGTCAAGCTCAAGGATTTTGCAACCCATATATACTTATATTCCATTATAAGAGATACAAGATGACCTTCCTTTTTCAGTTCAAGGATACCCAGCCTTCCCTTTGAGGGAAAGGGAGTCAATAACCAACCAAGGTCTTACCTATCTGGAGGAGCTAGAGTCTTCTACCTCTACAAGGTCTTACCCACTCTTACAAGTAGTTGGACATCTTCGCCAAGGATATCCCCTTCTTACACTGAGTCTTTTGCCTTGAAGGATTTACCCACTTCTACTCTTAGATCTTCACCCTTGACCTTCTCCTCCACCTTGGAGAATCTTTTGCACCTTCTTCTACAGCTTGAAGAAGCTTGTTCCTTCTCCTTCACTTGGAGAAGCTTTCACCTGGGGTTGGGAAAAGGGAAGCTTTGAGATCTTTACAAGTTTACAATGAAGTATCTCTTTCACACATATCTTATCTCACTCATATGGATGTTTTGATTTACAAACAAGAGAGAGGGGTTCAAGTGGATTGGATGAACTCAACTATAGTTAGGAGTTTTAATAGCATGAAGGAGAAACCTTGGAATGAACTCCAAGAGGTCCTATTTATAGTTGGGGGTGTCCACTAGAAGGTAGGAGCATTTTGAAATGTTTTCTAGTTGTTTGGGGTGTTGCAACAGATATAGTTTTGAGTTTTGCAACACCAACGATTAGAATCACTTTTTGTGCAATTTCCATACAATGCATTCGGTCAAGTTTTAATAAAGTTAACTTGATTGATTGCACTATGCAACAAAGCTAATTTAAAGTATCAGTCAAGTTTAACCAAGATGAAGCTTGACTAGACTCTAAATTAGTTTTGGTTTGTGTAGGGATCAGTCAAATTTTGTTTATGGCAAACTCAACTGAATTGGAATTTTCTCAAAATCCATCAAAGGGATCGGTAGACTTTATCACAGCAAAAATTCAACTGACAAGACACCATGTAATTAATTTTGGAAAATATCATTAGAGTGATTAAATGTTTGAATTTGGGGCTCCTGATTTTTCTCATCTAAGTTACAAGTCATTACATCAATACCACTAATTACAAAAATCATCCTAAGGGTTTTAGGTTGTTTTCCAAAAAAAGTGCATTTCCATTGCTTTTGACTTGAACTTGATCAAGCTAGGGCTTGATGGAAATGATCCTTTTCATGTACCTAAAGCCTAAAATCAATCTCAAGTAGACATATTAGATACATATGAATGGAATGGTTAAGTCGTTATCAAAATATGGACATTGTGTAATTCTCAAGTTAACATTCTCCTCCTTTTGACAATGATAAACCATTCCTCAACATATTGAAAAGGATGTGAAAAATTTAAAATTTTACCTTTGAGAAGGATGTAAAAGTTAAAATTTTACCTTGTGAATTGAAAAGGGATACATGAATGAACATTGTTAATTGCTCCCCCTTAATTCATGATTACTTTTACCTGCATGGTTAGTCTTTCCATAAGTAACTGTAGCACACATATATACTACGTGGTCCTTTAGCAAGTCACGTGATACTTCAAATAATTAACAAGAAAAGGATCACATAAGTAATAATTTCAATATGGCTAAGCTCATATCTCCCCTGTAGCACATGATGTACATGATGATCTCTCATATTCTTCTCCCCTTTTGTCATTGCAAAAAGGTAGGGGTAGAAGAGCTATAAAGGGTAGGTCTTCTCCACATGCACAACCTAAACAAGCAAACATAGAAAGCAAGAACTAAACAGAGAAAAAATATAGAGAAACAAGCAGGTGAGAGTTATAATTAAAATATGTAATAACATACCAATAACTCATAAGATATAGTCACCAAAGAGTTAAGGTACATAATATTAAGATTACAACACCAAACATGTCCCTTTGGAATAAAAGCACTACAAACCAACTAGAAACAATGATATGATAAAATAGTATGCCTTAGATACAGTGTCCAAATGTCTAATACATGATAGTCTACAAAAAGATATATATATATATATGTATGTATATATTATAATTAAAATATGGAATAACATACCAATAACTCATAAGATATAGTCACCAAAGAGTTAAGGTACATAATATTAAGATTACAACACCAAACATGTCCCTTTGGAATAATAGCACTAAAAACCAACTAGAAACAACGAGATGATAAAATAGTATGCCTCAGATACAGGGCCCAAATGTCTAATACATGATAGTCTAAAAAGAGATATATATACATATATATATGAGCACCCGAATAGAATATAGAACTAAACTTTTACAATATCAACTACATCAACTATGTCCTCAACATAGTCATCCTTGAGCTGATAGTCCTCATCATCATCAGATGGTGCAGCAATGGCAACAATGGCAGCCTCACCATCATTACTATAACGTCCCAGATTGTGCCATCTCGAGACTTCAAAGGTTCGAGAGGATGAATCCAAAAATGTTAGCTAATTGTTTCAGAGGGTGATGTAGAAGCTACATACACATACATGAATATAAAATCATAGCCTACACCATAAACATTGTCAACATTAAACATATGTATATTACTAAATGAGTTATTACTACATGATTTACAATTACATATTGAATGAAGATTTTACTGTCTATGAACATGTATTCTAACTAGGATCTATACAATATGTAAACGTGTACAACTGCTCACTTTCATTCTTCTATCCCATGCTAGCTCTGAACCTAAAACATACATGAAATAAGGAATCAACATGATGTGTTGTGTACATGGGTAGAACGATACATATATATTTATGGTTTTCATAATTTGAAAAATATTTTCAAAAAGAAAGAATGAAGTGTTGGATCCTAGATGGGTGATTAGATGCTCTAGAGGGGGGGGTGAATAGAGATGAAAGCACTTACACAAAATTCATTAAACCTTCAAAATATATGACAAGATAAGGTTGCTAAATAGATAATTTGAGTGCAACTAAATCAAGCATAGCAAGGATAAGAGAGATTGAACATGCACCAATTAGACAAGCTATTTAGATTGGTTCCACACTTCAAACTAGAAGTGTGTCAGTCCACTTGCCTAGATAGGTCAACCTCTAGGACTTCAACCAATTTCACTCTTATATTCATTAATAAGACATACAATACATGACCAACAAAGGACTTACCTATCCAATACAAAGAGTCTTCAACCTTACCAAGGACTTACCCACTTTGCAAGAGTCTTCGGCCTTCTCCAAGGACTTACCCACTCTTGCACAAGTCTTCGGCCTTGCAGGAATTACCCACTCTTCTTGGATCTTCCTCCTTTGACTTCACCTTCACTCGGAGAAGCTTTCCACCAAGGTCTTACCTACTTGAGCTTGAGTCTTTTGCCTTCTCCAAGGGCTTAGCCACTCTAGCTCCAACTCTTCTTCCTTGATCTTCACCAAGGGACTCCTTCCCTTGTTCTTCTTCACCTCTCTTGGACAAGAGAGAGAACCTTCATCTTCAAGATAGCAAATGAGAGATGGGGAGGTGGTGGAAGTGAGAGCCTCACAAGATATACAAATAGGACTAGCTCTCTTACAGATTTCCTACTCACTCTAATGGATGTAGCAAGTGATTAAGCTTAGAGAGAGAGAGGAGGCTGTAGGAAGCACTCAACTATAGAATAGGAACCTCATAAAGAGTTTGCAATGAATGCTCAACCTTGGAATGAAGCCCAAGGGGTCCTATTTATAGCTGGGGATGCCTCTTAGCCTTTGGGAACACTTGTGAACGAAAACTAGCCATTTTGTGGCTTGCAACGGATCTATTTTCACTTGTTGCAACTCCACAACGGCTAGAAACACTTTTCTGCACTTTTCCATACAGTGCATTCGGTCGAGTTTCTATATGTGTAACTCGACCGATCAAGTAGCAGGCAGCCCGATATTGAAATGATCGGTCGAGTTTGTTCTGAGGAAACTCGACCGACCATTCCAATTGGAACTGGCCTACTACCCAATCGGTCGAGTTCTGTGAGTGCACAACTCGACCGATGCAATCTTCAGAAAATCGACCAAGGTTGATCGGTCGAGTTTCAGGGTGGGAAACTCGACCGAACAAGTGCCTGTAATTGATTTTCAAAGTTGCATTAAAAGTGCTCTAATATTCGATCTAAGTGTTCCTGATATTTTTCTAATCTTAATTACAAGTCATACAATCATCACAAGTGATTTAAAACATGATTCTAATGGATATACATCATATTACAAAAACGTCCACTTGTATGACTTTGACTTGTCTTTTCTCCAATTTGAGATGCGCAAGTTAGGGCAATTGGAGTGTGTCTATACCTAATCTGAAAACACTCAAGTAGAGGCATTAGACACCAATATGTGGAATGGTTAGTCATCATCAAAACACGGGTTTAGTCAATTTAGACGTGAGTCAACATTGACCTAATTGACCTTGAGTCAACATTCTCCCCCTTTTTGAAGATGACAACCCATTCCATAAATGTATTGAAAGCTTTAAAGTAAAGTCATACCTTTGGAGAAACCTAGGGGTTTCAATAGAATTGAGTTCATATGCTCCCCCTCAATTGATGCGCATGGAATTTTCATACTCCCCCTCAATTGATGCTATTTCTCCTGTATGGTTAGCTTTCATAACATTTATAGAAACTATGTCTTCTAATCATATATGTCTACACATATATGTCTCCTCCCCTTTACCTTCTCCCCTTTACATGGACATACTTCTCTTCTTCATGTAAGACATGCCATCTTCCTCTTTTTAAAAGAAGACATACCTTTCTCCCCCTCAAGATGATGGAATTTGACCCTCAAGATGATGGAATTTGACCAAAAACCATCGGAGCTCATGGAGAAGCGATGAGTTTTGCTCAGAAGGGTGTTTCTGCATAAAAAACACAATACTTGCAGCAAAACCTGAAACTGGAGCAAAAGCTGCATAAAATCCAAAAAAAATACTCCAATTTCTACATATAATGTAGATCTATGTACCCTGCATCACAATGTTATGCAAGCAACTCAAGATAGTAGATATGCCATTCAAGGAGCAATCTTGAGCATGTATGAGACAAGATACAAGCATAGCATATAGATGAGCAAAGATGCCAAGAACTACATGTATATGAACTACTAGTAGATGATATCACAAGTTAGGACTACTAGTAGGATCTAGATCATAGCAAGAGATACCAAAAGATACACAAGATAGAGCAAGCTATGAGTAGATGTAGAGATATATCCAAACAAAGAGATATGCAATTTTAGAAGCATGAAAGGATATAACTCACTATATATGCATCCTTACCATAAGATGATTACCCCTAAGAACCTCAAGGTTGTATCAAAACAATATATACACCTAGATAGATGTAGCAAGTTAGAGCACAACAGAAGCAATTTAAGACACAACCAAGAGATCCAAAGAGATCATCATCAAAACCTGCAAAACAACTCAAAGCAAGTAATTGCAACATATAGATATACCAATTTAGAGCAATTAGAGAGATAGAGTTATAAGCAAGATAGGCAATTTAGAACATGGCAATATGCATAAATAAAGGTACCAAATGAGATTGCCAAATAATAAGGCTATTGGTTGAGAAAATATAGTTGAGAGGGAAATTCTCACTCAATAAGCCAAATTTATATTCTATGCACAGTGTAATCGGTCGAGTTCTGTGCATTGGCAACTCGACCGATGACAACTGCTGGCAACACCCATTGGTGCCTATCGGTCGAGTTTCACTAGGGAAAACTCGACCGACAGAGCAGCTGTCAAAAAGCACATATATTTCATAAAAACATATTTAAAGGCATGCTAAATATAAAAACCATATCCAAACATGTCTAAGCAAGTTAGTAATGCACTATAGAAGCATTAGAAATAGTTTTTGAGCAAGAGTGTGAAGAGAATCACAAAATGTCACTTTTGACTCAAAAACCATATGTATAGTGCACACTAACTTGACAAAAACAAGTTAGAAATGGTTATAAGCAATAAAACCTTTACCTTTGTGCTTACCAATGCTTTTTCCACTTGTTGTCACCCTCTACACATCTCACCTTTCTTCTTTCATGTGGATTGACAAGTCAATTTGCAAGTACCTAAAAGAAGAAAGATGAAATGGTCCCCAATCATGTTTTTGGGTCCGGAGGGGTTAGTTTTGCAACCCAAATCCTATTGCTCTTGGGTGCTTTCCTAAAAGGACAACAATTAGAGTAATGACCAAATTCATTGCAGTAGTTGCATGTACCCATAGTCTTGGAACTAGAGGATTCTCCATGGAATATTGGAGGTCCTTTATCTTTGTTGTTCCCTTGACTACTATCATACCCTAAACCATGTCTACCAATTTGTTTAGTAGTATGGTGTAGGATATCATTAAGATTCTTTTTACCAACTAAGAATCTTTGCAAAGATGATCTCAAACTATCATTATCATGCTTAAGAGAAGCAATAGTAGAAGACAAATGATCTATATTATCTCTAGCATGCAGAAGATCATTTTCTAAGCAAAGAGTTTTAGTTAAATAAGAATCTCTATCAATATGAAGAGCAACAACATCATTCTCTCTATTTGTAGAACTAGAACAAGATTCATGCCCATTGATTTTAGCAAGCAAGGAGGCATTTTCTATTTCTAATTCATGCAAAACAAAATCTTTGTCCTTGTTTTCAGATTTAAGAACATCAATGCCATGCATGAGAGAATCAACAATTAAAGTATGCTCTTCATTTGAACTATGCATGAGAGGTTGAGCTTCTAGAAATTTAATCTTATCAAGTAAACTAGCATTTTCAAGTTTAAGAGAGTTTACTTGGCTAAGACAATCATTTTTATTAATAATCAAGCAAGAATTAGCATATTCAAGATCATCTAGTTCTATATGCAAATTATCAACAATTTTAGCAAACTTTTTCTTTTTCTTTTTAGAAGACTTATAAGAGGCACAAATATCATGAATAATAGCAATTAAAGATTCTTTATCTAAAGAGTCTAGATTTACCTCACTTGAGTCTTCACTTGTTGACGCTATAAGGGCAAAATGGCATTCTCCTTCATCACTAGAACTTGAGCTTGATCCTTCACATGAATCTTCACTTGAGCTTGAGTTGGAGGATCCACTTGAGCTTGATTGCCATTTCTACTTGTGAAGATGGGTCTTTTTGCCTTATGGGCAATCTTCCTTGTTGTGACCCTTCTTCCCACATGTGAAGCACCGTGTGGAGGAGGACTTGCCTTTGTAGAATCTACCCTTGGAGTACATGGCATCTTCTTCAACTTGAGAGGATGGAGAAGCTTGACCAACAATAGCCTTGATTTGAGCTTTGATTTCAGCCTTCTTCATTCTCTTCAGTTCTTTCTCTTCTTGTCTTTCTACTTCCTCCCTCTTGTCAAGTGTAGCTTCATGTGCTTGTAGATTTCCAATGAGCTCTTCAATAGGAATATCCCTAAGAGACCTTGCTTCTTCAATAGAAGTCACCTTGGATTCCCACCTCTTGGGGAGAGTTCTAAGGATCTTTGAGTTGATCTCTCCACTAGACATAGGATGTCCTAGAACAGCAAGACCATTCAAGATGGTGTTGAGCCTTGAGTACATGTTGGCTATGCTCTCCTCCTTTCCCATCTTGAAGTTCTCAAGCAACCCTTTGAGCATGTAGACTTTGCTTTCCCTTCACTTGATCTGTCCCTTCATAAGTGATGCAAAGCTTTCTCCATACCTCATAGGCCGTCTCACAAGAGGAAATCCGGTTGAACTCGGTGGGGGTCATGGAGGCATAAAGGATGTGCATGGCTCTAGCATTCAAGGTTGCTTCCATCAAGGTGGCTTCATCCCATTCTTCAATATTTGTCTTTGGTAGAATGTATGGTCTATTCACCATTTGCCACATCTCAAGACTTGATCCTTGGATGTAGAATTGAAGCCTTCTTCTCCAATATAGGAAGTTGCTCCCATCAAATATTGGTAGGCTGATTCTCCCTCCTTGGTAGTCACCCATCTTCTCCTACTTGTTGAAGTATTCTTGGAGAAGACCCGCTCTGATACCACTTGTTGGATCCTAGATGGGTGATTAGATGCTCTAGAGGGGGGGTGAATAGAGCTGAAAGCACTTACACAAAATTCATTAAACCTTCAAAATATATGACAAGATAAGGTTGCTAAATAGGTAATTTGAGTGCAACTAAATCAAGCATAGCAAGGATAAGAGAGATTGAACATGCACCAATTAGACAAGCTATTTAGAGTGGTTCCACACTTCAAACTAGAAGTGTGTCAGTCCACTTGCCTAGAAAGGTCAACCTCTAGGACTTCAACCAATTGCACTCTTATATTCATTAATAAGACATACAATACATGACCAACAAAGGACTTACCTATCCAATACAAAGAGTCTTCAACCTTACCAAGGACTTACCCACTTTGCAAGAGTCTTCGGCCTTGTCCAAGGACTTACCCACTCTTGCACAAGTCTTCGGCCTTGCAGGAATTACCCACTCTTCTTGGATCTTCTGCCTTTGACTTCACCTTCACTCGGAGAAGCTTTCCACCAAGGTCTTACCTACTTGAGCTTGAGTCTTTTGTCTTCTCCAAGGGCTTACCCACTCTAGCTCCAAGTCTTCTGCCTTGATCTTCACCAAGGGACTCCTTCCCTTGTTCTTCTTCACCTCTCTTGGACAAGAGAGAGAACCTTCATCTTCAAGATAGCAAATGAGAGATGGGGAGGTGGTGGAAGTGAGAGCCTCACAAGATATACAAATAGGACTAGCTCTCTTACAGATTTCCTACTCACTCTAATCGATGTAGCAAGTGATTAAACTTAGATAGAGAGAGGAGGCTGTAGGAAGCACTCAACTATAGAATAGGAACCTCATAAAGAGTTTGCAATGAATGCTCAACCTTGGAATGAAGCCCAAGGTGTCCTATTTATAGCTGGGGATGCCTCTTAGCCTTTGGGAACACTTGTGAACGAAAACTAGCCATTTTGTGGCTTGGAACGGATCTATTTTCACTTGTTGCAACTCCACAACGGCTAGAAACACTTTTTTGCACTTTTCCGTACAGTGCATTCGGTCGAGTTTCTATATGTGTAACTCGACCGATCAAGTAGCAGGCAGCCCGATATTGAAATGATCGGTCGAGTTTGTTCTAAGGAAACTCGACCGACCATTCCAACTAGAACTGGCCTACTACCCAATCGGTCGAGTTCTGTGAGTGCACAACTCGACCGATGCAATCTTTAGAAAATCGACCAAGGTTGATCGGTCGAGTTTCAGGGTGGGAAACTCGACCGAACAAGTGCGTGTAATTGATTTTCAAAGTTGCATTAAAAGTGCTCTAATATTCGATCTAAGTGTTCCTGATATTTTTCTAAGCTTAATTACAAGTCATACAATCATCACAAGTGATTTACAACATGATTCTAATGGATATACATCATATTACAAAAACGTCCACTTGTATGACTTTGACTTGTCTTTTCTCCAATTTGAGATGCGCAAGTTAGGGCAATTGGAGTGTGTCTATACCTAATCTGAAAACACTCAAGTAGAGGCATTAGACACCAATATGTGGAATGGTTAGTCATCATCAAAACACGGGTTTAGTCAATTTAGACGTGAGTCAACATTGACCTAATTGACCTTGAGTCAACATTCTCCCCCTTTTTGAAGATGACAAACCATTCCATAAATGTATTGAAAGCTTTAAAGTAAAGTCATACCTTTGGAGAAACCTAGGGGTTTCAATAGAATTGAGTTCATATGCTCCCCCTCAATTGATGCGCATGGAATTTTCATACTCCCCCTCAATTGATGCTATTTCTCCTGTATGGTTAGCTTTCATAACATTTATAGAAACTATGTCTTCTACTCATATATGTCTACACATATATGTCTCCTCCCCTTTACCTTCTCCCCTTTACATGGACATACTTCTCTTCTTCATGTAAGACATGCCTTCTTCCTCTTTTTAAAAGAAGACATACCTTTCTCCCCCTCAAGATGATGGAATTTGACCCTCAAGATGATGGAATTTGACCAAAAACCATCGGAGCTCATGGCAAAGCGATGAGTCTTGCTCAGAACGGTGTTTCTGCATAAAAAACACTATACTTGCAGAAAAAACTGAAACTGGAGCAAAAGCTGCATAAAATCCAAAAAAAATACTCCAATTTCTACATATAATGTAGATCTATGTACCCTGCATCACAATGTTATGCAAGCAACTCAAGATAGTAGATATGCAATTCAAGGAGCAATCTTGAGCATGTATGAGACAAGATACAAGCATAGCATATAGATGAGCAAAGATGCCAAGAACTACATGTATATGAACTAATAGTAGATGATATCACAAGTTAGGACTACTAGTAGGATCTAGATCATAGCAAGAGATACCAAAAGATACACAAGATAGAGCAAGCTATGAGTAGATGTAGAGATATATCCAAACAGAGAGATATGCAATTTTAGAAGCATGAAAGGATATAACTCACTATATATGCATCCTTACCATAAGATGATTACCCCTAAGAACCTCAAGGTTGTATCAAAACAAGATATACACCTAGATAGATGTAGCAAGTTAGAGCACAACGGAAGCAATTTAATACACAACCAAGAGATCCAAAGAGATCATCATCAAAACCTGCAAAACAACTCAAAGCAAGTAATTGCAACATATAGATATACCAATTTAGAGCAATTAGAGAGATAGAGTTGTAAGCAAGATAGGAAATTTAGAACATGGCAATATGCATAAATAAAGGTACCAAATGAGAGTGCCAAAGAATAAGGCTATTGGTTGAGAAAATCTAGTTGAGAGGGACCAAATTTATATTCTATGCACAGTGTAATCAGTCGAGTTCTGTGCATTGGCAACTCGACCGATGACAACTGATGGCAACGTCCATTGGTGCCTATCGGTCGAGTTTCACTATGGAAAACTCGACCGACAGAGCAGCTGTCAAAAAGCACATATATTTCATAAAAACATATTTAAAGGCATGCTAAATATACAAACCATATCCAAACATGTCTAAGCAAGTTAGTAATGCACTATAGAAGCATTAGAAATAGTTTTTGAGCAAGAGTGTGAAGAGAATCACAAAATGTCACTTTTGACTCAAAAACCATATGTATAGTGCACACTAACTTGACAAAAACAAGTTAGAAATGGTTATAAGCAATAAAACCTTTACCTTTGTGCTTACCAATGCTTTTTCCACTTGTTGTCACCCTCTACACATCTCACCTTTCTTCTTTCATGTGGATTGACAAGTCAATTTGCAAGTACCTACAAGAAGAAAGATGAAATGGTCCCCAATCATGTTTTTGGGTCCGGAGGGGTTAGTTTTGCAACCCAAATCCTATTGCTCTTGGGTGCTTTCCTAAAAGGACAACAATTAGAGTAATGACCAAATTCATTGCAGTAGTTGCATGTGCCCATAGTCTTGGAACTAGAGGATTCTCCATGGAATATTGGAGGTCCTTTATATTTGTTGTTCCCTTGACTACTATCATACCCTAAACCATGTCTACCAATTTGTTTAGTAGTATGGTGTAGGATATCATTAAGATTCTTTTTACCAACTAAGAATCTTTGCAAAGATGATCTCAAACTATCATTATCATGCTTAAGAGAAGCAATAGTAGAAGACAAATGATCTATATTATCTCTAGCATGCAGAAGATCATTTTCTAAGCAAAGAGTTTTAGTTAAATAAGAATCTCTATCAATATGAAGAGCAGCAACATCATTCTCTCTATTTGTAGAACTAGAACAAGATTCATGCCCATTGATTTTAGCAAACAAGGAGGCATTTTCTATTTCTAATTCATGCAAAATAAAATCTTTTTCCTTGTTTTCAGATTTAAGAACATCAATGCCATGCATGAGAGAATCAACAATTAAAGTATGCTCTTCATTTGAACTATGCATGAGAGGTTGAGCTTCTAGAAATTTAATCTTATCAAGTAAACTAGCATTTTCAAGTTTAAGAGAGTCTACTTGGCTAAGACAATCATTTTTATCAATAAGCAAGCAAGAATTAGCATATTCAAGATCATCTAGTTCTATATGCAAATTATCAACAATTTTAGCAACTTTTTTCTTTTTCTTTTTAGAAGACTTATAAGAGGCACAAATATCATGAATAATAGCAATTAAAGATTCTTTATCTAAAGAGTCTAGATTTACCTCACTTGAGTCTTCACTTGTTGACGCTATAAGGGCAAAATGGCATTCTCCTTCATCACTAGATCTTGAGCTTGATCCTTCACATGAATCTTCACTTGAGCTTGAGTTGGAGGAGCCACTTGAGCTTGATTGCCATTTCTTCTTGTGAAGATGGGTCTTTTTGCCTTGTGGGCAATCTTCCTTGTAGTGACCCTTCTTCCCACATGTGAAGCACCGTGTGGAGGAGGACTTGCCTTTGTAGAATCTACCCTTGGAGTACATGGCATCTTCTTCAACTTGAGAGGATGGAGAAGCTTGACCAACAATAGCCTTGATTTGAGCTTTGATTTCAGCCTTCTTCATTCTCTTGAGTTCTTTCTCCTCTTGTCTTTCTACTTCCTCCCTCTTGTCAAGTGTAGCTTCATGTGCTTGTAGATTTCCAATGAGCTCTTCAATAGGAATATCCCTAAGAGACCTTGCTTCTTCAATAGAAGTCACCATGGATTCCCACCTCTTGGGGAGAGTTCTAAGGATCTTTGAGTTGATCTCTCCACTAGACATAGGATGTCCTAGAACAGCAAGACCATTCAAGATGGTGTTGAGCCTTGAGTACATGTTGGCTATGCTCTCCTCCTTTCCCATCTTGAAGTTCTCAAGCAACCCTTTGAGCATGTAGACTTTGCTTTCCCTTCACTTGATCTGTCCCTTCATAAGTGATGCAAAGATTTCTCCATACCTCATAGGTCGTCTCACAAGAGGAAATCCGGTTGAACTCGGTGGGGGTCATGGAGGCATAAAGGATGTGAATGGCTCTAGCATTCAAGGTTGCTTTCATCAAGGTGTCTTCATCCCATTCTTCAATATTTGTCTTTGGTAGAATGTATGGGCTATTCACCATTTGCCACATCTCCAGACTTGATCCTTGGATGTAGAATTGAAGCCTTCTTCTCCAATATAGGAAGTTGCTCCCATAAATTATTGGTAGGCTGATTCTCCCTCCTTGGTAGTCACCCATCTTCTCCTACTTGTTGAAGTATGCTTGGAGAAGACCCGCTCTGATACCACTTGTTGGATCCTAGATGGGTGATTAGATGCTCTAGAGGGGGGTGAATAGAGCTGAAAGCACTTACACAAAATTCATTAAACCTTCAAAATATATGACAAGATAAGGTTGCTAAATAGGTAATTTGAGTGCAACTAAATCAAGCATAGCAAGGATAAGAGAGATTGAACATACCCCAATTAGAAAAGCTATTTAGAGTGGTTCCACACTTCAAACTAGAAGTGTGTCAGTCCACTTGCCTAGAGAGGTCAACCTCTAGGACTTCAACCAATTGCACTCTTATATTCATTAATAAGACATACAATACATGACCAACAAAGGACTTACCTATCCAATACAAAGAGTCTTCAACCTTACCAAGGACTTACCCACTTTGCAAGAGTCTTCGGCCTTCTCCAAAGACTTACCCACTCTTGCACAAGTCTTCGGCCTTGCAGGAATTACCCACTCTTCTTGGATCTTCCGCCTTTGACTTCACCTTCACTCGGAGAAGCTTTCCACCGAGGTCTTACCTACTTGAGCTTGAGTCTTTTGCCTTCTCCAAAGGCTTACCCACTCTAGCTCCAAGTCTTCTGCCTTGATCTTCACCAAGGGACTCCTTCCCTTGTTCTTCTTCACCTCTCTTGGACAAGAGAGAGAACCTTCATCTTCAAGATAGCAAATGAGAGATGGGGAGGTGGTGGAAGTGAGAGCCTCACATGATATACAAATAGGACTAGCTCTCTTACAGATTTCCTACTCACTCTAATGGATGTAGCAAGTGATTAAGCTTAGAGAGAGAGAGGAGGTTGTAGGAAGCACTAAACTATAGAATAGGAACCTCATAAAGAGTTTGCAATGAATGCTCAACCTTGGAATGAAGCCCAAGGGGTCCTATTTATAGTTGGGGATGCCTCTTAGCCTTTCGGAACACTTGTGAATGAAAACTAGCCATTTTTTGGCTTGCAACGGATCTATTTTCACTTGTTGCAACTCCACAACGTCTATAAACACTTTTCTGTACTTTTCCGTACAGTGCATTCGGTCGAGTTTCTATATGTGTAACTCAACCGATCAAGTAGCAGGCAGCCCGATATTGAAATGATCGGTCGAGTTTGTTCTGAGGAAACTCGACCGACCATTCCAACTGGAACTGGCCTACTACCCAATCGGTCGAGTTCTGTGAGTGCACAACTCGACCGATGCAATCTTCAGAAAATCGACCAAGGTTGATCGGTCGAGTTTCAGGGTGGGAAACTCGACCGAACAAGTGCTTGTAATTGATTTTCAAAGTTGCATTAAAAGTGCTCTAATATTCGATCTAAGTGTTCCTGATATTTTTCTAAGCTTAATTACAAGTCATACAATCATCACGAGTGATTTACAACATTATTCTAATGGATATACATCATATTACAAAAACGTCCACTTGTATGACTTTGACTTGTCTTTTCTCCAATTTGAGATGCGCAAGTTAGGGCAATTGGAGTGTGTCTATACCTAATCTGAAAACACTCAAGTAGAGGCATTAGACACCAATATGTGGAATGGTTAGTCATCATCAAAACACGGGTTTAGTCAATTTAGACGTGAGTCAACATTGACCTAATTGACCTTGAGTCAACATTCTCCCCCTTTTTGAAGATGACAAACCATTCCATAAATGTATTGAAAGCTTTAAAGTAAAGTCATACCTTTGGAGAAACCTAGGGGTTTCAATAGAATTGAGTTCATATGCTCCCCCTGAATTGATGCGCATGGAATTTTCATACTTCCCTTCAATTGATGCTATTTCTCCTGTATGGTTAGATTTCATAACATTTATAGAAACTATGTCTTCTACTCATATATGTCTACACATATATGTCTCCTCCCCTTTACCTTCTCCCCTTTACATGGACATACTTCTCTTCTTCATGTAAGACATGCCTTCTTCCTCTTTTTAAAAGAAGACATACCTTTCTCCCCCTCAAGATGATGGAATTTGACCCTCAAGATGATGGAATTTGACCAAAAACCATCGGAGCTCATGGCAAAGCGATGAGTCTTGCTAAGAAGGGTGTTTCTGCATAAAAAACACTATACTTGCAGCAAAAACTGAAACTAGAGAAAAAGCTGCATAAAATCCAAAAAAATACTCCAATTTCTACATATAATGTAGATCTATGTACCCTGCATCACAATGTTATGCAAGCAACTCAAGATAGTAGATATGCAATTCAAGGAGCAATCTTGAGCATGTATGAGACAAGATACAAGCATATCATATAGATGAGCAAAGATGCCAAGAACTACATGTATATAAACTACTAGTAGATGATATCACAAGTTAGGACTACTAGTAGGATCTAGATCATAGCAAGAGATACCAAAAGATACACAAGATAGAGCAAGCTATGAGTAGATGTAGAGATATATCCAAACAAAGAGATATGCAATTTTAGAAGCATGAAAGGATATAACTCACTATATATGCATCCTTACCATAAGATGATTACCCCTAAGAACCTCAAGGTTGTATCAAAATAAGATATACACCTAGATAGATGTAGCAAGTTAGAGCACAACGGAAGCAATTCAAGACACAACCAAGAGATCCAAAGAGATCATCATCAAAACCTGCAAAACAACTCAAAGCAAGTAATTGCAACATATAGAGATACCAATTTAGAGCAATTAGAGAGATAGAGTTGTAAGCAAGATAGGCAATTTAGAACATGGCAATATGCATAAATAAAGGTACCAAATGAGAGTGCCAAAGAATAAGGCTATTGGTTGAGAAAATCTAGTTGAGAGGGAAATTCTCACTCAATAAGCCAAATTTATATTCTATGCACAGTGTAATCGGTCGAGTTCTGTGCATTGGCAACTCGACCGATGACAACTGCTGGCAACACCCATTGGTGCCTATCGGTCGAGTTTCACTAGGGAAAACTCGACCGACAGAGCAGCTGTCAAAAGCACATATATTTCATAAAAACATATTTAAAGGCATGCTAAATATACAAACCATATCCAAACATGTCTAAGCAAGTTAGTAATGCACTATAGAAGCATTAGAAATAGTTTTTGAGCAAGAGTGTGAAGAGAATCACAAAATGTCACTTTTGACTCAAAAACCATATGTATAGTGCACACTAACTTGACAAAAACAAGTTAGAAATGGTTATAAGCAATAAAACCTTTACCTTTGTGCTTACCAATGCTTTTTCCACTTGTTGTCACCCTCTACACATCTCACCTTTCTTCTTTCATGTGGATTGACAAGTCAATTTGCAAGTACCTACAAGAAGAAAGATGAAATGGTCCCCAATCATGTTTTTGGGTCCGGAGGGGTTAGTTTTGCAACCCAAATCCTATTGCTCTTGGGTGCTTTCCTAAAAGGACAACAATTAGAGTAATGACCAAATTCATTGCAATAGTTGCATGTGCCCATAGTCTTGTAACTAGAGGATTCTCCACGGAATATTGGAGGTCCTTTATCTTTGTTGTTCCCTTGACTACTATCATACCCTAAACCATGTCTACCAATTTGTTAAGTAGTATGGTGTAGGATATCATTAAGATTCTTTTTACCAACTAAGAATATTTGCAAAGATGATCTCAAACTATCATTATCATGCTTAAGAGAAGCAATAGTAGAAGACAAATGATCTATATTATCTCTAGCATGCAGAAGATCATTTTATAAGCAAAGAGTTTTAGTTAAATAAGAATCTCTATCAATATGAAGAGCAGCAACATCATTCTCTCTATTTGTAGAACTAGAACAAGATGCATGCCCATTGATTTTAGCAAGCAAGGAGGCATTTTCTATTTCTAATTCATGCAAAACAAAATCTGTGTCCTTGTTTTCAGATTTAAGAACATCAATGCCATGCATGAGAGAATCAACAATTAAAGTATGCTCTTCATTTGAACTATGCATGAGAGGTTGAGCTTCTAGAAATTTAATCTTATCAAGTAAACTAGCATTTTCAAGTTTAAGAGAGTCTACTTGGCTAAGACAATCATTTTTATCAATAAGCAAGCAAGAATTAGCATATTCAAGATCATCTAGTTCTATATGCAAATTATCAACAATTTTAGCAAGCTTTTTCTTTTTCTTTTTAGAAGACTTATAAGAGGCACAAATATCATGAATAATAGAAATTAAAGATTCTTTATCTAAAGAGTCTAGATTTACCTCACTTGAGTCTTCACTTGTTGACGCTATAAGGGCAAAATGGCATTCTCCTTCATCACTAGAGCTTGAGCTTGATCCTTCACATGAATCTTCACTTGAGCTTGAGTTGGAGGAGCCACTTGAGCTTGATTGCCATTTCTTCTTGTGAAGATGGGTCTTTTTGCCTTGTGGGCAATCTTCCTTGTAGTGACCCTTCTTCCCACATGTGAAGCACCGTGTGGAGGAGGACTTGCCTTTGTAGAATCTACCCTTGGAGTACATGGCATCTTCTTCAACTTCAGAGGATGGAGAAGCTTGACCAACAAAAGCCTTGATTTGAGCTTTGATTTCAGCCTTCTTCATTCTCTTGAGTTCTTTCTCCTCTTGTCTTTCTAATTCCTCCCTCTTGTCAAGTGTAGCTTCATGTGCTTGTAGATTTCCAATGAGCTCTTCAATAGGAATATCCCTAAGAGACCTTGCTTCTTCAATAGAAGTCACCTTGGATTCCTACCTCTTGGGGAGAGTTCTAAGGATCTTTGAGTTGATCTCTCCACTAGACATAGGATGTCCTAGAACAGCAAGACCATTCAAGATGGTGTTGAGCCTTGAGTACATGTTGGCTATGCTCTCCTCCTTTCCCATCTTGAAGTTCTCAAGCTACCTTTTGAGCATGTAGACTTTGCTTTCCTTCACTTGATCTGTCCCTTCATAAGTGATGCAAATCTTTCTCCATACCTCATAGGCCGTCTCACAAGAGGAAATCCGGTTGAACTCGGTGGGGGTCATGGAGGCATACAGGATGTGCATGGCTCTAGCATTCAAGGTTGCTTTCATCAAGGTGGCTTCATCCCATTCTTCAATATTTGTCTTTGGTAGAATGTATGGGCTATTCACCATTTGCCACGTCTCAAGACTTGATCCTTGGATGTAGAATTGAAGCCTTCTTCTCCAATATAGGAAGTTGCTCCCATCAAATATTGGTAGGCTGATTCTCCCTCCTTGGTAGTCACCCATCTTCTCCTACTTGTTGAAGTATGCTTGGAGAAGACCCGCTCTGATACCACTTGTTGGATCCTAGATGGGTGATTAGATGCTCTAGAGGGGGGGTGAATAGAGCTGAAAGCACTTACACAAAATTCATTAAACCTTCAAAATATATGACAAGATAAGGTTGCTAAATAGGTAATTTGAGTGCAACTAAATCAACCATAGCAAGGATAAGAGAGATTGAACATGCACCAATTAGACAAGCTATTTAGAGTGGTTCCACACTTCAAACTAGAAGTGTGTCAGTCCACTTTCCTAGAGAGGTCAACCTCTAGGACTTCAACCAATTACACTCTTATATTCATTAATAAGACATACAATACATGACCAACAAAGGACTTACCTATCCAATACAAAGAGTCTTCAACCTTACCAAGGACTTACCCACTTTGCAAGAGTCTTCGGCCTTCTCCAAGGACTTACCCACTCTTGCACAAGTCTTCGGCCTTGCAGGAATTACCCACTCTTCTTGAATCTTCCGCCTTTGACTTCACCTTCACTCGGAGAAGCTTTCCACCAAGGTCTTACCTACTTGAGCTTGAGTCTTTTGCCTTCTCCAAGGGCTTACCCACTCTAGCTCCAAGTCTTCTGCCTTGATCTTCACCAAGGGACTCCTTCCCTTGTTCTTCTTCACCTCTCTTGGACAAGAGAGAGAACCTTCATCTTCAAGATAGCAAATGAGAGATGGGGAGGTGGTGGAAGTGAGAGCCTCACAAGATATACAAATAGGACTAGCTCTCTTACAGATTTCCTACTCACTCTAATGGATGTAGCAAGTGAATAAGCTTATAGAGAGAGAGGAGGATGTAGGAAGCACTCAACTATAGAATAGGAACCTCATAAAGAGTTTGCAATGAATGCTCAACCTTGGAATGAAGCCCAAGGGGTCCTATTTATAGCTGGGGATGCCTCTTAGCCTTTGGGAACACTTGTGAATGAAAACTAGCCGTTTTGTGGCTTGCAACGGATCTATTTTCACTTGTTGCAACTCCACAACAGCTATAAACACTTTTCTGCACTTTTTCGTACAGTGCATTCGGTCGAGTTTCTATATGTGTAACTCGACCGATCAAGTAGCAGGCAGCCCGATATTGAAATGATCGGTCGAGTTTGTTCTGAGGAAACTTTACCGACCATTCCAACTGGAACTGGCCTACTACCCAATCGGTCGAGTTCTGTGAGTGCACAACTCGACCGATGCAATCTTCAGAAAATCGACCAAGGTTGATCGGTCGAGTTGCAGGGTGGGAAACTCGACCGAACAAGTTCCTGTAATTGGTTTTCAAAGTTGCATTAAAAGTTCTCTAATATTCGATCTAAGTGTTCCTGATATTTTTCTAAGCTTAATTACAAGTCATACAATCATCACAAGTGATTTACAACATGATTCTAATGGATATACATCATATTACAAAAACGTCCACTTGTATGACTTTGACTTGTCTTTTCTCCAATTTGAGATGCGCAAGTTAGGGCAATTGGAGTGTGTCTATACCTAATCTGAAAACACTCAAGTAGAGGCATTAGACACCAATATGTGGAATGGTTAGTCATCATCAAAACACGGGTTTAGTCAATTTAGACGTGAGTCAACATTGACCTAATTGACCTTGAGTCAACATTCTCCCCCTTTTTGAAGATGACAAACCATTCCATAAATGTATTGAAAGCTTTAAAGTAAAGTCATACCTTTGGAGAAACCTAGGGGTTTCAATAGAATTGAGTTCATATGCTCCCCCTCAATTGATGTGCATGGAATTTTCATACTCCCCCTCAATTGATGCTATTTCTCCTGTATGGTTAGCTTTCAGAACATTTATAGAAACTATGTCTTCTACTCATATATGTCTACACATATATGTCTCCTCCCCTTTACCTTCTCCCCTTTACATGGACATACTTCTCTTCTTCATGTAAGACATGCCTTCTTCCTCTTTTTAAGAGAAGACATACCTTTTTCCCCCTCAAGATGATGGAATTTGACCCTCAAGATGATGGAATTTGACCAAAAACCATCGGAGCTCATGGCAAAGCGATAGGTCTTACTCAGAAGGGTGTTTCTGCATAAAAAACACTATACTTGCAGCAAAAACTGAAACTGGAGCAAAAGCTGCATAAAATCCAAAAACAATACTCAAATTTCTACATATAATGTAGATCTATGTACCCTGCAACACAATGTTATGCAAGCAACTCAAGATCGTAGATATGCAATTCAAGGAGCAATCTTGAGCATGTATGAGACAAGATACAAGCATAGCATATAGATGAGCAAAGATGCCAAGAACTACATGTATATGAACTACTAGTAGATTATATCACAAGTTAGGACTACTAGTAGGATCTAGATCATAGCAAGAGATACCAAAAGATACACAAGATAGAGCAAGCTATGAGTAGATGTAGAGATATATCCAAACACAGAGATATGCAATTTTAGAAGCATGAAAGGATATAACTCACTATATATGCATCCTTACCATAAGATGATTACCCCTAAGAATCTCAAGGTTGTATCAAAACAAGATATACACCTAGATAGATGTAGCAAGTTAGAGCACAACGGAAGCAATTTAAGACACAACCAAGAGATCCAAAGAGATCATCATCAAAACCTGCAAAACAACTCAAAGCAAGTAATTGCAACATATAGATATACCAATTTAGAGCAATTAGAGAGATAGAGTTGTAAGCAAGATAGGCAATTTAGAACATGGCAATATGCATAAATAAAGGTACCAAATGAGAGTGCCAAAGAATAAGGCTATTGGTTGAGAAAATCTAGTTGAGAGGGAAATTCTCACTCAATAAGCCAAATTTATATTCTATGCACAGTGTAATCGGTCGAGTTCTGTGCATTGGAAACTCGACCGATGACAACTGCTGGCAACACCCATTGGTGCCTATCGGTCGAGTTTCACTAGGGAAAACTCGACCGACAGAGCAGCTGTCAAAAAGCACATATATTTCATAAAAACATATTTAAAGACATGCTAAATATACAAACCATATCCAAACATGTCTAAGCAAGTTAGTAATGCACTATAGAAGCATTAGAAATAGTTTTTGAGCAAGAGTGTGAAGAGAATCACAAAATGTCACTTTTGACTCAAAAACCATATGTATAGTGCACACTAACTTGACAAAAACAAGTTAGAAATGGTTATAAGCAATAAAACCTTTACCTTTGTGCTTACCAATGCTTTTTCCACTTGTTGTCACCCTCTACACATCTCACCTTTCTTCTTTCATGTGGATTGACAAGTCAATTTGCAAGTACCTACAAGAAGAAAGATGAAATGGTCCCCAATCATGTTTTTGGGTCCGGAGGGGTTAGTTTTGCAACCCAAATCCTATTGCTCTTGGGTGCTTTCCTAAAAGGACAACAATTAGAGTAATGACCAAATTCATTGCAATAGTTGCATGTGCCCATAGTCTTGTAACTAGAGGATTCTCCACGGAATATTGGAGGTCCTTTATCTTTGTTGTTCCCTTGACTACTATCATACCCTAAACCATGTCTACCAATTTGTTAAGTAGTATGGTGTAGGATATCATTAAGATTCTTTTTACCAACTAAGAATATTTGCAAAGATGATCTCAAACTATCATTATCATGCTTAAGAGAAGCAATAGTAGAAGACAAATGATCTATATTATCTCTAGCATGCAGAAGATCATTTTATAAGCAAAGAGTTTTAGTTAAATAAGAATCTCTATCAATATGAAGAGCAGCAACATCATTCTCTCTATTTGTAGAACTAGAACAAGATGCATGCCCATTGATTTTAGCAAGCAAGGAGGCATTTTCTATTTCTAATTCATGCAAAACAAAATCTGTGTCCTTGTTTTCAGATTTAAGAACATCAATGCCATGCATGAGAGAATCAACAATTAAAGTATGCTCTTCATTTGAACTATGCATGAGAGGTTGAGCTTCTAGAAATTTAATCTTATCAAGTAAACTAGCATTTTCAAGTTTAAGAGAGTCTACTTGGCTAAGACAATCATTTTTATCAATAAGCAAGCAAGAATTAGCATATTCAAGATCATCTAGTTCTATATGCAAATTATCAACAATTTTAGCAAGCTTTTTCTTTTTCTTTTTAGAAGACTTATAAGAGGCACAAATATCATGAATAATAGCAATTAAAGATTCTTTATCTAAAGAGTCTAGATTTACCTCAATTGAGTCTTCACTTGTTGACGCTATAAGGGCAAAATGGCATTCTCCTTCATCACTAGAGCTTGAGCTTGATCCTTCACATGAATCTTCACTTGAGCTTGAGTTGGAGGAGCCACTTGAGCTTGATTGCCATTTCTTTTTGTGAAGATGGGTCTTTTTGCCTTGTGGGCAATCTTCCTTGTAGTGACCCTTCTTCCCACATGTGAAGCACCGTATGGAGGAGGACTTCCCTTTGTAGAATCTACCCTTGGAGTACATGGCATCTTCTTCAACTTGAGAGGATGGAGAAGCTTGACCAACAATAGCCTTGATTTGAGCTTTGATTTCAGCCTTCTTCATTCTCTTGAGTTCTTTCTCCTCTTGTCTTTCTACTTCCTCCCTCTTGTCAAGTGTAGCTTCATGTGCTTGTAGATTTCCAATGAGCTCTTCAATAGGAATATCCCTAAGAGACCTTTCTTCTTCAATAGAAGTCACCTTGGATTCCCACCTCTTGGGGAGAGTTCTAAGGATCTTTGAGTTGATCTCTCCACTAGACATAGGATGTCCTAGAACAGCAAGACCATTCAAGATGGTGTTGAGCCTTGAGTACATGTTGGCTATGCTCTCCTCCTTTCCCATCTTGAAGTTCTCAAGCTACCCTTTGAGCATGTAGACTTTGCTTTCCTTCACTTGATCTGTCCCTTCATAAGTGATGCAAAGCTTTCTCCATACCTCATAGGCCGTCTCACAAGAGGAAATCCGGTTGAACTCGGTGGGGGTCATGGAGGCATAAAGGATGTGCATGGCTCTAGCATTCAAGGTTGCTTTCATCAAGGTGGCTTCATCCCATTCTTCAATATTTGTCTTTGGTAGAATGTATGGGCTATTCACCATTTGCCACATCTCAAGACTTGATCCTTGGATGTAGAATTGAAGCCTTCTTCTCCAATATAGGAAGTTGCTCCCATCAAATATTGGTAGGCTGATTCTCCCTCCTTGGTAGTCACCCATATTCTCCTACTTGTTGAAGTATGCTTGGAGAAGACCCGCTCTGATACCACTTGTTGGATCCTAGATGGGTGATTAGATGCTCTAGAGGGGGGGTGAATAGAGCTGAAAGCACTTACACAAAATTCATTAAACCTTCAAAATATATGACAAGATAAGGTTGCTAAATAGGTAATTTGAGTGCAACTAAATCAAGCATAGCAAGGATAAGAGAGATTGAACATGCACCAATTAGACAAGCTATTTAGAGTGGTTCCACACTTCAAACTAGAAGTGTGTCAGTCCACTTGCCTAGAGAGGTCAACCTCTAGGACTTCAACCAATTACACTCTTATATTCATTAATAAGACATACAATACATGACCAACAAAGGACTTACCTATCTAATACAAAGAGTATTCAACCTTACCAAGGACTTACCCACTTTGCAAGAGTCTTCGGCCTTCTCCAAGGACTTACCCACTCTTGCACAAGTCTTCGGCCTTGCAGGAATTACCCACTCTTCTTGGATCTTCCGCCTTTGACTTCACCTTCACTCGGAGAAGCTTTCCACCAAGGTCTTACCTACTTGAGCTTGAGTCTTTTGCCTTCTCCAAGGGCTTACCCACTCTAGCTCCAAGTCTTCTGCCTTGATCTTCACCAAGGGACTCCTTCCCTTGTTCTTCTTCACCTCTCTTGGACAAGAGAGAGAACCTTCATCTTCAAGATAGCAAATGAGAGATGGGGAGGTGGTGGAAGTGAGAGCCTCACAAGATATACAAATAGGACTAGCTCTCTTACAGATTTCCTACTCACTCTAATGGATGTAGCAAGTGATTAAGCTTATAGAGAGAGAGGAGGTTGTAGGAAGCACTCAACTATAGAATAGGAACCTCATAAAGAGTTTGCAATGAATGCTCAACCTTGGAATGAAGCCCAAGGGGTCCTATTTATAGCTGGGGATGCCTCTTAGCCTTTGGGAGCACTTGTGAATGAAAACTAGCCGTTTTTTGGCTTGCAACGGATCTATTTTCACTTGTTGCAACTCCACAACAGCTAGAAACACTTTTCTGCACTTTTCCGTACAGTGTATTCGGTCGAGTTTCTGTATGTGTAACTCGACCGATCAAGTAGCAGGCAGCCCGATATTGAAATGATCGGTCGAGTTTGTTCTGAGGAAACTTGACAGACCATTCCAACTGGAACTGGCCTACTACCCAATCGGTCGAGTTCTGTGAGTGCACAACTCGACCGATGCAATCTTCAGAAAATCGACCAAGGTTGATCGGTCGAGTTTCAGGGTGGGAAACTCGACCGAACAAGTTCTTGTAATTGATTTTCAAAGTTGCATTAAAAGTTCTCTAATATTCGATCTAAGTGTTCCTGATATTTTTCTAAGCTTAATTACAAGTCATACAATCATCACGAGTGATTTACAACATGATTCTAATGGATATACATCATATTACAAAAACGTCCACTTGTATGACTTTGACTTGTCTTTTCTCCAATTTGAGATGCGCAAGTTAGGGCAATTGGAGTGTGTCTATACCTAATCTGAAAACACTCAAGTAGAGGCATTAGACACCAATATGTGGAATTGTTAGTCATCATCAAAACACGGGTTTAGTCAATTTAGACGTGAGTCAACATTGACCTAATTGACCTTGAGTCAACATTCTCCCCCTTTTTGAAGATGACAAACCATTCCATAAATGTATTGAAAGCTTTAAAGTAAAGTCATACCTTTGGAGAAACCTAGGGGTTTCAATAGAATTGAGTTCATATGCTCCCCCTCAATTGATGTGTATGGAATTTTCATACTCCCCCTCAATTGATGCTATTTCTCCTGTATGGTTAGCTTTCATAACATTTATAGAAACTATGTCTTCTACTCATATATGTCTACACATATATGTCTCCTCCCCTTTACCTTCTCCCCTTTACATGGACATACTTCTCTTCTTCATGTAAGACATGCCTTCTTCCTCTTTTTAAAATAAGACATACATTTCTCCCCCTCAAGATGATGGAATTTGACCCTCAAGATGATGGAATTTGACCAAAAACCATCGGAGCTCATAGCAAAGCGATGAGTCTTGCTCAGAAGGGTGTTTCTGCATAAAAAACACTATACTTGCAGCAAAAACTAAAACTGGAGCAAAAGCTGCATAAAATCCAAAAACAATACTCCAATTTCTACATATAATGTAGATCTATGTACCCTGCATCACAATGTTATGCAAGCAACTCAAGATAGTAGATATGCAATTCAAGGAGCAATCTTGAGCATGTATGAGACCAGATACAAGCATAGCATATAGATGAGCAAAGATGCCAAGAACTACATGTATATGAACTACTAGTAGATTATATCACAAGTTAGGACTACTAGTAGGATCTAGATCATAGCAAGAGATACCAAAAGATACAAAAGATAAAGCAAGCTATGAGTAGATGTAGAGATATATCCAAACAAAGAGATATGCAATTTTAGAAGCATGAAAGGATATAACTCACTATATATGCATCCTTACCATAAGATGATTACCCCTAAGAACCTCAAGGTTGTATCAAAACAAGATATACACCTAGATAGATGTAGCAAGTTAGAGCACAACGGAAGCAATTTAAGACACAACCAAGAGATCCAAAGAGATCATCATCAAAACCTGCAAAACAACTCAAAGCAAGTAATTGCAACATATAGATATACCAATTTAGAGCAATTAGAGAGATAGAGTTGTAAGCAAGATAGGCAATTTAGAACATGGAAATATGCATAAATAAAGGTACCAAATGAGAGTGCCAAAGAATAAGGCTATTGGTTGAGAAAATCTAGTTGAGAGAGAAATTCTCACTCAATAAGCCAAATTTATATTCTATGCACAGTGTAATCGGTCGAGTTCTGTGCATTGGCAACTCGACCGATGACAACTGCTGGCAACACCCATTGGTGCCTATCGGTCGAGTTTCACTAGGGAAAACTCGACCGACAGAGCAGCTGTCAAAAAGCACATATATTTCATAAAAACATATTTAAAGGCATGCTAAATATACAAACCATATCCAAACATGTCTAAGCAAGTTAGTAATGCACTATAGAAGCATTAGAAATAGTTTTTGAGCAAGAGTGTGAAGAGAATCACAAAATGTCACTTTTGACTCAAAAACCATATGTATAGTGCACACTAACTTGACAAAAACAAGTTAGAAATGGTTATAAGCAATAAAACCTTTACCTTTGTGCTTACCAATGCTTTTTCCACTTGTTGTCACCCTCTACACATCTCACCTTTCTTCTTTCATGTGGATTGACAAGTCAATTTGCAAGTACCTACAAGAAGAAAGATGAAATGGTCCCCAATCATGTTTTTGGGTCCGGAGGGGTTAGTTTTGCAACCCAAATCCTATTGTTCTTGGGTGTTTTCCTAAAAGGACAACAATTAGAGTAATGACCAAATTCATTGCAGTAGTTGCATGTGCCCATAGTCTTGGAACTAGAGGATTCTCCATGGAATATTGGAGGTCCTTTATCTTTGTTGTTCCCTTGACTACTAGCATACCCTAAACCATGTCTACCAATTTGTTTAGTAGTATGGTGTAGGATATCATTAAGATTCTTTTTACCAACTAAGAATCTTTGCAAATATGATCTCAAACTATCATTATCATGCTTAAGAGAAGCAATAGTAGAAGACAAATGATCTATATTATCTCTAGCATGCAGAAGATCATTTTCTAAGCAAAGAGTTTTAGTTAAATAAGAATCTCTATCAATATGAAGAGCAGCAACATCATTCTCTCTATTTGTAGAACTAGAACAAGATTCATGCCCATTGATTTTAGCAAGCAAGGAGGCATTTTCTATTTCTAATTCATGCAAAACAAAATCTTTGTCCTTGTTTTCAGATTCAAGAACATCAATGCCATGCATGAGAGAATCAACAATTAAAGTGTGCTCTTCATTTGAACTATGCATGAGAGGTTGAGCTTCTAGAAATTTAATCTTATCAAGTAAACTAGCATTTTCAAGTTTAAGAGAGTCTACTTGGCTAAGACAATCATTTTTATCAATAAGCAAGCAAGAATTAGCATATTCAAGATCATCTAGTTCTATATGCAAATTATCAACAATTTTAGCAAGCTTTTTCTTTTTCTTTTTAGAAGACTTATAAGAGGCACAAATATCATGAATAATAGAAATTAAAGATTCTTTATCTAAAGAGTCTAGATTTACCTCACTTGAGTCTTCACTTGTTGACGCTATAAGGGCAAAATGGCATTCTCCTTCATCACTAGAGCTTGAGCTTGATCCTTCACATGAATCTTCAGTTGAGCTTGAGTTGGAGGAGCCACTTGAGCTTGATTGCCATTTCTTCTTGTGAAGATGTGTCTTTTTGCCTTGTGGGCAATCTTCCTTGTAGTGACCCTTCTTCCCACATGTGAAGCACCGTATGGAGGAGGACTTGCCTTTGTAGAATCTACCCTTGGAGTACATGGCATCTTCTTCAACTTGAGAGGATGGAGAAGCTTGACCAACAATAGCCTTGATTTGAGCTTTGATTTCAGCCTTCTTCATTCTCTTGAGTTCTTTCTCCTCTTTTCTTTCTACTTCCTCCCTCTTGTCAAGTGTAGCTTCATGTGCTTATAGATTTCCAATGAGCTCTTCAATAGGAATATCCCTAAGAGACCTTGCTTCTTCAATAGAAGTCACCTTGGATTCCCACCTCTTGGGGAGAGTTCTAAGGATCTTTGAGTTGATCTCTCCACTAGACATAGGATGTCCTAGAACAGCAAGACCATTCAAGATGTTGTTGAGCCTTGAGTACATGTTGGCTATGCTCTCCTCCTTTCCCATCTTGAAGTTCTCAAGCTACCCTTTGAGCATGTAGACTTTGCTTTCCTTCACTTGATCTGTCCCTTCATAAGTGATGCAAATCTTTCTCCATACCTCATAGGCCGTCTCACAAGAGGAAATCCGGTTGAACTCGGTGGGGGTCATGGAGGCATAAAGGATGTGCATGGCTCTAGCATTCAAGTTTGCTTTCACCAAGTTGGCTTCGTCCCATTCTTCAATATTTGCCTTTGGTAGAATGTATGGGCTATTCACCATTTGCCACATCTCAAGACTTGATCCTTGGATGTAGAATTGAAGCCTTCTTCTCCAATATAGGAAGTTGCTCCCATCAAATATTGGTAGGATGATTCTCCCTCCTTGGTAGTCACCCATCTTCTCCTACTTTTTGAAGTATGCTTGGAGAAGACCCGCTCTGATACCACTTGTTGGATCCTAGATGGGTGATTAGATGCTCTAGAGGGGGGGTGAATAGAGCTGAAAGCACTTACACAAAATTCATTAAACCTTCAAAATATATGACAAGATAAGGTTGCTAAATAGGTAATTTGAGTGCAACTAAATCAAGCATAGCAAGGATAAGAGAGATTGAACATGCACCAATTAGACAAGCTATTTAGAGTGGTTCCACACTTCAAACTAGAAGTGTGTCAGTCCACTTGCCTAAAGAGGTCAACCTCTAGGACTTCAACCAATTGCACTCTTATATTCATTAATAAGACATACAATACATGACCAACAAAGGACTTACCTATCCAATACAAAGAGTCTTCAACCTTACCAAGGACTTACCCACTTTGCAAGAGTCTTCGGCCTTCTCCAAGGACTTACCCACTCTTGCACAAGTCTTCGGCCTTGCAGGAATTACCCACTCTTCTTGGATCTTCCACCTTTGACTTCACCTTCACTCGGAGAAGCTTTCCACCAAGGTCTTACCTACTTGAGCTTGAGTCTTTTACCTTCTCCAAGGGCTTACCCACTCTAGCTCCAAGTCTTCTGCCTTGATCTTCACCAAGGGACTCCTTCCCTTGTTCTTCTTCACCTCTCTTGGACAAGAGAGAGAACCTTCATCTTCAAGATAGCAAATGAGAGATGGGGAGGTGGTGGAAGTGAGAGCCTCACAAGATATACAAATAGGACTAGCTCTCTTACATATTTCCTACTCACTCTAATGGATGTAGCAAGTGATTAAGCTTAGAGAGAGAGAGGAGGCTGTAGGAAGCACTCAACTATAGAATAGGAACCTCATAAAGAGTTTGCAATGAATGCTCAACCTTGGAATGAATCCCAAGGGGTCCTATCTATAGCTGGGGATGCCTCTTAGCCTTTGGGAACACTTGTGAACGAAAACTAGCCGTTTTGTGGCTTGCAACGGATCTATTTTCACTTGTTGCAACTCCACAACAGCTAGAAACACTTTTCTGCACTTTTCCGTACAGTGCATTCGGTCGAGTTTCTATATGTGTAACTCGACCGATCAAGTAGCAGGCAGCCCGATATTGAAATGATCGGTTGAGTTTGTTCTGAGGAAACTCGATCGACCATTCCAACATGAACTGGCCTACTACCCAATCAGTCGAGTTCTGTGAGTGCACAACTCGACCGATGCAATCTTCAGAAAATCGACCAAGGTTGATCGGTCGAGTTTCAGGGTGGGAAACTCGACCGAACATGTGCCTGTAATTGATTTTCAAAGTTTCATTAAAAGTTCTCTAATATTCGATCTAAGTGTTCCTGATATTTTTCTAAGCTTAATTACAAGTCATACAATCATCACAAGTGATTTACAACATGATTCTAATGGATATACATCATATTACAAAAACGTCCACTTGTATGACTTTGACTTGTCTTTTCTCCAATTTGAGATGCGCAAGTTAGGGCAATTGGAGTGTGTCTATACCTAATCTGAAAACACTCAAGTAGAGGCATTAGACACCAATATGTGGAATGGTTAGTCATCATCAAAACACGGGTTTAGTCAATTTAGACGTGAGTCAACATTGACCTAATTGACCTTGAGTCAACATTCTCCCCCTTTTTGAAGATGACAAACCATTCCATAAATGTATTGAAAGCTTTAAAGTAAAGTCATACCTTTGGAGAAACCTAGGGGTTTCAATAGAATTGAGTTCATATGCTCCCCCTCAATTGATGTGCATGGAATTTTCATACTCCCCCTCAATTGATGCTATTTCTCCTGTATGGTTAGCTTTCATAACATTTATAGAAACTATGTCTTCTACTCATATATGTCTACACATATATGTCTCCTCCCCTTTACCTTCTCCCCTTTACATGGACATACTTCTCTTCTTCATGTAAGACATGCCTTCTTCCTCTTTTTAAAAGAAGACATACCTTTCTCCCCCTCAAGATGATGGAATTTGACCCTCAAGATGATGGAATTTGACCAAAAACCATCGGAGCTCATGGCAAAGCGATGAGTCTTGCTCAGAAGGGTGTTTCTGCATAAAAAACACTATACTTGCAGCAAAAACTGAAACTGTAGCAAAAGCTGCATAAAATCCAAAAACAATACTCCAATTTCTACATATAATGTAGATCTATGTACCCTGCATCACAATGTTATGCACGCAACTCAAGATAGTAGATATGCAATTCAAGGAGCAATCTTGAGCATGTATGAGACAAGATACAAGCATAACATATAGATGAGCAAAGATGCCAAGAACTACATGTATATGAACTACTAGTAGATGATATCACAAGTTAGGACTACTAGTAGGATCTAGATCATAGTAAGAGATACCAAAAGATACACAAGATAGAGAAAGCTATGAGTAGATGTAGAGATATATCCTAACAAAGAGATATGCAATTTTAGAAGCATGAAAGGATATAACTCACTATATATGCATCCTTACCATAAGATGATTACCCCTAAGAACCTGAAGGTTGTATCAAAACAAGATATACACCTAGATAGATGTAGCAAGTTAGAGCACAACGGAAGCAATTTAAGACACAACCAAGAGATCCAAAGAGATCATCATCAAAACCTGCAAAACAACTCAAAGCAAGTAATTGCAACATATAGATATACTAATTTAGAGCAATTAGAGAGATAGAGTTGTAAGCAAGATAGGCAATTTAGAACATGGCAATATGCATAAATAAAGGTACCAAATGAGAGTGCCAAAGAATAAGGCTATTGGTTGAGAAAATCTAGTTGAGAGGGAAATTCTCACTCAATAAGCCAAATTTATATTCTATGCACAGTGTAATCGGTCGAGTTCTGTGCATTGGCAACTCGACCGATGACAACTGCTGGCAACACCCATTGGTGCCTATCGGTCGAGTTTCACTAGGGAAAACTCGACCGACAGAGCAGCTGTCAAAAAGCACATATTTCATAAAAACATATTTAAAGGCATGCTAAATATACAAACCATATCCAAACATGTCTAAGCAAGTTAGTAATGCACTATAGAAGCATTAGAAATAGTTTTTGAGCAAGAGTGTGAAGAGAATCACAAAATGTCACTTTTGACTCAAAAACCATATGTATAGTGCACACTAACTTGACAAAAACAAGTTAGAAATGGTTATAAGCAATAAAACCTTTACCTTTGTGCTTACCAATGCTTTTTCCACTTGTTGTCACCCTCTACACATCTCACCTTTCTTCTTTCATGTGGATTGACAAGTCAATTTGCAAGTACCTACAAGAAGAAAGATGAAATGGCCCCCAATCATGTTTTTGGGTCCGGAGGGGTTAGTTTTGCAACCCAAATCCTATTGCTCTTGGGTGTTTTCCTAAAAGGACAACAATTAGAGTAATGACCAAATTCATTGCAGTAGTTGCATGTGCCCATAGTCTTGGAACTAGAGGATTCTCCATGGAATATTGGAGGTCCTTTATCTTTGTTGTTCCCTTGACTACTATCATACCCTAAACCATGTCTACCAATTTGTTTAGTAGTATGGTGTAGGATATCATTAAGATTCTTTTTACCAACTAAGAATCTTTGCAAAGATGATCTCAAACTATCATTATCATGCTTAAGAGAAGCAATAGTAGAAGACAAATGATCTATATTATCTCTAGCATGCAGAAGATCATTTTCTAAGCAAAGAGTTTTAGTTAAATAAGAATCTCTATCAATATGAAGAGCAGCAACATCATTCTCTCTATTTGTAGAACTAGAACAAGATTCATGCCCATTGATTTTAGCAAGCAAGGAGGCATTTTCTATTTCTAATTCATGCAAAACAAAATCTTTGTCCTTGTTTTCAGATTTAAGAACATCAATGCCATGCATGAGAGAATCAACAATTAAAGTGTGCTCTTCATTTGAACTATGCATGAGAGGTTGAGCTTCTAGAAATTTAATCTTATCAAGTAAACTAGCATTTTCAAGTTTAAGAGAGTCTACTTGGCTAAGACAATCATTTTTATCAATAAGCAAGCAAGAATTAGCATATTCAAGATCATCTAGTTCTATATGCAAATTATCAACAATTTTAGCAAGCTTTTTCTTTTTCTTTTTAGAAGACTTATAAGAGACACAAATATCATGAATAATAGAAATTAAAGATTCTTTATCTAAAGAGACTAGATTTACCTCACTTGAGTCTTCACTTGTTGACGCTATAAGGGCAAAATGGCATTCTCCTTCATCACTAGAGCTTGAGCTTGATCCTTCACATGAAACTTCACTTGAGCTTGAGTTGGAGGAGCCACTTGAGCTTGATTGCCATTTCTTCTTGTGAAGATGGGTCTTTTTGCCTTGTGGGCAATCTTCCTTGTAGTGACCCTTCTTCCCACATGTGAAGCACCGTGTGGAGGAGGACTTGCCTTTGTAGAATCTACCCTTGGAGTACATGGCATCTTCTTCAACTTGAGAGGATGGAGAAGCTTGACCAACAATAGCCTTGATTTGAGCTTTGATTTCAGCCTTCTTCATTCTCTTGAGTTCTTTCTCCTCTTGTCTTTATACTTCCTCCCTCTTGTCAAGTGTAGCTTCATGTGCTTGTAGATTTCCAATGAGCTCTTCAATAGGAATATCCCTAAGAGACCTTGCTTCTTCAATAGAAGTCACCTTGGATTCCCACCTCTTGGGGAGAGTTCTAAGGATCTTTGAGTTGATCTCTCCACTAGACATAGGATGTCCTAGAACAGCAAGACCATTCAAGATGGTGTTGAGCCTTGAGTACATGTTGGCTATGCTCTCCTCCTTTCCAATCTTGAAGTTCTCAAGATACCCTTTGAGCATGTAGACTTTGCTTTCCTTCACTTGATCTGTCCCTTCATAAGTGATGCAAAGCTTTCTCCATACCTCATAGGCCGTCTCACAAGAGGAAATCCGGTTGAACTCGGTGGGGGTCATTGAGGCATAAAGGATGTGCATGGCTCTAGAATTCAAGGTTGCTTTCATCAAGGTGGCTTCATCCCATTCTTCAATATTTGTCTTTGGTAGAATGTATGGGCTATAAACCATTTGCCACATCTCAAGACTTGATCCTTGGATGTAGAATTGAAGCCTTCTTCTCCAATATAGGAAGTTGCTCCCATCAAATATTGGTAGGCTGATTCTCCCTCCTTGGTAGTCACCCATCTTCTCCTACTTGTTGAAGTATGCTTGGAGAAGACCCGCTCTGATACCACTTGTTGGATCCTAGATGGGTGATTAGATTCTCTAGAGGGGGGGTGAATAGAGATGAAAGCACTTACACAAAATTCATTAAACCATCAAAATATATGACAAGATAAGGTTGCTAAATAGGTAATTTGAGTGCAACTAAATCAAGCATAGCAAGGATAAGAGAGATTGAAAATGCACCAATTAGACAAGCTATTTAGAGTGGTTCCACACTTCAAACTAGAAGTGTGTCAGTCCACTTGCCTAGAGAGGTCAACCTCTAAGACTTCAACCAATTACACTCTTATATTCATTAATAAGACATACAATACATGACCAACAAAGGACTTTCCTATCCAATACAAAGATTCTTCAACCTTACCTAGGACTTACCCACTTTTGAAGAGTCTTCGGCATTCTCCAAGGACTTACCCACTCTTGCACAAGTCTTCGGCCTTGCAGGAATTACCCACTCTTCTTGGATCTTCCGTCTTTGACTTCACCTTCACTCGGAGAAGCTTTCCACCAAGGTCTTACCTACTTGAGCTTGAGTCTTTTGCCTTCTCCAAGGGCTTACCCACTCTAGCTCCAAGTCTTCTGCCTTCATCTTCACCAAGGGACTCCTTCCCTTGTTCTTCTTCACCTCTCTTAGACAAGAGAGAGAACCTTCATCTTCAAGATAGCAAATGAGAGATGGGGAGGTGGTGGAAGTGAGAGCCTCACAAGATATACAAATAGGACTAGCTCTCTTACAGATTTCCTACTCACTCTAATGGATGTAGCAAGTGATTAAGCTTAGAGAGAGAGAGGAGGTTGTAGGAAGCACTCAACTATAGAATAGGAACCTCATAAAGAGTTTGCAATGAATGCTCAACCTTGGAATGAATCCCAAGGGGTCCTATCTATAGCTGGGGATGCCTCTTAGCCTTTGGGAACACTTGTGAATGAAAACTAGCTATTTTGTGGCTTGCAACGGATCTATTTTCACTTGTTGCAACTCCACAACAGCTAGAAACACTTTTCTGCACTTTTCCGTACAGTGCATTCGGTCGAGTTTCTATATGTGTAACTCGACCGATCAAGTAGCAGGCATCCCGATATTGAAATGACCGGTCGAGTTTGTTCTGAGGAAACTCGACCGACCATTCCAACTGGAACTGGCTTACTACCCAATCGGTCGAGTTTTGTGAGTGCACAACTCGACCGATGCATTCTTCAGAAAATCGACCAAGGTTGATCGGTCGAGTTTCAGGGTGGGAAACTCGACCGAACATGTGCCTGTAATTGATTTTCAAAGTTGCATTAAAAGTTCTCTAATATTCAATGTAAGTGTTCATGATATTTTTCTAAGCTTAATTACAAGTCATACAATCATCACAAGTGATTTACAACATGATTCTAATGGATATACATCATATTACAAAAACGTCCACTTGTATGACTTTGACTTGTCTTTTCTCCAATTTGAGATGCGCAAGTTAGGGTAATTGGAGTGTGTCTATACCTAATCTAAAAACACTCAAGTAGAGGCATTAGACACCAATATGTGGAATGGTTAGTCATCATCAAAACACGGGTTTAGTCAATTTATATGTGAGTCAACATTGACCTAATTGACCTTGAGTCAACATTCTCCCCCTTTTTGAAGATGACAAACCATTCCATAAATGTATTGAAAGCTTTAAAGTAAAGTCATACCTTTGGAGAAACCTAGGGGTTTCAATAGAATTGAGTTCATATGCTCCCCCTCAATTGATGCGCATGGAATTTTCATACTCCCCCTCAATTGATGCTATTTCTCCTATATGGTTAGCTTTCATAACATTTATAGAAACTATGTCTTCTACTCATATATGTCTACACATATATGTCTCCTGCCCTTTACCTTCTCCCCTTTACTTGGACATACTTCTCTTCTTCATGTAAGACATGCCTTCTTCCTCTTTTTAAAAGAAGACATACCTTTCTCCCCCTCAAGATGATGGAATTTGACCCTCAAGATGATGGAATTTGACCAAAAACCATCGGAGCTCATGGCAAAGCGATGAGTCTTGCTCAGAAGGGTGTTTCTGCATAAAAAACACTATACTTGCAGCAAAAACTGAAACTGGAGCAAAAGCTGCATAAAATCCAAAAAAAATACTCCAATTTCTACATATAATGTAGATCTATGTACCCTGCATCACAATGTTATGCAAGCAACTCAAGATAGTAGATATGCAATTCAAGGAGCAATCTTGAGCATGTATGAGACAAGATACAAGCATAGCATATAGATGAGCAAAGATGCCAAGAACTACATGTATATGAACTACTAGTAGATGATATCACAAGTTAGGACTACTAGTAGGATCTAGATCATAGCAAGAGATACCAAAAGATACACAAGATAGAGCAAGCTATGAGTATATGTAGAGATATATCCAAACAAAGAGATATGCAATTTTAGAAGCATGAAAGGATATAACTCACTATATATGCATCCTTACCATAAGATGATTACCCCTAAGAACCTCAAGGTTGTATCAAAACAAGATATACACCTAGATAGATGTAGAAAGTTAGAGCACAACGGAAGCAATTTAAGACACAACCAAGAGATCCAAAGAGATCATCATCAAAACCTGCAAAACAACTCAAAGCAAGTAATTGCAACATATAGATATACCAATTTAGAGCAATTAGAGAGATAGAGTTGTAAGAAAGATAGGCAATTTAGAAAATGGCAATATGCATAAATAAAGGTACCAAATGAGAGTGCCAAAGAATAAGGCTATTGGTTGAGAAAATCTAGTTGAGAGGGAAATTCTCACTCAATAAGCCAAATTTATATTCTATGCACAGTGTAATCGGTCGAGTTCTGTGCATTGGCAACTCGACCGATGACAAATGCTGGCAACACCCATTGGTGCCTATCGGTCGAGTTTCACTAGGGAAAACTCGACCGACAGAGCCGCTGTCAAAAAGCACATATATTTCATAAAAACATATTTAAAGGCATGCTAAATATACAAACCATATCCAAACATGTCTAAGCAAGTTAGTAATGCACTATAGAAGCATTAGAAATAGTTTTTGAGCAAGAGTGTGAAGAGAATCACAAAATGTCACTTTTGACTCAAAAACCATATGTATAGTGCACACTAACTTGACAAAAACAAGTTAGAAATGGTTATAAGCAATAAAACCTTTACCTTTGTGCTTACAAATGATTTTTCCACTTGTTGTCACCCTCTACACATCTCACCTTTCTTCTTTCATGTGGATTGACAAGTCAATTTGCAAGTACCTACAAGAAGAAAGATGAAATGGTCCCCAATCATGTTTTTGGGTCCGGAGGGGTTAGTTTTGCAACCCAAATCCTATTGCTCTTGGGTGCTTTCCTAAAAGGACAACAATTAGAGTAATGACCAAATTCATTGCAGTAGTTGCATGTGCCCATAGTCTTGGAACTAGAGGATTCTCCATGGAATATTGGAGGTCCTTTATCTTTGTTGTTCCCTTGACTACTATCATACCCTAAACCATGTCTACCAATTTGTTTAGTAGTATGGTGTAGGATATCATTAAGATTCTTTTTACCAACTAAGAATCTTTGCAAAGATGATCTCAAACTATCATTATCATGCTTAAGAGAAGCAATAGTAGAAGACAAATGATCTATATTATCTCTAGCATGCAGAAGATCATTTTCTAAGCAAAGAGTTTTAGTTAAATAAGAATCTCTATCAATATGAAGAGAAGCAACATCATTCTCTCTATTTGTAGAACTAGAACAAGATTCATGCCCATTGATTTTAGCAAGCAAGGAGGAATTTTCTATTTCTAATTCATGCAAAACAAAATCTTTGTCCTTGTTTTCAGATTTAAGAACATCAATGCCATGCATGAGAGAATCAACAATTAAAGTATGCTCTTCATTTGAACTATGCATGAGAGGTTGAGCTTCTAGAAATTTAATCTTATCAAGTAAACTAGCATTTTCAAGTTTAAGAGAGTCTACTTGGCTAAGACAATCATTTTTATCAATAAGAAAGCAAGAATTAGCATACTCAAGATCATCTAGTTCTATATGCAAATTATCAACAATTTTAGCAAGCTTTTTCTTTTCCTTTTTAAAAGACTTATAAGAGGCACAAATATCATGAATAATAGCAATTAAAGATTCTTTATCTAAAGAGTCTAGATTTACCTCACTTGAGTCTTCACTTGTTGACGCTATAAGGGCAAATTGGCATTCTCCTTCATCACTAGAGCTGGAGCTTGATCCTTCACATGAATCTTCACTTGAGCTTGAGTTGGAGGAGCCACTTGAGCTTGATTGCCATTTCTTCTTGTGAAGATGGGTCTTTTTGCCTTGTGGGCAATCTTCCTTGTAGTGACCCTTCTTCCCACATGTGAAGCACCGTGTGGAGGAGGACTTGCCTTTGTAGAATCTACCCTTGGAGTACATGGCATCTTCTTCAATTTGAGAGGATGGAGAAGCTTGACCAACAATAGCCTTGATTTGAGCTTTGATTTCAGCCTTCTTCATTCTCTTGAGTTCTTTCTCCTCTTATCTTTCTACTTCCTCCCTCTTGTCAAGTGTAGCTTCATGTGTTTGTAGATTTCCAATGAGCTCTTCAATAGGAATATCCCTAAGAGACCTTTCTTCTTCAATAGAAGTCACCTTGGATTCCCACCTCTTGGGGAGAATTCTAAAGATCTTTGAGTTGATCTCTCCACTAGACATAGGATGTCCTAGAACAGCAAGACCAATCAAGATGGTGTTGATCCTTGAGTACATGTTGGCTATGCTCTCCTCCTTTCCCATCTTGAAGTTCTCAAGCAACCCTTTGAGCATGTAGACTTTGCTTTCCTTCACTTGATCTGTCCCTTCATAAGTGATGCAAAGCTTTCTCCATACCTCATAGGCCGTCTCACAAGAGGAAATCCGGTTGAACTCGGTGGGGTTCATGGAGGCATAAAGGATGTGCATGGCTCTAGCATTCAAGGTTGATTTCATCAAGGTGGCTTCATCCCATTCTTCAATATTTGTCTTCTGTAGAATGTATGGGCTATTCACCATTTGCCACATCTCAAGACTTGATCCTTGGATGTAGAATTGAAGCCTTCTTCTCCAATATAGGAAGTTGCTCCCATCAAATATTGGTAGGCTGATTCTCCCTCCTTGGTAGTCACCCATCTTCTCATACTTGTTGAAGTATGCTTGGAGAAGACCCGCTCTGATACCACTTGTTGGATCCTAGATGGGTGATTAGATGCTCTAGAGGGGGGGTGAATAGAGCTGAAAGCACTTACACAAAATTCATTAAACCTTCAAAATATATGACAAGATAAGGTTGCTAAATAGGTAATTTGAGTGCAACTAAATCAAGCATAGCAAGGATAAGAGAGATTGAACATGCACCAATTAGACAAGCTATTTAGAGTGGTTCCACACTTCAAACTAGAAGTGTGTCAGTCCACTTGCCTAGAGAGGTCAACCTCTAGGACTTCAACCAATTGCACTCTTATATTCATTAATAAGACATACAATACATGACCAACAAAGGACTTACCTATCCAATACAAAGAGTCTTCAACCTTACCAAGGACTTACCCACTTTGCAAGAGTCTTCGGCCTTCTCCAAGGACTTACCCACTCTTGCACAAGTCTTCGGCCTTGCAGGAATTACCCACTCTTCTTGGATCTTCCGCCTTTGACTTCACCTTCACTCGGAGAAGCTTTCCACCAAGGTATTACCTACTTGAGCTTGAGTCTTTTACCTTCTCCAAGGGCTTACCCACTCTAGCTCCAAGTCTTCAACCTTGATCTTCACCAAGGGACTCCTTCCCTTGTTCTTCTTCACCTCTCTTGGACAAGAGAGAGAACCTTCATCTTCAAGATAGAAAATGAATGATGGGGAGGTGGTGGAAGTGAGAGCCTCACAAGATATACAAATAGGACTAGCTCTGTTATAGATTTCCTACTCACTCTAATGGATGTAGCAAGTGATTAAGCTTAGAGAGAGAGAGGAGGTTGTAGGAAGCACTCAACTATAGAATAGGAACCTCATAAAGAGTTTGCAATGAATGCTCAACCTTGGAATGAAGCCCAAGGGGTCATATTTATAGCTGGGGATGCCTCTTAGCCTTTGGGAACACTTGTGAACAAAAACTAGCCATTTTGTGGCTTGCAACGGATCTATTTTCACTTGTTTCAACTCCACAACGGCTAGAAACACTTTTTCAGCACTTTTCCGTACAGTGCATTCGGTCGATTTTCTATATGTGTAACTCAACCGATCAAGTAGCAGGCAGCCCGATATTGAAATGATCGGTCGAGTTTGTTCTGAGGAAACTCGACCGACCATTCCAACTGGAACTGGCCTACTACCCAATCGGTCGAGTTCTGTGAGTGCACAACTCGACCGATGCAATCTTCAGAAAATCGACCAAGGTTGATCGGTTGAGTTTCAGGGTGGGAAACTCAACCGAACAAGTGCCTGTAATTGATTTTCAAAGTTGCATTAAAAGTGCTCTAATATTCGATCTAAGTGTTCCTGATATTTTTCTAAGCTTAATTACAAGTCATACAATCATCACAAGTGATTTACAACATGATTCTAATGGATATACATCATATTACAAAAACGTCCACTTGTATGACTTTGACTTGTCTTTTCTCCAATTTGAGATGCGCAAGTTAGGGAAATTGGAGTGTGTCTATACCTAATCTGAAAACACTCAAGTAGAGGCATTAGACACCAATATGTGGAATGGTTAGTCATCATCAAAACACAGGTTTAGTCAATTTAGACGTGAGTCAACATTGACCTAATTGACTTTGAGTCAACATGAAGATCATAGAAAATAGTTCTTTTTTTTATTTTTTTTTAAATTGGCGATTCATTCATCTCATTGATTGGGTTCGAACTCATGACCTCTCATTCTTACACCATCACTTTTACCACTGGGGTGCCACTTCATTAGCATAGAAAATAGTTCTTTAATAAGTGAAATATGCCAATTTTATTCATTTTTCTATATGAGCTGCATTATCAAGGTGGACTAGTACCAAAACATATATATTGGGCCCATCCTTGTATACTAAGTACTCTAGGGAAACTCCATGTACACTGTGTGCTCTAGGTAGGTTTACTAGTCAACATTAATCCATTCCCTCATAAGGGGGATAGTGAACATCTTAAATAACTACAAATCATCTACTCATCATTTATATTTTCAAGTGATAAAACATCGAGTACTATATAGTGCTACTACATCCAATATTTTCAAATAGAAGAGAGAATACATATGTATCATGTTTGCAACCAAGAAAACCATAGTCATATACTTAAATAAACCCACGTACCTTGATTAAAAGATTCCTAACTTTTCTAGACCATCGATAACATTGTTTATCACATGATTAATAATTAATTAATCATCATTAATACATGATCATCATTATTCTTGGTTATTTAGGTCCATATTCGAGTTTATCCAAACCTAGGTTCGAATTGACCTAAACTTGTCTCTAATATTTTTCTACTGATTAGGAGGTCAGATTTAGGCTCTGGTTCAAGTTTCATAATTTTCTAATGTTTGCAATATTTTTAGGCATTATTATTAGGCTAAAATCATACAAGTATTCCTTAATTAGAAAAGGCCTAACATTTAGTCACAATAATCAAATCAGATCCCGTGTTTTGCTTACATATGAAACTAGGGTTTAGGAGTATTTTTATGAGGTATAATCTCGATCATTTTCTCATTATTCTAATTATATCAACCCCAAAAGAAGTATTATCTTGTAGATTAGAAACCATCAGTAATATTGTTTCAAAAGTCTTATCTAGGTATTTCATAAGAAAGGAGGCATTTTTCTGATTCTACTGATATTTTGTGGGAATTTATCAACCATGGGATCTATTTATTATGTATTTTCTAAGTTTCAATGTATTTTACAAGAATTAAACTAATATTTACCTTGTGTGGCGGGTCCCACAACCCCTGCTGGAAGTCTTGGATTGGCATGTGATGGATGGCCCACCTCCCCTAGTCACAGTCATGGATGGTCCAGTCTTGGTCAAATTGGTCGGTTGGGAAGGTTATTGGCCTCGGTTCAGTTCTATTTGTGCCTCCCCCTTCTCACCCACGATCACCTACATCTCAATACACACTCTGCCACTCATTTGAAGGATGAGGAACCACTACATGAACCATCTACGATGACCTCCATCACTAATACATTGGTGTTTGTGTCTTCCTCAATGGTGAATCACCTTTGTTGTGGAGGCATGGGCCCTGAGGTATGATGGTGTGGGAAACTCTATTGCTAGGGTAGAGCTTCTGATCAGAAATGAGGGTCGTGCCTTTTGTGCTCCTCTTTAGTGAGCTCGTAAGGCATATCTAGACCAAGAGAGGGAAATTTAGCATCATTGAGAGGTCCGAAGAGGTCCCTTTCAAATCATTGGTGGCTCCATGCCTCTCGTAAAAAGAAGGGTCTTGAGATCGTCGGGCTCTCCAGATCTAGCGCCGCCGTGAGGGATCAAATCTGGTGAGAAATCATGTAGAAATTGAGCAAGATCAGGTAGAAAAGATGAATCCATCAGTCTCACCATTTCTTTAGGGTATGTTGCATCCATCTCACTTCAGCTCCATAGAGAGAGAGTGGAGGAAAGAAATCATGGTGGCATGATGGTTGCACCACCATCATACACATGGGCTCTGAGGTGTAGTAATCAACTTCTCAACCCAAACTTACATCAAAAAACGTCTGAGGTGTCCCTCTAATCTCTAGGGTTGGCAACTATTGTCCGCAATGGAGAAAGGAGAAGGAGAAGGTCGAGGTTTTTGCTTCTTACCTTGCTTCCACATCATGAAAGTAAGGCGTTGTTGTGCACAACTCACAGATCTAGAGAAAATCTAACAAGTTGGGGGTACTGACTTGTGTGAGATGGTGGTTAGTTGGCACAAGGAGTTTGCGACATGTACAGTCATGTAGTTACAAGGTAATCGGAAGTGAAAGATGAAGTCTCCACCCTTGGACTGCCTTAACCCATGATAGATCTTCCGTATATGATTTCAAAGTTGGGTCCCATGCAATTGTCACTTATCACCATAGTTGTGTGACATTTATATAGCAACTAACTTAGGACAAAATTTCAACTCACACCTTATTCCTTAACCCTAGGATTCAAATCACATTTTATCTTTACACAAATCATGTAATTTCTATGAAGCTTTCAATCTTGCCTTCATAATCAATTTTTCTTGCTATAAGGCTAGTTTGAGCCACAAGTAATGTTATTTGATCACTAAAATAAATTCCTTAAAAGGAATCATTTCACTACTCAAATAGATCACTAATGAATATTTGGTCTCAGAAATACTCAATTGATAAATAAAGACTATTCATTCACAATTGAATTCCATCAGGCATCATAGTCCTCTATCGTATCTCAAAACACCTAATTTGGGTGGAGGAATTCATAAATGGGTTACCGGTTCCTCAATTTGGTATTTGTCATCTACATAACACACATGGTCTCAAAATACTATATTGGTTATAAAAACCCCTAAAACCAGGGTTGTCACATTCACCCCACCTTACATGGAATTTTGTCCTTGAAATTCAACTAGCCTTACTTAAGCTGATATCAAGGAGTCTCTACTATCACAAGGCCACCACTTCTAGGTGTTAAGGCATCATAGTTCTATATGCACCCTAAGTTGTCATCTTAGGATTTAGAGCATCTAGGGTGTACCCACCCCCACTTTATATAGATGGAAGCATCATTTTTTTAACGAAATATAGTATCACTTAGAGTCTTAGTCATCACATGACATTCTTATATTTGAGGATTTACATATTCATAGTCACTTAAGGATAAGGGTTTTGTTTGCCCATAAGAAGTTATAGAGGTATTACTAAAGGTCTCAACTTTCACGCTACTCGCCTATGTAAGGTGATTTCAAGATCTCACATCTTCAGTTACTAGAATTATCATGTTTACATCATTATTTTGGTTTATGATGAACTCATACTAGGATTTCATTGGTACAGGGAATTAATATTCATCATTGTACATTAGGGTTTCACCCTATTATGTAAGAGTAATTATCAAACTAGAAACTTAGATTTGTAAGGAGTGAGGTTGAGGATAATATTTTTGATCATGTTGTCTATGACCCAAAGATATCTTTATTTCAAGGTCATGATTTCAAAACTTATATCTTCATGCATGATATGAAGGAAAAGAGAATATACTAAGTTAAGGTTATCATGATTTCAAACTTGGATATGACATGTGTGATATATAAAGGGAATATAGAAAATACTAGGCCAATCTTATCTGAGTGACTTTTCATACATAAATCATCTTTATATCTCAAGTGAGGTTTTCTGGCATCATATATCAAGAAAGAGGAGAAGAAGAAATAATGTGTGAGTACCTTACGCACAAGGCATTTTACTCCAAGGACCAGAGTTCCATATATCACCTCACTTGCCGCTAATGATGAGCATCACAACTTAAGTCACTCAATCTAGGACCTAACTCGGTTAAAGTATTGACTTTCTCATTATGAGTCATCTACCCATCATTTTTTTAACCCAACTCTCACGTCTAGGATTTAGATCATAAGCATGAATCATGCATAAGGAATCAACTCGTATACTTAGGAGTACTCTAACTTAGGATACATAATTTTACATATATTTATATTTCTCATATACTGGAGGTTAGGTCCTATGACCTCCTCATTGTGGGTCTCACTCAATATGGATTTCACCACATATCTTGTCCTAACACTAGAGGTCCTCCCTTGTAAAAGATCTTGAGGCTCATGTATATTCAATCTTATCTTAACTTAGATGAAATCAAGTGAAAAACTATATTCTTTCATCATTAAGACTTAGCTCATATTTCTTAAAATTGGATCAGACCTCATATACAACTTGAATAAATATAACTCAACTTATATCATCAGAATCGAACTTATATTAAATTATCTTTGTTTATATTATCTATTAATTGATCATCCACTCTATGTATCACATATCTTGATAAGGCTCTAGACATCTAATCTAGACTACTCTTTCTTCTAGACTGATACCACCCCCTTTCAGTTAGGTTTGTATGAACACTAACTACTCTCTAGTGTGAGGGACACATTTTTATATTTACATATATATAATAAAATATTATATTTTTTCTCTAACAAAGCATATGTCAGAGAAAATTCAAGGTTTGAGCCGATTGGAAAACAAAACCAAATCAGCAAAATGAGTGTCCCACACATAGTAGAGAGTTGGGTGTCATATTACCAAGTGAAATGGTGAGAAGAGGGTATAGACTAGTGTATCTACCCAATACATATGAGCTCTATATGGAAAGGGTTTCACACACTTGTCTAAACCTAGTTCTTGAACATCTAGGTTCTAACCTAGAGGCTAAGCCAGCCCTTATTCCTATAGAACAATTTATTAAGTTTCTAAGATTTTTAGTGAAAGATGAAATTTAGTTTTATGTTGCATGGTGAGCAATTGTTAGGTGTAGCTATTGTTCATGCTCTGATACCAACTGTAACGTCCCCGGATTCCTCCGTCTCGAGACTTTAAAGGTTCTAGAGGATAAATTTGAAAACATTAGCTAATTGTTTCATAGTGCAATGCGGAAGCTATATACACATACATGAATAGAAAATCATAACCTACACCATAAACATTCTTAGCATTCAACATGTGTATATTACTAAATGGGTTATTACAATACAATTTACAATTACATATTGAGATTTTACAGTCTATGAACATGTATGCTAACTAGGATCTACACAATAGGTAAACTTGTACAATTGCTCACTTTCTATCTTCTATCCCATGCTAGCTCTGAACCTAAAACATACGTGAAACAAAAACATGATGTGGTGTGTACATGGGTAGAAATATACATATATTTATGGTTCTCATAATTTGAAAAAGATTTGAAAAAAGAAAGAATGAAGATCATAGAAAATACTTCTTCAATAAGTGAAATCTGCCAATTTTTATTTATTTTCTAGATGAGTTACATTATCAAGGTTGGACTAGTACCAAAACATATATATTGGACCCATCCCTATGTACCAAGTACTCTAGGGAAACTCCTCATACACCGTGTGCTCTAGGGAGGTGTACTAGTCAACATTAATCAATTCCCTTATAAGGGGGATGATGAACACCTTAAATAACTACAAAACATCTACTCATCATTTATGTTTTCATGTGATAAAACATCGAGTACCATATAGTGCTACTACATCCAATATTTGCAAATAGAAGAGAGCATACATACATATCATGTTTGCAACCAAGAAAATCATAGTCATATACTTAAATAAACCCACATACCTTGATTCAGAGATTCCTAATTTTTGGGACCATCGATAACATTGTTAATCGCCTAATTAATAGCAAATTAATCATCATTATTACATGATCATCATTAGTCTTGGTTGTTTAGGTCTATATTAGGGTTTAGCAAAATCTAGGTTCAAACTGACCTAAACTTGTCTCTAATATTTATCTACTGATCAGACTTAGGCTCTGGTTCAAGTTTCATAATATTCCGTTGTTTGCAATATTTTTTGGAATTATTATTAGGCTAAAAGCATATAATTATTCCTTAATTAGAAAAAGCCTAACATCTAGTCATAATAATCAAATCAGAGCCTGTGTTTTCTTACATATGAAACTAGGGTTCACAAGTATTTTTATGAGGTTTAATCTCGATCATTTTCTCATTATTCTAATTATATCAACCCTAAAAGAAGTATTATCTTGTAGATTAAAAACCGTTAGTAATATTTTTCACAAGTCTTATCTAGGTATTTTATAAGAAAGGAGGCATTTTTCTAAGTGTATTGATCTTTTGTGGGAATTTATCGACCATGGGATCTATTTATTATGCATTTTCTAATTTTCCATGTATTTTAGAAGAATTTAACTAATATTTACCATGTGTTGCAGGTCCCACAACCCCTGCTAGCAGTCTTGGATTGACCGGTGATGGATGGCACACCTCCCCTAGTCACACTCGTGGCTGGTCCAGTCTTGGCCAAACCGGTCGATTGGGAAGGTTATTTGCCTCTGTCTTGTTCTATTTGTGCCTCCCCCTTCCCACCCGCGATCACCTACATCTCGGTACACACTCTACCGCTCGTATGAAGGATGAGGCACCACTGCAGGCACCATCTACGGTGACCTCGATCGCCAATAGATTAGCATTTGTGACCACCTTAATGGTGACTCGCCTTTGCTATGGAGGCATGGGCCCTGAGGTATGTTGGTGCGAGAAACTCTATTGCTAGGGCAGAGCTTCTGATCAGGAATGAGGGTCATGCCTTTTGTGCTCCTCTCTAGTGAGCTCGTGAGGTACATGTAGACCAGGAGAGGGAAAGCTAGCATCATCGAGAGGTCCTTTTCAGATCATCGGTGGTACCATGCCTCTCGTAAAAAGAAGGGTCTTGAGATCGTCGAGCTCTCCAGATCTGGCACCACCGTGAGGGATCAAACTCAATGAGAAATCTTGTAGAAACTGAACAGGATCAAGTAGAAAAGATGAATCCATCAGTATCGCCATTCCTTTAGGGTATGTTGCATCCATCTATACTTCATCTCTGCAGAGAGAGTGTGGAGAAAAGAAATCATGGTGGCCTGCTGGTTGCACCACCACCACACAGAGGGGCTCCAGAGTCCAGTGATCAACTTCTCAAACTCACATCGACAAACACCTGAGGTGTCCTTCTATCTATAGGGTTGGAAACTGCTGGCTGCAATGGAGAAAGGAGAAGGAGAAGGTCGAGGTTGTCGCTTCTTACCTTGCTTCCACATCCTGCAAGCCAGTCGTCGTTGTGCACAACTCACAGATATGGAGAAAATCTAACAAGTTGGGGGTACTGACTTGATTTGTGAGATGGTGGTTAGTTGGCATGAGGAGTTTGTGGCATGTGCATCCATGCAGTTCTAAGGTAATAGGAAGTGAAAGATGAAGTCTCCACCCTTGGACTGCTTTAACCCATGAGAGATCTTCCCCACGTGATTTCAAATTTGGGTCACATGCAACCGTCACTTATCACCATAGTTGTGTGACATATATATAGCAACCAACTTAGGATAACATTTCAAATCACACCTTATTCATTAACCCTAGGATTCAAACCACATTTTATCTTTACACGAATAATGTAATTTCTATGAAGCTTTCAATCATGCCTTCGTAATCAATTTTTCTTTTTATAAGCCTAGTTTGAGCCACAAGTAATGTTATTTGATCACTTAAATAAATTTCTTAAAAGGAATCATTTCACTACTCAAATAGATCACTAATGAATGTATGATCTCAGAAATACTCAATTGATTAATAAAGGCTATTCATTCAAAATTGAATTCCATCGGGTATCATAGTCCTCTATCGTATATCAAAACACCTAATTTGGGTGAAGGAATTCATAATTGGGTTACCAGTTCCTCAATTTGGTATTTGTCATCTACATAACACATGTGGTCTCAAAATACTATATTGGTTATGAAAAACCCTAAAACCAAGGTTGTCACAATCATCATCAGAACTTGGTTTGTATCTACGGTCATGGATGAGGGATTTTTCATTATGGTGAGTAAACACACCATAGATCATGTTAGGATATGGGATATGGATGTCAGTGGTATTCAAAGTGGAGTTAAAGCAGGTCATAAGGTGGAGAGTGTTACGAGCGCACTTAACTTCGATATCCTTTAAGAGACATACATGATCATTGTTGTGTTCTCTGCAATCTCTGTGATTTCTCTTTGGATGGATATTGCAATTGACCACTAAGGCGATCAGTCTTGTCTTGATATCAAGGGAAGAGGAGGGTATGGTTGACTTCTTCCAATATGGAATGTATGGTTTCTTCAGGAACTTATGGATGTCAGGAAGGGTAACTGGGGGATCAAAGCTCTTCTAGAAACCTTCAGGGTTCAAAAGGTCATGGTATAGTCGATAGGAAGCCACCTAAGAAAAAATGATGTTGGTACCAGAGAGATAGGTATTCAAAGAATCCTCAAAGATAGTTATCTTGGTACCGACGATCATTAAAGTCAAAAAGAATTTGGTATTAGGTGGTAGCACATGGTTGTTGTAGTTCCATGTCATATTGGAATAGAATTCATGGACCGACTTCATGCTTGACATAGAATTTGTGAAGCACCAACGCTCTACACATAAAGCACTTAGGTGGTGTGATTTAAACACCCTCAAAACCTCTTTGATCACCTCAATCATTACAAAATGAGGTTCAAACAAGACTCAAAATGGAAAGGGAGTCCTAGGAAGGAGTTCCTTATACCTATTCAAGGCTTGAGTTGAGATGAATGAGGTACCATTAAAGGAAATGTGCCTTGGAGCAGTTGGTGTGGGGGTTGTTCTAGCTAGGGCAGATCTCTTCCTACAGTTGGAGGCCATGAGGTCGAATATAGAGAAGATGACCACAAACAAGAGAAGAAACACACAAGGCAGGTCGCCAAACCACCTAGGTCATGGGTTAGAGAGGCAGTGAAGGTTGATCTATGGCTAGGAAGTGTTGTAGGAAGGGATGGTAGAGCCTAGGATATGAGGACGATCACTAGAGAAGGGCTTTCTGTTGGATTTTCTCTAGTTGAGAGGGAGAAAAGTTGGTTGATACCCTTTATAAATTTGGGCCATAGTTCCACTGTCAGTCGAGTTTTGAGATTGCAAAACTCGACCAACCGAGTATTTCATCTTTTTCCTCAGCTAGGGATCGGTCAAGTTGTAGAAGATCAAACTCGACCAATTGTTCATCCTATCCAAAACATAGAAAATTCAATTCTAAGCCTCTAGAGTTCTATATAATTTTTTTTCTAGCCTATCATGTATTTTAAACATATTGAGGCACATTTCACTCATCATTGGCTACTATTTTGTAGTAAAAAAATTGTTTGCAAAAAATAGCTGAAAACAAGGCATGAAAACATGTCAAATATAGCACTTAGCAAGTTAAGGTGAGCAAGACATATATGTATGATAACATATATCTAGATTGCATGTCAATATCATCAACGACAGTTGGAAGTAGTTTTGATCTAATAAAAGTAAATTTCTCTCGACCTAGACGTTTAGTGAAAATGGCTGCAAGTTGATTCTCCGTATCCACATGCGTGATATAGATATCCTTCTTGGAAATATGGTCACAAAGAAAGTGATGATGGACCTCTATCTATTTAGCTCTACTATGCAATATAGGATTATAAGAGAGATTAATTGCACTAGTATTATCTATTTATCTCTACTATGCAATATTATCAAAGTGAATGCTAAAGTATTGGAGCATTTGCTTCATCCATAGGACTTGGGCACAACAACTCCCTGCTACTTGACTTGGGATACCATAGTCCAAAATTTTGAGTTTTGGCTGGATACCTCAAAATCCTCTTAACTGCAGTGAGATGTGATTTTCTTGGACTTGATTGAAAGCAAGTACACAAGCTAACACTAAACATTATGTCAGGTTTAGAGGCAGTTAAATAAAGTAAACTTACAATCATACCTCTATACAGCTTCTCATTCACTTTCTCACCTTCTTCATCTTTGTCAAGCTTGGCAGTGTTTGACATGGGGGTGTTCCTTAGCTTGGTGTTCTCTATCCCAAAGTACTTAAGTAGTTCATTGGTGTACTTACCTTAGTTGATAAAGTTGCCTTCCTTAGTTTGCTTGATTTGAAAGCCAAGAAAGAAAGTAAGACCCCCCATCATGCTCATCTCGATCTCACTTTGCATAAGAGAACTAAACTCCTTGCAAAGATCAAGATCAGTTCTGCCAAAAATTGTATCATCAACATAAATTTGAATGATCAAGAAATGCTATAAGTGTGTTTTAGAAATAGAGTAGAATCGACTTTGTCCATGATATACCCATTTTCTATTAAAAAGTTCTTTAATTTATCATACCAAGCTCTAGGGGCTTGTTTGAGACCATAGAGAGCTTTTTGTAACAAATAAACATGGTTAGGCAATTTATCATGTTCAAAGACGGGAGGTTGAGCCACATAGACTTCCTCTTCTATTTCCATTCAAAAACACACTTTTAACATCCATTTGTTAAAGCATGAAATTTATAACTAGCAAAAGTAATTAGCATTATAATAGATTCAAGTCTAGCAGCAGGTGCAGAAGTTTCACAAAATTAATACCTTCATGTTGGTTGTAACCTTGAGCTACTAACCTTGACTTGTTCCTTACCACTTTCCCACGTTCCCACTTTCATCAAGCTAGTTGTGGTAGACCCACTTGGTGCCAATGATATTTCTATCACTTAGTTTTGGCACTAAGGTCCACACTTTGTTCTTTTAAAATTGTTCTAACTCTTCTTACATGGCTAGGATACATTCATCATCCTTGAGAGCTTATTTGATATTCGTTGGCTCAAGTTGAGATATGAAGACAATGTTAGCTTGTTCTTTGTTGTAACCATCATGCATCTTCACCCTTTCAAAAGGATTACCTATAATGAGCTCTTTAGGATGATGCTTTGTGAAGTGGGGAGTTGGTTCCTTCTTTTCTTCTTATTTCTCTTCTTCATCAACTAGCGCCTCTTTTCCTTTATCAAAAATGTTGAGCTCTTTAAAGTGAGTGATCACCTCATCTACAACATCATCATTAACAATATTCTTGGAAATAGATGGGTTAGTCTAACATTAATAGATTCTTCTACTTTAGACAATTCACACTACTACATAAATGGCTTATAAAGCCACTTTTCAAGGTGTCAGTTTTATACAAAAACCGACACCTAAAGTCTACAATGTTGGTTGATAACGTAAACCGACATCCAATCTACGAAGGTCGACCAGACACGGGTACCGCTTTTATTAAGTGTCGGTTAATTAATAAACAACTGACACCTAAACTCAACCGCCAAACCCAAAATTCCAGCAAAAAAATTGGCTCCAAAATTTTACATATGGCGTCGGTCATAACTAAATAACCGACGACTAAAGCGAACAGGAATAGTTGTCGGTTGTCTTTTACTTAAAAACCGATGACTATAATGTAGTATAGGTGTCGGTTTTTTGTAAAGAACCGACACTGTAGGTTTAGTTGTCGGTTTTTTTAAATAACCGACAATTATTGTCAAATTAATAGCTGACCAGCCCGACCGATTCTTCCCCTTTCCCTGTTTCATTTCCGATTTCCCTAGCTCCGGTGATTTCCAGTGCTCCCTTCTCTACTGTCGTGCTCCTGCTGCCGTGCTCCTGCTCACCGGCTCACCGGCGGCCGTGCTCCTGCTTCCGTGTTCCTACTCACTGGCGGCCGTCCGTCCCCTAGCTGCTACTACGTCTGCCGCTGCTCTTCCGGCTCCACGCTGCTTCGTTCTTCTTCCGTCTTCTTTCTCTGGTAGGCCCTCCGTTCTTCTTCTTCTTCCTTCTCCTGCTCTTCTTCTTCCTTCTCCCTCTCCTTACCAACAGCAACCATGGACGTGCTACCCAGCACGGCCGTGTGGTTGGCCAACACAGCCACAGCCGTGCTAGCCCACACGACCATGGTTGTTGTTGGTAAGGAGGGAGAAGGAAGAACAAGAATATATATATATACTAAAATGAAATCAATTATGAGTTCTTGATTAAATCAATTATATGATGAAATCCCTATTGTATGATGAAACCCTAGCATATGGCCGAGTTTCATGATGAAACCCTAACATCTACATGAATCCATGTTGCATAATGAAACCCTAACATCTACATACTCTATATGATACCTAAAATTGTGATGAAACCCTAACATCAATTGTGATGAAAGTTGGATTGTAGGTATTGGAATGACAATATACATGTATTGGGACTGTTATTGAACACCTAATCTGACTTAGGATATTTTGTTTGATTTAAACATGATTGGGCATTATTGCGTGTTTGAAACTATTGAATTCTTGATTTATTATATAATAATGCTCTAATTGTGAGTGATGCAATGTAAGTGAGCAAATACATGTAGTGAATATGTACTCATTAGCCTAGAACCCCGTCCAAGATTTACTCATTAGGAGTAAATCTTGGATAGTCCCCAGTTTGGGACTGTTCTTGAACACCTAATCTCACTTAGGATGTAAGTGTATAATGTGTATTGGGTTTTCAAGAAAATTTCGGCAGCATTTCCCCGTTTTTTCTCTAAGTACATATGTACTTGGAGAACAGCGGGGAAATGCTGCCGAAATTTTCTCGAAAACCCAATACACATTATACACTTACTAGTGAGATTAGGTGTTCAAGAATGGGATAGGTGGTACACATTTATTATATATAAGAATGACATCACATGTATTTGTTGGCCTAAAGTTTTAACCATGCAAAAACTCTAATCTGTTAACCCTAGACCCTAATCTTGTCCTAATATATACTTGTTTTCTCTTTGATCATAGAATGGATAGATCATGGATATCCATTCGCAATCGCTGCACCCCAGAGTTTATTTCTGGTCTTGACCAGTTTATTAGATTTGCTGAGGAGATCACAATGAAGGATTGTTAATTGATAAAATGTGAACTTTACAATGTGAATGTAAACTTTACAATGTGAGCTTTAGAATTTGAATTACTTTACAATGTGAACTTTAGAATTTGAATTACTTTACAATGTGAGCTTTACAATTTGAATTACTTTACAATGTGAGCTTTACACTTTGAATTACTACTTTACAATGTGAACTTTACAATTTGAATGTGAATTTGCAGATGGATGACCATTCTCCTGATGACCATGTTGATGACTACCGTGAGGGTGAGGACATCAATGTGCCACCTCACAATGTAAGTTTTAAAAATATATCATATATTTATATCTATATGTCCATTTATAGTTATATCTTGTAAATGTGAATTATTTTGTCAAATTTTAGGTTGATGATGCACAGGTACCATCTGAAGCACTTGAGGCACTTGATCAACAACACCAAAAAGTTGACAAGAGAAGGGGCATCACTATGATGAAGAAGTTAATTGCGCAAAAGGGCAATGGACCCAAACTTGTTGTGGATTTCGATAATGCAGGAAATGCATGTGGTGTGAATCGCAATTCATTTATTTCATATCTTGGGTTTGTTACTCGTAGCCATTGCGGTTGTCACTTAGATTCTTGGCATAAAGTTTCTAAGGAGAAGAAAGATTTAATATGGAGGGATTTATGCGTGAGTTATTATTAATTTGCAATTCTATTTTGTAGATTACTAAATTTTTGGATATTAGTTAATAGCAATTCTATTTTGCAGAGTATATTTGAATTGGATGAAAAGTTGCATCGTAAATGCGTGATGCAACACTGTGGGAGAGTCCTAAGGAACTATAGGACAAATCTCACCAGAGAATACATAAAAGAAGATGACAAGAGGAAGAAGACAGCCACTGAACAGTGGAACTTCCTGGACAAAGAAGAATGGGACGCGTTTGTCGCTTCAAGAAAAATTGATGAATTCAAGGTATTAGGCGTCAGTCTCAATCTCATTAATTAATATATGTTGTATTCACTTATTCAATATTAACATTTAGTGTTACTAACCAAATCATTAATTTGCATACTAACTAGGCCCTCGGTGAGGCACAAAGATCAAGGCGTGCACTGAATGTGCATGACCACTGAATGGGTCCAAAGGGGTATGCAGGCGTTCACCAAAGACTACAGGCTGAGGCTACTACTGCTCAGTCTGCTACTACTCAGGAGTCCTCTACCATAGGTATCACACCTCTGCCTCGCCATGATGTCTGGATAGCTGGGAGGAAAAATAAGAAGGGAGAAATAACTAAGGCCGCAACTGCTGAGGCGGCTGCAAAAATGGTAAAATACAACTCTTACAGCAATCATTCGAATATTGATTATTTGTGTAGTTTACTTAAGTACAAATTTTTGTTTTGGCGATTAGCGGGAGCTGCATGAGCTGAGGAAACAAGGAAAGTTCATCCCTGAGGGAACAAAGGATGAATTGACAGTTGCTCTGGGTAACCCAGAGCATCCTGAACGTGTTAGGGCTGCAGGCGCTGGTGTGGGCATCAAATCTTTTTTTGGGTCATCCCAGCGCAAACATGTCCCAAAAGCGGGACTTTCACAAGAAGAGGTAACATATTCTTTCTTTATTATGTTACTGTAAAAGAGAATTCAAAAATTAGAATTTGACGTTTCTTTTATCCATGTATAGGTGGATAAGCTATTTGACAGGAAACTCGAAGAAGCAATGAAAAAGTGGCAGGCATCTCAGACTGCCACTTACCAGACAATACCTACTACAGACTCTACTCCTACTCCTACTGCAGAGGTTGGGAGTAATCCTGTAGAACCACCACCTAGCACATCCACTGTAAGTATTTTTATGACATAGTATATATGAAATTATAGTCGTTTCAAAAAAAGATGATATGTATATATGTCTATAACATTCTTTACACAAAAATTTGTAGGGGTTGAAGCCATGCCGTCTAAAAAGTAAAGAATATGTCGTGGCAGTGGCGTCGGCTTACCCATCCCTACCAGGGGAAACGTGTCACGGGTCTCCAGTACCAGCTGGTTGGATTCGGGTGAGCCCGATACATATATTCCCCAAGTGGATGGATCTTCAACTGCCATATGCCCACCCAGATTGTGAAACGCTTGGTGAGGCAGTAGGCGAAGTGATATTGTGGCTAAAAGTGGATGTCTTCTTTACTGATAAGGTATGGTAAATTTACATTACGTTCAATTGTTAGTGTGTGTATATGCTGGCAGTTGATCTGAAAATTTATATATATATATATATATATATATATATATATATATATATAGGTTAAAAAGAAGACACCCACAGCATCTAGGCCTCCACTTCCACCTCCTGCATTACCTAGTTGGGTTCCATAGGACCTACCTGTCCCGTTAGGTCCTAACTGTAGGGGTATGGCAATATGGTTAGGGGAACATGATATAAACTCCCTTATAACTGTTTCTTCCGATTCAGATTCTACAGGTCAGTCATACGAAACAAAACTATTTATAGAAGATATTTTGGAGTTGTTTCGATATGATTGGCTAAATACATCTGTGATAGAGCTATGGATAAGGTGAGATATTCTTTATACATCCATATACCTTGTGTATGATCTGGTGATCTGATTTCTTATTTATTAATGCATGCGTAATTAATACATATTTTGCAGCTACTTAGACAATATATGTGCAGATTTTGGATTCGAACATGTAGGGTTTTTTATTCCATCTTTGATTAGTCTAGTAGCTAAAGACCCTACATCAGTTCAACAATACTACTGTGAGGCTTTTTCAAATTTTGTTGTAAAAAAGAAGATGGTGATAATGGCTCCATTCAATGTAGAGTAAGTTTACTTTGCTTATTATAATTTGGACTTAAGAAAATTGCATTTTATTGTGGATTTTGAGTTATTAATTTTTAACTTTTTTTCCTCTAGTGGTAGGCATTGAGAGTTACTGGTTATTTCCCCCGAGACGTTCACTGTGTATTATCTAGATCCTAAGGGGGGTAAATTGAATACAAGATTTGGACACATAATGAAAATGGCAATATTCCGGTGAGAAATATTTCATTTTTCATATCCATTAACATATGTTATTACATTACTATTTAATTGCAATGTTCTGTGTTACATTAACATGTAGGGGTTTTGAGGAGTACAAAAAGGCTGGAGGAAAGGTCCCCACGAAAAAGAACCAGCCAATAATTTGGAAGAACGTGAAAGTAAATTCCCGACTGCAATATATGTATATATTATTTATGTGAACAATGCTTAATTAGTTGTATTTTTTAATATTTTGTATGTTTGAATTTATAGTGTGCTACACAAGACAACGGATGGGCATGTGGATACTATGTCATGCGATATATGCACATGATTATCAAACATGCCACACTGGATATCGAGTGTATTGCTCATGTATTATATAGTCTCATTAGATAATATGATCGAAATATATCAATCTTATTTATAGCTCATTAATTATATATATACATCATTCTCTTTACATGTGTTTAAAGCTGACCCCATTACAGGAAAGGACTTACCAAATGTTAATGCTCCCTATACAATGGGAGAATTAAATGAAGTAAGAGAAGAATGGGCAACAGCCATACAATTAGTGGGGGCTTTAAAATATAATTGAGATCCTGATAGCGAATAATGACTAAACAATGATACTTTATGAATGAATTTCTGAATTATAATATATGTGTGAATGTTTCTACATGTCTGGATGTTTCTACATGTGTCTGAGTGAAAATGAATGAAAGTGTTGGTTGCTATATGAATGTTTCTACATGTGTGAATGTGAATGAATGGAACTACAGATTGCTAGCATGTGTGAATGTTTATAAATGTGTGAAAATAAAATGGAACTGCAGGTTGCATTGCTAAATGCATGTGCTACTTTTTTATTGTTAATTTTGCAGGTTTGTGGCATGTTGTCAGCTGATATCAATGGATGTCGTAAAACCTGCAGTTCATAACTGAACTGAACAAGTTTCTCATCCTATGACCAGCCACATCAGGTCTGCAGACTGATAGGAAAAAAACCAATAGGCGTCGGTTATTTGTAAATAACCAACACATAATGATATAGTGTCGGTGTTCCTACAATAAACCGACGTCTATGTCCTTAACACCACGGCCGTGCTGGACAGCACGGCCGTGGGGCGAAGATATATGGTGTCGGTTTTTTACATATAACCGACACTGATAGTGCCCAAGATGACACCCTTTCTGTGGCGCGAAGGGTTTGGGCATCAGTTTTTAACTAATAACCGACGCCTATAGTCCCATGATGGCGCATTTTCGGTGGCACGGGAAGAGTTTGGGTGTCGGTTTCTTATCTAATAACTGACGCCTATAGTCCCCTGATGGCGCGCTTTCGGTGGCGTGCGAAGAGTTTGGGCGTCAGTTTTGGAACCGACGCCTAATGGGTGGACTTTTAGTGTCGCCCACATAGGTGTCGCTTAGAAACCGACACTAAAGGCTTTAAATAACCGACACTAAAGGTAGGTTCTGTAGTAGTGTCAATGTTAAACACTCTATAAGCCTTTCTAGTAGTGTTATAGCCAAGAAAGAAAGCCTTGTAAGATTTCAGATCAAACTTTTCGAGGGAATCCTTGGTGTTCAAAACAAAACAAAGACAACCAAAAACATGAAAGAAATCAATGGAAGGCTTTCTACCACGCCATACCTTATAGGGGGTTTTCTTCAAATATGGATGAGTGAAAACCCAATTTTGCATAAAACATGAAGTACTAACGGCTTCGGCCCAAAACTTCTTTAGAGCACCATACTCTAGAAGCATATTCCTAGACATTTCATGTAGTGACCTATTCTTTCTCTCTACGATCCCATTTTGTTGAGGTGTTGGAGATCAAGAGAAGTTGTGTTTATACCCATATTCCTCAAAAAAACTGTTCAAACAAGTCATTTTCAAATTCTCCCCCATGGTAATTGTGGATAGAGACGATCTGACAAGAAGCGTCATTTTCAACTCATTTGTGAAACAAGAAAATATCAAAAGTATCACTTTCTAAAACAAGAAATAAGGTCCAATTATAGCAGGAAAAGTCATCAATAATCACAAGATAATGCTTACTATCACGAAGCGATTGTGTACGCATTGGTCTAAAAAGATCAATGTGAACAAGTTCAAGAGCTCTTTTAGTACTAAGGATTTCTTTGTATTTGAAGGAGGACTTGATTTGCTTTACTTGTGTGCAAGCATGACATTCCTCATCCTTCTTAAAATCCAATTTAGGAATTCCCTTAATGAATTCCTTTTTTATCAACTTCTTCAATTGATGCATATTTACATGACCAAGCCTATGGTGCCACAGAGAAATATCATTCGAATTGGCAACAAGACATCTAGAAACAATAGGCTTAATAGAGTCAAGAATAATAATATAGAGATTACCATTTCTGGTTCCCTTATATATAACATTGTAGGAGAGAGAGTCTAGAAGCAAGCATTCTAAAGAGGTAAAAAGAATAAGATAACCATTATCACAAAGTTGACTGACACTAATTAAATTATGATGCAGGCCATCCACAAAAAGAACATTCTTGATGCATAGTGAATCACCTACATCACCCTCACCTATCACTTTACCTTTGTTGTTGTCACCAAATGTCACAGATCCTCTTTTCTTCTTTGTGAATTAGTTAAAGTGGCCAATTTCACATGTCATATGATTTGAGCAACCACTATCAATAATCCATTTTCCTTTTACCTACAATAAAAGAAGATGTTAGTGCCCAATTCAAACTCTGGGATCTACTGTTTCCTTATATAACTCATGTAAGCTTACCTCACCGACATCTTCACTTGTAGAGGCCATGAGTGCAAGATGGAATTCTCCCTCATTGGAGCTTGCATCACTAGAAGAAGAGTTTTTCCATGTGACATGGGTTGCATCCTTGCTCCTTTTTTTCTTCTTGTCACTCTTCTTATACTTGCCATCCTTCTCGTGGTCCTCTCTTTTCTTAGAGCTTCTCTCATTGTAGTACTTCTTAGCCTTGAGGCATTCATTCTTGTAATGCCCTTTTTGCCCACATTCACGACACCTTAGAGTGGAGGAAGAGGAAGACTTTCCTTTGAAGTGCTTTCCCTTTGGGTAGTTAGCTTCATGCTCACTTGGGGCTTCATCTTCACATGAAGAAGGAGAAGTAGACCGGAATGCTTGTTGTTGTTGGAGAAGGAGTTCTTCCATTTGATCTTTGAATGCACTATATTTGATCTTCTTTGATTCCTTCTCTTCTTGCTTTTTATCTTCCTCTTTCTTGTCAAGCCTTGGCTCATGATCTTGGAGATTGCCAATGATCTCTTTGGTGGCAATGTCACCAAAACTTATAACATCTTAAATGGAAGTCACCTTAGATTCCCACCTCTTTGAGAGAGACCTTAAGATCTTAGAGTTTATGGTCCCTTTGTCCATGGGGTGGCCCAATTGAGCAAGTCCACTGATGATGGTGTTGAGCCTTGTATACATCTCTGCCACTCTCTCCTTCTTGCCCATCTTGAAGTTTTCAAGGAGACCCTTGAGCATGTAGATCTTAACCTCCTTAACTTGCTTTGTGCCTTCATAGGTGATGCACAACTTGTCCCAAATCTCATGGGTTTTGTCCCAAGAGGAGATGTGGTTGAACTCAGAGGGGGTGAGGGCTGCATAGATGATGTTTATTACATTTGCATTCAGATGTGCCTTCTTGACCGTAGCTTCATCCCAAGTGAATATTTCCCTCGTCAGCTCCTTGTATGGAAGAATCACCATCTTCCACATGTCAAAGTTCATTCCTTGAAGGTAGAATTGCAACTGTTGTTTCCAATAAAAGAAATTGGTGTCGTCAAAGATCAGGGTCTCATGGAGAAGCCTTCCTCTAGGTTGAGGGACCCAAGTAGGTTGCCGACCATCTTCTCATCTCATAGGAGATCTTGTCAGAGAAGACTATGGCTCTGATACCACTTGTTAGATCAAATGGTCTCTAGAGGGGTGTGAATAGAGCTAAAAATACTTGTACAAAATTTGTTAGACCTTCAAGTTACAACTATGTATGGGATTGCAAAAAATTAATTTGTAGTGCAACTAGACATGCATAGAAAGGATGAGAGAGATTGAACAAACACTAGAACACAAGTTGTTTAGAGTGGTTCCAATCTCCAAACTAGGATATAGTCAGTCCACTACCTACAGAGGTCAAGATCTAGGATTTTGCAACCCATTTATACTTATATTCCATTATAAGATATACAAGATCACCTTCCTTTTTTGGGTCAAGGATGCCCATCCTTCCCTTTGAGGGAAAGGGAGTCGATAACCAACCAAGATATTACCTATCTGGAGGAGCTAGAGTCTTCTACCTCTATAAGGTCTTACCCACTCTTGTAAGTAGTTGGACACCTTTACCAAGGAGATCCCCTTCTTGTACTGAGTCTTTTTCCTTGAAGGAGTTACCCCTTCTACTCTCAGATCTTCAGCCTTGACCTTCTCCTTCACCTTGGAGAAGCTTCTACACCTTCTTCTACAGCTTGAAGAAGCTTGCGCCTTCTCCTTCACTTAGAGAAGCTTTCACCAACTTGATCTTGAGGAAAGGGGTTGGGGAAAGGGAAGCTTTGAGAGCTTTACAAGTTTATAATAAAGTATCTATTTCACATAGATCCTATCTCACTCATATAGACATTTTTATTTGCAAATAAGAGAGATAGAGAAAGAGGGGTTCAAGTGGACTGGATGCACTCAAATATATCTAGGAGTTTAAATAGCATGAAGGAGCAACCTTGGAATGAACTCCAAGAGGTCCTATTTATAGTTGGGGGTGTCCACTAGAGGGTAGGAGAACTTAGAAATGTTTTCTAGGGAAACAGATATAGTTTCAAATTTTGCAACACTCCAACGATTAGAATCACTTTTTGTGCACTTTTCATACAATGCATTTGGTCAAGTTTTAATAAAGTTAACTCGGTTGATTGCACTATGCAACAAAGCTAATTTAAAGTATCATTCAAGTTTAACCTGGATGAAGCTCGACTAGATGCTTAAATTGGTTTTGGTTAGTGCAGGGATCACTCAAGTTCTATTTATGGCAAACTCGACGAAACCTGAATTTTCTCAAAATCCATCAAGGGGATAGGTCGAGTTTATGAATTTTGGAAAATGTCATTAGAGTGATTAAAAATTTTAATTTAGGGATCGAATTTTTTCTCATCTTAGTTACAAGTCATTACATCAATATAAATGATTACAAAATCATCCAAAGGGTTTTAGAGTATTTTCCAAAAAAGTGCATGTGCATTGCTTTTGACTTGAACTTGATCAAGCTAGGGCTTGATGGAAATGATCATTTTCATGTACCTAAAGCCTGAAACCAATCTCAAGTAGACATATTAGATACATATGAATGGAATGGTTATTTCATTATCAAAATGTGGACAATGTGTAACTCTCAAGTCAATAATGACAACATTGATAGCAACACTCTCAACATCCTTGACGTCACTCAAGTTGTCACCCACATCCTTCCTAGACATATGGTCCTTAAATCAAAGATCCTATCACCACTCCAACTCATTTACTCTGTCTTTAGTAGGGACAAAACTCGAACACCTTTTTGAACAAGTCATGACCATGCCTTGTGGATATAGCTTTGTCCAAGCCACCCTTTCTAAATGGTCAACTGAATAAGGATCATCTCTTGCTAGTTCCAGAGGTTTGGGGTGGGTTTCCATTTCTAACCTTCCCCCACATTTATGGGAAGTGGACATTTTCCAATATATAACCCATTCCATTAGAGCTACACTCCAATTTTTCTATTAATGAACCCTACAACCATCCAACTACACTAAAGCTTTATATGTTTCTCTATCAAAAAAGCCATTGAACTACCAACCATGAAAAGAATCCAATTTGGAGAAATAGTATACACCATGAAACTCATCACTAAAAACCCATCACCATCCTCCACAACCTTCTCTAATCTCTCTAGTCATCCTCCATTATGGTATTGTCCTACAAATATCTAACCTAAACCAAACAATGAACATATGAAGAAACTGTCAGAAATGAAAAATGGTCTGGGAAAGAAAAGAATACATGCACCCTCCTAGAGTGAATACAAAACCACACACACCACCTCATCACAAAATGACCTTGCATTACATCTCCATCTCACCAAACACCCATCCAAAATTCATGGACAAAGTCAAGCCCTTTACATTTAATAAAAACCCTATACAATCTACAAACATCAACAAGCCACTATTGACATACTTAAATTTGCCATCATCGAAGAACTCAGGTCCATGGAACAATAATAGATAGATCCATATAGCTGAAAAATAGATAAACATTTTTAGTATCACATAGAGAGATATTGCTAATATTTATTTGAGACATACACCTATCCATCATGATAGTAGCATCATCAAATGTATGCATTGCATCTAGTACTAAAAGAAGAAGAGTCATTCGAAGATTCTTATATGATAACAAAATCAAGATCATCATCATCATCCAAGAAACCAAAATCCATCTTTTGCCTTTCACTCTCAAAACCATAGGAGGGAAGTATATAAATGAATGGTTCCAAGTCTCACCGATGAATTTCAAGTGAGTTATTGTCATAGGAGTTAACAACAACAAAATTTGGACTACTAGACATTCACTCAAAAGATATGATCTAACCATCCACATTACAAACTGACATGACCCATATTCATGGACCCTCATAGGAGTCTATGGAGAACCCAGTTAGGATAAACAACCTTTCTTAAATGAATTTACTAATCTGGCACACTCCTACGCCACCACCTCATGGCTCATCGGAGGAGATTTTATCATAATCACAAACAATCAAGAGATGTTAACCACCACCAGTAACTCTATGAATCTTAGCCATTTTGACAAACTTTTCAATACTTCTATCACTATTTTCAAACTTACAAACTTCCAAACATCTAACAGCCCATTCTCATGGAACAATGGTTCCTCATGGGCCAGACTAGACAAGTTCATATGCTCACAATCCTTGTCAGACTTGTACACACAAACATACTCTTTTACATATTCTAGACCCATATTGGACCACTTCCTCATCATCATAAACATTACACACATCACATGAAGACATAGACCTTTCAAAATTGAAAATTTCTGGATGAATCGCCTGAAATTTAAAGCCACCTATCTTCAAAACTAGACACTACCCAAACAACCTTCAAAACCTAGATTTTAGATTCACGTGAATAATAAGAATATCAAAAATATATTGAAGATATGGAACAAAAGCACTTTTAGAAACATTCACAACAAACTAGATGATTTGGAGTCCCAATTTCTTTTAGTAGACAATAGTCCACAGACTAATCATGCACTCACCCTAGCCATTAAAATTGAACTTGAACATGTCCAACTAAAAAATGAAATTATGTGGGAAAAAACATCCAAAATCAGATGGATGAAAAAGGGTGAGAACAATACTAAGTACTTCCACAAATGTTGCAACAAAAATACTAGGATCAACTCCATACACTATTTGCATATCTTAGGACCCGCACTACCAATAGACACAATATTACATCCCACTATGTCTCACATTTCCAAAACATTTTCAATAAAGGACGCAACTCATCGTCACATATGCATATCAATTGGGAACATATATGTAATAAACACATTGACTCTCCTACCAGCTTGATTGAACCTTTCACAAACATTGAACTCAAGTTGGAGATATTCAACTTAGCAAAAGATAAATTCCCTAGACCGAATGGTCTCAACATTGAATTTATAAATGTATGTGGGAGCACATCAAAAGTGATTTCATGAATCATATACAGCACATACACACTCACCAAAATATCAGCACCCATATTGGGGTCCTCAACCACACAATACATAGCTATGACCAAAAAAATTGAAAAATCAAATATGGTGCACCAGTTAGACCCGTCGGTATTATTAACTCATCATACAAGACATTAGCTAAAACTTTCACCAACATAATGAAACCAAAACTTGATGGTATTGTTGGTCATTAACAATGTGCTTTCTCGCAAAGAGAAATATCCAAGAGGCCTACATCATGGTTAGCAAAACCATCCACTCATGTCATAGGAACCACACACCTTCTAGCTCTAAAACTAGACTTTGAGAAAGCATTTGGCAACACTAATTAGGTCTCATCCAATGCATACAAGGTTATGGTTTCTCACCTAAACGAATACTTGCATGTATCTTCATGTGCAAATTCTCGATCATTATATATGGATCACCATTTGGATATTTTAAAAACTCAAATGATCTATGACAAGGGGACCCACTTTCACCATACTTATTTGTTTTTGTTGTCTTCATCCTCACCAACATGATAAAAATGGGTACACATAAGGGCCTGATCGAATATCCCACAAAATGCATAGAAAACATTATCCAATATGTGTACGATGCCATTATATTCATCAAACCCGACGACAACCAGTGTCACTAACACAATCTGAATTTTGAGTATTTTTACATATACGACCAGACTTAAGCTCAACCTCCATAAATCAGACATCATTGGTACACACATGGACACAGTATTGACCAAATGATATCAAGCACTTCTTAATTGCAATGTGGAATCACATTTTTTGATATATCTTGGTCTCCCAGTCTCACCACACCCCTTGCCTAAATCCATATAGAACCCCATCATTAATAAACATAACAAACATCTCAACTCATGGAAAAACAACTTCCTCAACCTCATTGTTAGACTCACCCTCTTCAACAGCTCACTTTCTATGATTAGCACATATTATCTTAGTTGTATCCTACTCCCGACCAACATCATGCACTCCATTAATAAAATCAGAAGAAAATTCATGTGGAACCACACCGGAAACATGCACCTATCAAATTGGGAAGCTATTTATCCGCCCAAGATTTATGGGGGATGGGGTATTATCAAACTCAAAATTCATGCCATCTGTCTGATTATCAAAATCATAGAAACTCTGCGAACAAACAAAATCTACATATGGAAGGAATACATAATGTAGATTTATTACAGGAAAAGAAATCTTGGGTGGAACATCACAAAGAGTACAACATCACTTCTATGGAAATATTTAAATAACATATATCCATCGTCCAAAGCATCATATGCACTCCAGCACATATCCTATTTTGAAAAGACATGCGGTATCACTATATTATAGTTCAAAACTTGAATTGCAATATCCAAATACCTCTCAATATCTCCAAACTTAATATTGCTACCGCAATGACCCTTCCGAGCAGTCAACACATCAACAACTTATTAGAACCCTCACATCCTGCATACCTTCATACACCATTAATGACATTCTCCACCACTTGGAAACAACCACAAAAATTCTTATTTCATGGATATAGGGACCAAACTACACACCACACTATGCATACCATTTCCTCACATACAGAGGATACATCTATCTTACCACTGATATATGGAGCATTGCATGACCACTCAAAATCAAAATCATTTTATGACAGATCAGACATGACAAAATTTTGATAGACAACAACCTTAACAAGAGATGTTTCTTCGGGCCATGGAGATGTCATATGTGCTTCACAGAAGAAGAAACAACTACAAACTCTTCATAAGATGCCCCATCACCATCAAATCCAAAACTATTATTTTAATCAACAAAACAACACTACTTTTGATCTCAAGAGACCAAAAAATATGTCACCCCCCCCCCCAACAAAACACTCATTGCAGCTATCATGTGGATTATATGGTCAGAGAAAAAAATCACAGAAGATACAATAAGCACATCAACAACATTTATATGTTCATTGATAAGGTCAATGACACATACGACGTCTATTCACATTGCAGGATCACAAATCAACATGAAGATGGACAAGGAGAATGAAGCACATGTTCTCACATTTGCAGGAGGCAGTGGCCGCAAAACATTCACCATGGAAGAAATCCTTGTGGATACTAGTGGATTCTAGTTTAATGCAGTTTTATGTTTATGTTCTTTCATCTCAGAGGCCTAGTGTTAAAGGGGAGCCTCCCCCGCTTTTCAATCATCATTGCACTTTTTTCATCTACTATTTGATGTTTAGTATAGGAGGCACTTCTGCTGCAGTCTATTCTTTGATCGTCAACTTATCTGTATTCTACATTTACATGCGGCTGTGTGCAAATGCTTTATCTATTTATATGGAGAACTTTCATCAGAAAAAAAACACCAGACATAAACATAAAATAAGCAAAGCCGGAAAGCCAACAATAAATGTACATGTAATTATTTAAAACAACAAATGTACATGTAAGCATAAATGTAGAAGCCAGATATAAATATAAATATGATGCACACATGATCAGCAAATGAAATGCTGAGCTCAAGCAGCATCAGCAAACAACAATTGAAATGACTTTGGCCAAATGTGTAACCGTGTCCTTGGAACTACGCCCCTTTTGCAACTTGCCAAATTTGCGTACTGCGCGATACGCAGGATCCAACATGCTTTGTCTTTGGAAACGGAACGAAAAGATTCAGCCGGCACAAGCATCTCCAGGTGAGCAGGCAGTAATCATTTGTTGTTAACTGCTCAAGAAAAGAAATGGACTGATTAGAGTAGTTCAGCATTAAATCAATTAATCAATGCAATTACAGGGAATAAGCCAACTGTGAGCACTCCAGAGGTAAATCTGAAAAATTTCTTTGTGCTCACCTTGTCATTTCAAAGCTGCAAATTGAGTAACGGTCCAGACCAAACAACGGATTGGGGCCATCGGGCTCCAGCTTACACCCATCGCCATTAATTTAGTCACTTGGTTCACATGCGTTCTCGTCCTGGAGCGATCATGTGGGACTAATTAAAGAGTTTCAATACAAGGTCCTCCTTGCCGGCAAACAATCCGGCCAACTAGCTCCACGTTCCTCCCATCTTGGATGTAGCGAGATGTTGCTATTTTACTGAGTGTAATCCCTTCGGTCACACGAAAACTGCTTCTACATGCTGCTTTTCAGGGAAGGTGCCCGCCCCCGTCCTAGTTGTTGTTTGTCTCAGCTTGTGGCTTCCCAGCTCATGGCAATATTAACCAGCTCAAGGTATTTTTTGTTCTCGATCACCGAGTACTAATTAGCAATTACCCTCGTGTACAATGCAACCATAATCATACCGATCCTTGCCATGCCTTATTGAATGCATTCAGAGCTTATCCGAGGCCCTGAAAATCCATGTAGCAGAGTAACATGCTAGATTCACCTACTTTTCGTAAATACTCGGCATTCTCAAGTACAAGCAATGGGGCACCTATCCATCAATGGCCCAGCTTGGTTAGATTGAGAAGCCGTTTCTTCGAGCTCAACGCTTGGGTTGGGTGCGTGAAAGGATCTCCCTTGGAACGACCACTTGTGGGTTTTTCTCTTGATATATATATATATAAACAAAGCTAAAATCTTGAGCTATAAGAACTTTATTGGAGCATTCTTTGTTACCGATGTTTTGCATCCACACAAAGGTGTCATGATAAATATATAAGGGGTAAAACACATGGGAGTTTGGTTGTGTTGAATGACATATCGGGATTTTTCCACCTTATGCAAGTGTAGTAGGGAATCTAGTCTTGCTATCAATATATGGATATAATAAAAATCCTCCAGGCAGAGGAGGAGAAAGCTGTGTTTTGGGCTTCGTGTGAGTCTTCCGCCCCTGTTCGCAGTGGTGGTCGGGAGTGGTGGTGGAGTTCCCGGCACCCTCTACTCCCCGCCTTTGTACTAGCATGAGCCGTCCTTCCTCTGTATCTGCATCCCTGGGTTTTGGCCTCCTTCCTGGGTCTCCTGATTGGTGCAACCTTAGTGCTCGTCGTTGGTAGTTGTGTTTCTCGTCCTTTTTGTGGGACGTTGTGTTGTTAGGTAGGTGTTGTTGCTTTAGTAAGTTATAGGTTCTATGTTGTCGTGTGGGTTGTGTCCTCCTTTCATGTTAGGTCTTTTTCTGTTTCTTTGTTATATGGCAGCAAGTGTGAAGGTGATCACTTCTTCGGTCACTAGTTTGGAGCATATACCTTATATCAGATATAATCTCAGGTTGAAGGAATCTCTCATAAAAAGCTGTTTTGGTCAGCGATATAGAAGAGAGATCAATACATCATTGTTCTTATCACGTTCCGATATGAGTTTCTGGTTATTATATCTGCTCTTTACTTTTTTGTGTTCGGTTGGTGTATCTCCCTTTACATGTAGATGTCGTATGGCTTTAATGTAATGAATGTTGTGTCTTCAAAAAAAATGGATATAATAAAAATGTGCAAGGACAACTTTTTAATGGAGGAATATAAAGAAGCAAGATTAAGAAGAAAATAGAGTGAGATCTTGAGATATTGCCTCTTTGAGAGGAAGCCTTTGGAGATAGTGTATATTGTGATTAGAAGAAAAGTCAATATAGCTTGATTGTAGGAAATCAAATAGATAGGGAGCGATGCAGAGAGATTGAAGACACATGATACAAAACCTAGTATATAGGTATTGACAAACATATAAATATTGTGTGAATTACAGTTGAGAAGACATTGAAGGATAATGTTGTCAAGATAACAAGGATGTGTGATAGAATCTTAGATATTAAGCTTTTCTAGGGGAAAGATCTTTGATGTTATTAATGCTTATGCCCCCCCCCCAACACCAAATTAGTCTTATTGAGGAAGTCAAGAAGGATTCTTGAGATAGCATGGATGAGTGGATGCAAGGAATGTTCATAGAGGACAAGATCATTATTAGGAGTGATTTAAATGGTCATGTTGGGAGTAGTAATGTTGGATATGAGAGAGTTTGTGGTGGTTTTAGATATGACAATTGAAATGAGAAGGAGTGAGGATATTAGATTTTACAGTTACCTATGATATGATGACAAACATTCATTATAATAAAAAGGATTATTATATGATACTTTAAGAGTGAGTGTAATTATAGTAACAAATTGATTACCTTTTACAATGCAAGTGTATCGAAAAGTGTGCAAGGATTGTAGAGTGATCCTTAATGAAGAACTCATCAGCCAACACAGGTTGGTAGTTTTTGATATTGACATTAAGATCATAAATAAATATAAGTAAAAAAGAAATCAAGATGGAAGTATCAAGTGGTGGAATCTTAAAGGAGAAAACAAATTGACATTTCATGACAAACTTATCAAGGAGGACACTTGAAACTTGAACTTTGATGTTAACATTATGTGGCATAATATGAGTCTTTATATAAGAAAAATTGTCAAAGAGGTTTTACGAAAGGTGTGGGCCTCCACCAAAGAGACTTGGAGGTAGACTAATGAAGTACAAGAGGCTATCAAACTCAAAAGGGGATTCAACGGGAACTTCTCAAATCTCAAGATGATGCAACTTTTAAGCGATACAAGCAAGTAGAGATAGATTCTTTAAAGAGATAAATAAGAAGTTGGGCACTAGAGAAGAATAAAATGATATACATAAAATGGTCCATAAAAGTTAAAGGAAAGGAGTGTAACGGCCCCGCTTCCTGGTAACCCCCAATTAAGGAAGACCAAGAAGTCATAGGCATTGTCCCAAAACAGGATCAATGGTTTTGCAAATAATCAAAAATATTTAATAAATTCTACCAAAGACTAGGCTTAAAATAGGATAAAAATTTACTTTGCACATATCTTTCAAAAATAGGAATCTGGAACTTCTACCCTTTGTAGAGTTCTATCTAACTAAATCCTCCTTTATGAATTAACTTTATTCTTCATAAATTCCACTTTACTGTTTGTCCAATTTCAGATATTCTTAAAATGCCGACAAACAAAACGTCGGTCAGTATAAATGAATATACCAGTATGTGGTGACAACCAAAACATTGCACATATGTTCTAACAACTTAATCACATCAAATAGTTGTTAACAATGCAAGATTATGTTTTTCAATATGACTTCCTAACTACTTTTACTCATACTCTGGGATACCCTCTCTTAGAGTTTAGTCCTTGTAAGGGACTTTAAGGCTACCTTCTCCATCCTGAGCTTGGTACCTAGGGTCACCTCTCTGGGTGCCCAGTGGTCCTTCCTCTGGGGCTTGACCACCGTTGACCTTCCCTCTGGGGCTTGGTCTCTTATCATACATCCAAAGATGGTATGTAGGTTCGGGCAAGTCATATATATATATATATATATATATATATATATATATTGTGATAATCATATTCACTTTAAATATTGCATAAATGAAAGCATCCAAACAGTTTATTTCCATGCAACTGATAAAATGTCGAGAAAAACACTGAGAAACTTAAAGCAGGTACTCATAATTAACCACATACCTGATTTGGAGATCTCACATGAAATAAGCACAATCTAATCCAATCAGGCAACCCAAACAAGCAAGCAAGTCAATCATACAAAAGAATAGAATCCTAAAAAGCATGCACAACCTATTTAATGTGTACTCATCAAGAACTTACTTTATTGACTTGGAATCTCTTTCTAGGGTTTGTAATCCAAATTAGGGTTTCCTTAGGGTTCTTTAGATCTATTTCACAACTTTACCTTTTTATGTCCATAAAACCCTAAAACAACAATTCTAGGTTCAAACCCTAATTATCCACTTATTCATATTAAAGCCTTCTTTTCATCAAAAAGACTTAGATTAACTTAATATCATTTTATACAAAGGATCTCGAAATATATCTCATTAGAAACCATTAACACCTAGATTAGGGTTTCTAAGTCCATTAATGCACATTATTCATATGAAACCCTAAATTAGCCAATTAAGCACATGGATCGTCTTTTGAGATTCAAAACATCCTTTTTATCAACAACAGGTTGATATCATCTTAAATTACCCATAGCACTTTACTCCATCTTATTAATATCAAAGGTTAGGGTTTCTTATACATAGCACATTAAAGGTGAATTCATTACATACTTTTTGAGTTGCACATAGACTCAGACTCTAATTCTATTTTTATTAAATTCCTTGCATTTTTCTGAGCAAAAATCATATATTACTTGTCATGATCAGAGCCACCAATAAATAATTCTAAATTTCACAAATTAAAGTACCTTTGGCCAACAGGATGTCGCCACATCAGCAACTGATTTCTTTTCCCTTTTCCATGTGTGTAATCCATAGTCAATCGTGTGCGGCCCTCTCAGCGGCTCACTCCAGTGGGGTCTGGGTCTTAAAACATAGCCAAAAGATGATTTTACCCCTAACCCTCTTCATTATCATTAGGGGTAGAACGGTCATATATATGGGGTTTATCTTCAACCTCTCGACGGCATCGAGCAGGTTCCCCAACTAGTCAACCAATGAGTTGACTCTGAGTATTCTGCCTCCCCAGTAGTTGGCGAAGGCTGCCTCTCCTTCGCTAGGACCTATCGAACCTCTCGATAGCCTTCAATCGCCATGTACTGTCCCGAGCAAGACAGCCGAGTAGGAACAGGTTTCGGCAATCGGCAGAGCAGAATGGGAGTGGGAGTAGGTTTTTGTGGGAGATTGAGGGCAGAGGAGAAAGTGTAGGGTCTAGCGGACCCTTACGTTATGGCTCTCGGTCTCTCTGAGGCCTATACTCCCCTTTATATAGGTATGGGGGTAGAGCCCATCGCTCCATGGAGTCCGACTCTCTAGGTCATCGGGGAAGCTCCCAATCATACATAAATATGAGTCATTGTAGGGATCATTAGATCTGATTTAATCTCTCGAAGACAATTATCAACTTTCTAAGACTCCTGGTGGATCAGGGAAAGAGAGGGACATGTTCGATTCCTCACGCTATTGTTCCCCCGTTCCTAAATTGAGTAGGAGGTAGGAGACAAGTTATCCACTGTAGGATCCCCAATCAAATGACTAGAAAATGACGTGACGGCATCATGGGTCGGGCCCAATATTCCCAATTCTAATGTAAATCATGACATTCAAAGATATCTTTCTCACTTTAAGAAATATTACAAAAAAATCATATCTCCTAAACCGCTTATCGGTTTGATCCCAAATTTTAGAGTAAAGTCCATAATGAATTAAACTACTTATGTGCCAAGTTTGAGACTCAGAATCAAAAATATAAGAGAGTTTTCTTCATACACAAGTTATCACTTATTAAGGCATATTTTATGCATATTTTATCTCTCTTACTCTTTTATTCTCTTTATTTGGATTCCTTTTACCATTGGAAACCCTGTGGATTTGAAATCTCATACATGACGATTCAATCATACATCTTTCCACATATTTCCCATATTTTCATTATTATCTCAATTTCCTTTCTTATTTATGCATTATTTGATTTCCTTCGATTTTCTTTGTCTTTTTATTATCTTGGACTCATTAACACATTATGATCCACAAAATCACATGCACAAAGGAAATATTACAAAGGAAATTCATTCAATACACATAAATCATACAATTCCCATGATCATACATTCATTGGAGAAATTGCATTTCAAACCATTCAAGCCCAAAATTTGGGGTTGTAACATCCTTCCCCTCTTAAAGGAATTTTCCCTCAAAATTCCACCAAAAATACAAACATTTAGTATAAGACTTTCCCATGTCCATCATTGGCCCCCATGAGGCTTCATCCTCTCCATGGTGCTTCCAAAGAACCTTCATCATCTTACATTCTTACTTCTGAGTTCTTTCACCTTGGTATCTAGAATCGTCATAGGTGACTCAAGATATGTCAGCCTCCCTTGAAGCTCAATAGGTTCAATGCTCAGCACATGACTCAGGTACATCACATAGTACTCTAGATCGGACATATGGAACACATCATACATCATAGTATCCTGAGGGGTAAGGCTAATCATAAGCAACTCCACCAATCCATCTCAAATGGACCCATATATTAGGGACTCGTCTTTCTTAGCTATAGCTCTGAGGGGTTGGGTTTTCATAACACATATTCACTCACAGTGAATTGCATGTCAGTCTGCTTTGCATCATCACACGACTCTTGTCGATCCTGGGCTTTCTCAGCCATTGCTCGATCAAAGCAACTTCATCTGCATACACTGTGGTTTCTCTGACCTTCACTAGGTCCTATCACCGACCTCACCCTAGAGAAGTGGTGCCTGACACGGCCTCCCTTATAGAGCTTCTTACATTCTAACATTGGCTATGTTGTCTATCATAACAAGCAACTCTGTTAGGGTAGGAACTGTTCCCATGAATCATCTCAAATAAGCACACATGCTCTCATCATACCCTCTAAAGTTTGGATCATACTCTCTTGATTGTTCATCAGTCAGGGGTGATATGTCGTACTAAACATCCATCCAACATTGAGTTCTTCATTTACCTACTTCCACAACATGGAAGTGAACTTGAGGTCATGCTTAAGAGATTGAACTTGGATCACTGTGCAGTCGAACCCTCTCCATCTCTCATATATATATATATATATATATATATATATATATATATATATATATATATATATATATATATATATATATATATATATATATATATATATATATAGTTCAATCAGATTTGACAGTGCTCTCTCTTAGGCAAGGGATTAGGTCAACATGGTAAAGTGATCTACCATAACCCATTTTGCATCATAACCTCTCTTGGTCCAGGGGAGACCCACCACAATGTCCACGGTGCTCTACTCCCATTCCCTCTTGGGGACTCCTCATTATCTGTAGTTACTCATTGGGTTGCTGGTGTTCGGCCTTCATCCTATGGCATGTATGGTAATTGGCCACATGCAACACTATATCCTTCTACATCCCAGGTCTTCAAGATATCACTACAAAACCTTAACCATCTTAAAAATACCAGGGTGTAAGAGGTACTTAAAATCATGAGCTTCTTGCATGACATGATTCCTCCAAGGTGACTCCTCAGAAACCCTAAAACACTCTAGAAGTGGGTTTCACCACCTTCTCTTCCTGAGAGGTGTATCTGAAGTTCTTACAACCATCCTTTTATCTCATCAAGCTCTGGGCTGGCTAACTGAGTAACCACCAACTCGACCAATGGGTCTGGTTGTATCTGGGTGTTAACCACATAGGTCTCATCTTCTAACGGTCGTAGGGTTCACCTAGCAACCTCTTCTAGTCTCTCTATTGACTATACAAGACAATTGTACACCTGAGTTGTGTCTCAGCTAAGAGTATCTTCTACCACATTAGTTCCCTTATGTGCTAGGTGATGGTGAAAATGTAAACATTCATACACTCCTCTCATCATCCTTGTCTCGATTTTAGGTCTATCTATGTTAAGAGAACTTTGAGTTGTTACTCCCATCATATCGATTATCAAACCCAACCTGGAAACTCAAAGATTCCAAACTACTTTGGATAGGTACGTTCTCATATTACCCTTGTTCTTCTTATGCTCTCAAATCACCTATCTAATATATTCTCCAAAGGGTGTGATACTTCCTCCAATCCTCAGTCATCATAGAAATGTTTCAACTGATATCACCTTTTCTCTTAATATATGGCATGTGTATTATCCTATCTCCCACTCCCATAACAAGATGAAATAAGCATTTGGTTGCAGTCCAAATACATTGTTCATCCTATTCCAAGAGTAGAGATGGTGCATCACACATTGCCATCACTCTTTTCAATCTAAGTTGAAACATACTTCACATGTCTCCTCACCATGAACATCTCCATTATGGATCTACACGCATGGGAAGACTTTTCCCATCACCTCTGTATCTTAACATCTCTCTTATGTACAATCCTTAGTCATTACCTTAAGGTCTCTAGGGTGTTAGTACTTTTGGGGTGATTTGACCCTTATGCATCTAGGGAGTGCCTCTCACATTTACCCCTTAGGCCCCATGAACTCATGAAGGTGGCCAACTTCATAACCCATGGCCTTGGGAAAAGGTAGTTGTTACCTCCCGACCCTATGGTCTTGTGCATTTAGGGAACAAACAACTCCTACTCCCATTGGTCTTATCCCTACTTGACTTTAGTGTTGACTCAGGATTCTACTATAGCTCGTGGTTCATGTCTTGAAACTTAAGCACATCTCATCCTTGAATCCTCACCCGAGTCTCCATCCTCTCTCTGGGCATTCATGGTTAACTTTGCATTCCTCATAGGAATCATGGTGACCTACCTAACTCGGTATGGCCCCATACAAGCTACCTCCATGGCAACATATCCTCATGCCCTTGAGAGGTGGTCACACATGGGTCTATAAATTCATGCTCATACCTTGTCCTCTTACACTTAGCTCATCAAGCCCCTACAAGTGACCTCGTAAGGTTAACTCAAACCTAAACAAAAGCTGATACTCACCCTACATGAAGGGTCCCTTCCCAGGATGGGAGAAAACTATCTCTTGATAGTAACAAAGGTCACAAACGTCCTTACCTCTAAGGTTTACATCATCATGTATATGCTTAGCCCTATCATGAAACTTAGGCACATAGCTATCAAGAAGACAACCTACTAATCCATGCCAAGTTTCTTGGTAAATCATACTTGTTCATCATTCCTCAAGGTTGGACCAATTTCATACGTATGTATGTCACCAACCTGCGTGAGTGGTTCATCAAACATATACCTCAATTAATGTGGGGTTTCCTTCTACCCTAAGACATGGGGGATGCCATACTTAAATCTTATGAACTCAAATAGCCTCATGAGCATCATGTACACCAGGTACTGCTACTTCTCCTATTTGTTCCAGGAACCCCAGGTTCACCTCTTATGCATCATCTATCTAACTGTATGCTCAGCTTCTCAAACATGAACCAAACCTATACATACTATGGCATATACTTCCTCTTCCACATGGACAACCCTTAGAGTCCTTCACCAGGACAACCAACTGGGTGTGAAGACTCATCACTTGTTACCATACCATACCTCTTCAGGGTCTTTGGAACTCTCCCTCCTACACCTAAAAGGTAGGCACTTATATCATTTGTATACATGTACTAGGAGCCTCTTTCTCTTTTGTAGGGTTTGATTCCTCTAAAGGAAACCAAGGTACGTCAAGCCTCCAAAGATCGTACGTGAGGCAACCACATACATCCATTCAAGGTCATTTATTCTAGGCTACATAATACCAAACTTCTCATGATTCCTCATGTTTCAGAGTCCAAGTCTCCAACCTTCTTTATCGGGTCTTGCTCTCTCTCCAGAGCTAACACTATAATTGGTCCTACCACTAAAGGACCCTAAGATACATATCTATCCTCTCCTGGATGAAAAGTACTATCAAACTTGTATACGACCCAGATAATACAAAGATGTACAAGCCTATCTCATAAACTATCAATCATAACCCTTTTGGCTTAGCTCTAAAACACGCTACCAGCCTTGTTGCCACGCACTTCTGCATAGGTGCATGCCTCTTTTCTGCTCATATATGCCCGTTAGGGTTCCTATACGGTCACCATCAACCCTCTCAATGAGGTAACTATCCCTCACCCTAATAGGTATGACCCACCCAAGGTCAGGTCGCTACAAGGCACTAGAGATCAAACAACTACTCAAGTCTATGTTTCTCATGGATCCTCAAAGCCCCACGTAAAGCATGCATGTCAAACCCACATATGTGCATGCATGGTCAAATATGATATCCAATTCATCGTGTCTTCTCCTTCTTATATCAACTGCTTAAGGTTTTTGGGTTGAGCATCATCCTCAGAGGATGTGTCAGGTCTCTTCCTCTTCCTGGAGGCTTCTTCCTCCAAGGCTAACCCTCTCCTCATCTTCCTACAAGATGGTATAACCTCAGCGTTCTCCGGAGAGGTCATCACGGGCACAGCAACACAGGCCATGCAACCTAAGCATGTAACTAAACTCAGTTTGAGTTTCTAATTATCAAATCTTATGTCCATGACATCTTTCTTACATGTTTTTTATTATTTGATGGAGGATTCCTTAATCCTTATAATTCTTAACCCCAAAACTCAAAAGGGTGGAAGAGAGAGAGAAACCCTAATCTCTTAAAGTTTATTCAATGAACGGGGTAGAGAAGGGATGAAGACAGATGAGAGAAGACCTAGAGGTATCTTATTTTGAGTAAAATCCTCCAATTTTGACCAAGTAGTCACACAGAATCTGGGATTCCTCATAGACTAACTAGAGGGGTAGAGGAAAATCTTGCCAGCCCCTAGATCATGATCCTTTTCTAGACACCTCCATCATTGGAAAATCCTCTAATAACTCCCTTGGGTTCTAAAGAGTTTGTAAATGTAATAATTATTAGAGATTAAATGGAAAACCATGCTCTGATTCTTGGGCCTGACCCATGATGATGTCACGTCATTTTCTGGCCATTTGATTGGGAATCCGACAGTGGAGAACTTGTCTCCTACCTCCAGCTCAATTTAGGAAAGGGGGAACAGTAACATGAGGAATCAAACATGTCCCTCTCTTTCCTTGATCCACCAGGAGTCTTGGAAAGTAGATAATCCTCTTTGGGAGATTAAATCAGATCTAATGATCCCTATAATGACTCAGTTTTGTGTATGATTGGGAGCTTCCCCAATGACCTGGAGAGCCAGACTCCATGGAGAGGTAGGCTCTACCACTGTACTAATATAATGGGGAGTATAGGCATCATAGAGATCGAGAGCCATAATGTAAGGGTCCGCTATACCCTACGCTTTCTCCTCTGCCCTCGATCTCCTGCAAAAACCTGCTCCCGCTCTCGTTCTAATCTATCAATCGCCGGAACCTATTGCTACTCAGCTATCTTGCTCGGGACAGTGTAGGGAGATCAGCATAGTAGAATGGGAGTGGGAGTAGGTTTTTGTGGGAGATCGAGGGCAGAGGAGAAAGCGTAGGGTCTAGAAGACCCTTAAGTTATGGCTCTCGGTCTCTCTGAGGCCTATACTCCCCTTTATATAGGTATGGGGGTAGAGCATGTCTCTCCATGGAGTCCAGCTCTCTAGTTCATTGGGGAAGCTCCCAACTGTACACGAAACTGAGTCATTGTAGGGATCATTAGATCCAATTTATTCTCCTGAAGACAATTATCAACATTCCAAGACTCATGGTGGATTAGGGAAAGAGAGGGACATGTTTGATTCATCACGTTACTGTTCCCCCTTTCCTAAATCAAGATGGAGGTAGGAGACAAGTTCTCCACCGTCGGTTCCCCGATCAAACGGCCTAAAAATGATGTGACGTAATCATGGGCCGGGTGCAAGAATCCCAATTATAATGTAAATTGTGACATTAAAAGATATCTTTCTCAATTTAGGAAATATTACAAAAAAAACATATCTCCTAAACCGCTTATCGATTTGATGCCAAATTTTAGAGAAAAGTCCATAATGATTTAAACTACTTGTCATGTTTGGGACTCAAACCCGAAATTATAAGAGAGTTTTCTTCATACACAAAGTTATCACTTATTAAGGCATATTTTATGCATATTTTCTCTCTCTTACTCTTTTATTCTCTTTATTTGTATTCCTTTTACTATTGGAAACCTTATGGATCTAAAATCTCATCCATGATGATTCAATCATACATCTTTCCACATATTTCCCATATTTTCATTATTATCTCAATTTCTTTTCTTATTTATGCATTATTTGATTTCCTTTAACTTTCTTTCTCTTTTTATTATCTTGGACTCATTAACTGTTACAACCTCAATTTTGCATGTGTTTTCATAATTGAAATATAATGATTTTGTGAATTTGTACTTAATTGAAAAGATTGTACACTTTGCTTCAAAGAAGGGATTTCTTTGCAAATCTCCCTTACATTAGGAATTTCGTGGTTCCTATTATTATATTAATCCAATAATGGATATAAAAGAGAAGAACAGAAGAAAAGTCCAAGTAATGGAAAAAGAAACATGATAATGGATATTAAGCAAAAGTATTTATAAGAAATACTTGGAAATATCTAGAAAGTGGCATTAATGGCCACAATTGAGTAAAATTCATTTACATATGATTTCTAATAAAAGAAATATGAAAAGACGAAAAAGGAAATGAAAGATAATGAGAAATCCTTGTAAAAGAATATCTTAATAAAGAAATAAGTAAGATAATGAAAAATGAAGGATGTAGATGCATCTAGAAGGATAATAAGTATCCTTAAAATGGAATTTCGAAATATAAGGATTTCTTGGGGTCCAAGGAGTCCCAATGGAGAAAAAGAAAGAGAAAAGGCAAATAATACAAAATAAGAGGATAATGTTATACATCATTAATGACTTTTTGATAATATCAAAAAGAGATATTATTTGCTTTAAGAAAGTAGAATTTTGTGGCCAATGGATTAAAAGCCAAACACAAATATGATAAGAGAGATAATTTTCGAATTCCTAAATATCCAATGAACATGGTTTATTAAGAAGATGTTTAGGAGAGAGAAGATTTCTTCTCATTGAAGGAATAGGATTCCTTTTGGGAAAGGGCTTTGTTCTTCGTGGGCAAGCATGATGGGGCATGGCTACCCCCCCCCCTATATAAGGTTAGAGCCCATGGTCAAGCCCAAGGAGATCCCACACGTATCTCTCTCTTCTCCTTCTTCTTCTTCATTCAAACCCTAACCAAGAAAGCATAGGGCTATCTCGGGGGCAACAAGTGGCTGTGGTGAGATCTCGATGGACGCACGAAGCTACCCTGAAGATCGGGGATGGTTGTCTTTCATCCCCTTTGCTCCCAACTATACTCAAAGCACCTAGTAGACCTGTAGGGTCAGCCGCTTTGGACACCGCTGCTAGCCTGACTCCGGCCACCTCGGCCGCAGTTGGGTGCTGCCCAAGGAGCGGAAAGATGCGATGGAGCTAGAACAATGGTGGGCGGTGGGCGTCGGACCCTGGAAGGGGAAGACAAACCCCCGCGATCGGACCTAGTTGGTGGACAAGCAGGGTTTCGCGAGGAAGAAGATGAGCTAGGAGGTTTTTTACATTTTTTCCCCTCCGTTTTGTACATCGTCGATCACTTACACGAGGGAAGAACCTTCATTCAGTTATGTTTCCAAGTTGAGCGGGTTACGTTGCATGGAAAGGGACATGTGGCGCTCGACGATTGACCCAAGTAAGTAAATATTGCAAAATTCATATATTTTTATTGGTAGCTCGAATGGATGCATATAAAATATGAAAGTTGCTCAGAAAAATGTGAGGAATCCATTAAAAATAGTTTTAGAACCTAATTCCTCTTGAAATTCGAAAAGTAGTGGAATTTATCAACTTTAATGCATTAATGATTAAGAAACCCTAATTTGAGATGATTAATGTATTTAGAAGGGTTTTATGGATGATTAAAGTTGATATTGACTTATTAATTATAAAGAGGCACATTAAGAACAAAAAGGATGAACTTTGCACGTAATTGGATTAATTTAGGGTTCCATGTGCATAAATGAGCTTTAATGGGCCTTGAAACCCTAATGTTAGTAATTGTGACTCTTAATGGCTTTAATTGTTCAAATTCATGAATAAGATGAGATATGATGGTTCTAAGCTAATTTGAATATAAAAGTTCCTAATTAACCTTAATATAGTAATTAGGGTTTTCTAAGGAATAAAGGTGGAATTAACTATAAATAGAGTTCATGAAAGATAAGTTGTTAATTGGAAAGGAACCAAAGATGATAATCGGGCCTAATGATCTTGTCATGAATTAAAAAGATAAAAATGGTAGCTTTAATGAAAAGGGGCATAATAGACTTAATGGACTTTTAATTGTGCCTTTTATCTAAAATTAGGGTTATATGTTGTTAAAAGGTAACCTTAATATCTTTCTTGAGGAGTAGATGAGATCATTAGGGTTTGTGAGTAATGGTATAAAATTAGGGTTTAAAATAGTAAAAATGAAGTGAAACCCTAATTGCTATGGAAACCCTAAAAGTGGACTAGAAACCCTAGGAAGTGAGCTAGGTTTAATAGATCTTGATGGCATGATCAATGATGGGAAATTATATGCATATTTCATGATCTCGTTGTGTGTTTGCTTGCATATTGGATTTCTTGCATTGATTGGATTAATTTTATTTCAAATCATCCTGACAGGTATGTGGTTACACTTATGGTTAATCACTTTAGTTTCACGGTGATTCCCAGATGTTTTATCGATTGCCTAAAAATAACTACTTGGATGACTTTTATTTCATGCAACTATAAATTGACTATGATTATCACCATAAATATGTATACATGACTGGATCAGATCCTGGTCCTCCTCTGTGGCTTTGCTAATGATGACAAGGGTAACCTAGTACATGGCCTACTTGTTAAGTAGGACATCAGGTTATCATGAGTTAGGAATTGGGCTACCCACGTATAGTGTCATGCAACTCTTTAGCACACCATGAGTTAAGGAGTGGGCTATCTATGGGTAGTGCCATGTGAATCAACCCTAGAAATCGATTCACCTGTTAGGTAGGATCATGAGGGGTTTAATGGGGATCTACCATAAGGAAGGTAGCATCCAAGTCCACTGCAGGGACAACGCAGAGGCTAGGGTATGTATGGATTGAGCAGTTATGCTTAAAACGTAAAGTTGTTTGTTAAATCATAATTGACTGCAATATGTTGTTACAGTTAGCTGCACAATTTTGGTTGTCCCCACATACCGGCATATTCATTTATGCTAACTGACATTTTGTTTGTCGGCGTTTTAGGTACAATTGAAAAGGACAAATAGTAAAGTGGCATATTGTGAAATTAAGAAATAAAGTGCAAGGAGGATTAGTTAGAATAGAGTCCAGATGTGGATAGTAGTTAGATATCCAAGTTTTTCAAAAGGTATGCAAAATTATATTTTATTACAGCTTTTCAGTATAGTATGGTAGAATTTGATAATTATTACTGGTTATTTGTCAAACCTTTGATCCGGGAAATTGGGATAATGGCTTTGACCTCTTGGTTTCCCTTAATTGGGGGTTACCGGGAGGCAAGGTCGTTACATTTGGTATCAGAGCACTGGTTCCTCATTTAATCTTTAGTAATTATTAAATTTTACAAATTCCATAGAACCAAGGGAGTTATTAGAGGATTTTCTAAAAGGCAGAGGTGTCTAGAAAAGGATCACGCCCGAGGGCTGGAAAGATTTTCCTCTGCATCGCTAGTCGGAATACGAGGACTCCCGGATCTATGTGACTACCTGGCCAATGTCTTAGGATCTGACTCAAAATAAGATACCTTTAGGACTCTCTCATCTATTTTCATCCCTTCTCTACCCTAATTCTTCTAAGATTATAAGGTTTAGGATTTTCTCTCTCTTTCTCACCCTCTTGAGGATAGGGTACGCATGATAAGGTTAAGGAATCCTCTGCCAAAATTAATGAAAAGCATGTAAATAAGATGTCATGGGCATAAGCTTAATAGTTTAAGCGTAAACTAAAAAATAGATACATGCTTAGGTCGTATGACATGTGTTGTCATGCCCTCAGGAGAGACCTGAGGCTAGACCTTCTTGTCAGGAGGATAAGTAGAGAGAGTTAGTCTTAGAGGTAGAGACCTCCATTATAAGTAGAGACCTGGCACATCCTCTAAGGATGATGCTAACCCTAACCCTAAGTGGTGGTTAGAGAGAGAGATGGCATGATGAGTCAGATTCCATGTTCGACCATGTGTGTGAGTGGACATGCTTTTGGATGTCCATGACGATATGAGCCATGTAAGGTTGGATGACCTAGTACCTTTGGTGACCCAACCTTGGAAAGGGTCGTGCATGTTAGAGTGAAGGATAGCTCCTTCAATGATGAGGTTAGTGAAGAACCTATGGAAACCCTATGGGCTTATATGAGCAGGGCATGGTATGCACCCAGAGTATGTCAGTAGTGTGAGCAGTAGATTGAAACCCTATCCAGGAGAGTATGATGGATAGCTTATGAGATACGCATAAAGAGCTATGGATAATATTGAGCAAATATAAGTTTGAACATAGGCTTCACCTATGTAGGGGTATGCTTGTGAGCTCGATCCTTCATGGAGAAAGAACCTCTAGTAGTGAGGTTGTTTGTAGGGTTAGTTATAGAAAGAGAGAGAGCAGGACCCAAGTAGGAAGGTTGGAAGCTTAGACTCCGAGATATGAGGAATAGTGGGGAGTTGAGGATGATGTAACCTAAGTGGATGATAGTGGTTGCCTCATTCTTGATCCCTGGAGGCTGATGATATATTGGTTGCCTTTAGAGGAACCAAACCCTAGAGAGAAGATGAGGTTGTTGGTACCTATGTGCCTATGGTATAGGTGTTTACCTTCTGAGTTAAGCAGAAGAGTTCCTTAAGACCATGAAGAGGTTTAGTAGCAAGTTGTGAGGCCTTTTACCTAGTTGGATGTCCTTGAGGAGGACTCAAATCTGAGGTGTTGCTTGAGTAGAAAGATAATAGGAAGTGCATACCATACCATGTGCATGCTTGGCTCATGATTAAAAAGTTGAGTAGGCAGGTGGACATCAGAAAAGTGAACCTAGGGTTCCTAGGCCTAAGAGGGGAAGTGGTGTACCCGATGCTCATGACGAGATTTGAGTTTCTATAGATTCGAGCATGACACTCCTCATGATTAAAGGAAAGGGAAACCCCCTTTAAGTCTAAGGTATGTTTGATGAACCCCTCACATATAAGTTGGTGATAGGGGTAGGTATGTTTTTGGTCCAATGTTGAGGAATGAGAACAAGTATGACCTAGAATGGTATAGTAGGTGGTCTTCTTGTGCCTTAGTAGCTTGACAGGGCTGAGCGTGCTCAGGTGGATGTAAACTCTAGACATAAGGACATTTGTGACCTTTGTTATCAAGATGTAGCTTCCTCCCATCCTGGGAGAGGGACCCTTTTGTAGGGTGTATACTAGTTTTGTTGGTTTAAGGTAACCTAAAGAGGTCTCATGGGATCTTGAAAAGCTAAGTGAAAAGTACATAGCATGAGAATGAACCTGTAGACCCATAGATAACCATCTCTAAGTGCATGTGGATGTGTTACCATCGAGGTAACCGGTATGGGGCCTGACCAAGGCAGGCAGGTCGCCATGACCCCTATGAAAGGATGAAAGTCAGCCCATGAATGCAAAGAGAGTTGATGGAGACTTGGGTAAGGTTCTAAGTTGGACATGTACTATAATAGAATCCTAAGTCTATCCTAGGGTCAGGTAGGGATAAGATCGATGGAAGTAGGAGTTGCATAATTCCCTAGTTGCACATGACCATAGGGTCGAGAGGTAACAACTATCATTGTCTGAGGGCCATGGGTTAGGAGATTGATCACCTTCATGAACTCATGGGACCCAAAGGGTAGATGAGGAGGGCACTCTTTGGATGCATAAGGGAAGAGGGATGACCCCAAAAGTTTCAGCACCCTAGGAGATGACCAAGGATTGTGTGGTGACCCCAGTAGGTTTGAGGTTAGTTTTCCATGGAAGTAACTTTGATATCGAGATGATCGTGATGTAGAGACATATGTTGCACATTTCAACTTAAATTTGAAGGTGTACTGGCAAGGTGGGATGTACCATCTCTACTCTTAGAATGGGAAGAACTTGGTATTTGGACTGCAGCTAAATGCTTATTTCCTCTTGTTATGGGAGTGAGAGATAGGACAGTACGCATGTCATACACCAAGAATAAAAGATTATGTGAGTTGGAACGTTGCTATGAGGTATGAGGACAGAGATCATAACATACCCTTGTGGAGTGAATGATACATTGATGGTTTACAAACACTAATAGAAATAAGGTAGTCATCTTATGAGAATGTTTTTATCATGAGCTATGAGTTATACAAGGTTGAGTTCAAAAACCAAGAGAATGAGCTCAGAGTTTTCTTGATGAAGATAGACTTAGAGTTTGAGATGAGATGATAAGTGGAATACACGGAGGTGTATGTCTTCAACATTACCTAACACCTAAGGATGTGAAGTGGTAATGGATGCTCTGATTGAGATGCAGCTGCCTAGTTTAGCTAGAGGCTAGAAGAGGTTGTTAGGTTAGCCCTAAGTTTGAAAAAGAGATAAGTTTGGCTAACACTCAGATGTAACGATATCTGTTGATCAAGTTAGTGGTGGTTTGGTTAGCCAGCCTAGGCCTTGATGCAATAAAGGATGGTTGTAGAGCCTCAGATGCACTTTGCTGGAAAAGAAGGTGATGAAACCCCGATTAGAGTGGTTTAGGGTTTCTGAGGAATCAATCTTGAGGAATCATGACATACAGAGATCATGATTTTAAGATCGCCATACACTGTGGTACTATGAAGATAGTAAGTGACAGTAGCAATTTGGATGCTTAAGATGAAGTTGCACATGGATTGTCGCCATGCAAGCTAGGAGGTGAAGGATGAATACTAGTAACCCACTAAGTTGGTATAGATGATGGAGAATCCCTGAGGGGGAATGGGAGTTGACCAATATGGATGTTGGGGTAAGTCTCCCATGGACCGAAGAAGGTCAACATGTAATGTGGGTTATGGTAGATCGCCTTACCTAGATGACATGAGAAAGAAAGAAAATTGTCAAGGGACGGATCCAGTTGAACTACATATGAGAAAGAGATGGTTCAACTATACCATTATGCGAGTTCAAAAGTTCTTGAGTATAACCTAAAAAAATTCACTTCCATGTGGTGGAAGTAGGTACATGAAGAACTCGATATTAGTACAGTTTATCACCCTAACTAATGGTTAGTTTGATCCAGAATAGAGGGTCTGATGAGGGCATGTGTGCTCGTTCAGGGTGATATCTAGAGACAGTTCTTGTCCTCTATAAGATGTGATGATAACCACCATAGCCAGTATCAGGATGTAAAGAAGCTCTGTAAGGGAGGTCGGGTCAGTCACCACTTCATTAAGATGATGTCGGTGAAGGGACCTCACGAAGGTCAAAAAAGGACCACAGTGTGTGTAGATGAAGTCTCTTTGATCATGCAATGGCTGAAAGAGAGCCCAGGGGTGATGTGAGTCATGAGCTGATGCAAAGCAGACTAACATACAGTTCATTGTGGGAGAGTATGTGATGAGGAAATTTGACCCCTCTAAGTTATAGCTAAGAGAGTTGAGTCCCCGATACATGGGTCCATTTGAGATGGATTGGTGGAGAAGGTTATCTTTGACCTTACCCCTCAGGATAAAGTAATGTTTGATGAGTTCCATGTGTCCAATTTAGAGCACTATGTGAGGTACCCGGGCCATGTGCTAAGCAATGAACCTAGTGAGCCCCAAGGGAGGCTGAAATGACCTGAGTCACATGTGAGGTTTATAGAGGCCAAGGTGAAAGAAATCAGAGAAAAGAATAAGTGATGATAAAGGTTCTTTGGAAGCCCCATGGATAGGGTAAAGCCACATAGGGGTCAATGATGGACATGGAAAAGTCTTATCCTAAATTGTTTGTTTGCTTGATGGAATTTTGAGGACAAAATTCTTATTAGGGGAAGGATGTTACAACCTCAATTTTGCATGTGCTTTCATAATTAAAATATAATGATTTTGTGAATTTGGACTTAATTGAAAAGATTGTACGCTTTACTTCAAAGAAGGGATTTCTTTGCAAATCTCCCTTACAATAGGAATTTCGTGGTTCATATTATTATATTAATCCAATAATGGATATAAAAGAGAAGAAAAGTACAAGTAATGGAAAAAGATACATGATAATGGATATTAAGCAAAAGTATTTATGAGAAATACTTGGAAATGTTTAGAAAGTGGCATTAACTGCCACAATTGCGTAAAATTCGTTTACATATGATTTCTAATAAAAGAAATATGAAAAGAGGAAAAAGGAAATGAAAGATAATGAGAAATCCTTGCAAAAGAATATCTTAATAAAGAAATAAGTAAGATAATGAAAAATGAAGGATGTAGATGCATCTAGAAGGATAATAAGTATCCTTAAAAAAGAATTTCGAAGTATAAGTATTTCTTGGGGTCCAAGGAGTCTCAATGGAGAAAAAGAAAGAGAAAAGGCAAATAATACAAAATAAGAGGATAATGTGATACATCATTAATGATTTTTTGATAATATCAAACAGAGATATTATTTGCTTTAACAAAGTAGAATTTCTTGGCTAATGGATTAAAAGTCAAACACAAATATGATAAGAGAGATAATTTTTGAATTCCTAAATATCCAATGAACATGGTCTATTAAGAAGATGTTTAGGAGAGAGAAGATTGCTTCTCATTAAAGGAATAGGATTCCTTTTGGGAAAGGGCTTTGTTCTTTGTGGGCAAGCATGCTGGGGCATGGCTACCCCCCCCATATAAGGGTAGAGCCCATGGTCGAGCCCAAGGAGATCCCACACGTCTCTCTCTCTTCTCCTTCTTCTTGTTCATTCAAACCATAACCAAGAAAGCATAGGGCTATCTTAGGGGCAACAAGTGATTGTGGTGAGATCTCGGTGGAGGCACAGAGCTACCCCGAAGATCTGGGATGGTTGGCTTTCATCCCCTTTGCTCCCAACTATGCTAAAAGCACCTAGCAGACATGCAGGGTCCGTCACTTTGGACACCGCTTCTAGCCCGACTCCGGCCACCTCGGCCGCAGTTGGGTGGTGCCCTAGGTGCGGCGGGATGCGACGGAGCTAGAATAATGGTGGGTGGCAGTCGTCGGGCCCTGGGAGGGGAAGACAAACCCCTACGATCGGACCTAGTCGGCGGACAAGTAGGGTTTCGCGAGGAAGAAGATGAGCCAAGAGGTTTTTGACTTTTTGCCCCTCCGTGTTGTACATCGCTGATCACTTATGCGAGGGCAGAACTGTCATTCAGTTATGTTTCCAAGTTGAACGGGTTACGTTGCATGGAAAGGGACACGTGGCGCTCGATGACTGGCCCAAGTAAGTAAATATTGCAAAATCCGTATCTTTTTATTGGTAGCTCGGATGGATGCGTATAAAATATGAAAGTTGCTCAGAAAAATGTGAGGAATCCATTAAAATAGTTTTAGAACCTATATCCTCTTGCAATTCGAAAATTAGTGGAAGTTATCAACTTTAATGCATTAATTATTAAGAAACCCTAATTTGAGATTATTAATGTATTTAGAAGGGTTTTATGGATGATTAAAGTTGATATTAACATGTTAATTATAAAGAGGTACATTAAGAACAAAAAGGATGAACTTTGCATGTAATTGGATTAATTTAGGGTTCCATGTGCATAAATGAGCTTTAATGTGCCTTGAAACCCTAATGTTAGTAATTATGACTCTTAATGGCTTTAATTGTTCAAATTCATGAATAAGCTGAGATATGATGGCTCTAAGCTAATTCAAGTATAAAAATTCCTAATTACCCTTAATATAGTAATTAGGGTTTTCTAAGGAATAAAGGTGGAATTAGTTATAAATAGAGTTCATGAAAAATAAGTTGTTAATTGGAAAGGAACCAAATATGATAATTGGGCCTAATGATCTTGTCATGAATTAAAAGGATAAAAATGGTAGCTTTAATGAAAAGGGGCATAATAGACTTAATGGACTTTTAATTGTGCCTTTTATCTGAAATTAGGGTTATATGTTGTTAAAAGGTAACCTTAATATCTTTCTTGAGGAGTAGATGAGATCATTAGGGTTTGTGAGTAATGGTATAAAATTAGGGTTTAAAATAGTAAAAATGAAGTGAAACCCTAATTGCTACGGAAACCCTAAAAGTGGACTAAAAACCCTAGGAAGCGAGCTAGGTTTAATAGATCTTGATGGCATGAATAATGATAGGAAATTATATGTATATTTCAGGATCTCGTTGTGTGTTTGCTTGCCTATTAAATTTCATGCATTTATTGGATTAATTCTGTCTCAAATCAGCCTGACAGGTATGTGGTTACGCTTATGGTTAATCGCTTTAGTTTCACAGCGATTCCCGAATGTTTTATCGGTTGCCTGAAAATAATTGCTTGGATGACTTTTATTTCATGCAACTATAAAGTGACTATGATTATCATCATAAATATGTATACATGACTGGCTCAGATCCTGGTCCTCCTCTGTGGCTTTGCTAATGATGAAAAGGGTAACCTAGTATAGGGCCTACTTGTTAAGTAGGACATCAGGTTATCATGAGTTAGGAATTGGGCTACCCACGTGTAGTGTCATGCAACTCTTTAGCACACCATGAGTTAAGGAGTGGGCTACCTATGGGTAGTGTCATGTGACTCAACCCTAAAAATTGATTCACCTATTAGGTAGGATCATGAAGGGTTTAATGGGGATCTACCATAAGGAAGGTAGCATCCAGGTCCACTGCAGGGACAACGCAGAGGCTAGGGTATGTATGGATTGAGCAGTTATGCTTAAAACGTAAAGTTGTTTGTTAAATCGTAATTGACTGCAGTATGTTGTTACAGTTAGTTGCACAATTTTGGTTGTCCCCACATACCGGCATATTCATTTATGCTGACTGACGTTTTGTTTGTCGGTGTTTTAGGTACAATTGAAAAGGACAAACAGTAAAGTGGCATATTGTGAAATTAAGAAATGTGCAAGGAGGATTAGTTAGAATAGAGTTTAGATGTGGATAGAAGTTAGATATCCAAGTTTTTCAAAAGGTATCCAAAATTATATTTTATTACATCTTTTCAGTATAGTCTAGTAGAATTTGATAATTATTACTAGTTATTTGTCGAACCTTTGATCTGAGAAATTGGGATAACGGCTCTGACTTCTTGGTCTCCCTTAATTGGGGTTTACTGGGAGGTAGGGTTGTTACATTAACATATTATGATCCACGAAATCACATGATCAAAGGAAATATTGCAAAGGAAATTCACATAAATCATACAATTCCCATGATCATACATTCATTGGAGAAATTGCATTTCAAACCATTCAAGCCCAAAATTTGGGGTTGTAACAAGGAGAGATTTGTCTCAAGTAGAATGCATCAAGAACAATATTGGTTGAGCATTGGTGAAGAGTGATAATATCAAGATCTAATTTAAAAACTACTTTCATAAGACTTTAAATGGAGATACATTGGATGATGTGAAAGACATGTGTGACACGAATACAAGAGATGTACTAAGACATGATGAGTTTCACTTTTGGAGGTCAAGAATACTTTGATAAATATGATTGGACAGAAGGGTATTCCTATTTATGTTTGAAAGAGCACATTGTGAAGGAGTTATCTATTGACTTGATTGAATACATGTATGGTAGATTGGTCATAAATGTTTGGACCCCTGAAGGAGATACACCAAGATTTCCTACCACAGTTGGGGTACGTTAACAATTGGCACAAAGCACAAATCTGTTTTCTCTTATTATGGATGAGTTGACAAAGCATGTCTAGGATGATATTCCTTGGTGCATGTTATTTGATAGTGATGTTGAGATTATTGATTAAAAAATATTAACTTATTAAATTATAGTTTGGGCAATCTTTTCAAGAATGATAGAATTGAGATTAGTAATAGTACAATTGATTGTATTCATTGCAAGTCAGTCTAGAGTTGTGAATGGTGGGGCCAAGTTCGATGGAATGGATATACAAGAATATGACATACTTGGATTCTATTATTCAATTGAATGGAAATATTCAAGATGATGTTCATCACGGGGTCATTGAAATGGAGGAGTGGAACTCGAGTGGTGTGTTCAGAAAGATCCCTATTAGATTAAAAGGTAGGTTTTGTAGAATCACTACACAATTGGTCATGCTATATGAGAGTAATTGTTGGGTGGTGATGAAACAAAGTCTCAACAACATCAATATGGTTGAAATGTGTATGTTGAGGTGGATCCATGGAGAGACAAGGAAAGATTTGATTGAGAAATGATTTTATCAAGAAAAAAGTGGGGATTGTCTTAAGGACTAGTTGTGTGGGGGTCAGATGAGATGGTATATACATGTATAACACAGATGACTAATACACCTTTATGAGAAATACAAATGAGTTAAAAATCATTAAAAGAAGAAGAGATGGGCCTAAATTAGCTTGGTAATATTTTATAAGGAGATGTTTTGCATCTTTACATCTTGATCAAAATATACCCATAACATAGGTGATTGTAAAAGAAGGATCCATCTAGATGAACCCAATAAGGTCCGCTTTAAGAATTAGATGACGATGACATACATGATGATGATGATGATGATGATGATGATGATGATGATGATGATGATGATGATGATGATGATGATGATGATGATGATGATGATGATGATGATGATGATGATGATGATGATGATGATGATGATGATGATGATGATGATGATGATGATGATGATGATGATGATGATGATGATGATGATGATGATGATGATGATGATGATGATGATGATGATGATGACGATGATGATGACGATGACGATGACGATGACGATGACGATGACGATGACGATGACGATGACGATGACGATGACGATGACGATGAAGATGACGATGACGATGACGACGACGACGACGAGGACGACGACGATGATGATGATGATGACGATGACGATGACGATGACGATGACGATGACGATGACGATGACGATGACGATGACGATGACGATGACGATGACGATGACGATGACGATGACGATGACGATGACGATGACGATGACGATGACGATGATGATGACGATGACGATGATGATGACGATGACGGTGACGGTGATGATGACGATGATGACGATGATGATGATGATGAAAACAACCACGAACATGATGATCAATCAAGTAAAGTGAAGCATTGTTAATAAAACCACACTTTTGCAAAACTTTATTATGTCTCATAAAATGAATATTATAGAAGAGCAATGTGTGGACATACCTCATACAGGAGAAAGAGATGGGAAAGAAGAATAATTGATTGAGTATTGAAGGCACCAATAATACTACTATTTTTTCTTATGATAAATAAGTTAAATGAATAAATACAAATGACAAAAGCTTCTTGCTTGGATGAGAATGTTGATTTAATAGAGAAAAATATCAAACTTAAGACATATTATTGATATTTATGGGTATAACATTGAACTTAGCTATAAATATTAAATTCAGTCCCTCGTTTTAGTTCCATTTCATGAGGGAATAGTTTCTTTTCATTTCTTGAATTTTCAATTTGTAAAAGATCAAATTGGTTCACTCATGGTATTATTTTAACAAAATTAATTAAACTAGTATTTTTTTGACCCAAATATTTAGAATAACTAACAATACTAACTACATGATAATGTATCAATTTTACAATTACTATGTTTACATTTGATAAACCAAGAACTAATTGTTTTACAAAATTGAAATTCCAAAATAAGCAGAAACTCAGCTAGAATTTACTTAGCCCATCTTACCCAAAGTTACCATGTGTTTAAATGTATTCTCTAGTTCCTTCTTCGGTTTGAAAGTTTCACTTGTCCAAATCTAGTAACCGCCATTGAACTCCCTAGCCCCCTTTCTCATACATTTTAATAAATGTGGGATAATGTGGAGTTAAATATGTTAAATCTAGTGAAACTTGAGAATTAGAAATTCCCCATGTAACATGTATAGGTAAAGACTCAAATTATATATTATTATGAGGTCTTATTTTTGGTTTAAACCCTAATCTATATTTTACTACCTAATCATGAGTTTGACTCTTAATTAGGTGTTTTACTGACATTTAACTTGATTATTGCTTCAATTATTTGTTGAAAATCTATTTGAGTTTATTAGTTAGTTAGTTAATAAACCTATATTTATTTTTATCAAGTTTCCATTAGTAAAATAGGGCAATATAATAAATTAATTATTATGTATATGTTGTTGATGTTCGATAGTGGCTTGGAGTCACCATGGACCTCATGTAGAGTTTACACACGTCTAGACTGGCCATGGAGGTCCTATGTGGTCATCATGGGAGAAGATCTGATTTTGATCTAGGTAATAGTAAAAGGTTTGATAGACCTTCTCATTGGTTAGTCACTATTGATGTGGTTGTTTGCTTGTGATGGTTTGCTTGTGAGGTCATGACTAGTAGGAAAAGGTCAAACTAAGTGTTTGCATAGTTAGTTCAAACTATGATGGTTCATTACTGGCAATCTATGGATGGGTCGTTTCCTAACTTGCCCACATGTCAAACTGACATTCAGACTAGTTTGTTGTGTTTGATTTGGCATACAAAAATGTAATATGGGTTGAAATGAAATTTCACTATGCTTATAAATTACTTTATAGTAGTCTTAAGATCTCTGAAAAATAACTATATTGTCTAGGAATTATGTTAGGATATTAAGAAGAAGATCTATATCATTCCAGAAATTTTTTAACTCAAATCAAGTTCAGAATCTTGATTTCTCTTTAAATATGGAATTTGTGGGTTAAGTTTTTGAATTATCATTGTTTTCTCCATTTGATCTCTTATTTTTCTAATTTTATTGTAACTCTCCAACATCTCTTTAAGGAACCCCAATCTCCACTTTTCTATAAATTCTCTTCATTTGACCTAGATTAAAGTCGTCATGGTGGGATTGTGGTGAAAATCCATTATTGGGGTCATGGATCAACATCTTGTTCTTGATGTGTCTGGCATGGGGTCACCTTATTGGTATAACATGAGAGTTGACTTTTAAACATGTATTATGCATTATCAAGTAAAATGAATTGGATTAATGTTATGGCATTTGTGTTAGTACAATATGAGGATTTAGGTCAATTTGAGGTACATGGTTATAGAATTCAAAATTGTGGGTTTTATTATAGTATAATGATACTTAATAAACAAATGAGACAATTATACTAGTTTAGATTAGGATGACATGATATACTTGAATGTCCCCTCCCCCACTTGCCTATATATGGAAATTTTACAAGATATTTCTCAATTTAGCTCAAATGAATTTATATCGATGAAACTTTTTGGAATGATATAGGATATATTGGTCTTTGTTATCATAATTTTAATTTCTTATATTTAAATATGGAATGTCCCATTTATGTTGAATGTTATTGACTATGCAAAATATGACTAAGTGTGAGATTCTTGAGATTTTGTGTAGGGTTATACTTTGACAATTCTTATGTGGCTTACTTGTTTATAGCATGAGCAAAGTTTAAGTCCCTATGATTGAAATGAGTAATATGATTAATATAAAGTGAAATCATGATTTATATCAGACTTAGTTTTCCCTATGGACCATAGAACATCTTGTTGGTAATTGTAGAGGTGATAGGTTCTACAAAAGTGATAGATTTTCCATATTTCCCATGGCATAAGCAACAATTTATCCTGAAGGATGTATGTGAGAAATACCTTCTCATATAGTATACATGGCAATGTTCCTCATGTGACGATATGTCACATGGAAATTCACTGATGGTGTTTGTCCTCCTAACATAGTGGTATAATGTGTGTGTCTCTACATAGTCCTCATAGATGACTGGAAATCCATGTCACACTACAAGATTCAACGAAAAGGATCATCCTTTTGTTGGCAATGTGCTAGCATTGCATTCTCTCTCTCCCTTGTGGGTAATGATGGCTAGGTTTCATGTTTCAAAAGGTGTAACCCAAACCCTAGTCATCATTCCCCTTTAAATAGGAAAGGTAGGAAAGAAACAAAAAAGGTAGTGATTGTCTGATCATGGACAACTAGTCGATTGACTGCATTATATTAGAAATTTTGAGAATTATCCACCGACTCATTGATCTTGTTCATTCTGTCAATTAGATTGTATAGTCAAAGGATTTGGTTGATCTTGTCTAGTTAGTCCATTAAACTGGCAAGTCAACTGATTGGGATACTCTCTACTCAATTTGACCAACTAAAATTTCCAAGTTATTGAATAGTGTATCCACTCAATCAATTGGACTTTCCAATCGACTGATTCAACTTCCAGACAGACTGCCATGGTACTGTTTGATTACCTAAACATTTTTAGTAACCAATTATCTTTTGTTCACAATTACACTCCTCTTTCATGTGCATCCTATGTGCATGACCCTATAGGCTCCATGTTATGTTGGTAGGATGCCTATAATCATATTACAAATTCACAAGCAAGGAGTGACATATAGCAAGACTTCATTGCTACCCAAGTAATTAGTTAAGTTAGAGAACAACTTCAACCTAGTGTAGTGACTTGTGTTGTAGTGATAGTATAATCCCTTTGTCAATGATATCCAATTGAATATAAGGTATGGGACCACCATACTCTTAATGTTCAATTTGGTTCCTTGATCTAGAGTAGACTATTTGAGATACATACAAGCTCAATAAAACATATTGACTCACATAAACATGATTGTTCATTTTATAGTCTCACTCGTGAAGTGGTCAGGATATCACTCCAATGGGAGAGAGAAAATTACATCTACATCACTCACAATGATCTAGATATGTCATAGTGTACCCAAGCATCACTTGTATGGCAACCCTTATTCAAGGTCACATTGAGTAGTGTTAAAGTATACTAAATAACATGTGATCTATTCGTGACTTTATATCTATAGATGACAAATCATCATTATCACATTGAGATATGTTTTGACTATCATTACTGGATTCCATGTATCAAACTCAAAGTAGGTTTGTCTAGTGCACTTGTTCATAACAAGTTCCTACGTTTTTTATTTTATATTTATTATCATGACTAATGAGACATGGTCATCAGTCAACAAACATACTAGTCTTAATGTATTATTGGAGTCCTATTTTCCACAATAATATCTAACTAGGGATTTAAATAGGAAGCAATACTCTTAGCATACACATGATCTCATTTCATGTCCTCAACTCAAAATCACATGTCATCGAGTCATAATTTCTCAAGATTTTACCAAATTCATTTGTAATCTCATATTGAATCAAACATAATAAACAAAATTACATTTATTAATAGTCAAAACAATTATAAAGTGTGCCACATATGACTAGCTCTTTGGGCATACTACCGACAATCTCCCACTTGCACTAGATTCAAATACTTACTAATCTTAGTCCAAGTGATCTAAATGGTCATCATGCTTTTGTTATGAAAGTGCTTTTGTCATAGGGTCAACTACATTGCTTTGGCTTGGTGCTCTACAAATCTTCACATGTTCTCAATGTATGATCCCTCATATTATATAGTAATGTTATAGTATGTTCTTAGAATACTAACATGATATGGGTTCCTTAGCTTGTGTAATGGCCCATTTTTGTCATAGTATAGCCCATTGCATAGTCAGTAGATGCAACTACCCCTAGTTCACCAATGAACTTCTTGGTCCATACAACTTCCTTTATTGTGCTAAAGGCAATAATGAACTCAGTCTTTGTTGCAGGATCAACTATTGTCCCTTTCTTGGACTTTTTCCAACTCACAGCTCCACCATTGAGGCCAAAAACAAAACCTAATTTCATGAATAAACATCCTTGTAGGTTTGGAAGCTAGCATCAATGTAACCCTTTATAAACATCTCTTCCTCACCGCTATAAATCATAAATTCATCCTTCATTCTTCTCAGGTGCTTAAGGATGTTCTTTAAAATAGTTCTGTGAATGGATCTAACATGTACTTACTCTTCATGCTCACTTCATGACGTGTACATAATATTGAATACATGATAGACCCAATTATGTATATGGAGTTTTATTCATGGGTTCCCTTTCTTCACAAGATCTAGTGCATTTTTAGCTCTAGAGAGACGTATTCCATGATACACTAGTAAGTTTCATCTCTTATAATTTTGCATGTTGAACCTTTGCAATATAGGATACCTTCATGAAGAAGATGTTTCCCAACAATGTTTTAACCAACCATAAAGTAATAATTCCAACTCCCATTAATAGTGTTTCATCTACATATAATATAAAAAATACAATTATGCTCCCACTAACCTTCTTGTAAACATAAGGTTCATCTTCATTTTCGATAAAGATAAACTAATTGACTGCTCTTCAAAATGAAGATTCTAGGTCCAAGTTGCCTACTTCAATCCATAGATTTACCTTTATAGCTTATAGACTTTTCAGACTTCATTTGCAGCAATAAAACCAAAAGTTTGTGTCTCTATAGACCCTCAAGGACATACCCAATTAAGGAATTTAGTTTGAAAGTTGATTCAATAGTTTTCATAGTCATGATATGATACAATTGCAAGCATGATCATGATAGAATTAACCATAGAAACAAGTGAGGAAGTTTCATCATAGTCAACACATTGAACTTGTTTGAGGCCTTTTTCAACCAAGTACACATCCTCAAGGAGAATCCCATTTTGGAATGTAGTTTTAGCGCCCATTTTCTAGATTTTATAGTCATGTTAAGATGAAATTGTAAGCATGATCCTGATGGAATTAACCATGCCAACAAGTGAGGGAGTTTCATCATAGTCAACATCTTGAACTTGTTTGAGACCATATGTTGTTAATCATCCTTTTTAGGGTTGTATACTACATCCATGTCAAACTTCTTTTTGAAGACTCATTTGCACCCTATGGGTTTTAACCCTTTAGGTGGATCCACCAGGGTTCATACCTTGTTGGTATACATGGAGTCCATTTCACATCCCACAGATTCAAGACATTTCTCATAATTTAGTTCCTTAATAGCCCTTTTGTAGGTTGGTCTCTCATCCTTCTTCATGGCCAACACATAATCTTGTTGAGTCATAAGAAATCCAGATCTTTCTGGCTCAAGATGTTCCCAAATAGAGCTTTTGAGTTTATTGTGTTACATGATCTTGATATTCCATAATAGTTTTTTGTTCATCTAGTTTCTTATCAAACCTCATTGATTCAATGTAATATTGTTGGTCTCAAACTTCTTCAAGTTTTGTTTTCCTCACGCTGGTTAATTTGGACATAAATTCCTTTCTGAGAAAAACAACAGTTTTGTCGACAAATACTTTTGTTGTCATTTGGAATATAGAAATGATATCCCTTGATTTCCTCGGCAATAAAATGACATTATTCATGTTTAATTCCAAGATTTTTAGGAAACTATTTCCTGAAATAAGCTTCACATCCCCAAATATTTATAGAAAATGTATTACGACGTTGTCCAGTACATATCCTATATGGTGTCTTTTCAACCAATTTAGAAGGTATGTGCTTAAGTATAAACACTACATTTTTCTAGAGAATATCCCTATAAGGAAGTCAGAAGAATAAAAAAAACTCATCATTGTTCATACCATGTCAAACGTGGTAATTTCCTTCCTTTTAGTACACCGTTATGTTGTGGTGTTGTAGGTGGAGACTATTATGATACAATACCACAATCTCTTAGAAATGCCTCAAACTCTTGGTTTAAGTATTAACCACCTCAATCTAATTGAATTCCTTTAATACTCTTTCCAAGTTGATATTGTACTTCATTCATTAATTCATTGAACTTTTTGATGGATTTTGACTTGTGTTATATTAGATACACATATCCATATCTAATGAGATCATCGGTAGATGTGATGAAGTAGTGATACTCACGTCTGCAATTTGTGCTAAAAAGTCCACAAAAATAGTATGTACAAGTCCTAATAAATCACTTGCCCTTTTACTATTACCAGTAAAATGCTCTTTTGTCAATTTTCCTAATAGACAATATCTAGATGTCTCAATTAATTTAATATCAAATAAGTCTTAATATCCATCCTTATGGATTCTATAAATGTGCTTCTCATGTATACGGACTAGACGAAAATGCCACATATAGTATTTTTAAGTCATCAAGTTAATATTATTGACATTTTTCTTAAGATCTAATAAATGCATACCATAAGATATAGGGGCACTTCCATGAATTTCTCATCTTTATAAGTAGAACATTAACCATTCTTGATTTAAAATTCAAAACTATTCTTGTTCAATCATGAAATACAAATGATGTACCTATTTATGGAAACTACATGATGCACATAAATTTTGTGTGATTTCATGGGATATTTTTTATAGTTTTTCATGATTTTTTTGCAAATACATATTTTTGTTCACATTGCACAAAACTAGTCTTTTAAAGGTGTTCATGTATTTATATACAACATTATCATGTTTTGTCTCAATTTAATGAAGTTCTTTGATTTTTAGGTTCAATTAGCAACTTCAATCAAAGTTGGTGTCTCCAACATATCTGTTAGTGCCACTGACATGCATCAATAAAAGGAAACTCTCGGTTAAAGTTGATAGTGCCAAGATTGTTCTCAATGCCATTGAGAAAAACACTTGAAACATCAATAACTTCTCAATGTCGCTGACATTCATGTCGGTGATACTAACATTATTCTAATCAGACATGGATTATAACTTGGTGCTAGATATGCAAAAATATGGATGTCCACGATTTCAACCCTGATATCAAGAATCCAAATTTTTCCTTGGGCAGTTGGGGTTTTATAAAATCCAAGGCATGTCATCCTTCACCAACACATTAGAGAGGGGTGGAAATCCGACCCTATACCAAAATGAGGAGAGAGGAAAAGGCATAAACATGGACAAAAGAGTATATTGACATCTTCTAGGTCAATTTGAAGGCCCAAATTAAAATTGTCCATTCGTGTTGATCTTTGGGGGGATCTTCACTGTTCTTCAGTTCCATCCAATTTTTTCATGCTTTCCTTCTCCCCAAAACCAGTTATGATACCATGATCAATATGAGGGGATAAACCCCTCTTCTTTAGGACTCAAGAGTATCCCAATGCTAATTTGTAGTTGAAATGTTTATCAAGAGATAAATCCATTATTTTTTAGAATTTTTATGATAATATGGTCATTGTTCCATGTTCATGTTTGATCACCATGTTCATGATTTGGATATTTGTTCATTGAAAAAGTGGATTTTAATATGGGAAGAATTATCATTGATATGATTAATAATGCATGACGAAAGTAGGCTAATAATTTTGAGGTTTAAGTATCCATAGAAAGATCATTTATTATTTCAACTTTTACTTCTTCACTATGAAAGTGGGTTTTTGACTAGATTAAATAGTGTGTCTAGTGTGAAAGTGGGTATCACAATTCACATATCCTTACTTTATCTAAGAAACAATTGTGTGTTTTTGGATATATTGAAATTAAGTATAAATTGCATCATGGTGAAATCAATTATCCTAGAGAATCCATCTCTCTAATTTCAGAACCAATTTCTTAATCACTTTATTACTTTAGCTTTTAAATTTTATAATCAAACCAAATCAATTATTTCTTATACCTAGTTGATCTTATCTTATTTAATGGTAGTTTCAAACTTCACAATCTCAGAGTTTGACATTGGGAACTCAAAATCTGGTATTACTTCGACATGTACACTTGCATTTTAGATGAAAAGTTTGCGTGCGTCAAATTTTTGGCACCATGATTGAGGAATTGGAAATTCTAGCACTATGAGTGCTACATCACTCTAGGATACTTTTTCTTTTTCTTTTAAATTATATGTTTACATAATCAAAAATTACAAGAAACTTCTATGCAATTAGATTTTAGTACCTTTAACGTCTCTTTCTCATATTTTGGGTGCTAATTTATGGTTAGTTCTTATTTCATGAAATACAAAAATCTAGAACCATCACCACCGTATTTAATACAAATAGTTCCACTAGAGAATCAAGAGGAACCAATGACTGAAGGTTGAAGAACAAGAAGCAAAATGCATGATCACTATTAATATGATGATCATGTAGGTGAAGAAGTAATAAACCACCTAGGAGAGAATCAAGGCATCCTCCATTATTGTACAGTTGAGTCCAATTAAAAGGGAGGATGTGAATGTGGGAAGTTACAAGATAGATCTAAGCATGGTGGCTTTGGTGAAATCTCAGGTGTTCCTGGACACACCAATGAAGATCTAATGCAACACTTCACAACCTTTTAGAAAGTTGTGATGGTCTCAAGATGAAAAGGGTGGTTCTAACAATTATTTATCTTAAATTAATTTTGCTTTGTCTTGTGTATAGGGAGAAAACATGATTCCAAGGGTTAGAGCCAAAATCTATAGAGACATGGGACCAAGTGATTAATACATTTTTTAAGTGTTACTCTCCACCCCAAAATACAACTCAACTTGTAGGCAAGATTCATTATTTTAACAACAACCTGATGAATCTTATTATGAAGCTTGGTAGTATTACTAAGCTATGCTCAAGAAGGTCCCCAACCATGGCACTAATATCTTTGACCATGGTAAAATCTTTTACTATGGTCTACACAAAGTGGACAGGACCACACTTGATAGTGTAGGAGAAGGTTTCTTCTTAAACAACATCACCAAAAATATCATGATATACTTAAGAATATGGCCATGATTCAATCTTGGGGTTAGGAGGGTGAGAAATCAAGTTTAGTAAAAAGTGTCATGGAGGCCCGGAGAGACCAAGTCATAGATGAACCAACTTAATAAAAGGTTGGGAGCAAAGAATTATAGTCAGCCTAAGGATGACGAAGAACAATACATGTATATGAAACAATCCAATAGGATTAATGATTAATAGCCATGGAAAAGCAATCCCAAACTTTCTTATTGATCCTGATAATTTTGACTAGGATCCACCTCAAGTGCAACCACGTCCACAAAAATAACAAAATAATGTCCAATAAAGTTAGTAAGAAAGAGGTCCAACTTGATAGGTTAGGGGATGTGTTTGGGAAGTTCCCAACTACAAACAACACACATTATGCTTAAACAAGAAGGGAGCAAGAAAATCAGCGATCTCAAGTTAGAAGACAAGAGATGCAAGTTTCGCTATTAGCTTTTGATGTTGTAGATTTAGAAAATGTTGGCAAAACAATTTTCCAAGAAACATCAATTTCCACATGATCACCATCAAGTAAAATTCATGTCTACTCATAAAAGTGAAGGATCAACCATAGGATGATCCAATCTTGCCTACTCCAACCACTCAAAAAGCGAACTCTATGTTGGATGTGACAATCACCCTAGATTCCTTTACATAGGGTGGAGATTTTAGTTCAAGCTTACAGGAGAAGAAGATGTTATACCTCTAGACATGTGCATCCACACACCAATCCCTATCCTAGATAGTCTAAAGTTGGAAGAGCAAAATGAGAAGAGCCAAGAAAATCCCAACACTTTCAACAAGGGAAATATCAAAAATTATGACATCATAGATGTCAATGAGGTAATGAGTGCAATGATCCTAGGAATATTTTTGCTAAAGAGATAAGATCTGGGATGTTTTAGTATCTCATGTGTTGTATCATTCTGAGTTTTGGAACTAAATTGATTTTTGAGCTATAACTCATAATCTCCTTTAAACTAGTGTTTATTAATAATGTTGTCTTTCATTTCAATTCCTAATTACATCATTAAATTTAATTATCATGGTGTTTGACACATATTACTCTCCAGTTTAATCCCCTTTCTTTTAATGTATTTTTTCCTCATTTGAAAAATATTTACAAATAATCCCTTACCTTATCTTAGTGAATCACTTGGGTATCATTTAGTACAATTTGAATTGCATGTGCTCAAATTCCTTGATCCAACCATTTATTTCAGTAATATCTCATTTTCTTAAACTATTGGCATTGGAATCATTTAATTAAAATATAAATAGTCAGGCCTATAGATATGAATGATTCCAGTAGTTAATAATGGGTAATGAAATGGCTAAAAGTCATAAAGTAGATAATTAATTATTTAAATAATAACCTCTGTGGCTCAAGCCAGAGGTTCCTCTCTGTAATTTGTTTGCTAGTAATTAATTCAGTTATTTCACAAAAAAAAATTATTTAAATAATAATACCTTAAAGAAAGCTAATGGAAAATATTCTGATCACATACTTCACTTTTAGGAAACATCATATATGGTTAATATGCCATGTTGGACAACAAAGAATTTATATTTTGAAAGTATTATAAGAGAGTACATAGTTGTGTTCTCTAATAGGCAACCTTTGGGATTTTTTTGAATCACCTCATATTGATCCTAATTAAAGACGTCAATTTATTATAGGAGAAACCAAAATATGCAATTATAGCACATGTTGAAAATATCCATCAGAATGGCCTTCTTATTTATTCTCCATTATAAGGTTATCTTCTACGTTTTTTGCTTCTTTAATTGTTCACAACGTAGTAACATATGTGCTTTATGTAACAGCAAATGTTAATGATGATGATGATTAATGTATGGATTTGCAACCACGTCCCTTCCCATTCCTAGATCTCTCTATCGGATTATTTTGAGAGGCAACTTTAATTTTTAGAGTTGCAACTCATGTTACATGAAAAGAGTTATCAATGAACATGACACAAAATTGATCGATTGTATATTATGGTGTATAATGAAAATCTTAATAAATATATATAAGTATGCGTTGAAACAAAAGAAGAAAATGTCCTCCTTTTCATATTCTTTGGCCGTAAGACTTAAGACTAATGTGATCAACTTATCAATCTTCGACAGTTGAGCATTAAACACTTTTCAACTTATTAACCCCTTGGTTTTCTTTTCAATTGTGAATAGATGTATATGAAACGGAAGATGACTCTTCACCTCTATGATCATTAATTTTTCTCCAATGGAATTGCCATTAATTATTCTCGACCAGGAGGTAGGCTCCCTACCGACCAGTCGATCATAAATTGAAAAACAATTTCAACATAATAATATATCTCATCCCGCAATAAATTGGAAACGAATAGACAATCAGACTCATTATTTCCAATGAGAAACAAACAGATAGACTTATTAGGAAAAAAACCATCCCATAAATATAATTATCTTCCCAGATGGAGATGGAGAAACGCACGCAGTGACAACCTCTGTTCTCTCGTCTTTACAACATCATTAACTCATGTTTATCTGTTATGCACATGACACATTAGCATGTTCTTCTCATCAACATCTTTAGATGGGGCTCCACATGGTTGTGAAGACCATTTGCAAGACCATTTGCAAACATAGGAGCATATAGATATGTATAGAACTTTATGTATCCTTTTAACGGGGAGCAAGACCATTTGCAAACATAGGAGCATGACCATGCACCGGTTCTAGCTTCAGCAAAAAAGATATCTCAACCATATATGTACATCATCATACAAGTTTATAACTCATCTAGACTTTCTAAGTAAAATTGTAGTTGCAAAGATAAATGTTACAAATATGTTTATACTAGTCATATCAACTATTTAGGATTATAAATCGATTATCCTTTGGTATATAAGTATACAAGTACCAACGTATGCATATATCATTATCGTAAGTCTAAAATAGGTTTATATTAGCTTATACGATAAATTATTTGTTCATTTAGTTATAAACAAACCTACTATTTAATTTGACTTCAGTATGGTAAATGCATATAGATATGTATATTTTCAATATATTATGGTCCCATAACATGTCACATGTAAACATAGCATATTAAATTAACATGGACAAATTTGTTGTTCTTAGTTATTAGTCACACCAGTACAAAAATCTTGTTCCAATATTCACCATAACTCCTAATGCAAAGGCATATTAGTAAAATTATTATCTAGAGATCAGACATTGATTTGGTATACGCTACATAGTATACCAAAATTTTGATCAAGTTAATATACACAGGATAGAATATTGTATTGGTATCTCGGCCAATTTTTATGTTTGTTAACTGTAATTTTTTATTAATACACACGTAGTAGCGGATAGTGTGTAAGACATCTGAAAAAATTTGTGGCTTTATGTTAACATTTTATCATTACACACCACCGTAACTGGAGCATGCAATTTACAAAACGTATTCAGAACTTCAGTTAAATAATTAAATACATTAGTGTTGGTTGTATTAGTATGCGTATTTATCTATACATATATTCTTCTAAGAAATTAGAAAAGTTTGTATTCGAGTAGTTAGTAATAAGATAGTTTTGAGTGGTATTTATAAGATACTCCAAAGTGACATATTCACCTAATTAGAAATTTTGTAAGTATAATGTATTCGATATATTTAAGATATTAACTATGACGAATATTAAGTGGGAACTAATAAATCATATATTAATCCTAAAGTATAAATACATGACGTATAATGATTAATCATGTCATTAATGGAAGTTAAAACATCATAGGTGAAAGTAAAGAAAGATTCCAAGCCCATGACTATGATCGTGACTAATGTTCCTATTTGTATGTAGCTACTTGAACCTTTATGAAGGACTTTCTCATTGATTGATTGATTGATTGCTCATGAATCAAGGTACTAAGTTTCTATTTTTATTTGGAAAGTTATTTCCTCATTTATTGCATGTATATACATTAGTTGGCTTAAAAAAATTATAAACCTTAGTCCTCCTCATTGAAAGCCAACAAAAAAAATCCTAAAAAATAGTTGCACGTTATTTAAATATCAAAAAGGGTAGGCTAGTGCCCATGGTTTAGTGGTATAATGTTTTCATGAATCTGCACTTAGAGAAGGACATGAATTCTCTTAGTATATTGAGAAACGCAGTTGGTGTGTTGTCATTCTCTATGGAGAGAACATATGGCTTCACCAACAACATAGACATTGACATGTGATATATATTTGAAAATTGAATTTCTATTCTCAATAATTAGATATTGAGTCTTATGGAATTTGAAAACCCATTGCTACCTTTTGATACTTACCTATATTATTTATTCTTTTGTATTTTGTCATAAAAATTATTTGTAGATAGGTTCATATTATGTTATTTTTAAATACTAATTTTATACCATATTTACTAACCTATATTTTCTTTAACGAGGCCCATGTGTGATTTTTGTTCCCTTTGGGAATCATGGGCAGGTGATCATAGAAGACCTATAAGATACGTGTAAGATTTACCCTCTTGAAGAGTAAATAGGAATCAATACCTAATCTTAATTTTGTAAATTTATATAAAGCTTTTGTGACTCTGATGTAAAACATGATTGTAAAAAAGATATGTTTATATTTTCTGATACAAATTTGTACATGTTTGATCATAAGGATTAGGTCTTTACACTATTGGTCACAACAAGTTTGAGGAAGCATTATGCTACTCTGGGGCAAGCATAAACATCATACCTCTCTCCACTTTCAAAAAGTTAAAATTGAAGGATCTGACTATAAGACTTGCATGACAATAGTTTTGGCAGATGATTCTATAGTAAGACTTGTTGTGATTTGCAAAGATATCTTGCTAAATGTTGATATATTTATTTATCCAATTGAATTAATGATCATTGACATAAAATAAACTTGTGTATCCAAATTATTACTTGGAAGGTTTTTCCAAGATACTTATGATGTAATTATTTATGTGGGTCATAGATACTTGATAGTGGGTTTTTATGATGAAAGGGTGGAGTTCAAATTACCAAATCATCATCCACCACACACCTGAGACTGCCCTGGATACATGTAAGTATTATATCAAGCCTGGGACATAAAACAAAAGTACTATGTTGGTTGCAACCCACTATTTAGGTTAATTAATTTGGATTTGACTAATTTTGTCATTTAGTTTGTTTGAGGTTATTCTTTAGTGAATTTGTTTTAATTTATAGATATCGAATTTTTATGCAAGTAAACAAAGTGCCATAACTCATGTGTTTAGTGTGTAGGAAGTTCAAGGGTTAATCTCGATACCACTAATAATCATGACAGTGGCACCGAGACGTTGAAAATATGGGCTAAGAAAACAATAATAACATCTTGGTGGCACGAAAAACCTAGTTGGTACAAATGAGAATAATTTTTGGGCCAACATCAAATAGGCATAAAGAGATCTATAGTGAAATTTCGGTAGCACCAAGCCAATTCGGTAGCACTGACTCACATGAAGGAGGAAACTTTGTCAACAACTTAATGGCCACAAATGCATGCATCTTGCAATTGAGAGAACCGATGCACATATCTCACCATAAGTTGGTACAATCACATGTGGTGATACCACCAACTTGGTCGATGTGTGGGTCACTACTATCAATGACACACTTAGTATCATAGATATCTAGAGCACACACATTGGTGCAAATGTCAGTAAACTAACTACCAATTCAGTGGCATGACTTTATATTGACAAGTTGCTTCCCCTCTGTATAAATAAGGATGTTTTCTTTTTTATATTCACACCCAAGGAATCCATTCACAAGAAACCCTATGCAACCAACTCTCAACAAGCATCCTCGACAACAGGAGGCATGAATGCACTCAACTCTTACTCTCTCTCTCTTCTAATGGAAAGTAAGCACCCCCACCATTAAGGATCCTCCTCCACCATGGTTCCTCATGAACTTGTCCCCAAATTGACCTACATTGTCCATGGCTATGATGAGCAAAAGAAATGTTACATCAAGCTACTGAAACATGCATTGGAGCCAACAACGTATGTTGATTGAGCCTTCCTTGAGAGGATTGGCTTCACCAACAATATGCAACGGGTGTGTGTCGGGCAAGGAATGATGGGTGATCATCCTTTTTGGTAGTTGTTCTACATACACATATATCACCCTTGATTTTCTCTCTTCTTTCAAGGTGTGTATCCAAAAACATCACATCAACACGTCTAGGTGGAAAGACTGTCAGGTTGAGTTCCATATCTATAATAAATCCAATCACCTCTCTCTAGTTGAACTCAACACCATCTATGGATGGGCCCCATAAAGGCTAGAGGTGCAACCTATATGACTTCAACCATGTTACTACATGGCACAAGATGATGACCAAATCTTCTATGCTAAAGTAAATTGGCATCTTTACATCATCATTGACATTGAACACCCCTTCTCCCACCTTCTTTGTTGCCTCCTGAAGAACACTCTATTCACTAGATCTATAAGGTAAGGTTTAAACTATTGATCTCTACACACTTTGGGCCTTCCTCATATGTGAGAACATTAATATATGGGCATTATTCTTGACCTACACCTAGTAGATGGTCAAGAGTGAGAAACATAAGTTGCCCATTCACTTTAGAGGGTTTCTCACACATTTAGTAGGTCATTTCAATATGGATCTTTCTTGTCTCCAACCCCTAAAGTCAAAAGGAGAGTTGGACAATAAGAATTTTTGAAAATCCAATCTCTTCAACAAGCATGGAGGGAGAGTCTAAACTATATCCAATATGGGGGAGAGGGTACTTCCTAATCCAATATTCAACCTTAGCAACGTCGAACACCTTCATTGACCTTCTAAAAATGAAGATGAGGCAACTGAAGAAAAGGGTGTTGAGGAGGATGAGGCCATGGAAGAATAAGCTACACGTGTGAGGACAAGAAGGCATCCTCACTGCATTGCTCACCATCATGGTGCGTCTTCTTCAACATCTACAATGCCATCACAAATGGGTTCCTATTCTTTTTAGGGCATGTACACCATCCTCAACTCTATTCAAGAGGGACAATAGTATCATATGGATCTATGGCTTAGTTTTCCACCTACCAAGAGTGCATCATCTAAACTAGATGAAAATCTTCAAGCATCAACATGTGATGTTCAACAACGAATGTCTACTTCTTTAGAATTGGGATCACATCCATACCCTCCTATAGATAGTGGATCACTTCTCTTAACTACTCTTCAATCATTATTGGAGCCAAGGGAATTTTGGGAGTTACCAATAACCTTTACCATATCCTTACTACCCACAATTTGCCATCGTCCAGCTTCTTCCACCTGACGCCTAGATCTTGTACCCTTGTTCCACTTTGAGTTTGTATTTCAACATTGAGGACATGGACAATTTCAAGCTTAGGGGGGTCTAGAACATGATTATTACTATTAACTTGCATCTTTTAGTTGTCTTTGCATTTTTACCTTTTGAAGTTAGTCTTTTCCTTATTTTTTATCTTTTATTATATTTTTACTCCACGTCTATCTAGTGTAGTCATGGTTGATAAAACTTTCATATATTAGTTAAGGACTAGTCTTGATCTTGACATGACATAAAATTTTATTTTATTTTCTAAAAATATGTACTATTGAAGTTAATTTTTGCATGTGTAAGAGTGCATTTAACTAATCGAATCATTTGTATTATTCAGCATGAAGACATACTTAATGAATGAAAACCTAAACCAAACCCAGTGATTGTGATAAGATACTTATGTTTGAGTCTAGACCAACCAAACACTAACATGATATTTCATGCAAATTTTAGATATATATGTAAAAGGTTAGACAGTTATGCAAGTTAATATGAGAGGTACATATTGTGGTTGAGAAAGACATCATTTCTTAGTTATGTGATTTCATCCACCTTTATTTTCCCTCGTGTAATTAACAATTGTTCATCCAAGTTATCTTACTCATTGTTGCATTTCATGACATGATAAGAAGCATATAGTTGGTTGGTTTATTTTTCATTGAAAAAAGAAATTTATTTTGTATCATCTCATTTGAACATTTTAGCTTTGTATAACAAATTTTCATATTGATTGCATTTTCATTGCATAGTGAATAAGGTTACTCTTTATTTCCAACTTTTATATTTCTCCATCAATAAGAGAAAATATATACGCCTTCTCCAAAGTTGGAAATATAAGTAAATACAAATTCAAAATCCTATCTCTCTAAATTAAAAAGGATAAAGTGTAAATGTTCTTTATGTACACCTTTCCACCTATATTCATCATTGGTATTAGACATCCTTTGTATGCATTATACAAGTAAAAGGAAAAATAGGCATTAGAAGCCATACATTTGCATTTTATCCATCATTGAGGCACATCACATTTTATTTATGGCATAATGATGTGGATGATTTTTGTGAAGTCTGTTTTCAAAGCCACCCATTTCATTCCACTTGTTTCTTGGCAAGGTAGGCCACCATAATGATTTTTTACCTCATCCATGTTTATTTAGGGAACTACTTTGATATAGATTATTTTCCGATTAGACCAGTGTAGATTGTGAAATCACATGGTACATAAAGTATGTGTCATACTGACCATTATGTTATCTACTCCAAATTAATTTTGATTTATTAGTTCTATTGTTGATACCATTTGTAATCATGTTTGATCATTGTAGATTAGTTGCATGTTCTATTTTTGGTGAGGGTCAGTTTGGGACTAACCAGTGGAGGGTGATTAGAAAAATTAGATTACTCAAATTTGTCTTCTTGCTGGTTTTTCAAACAAATTCAAGAACTGTGTCACTTAAAGATGAGAAACATTCAAGCTTAGGGGATTTTAATGCACATAAATTTTTTGTAATTTCATGGGCTACTTTGTATAGTTTTTCCTAACAATTATTCTCAAAAATATATGTTTTCATTCATATTGCATGAAACTAGCTTATGAAACCTTTTCGCATCAATATTAACTATTTTTATGTATTTTATACACAATTATCATATTTAATCTTGATTTAATGAAAGCTCTTTGAATTTCATGTTCAAGAAGAACTTCTAGTCAAAATTGGTGCCACTGACATGCACTAACAAAAAGAAATTTTCAGCCAAAGTCAATAGCACATAACCGTTCTTAGTGCCATCATGATCCAGCATCCATAAACATTAGGAACTACTTGGTGCCACCAATATCCCATCTGATGGTATCGGCATTATCCTAATTAGAAATGGATGTAAGTAAGTTGATGCCACCAACTTAAACATATAGATGACCACAGTTTTAATAAGATATCAAAGTTCAACATCTTTTCTTGCGAACTTGGGGTTTTATAAAACCCAAGGCCTGTCAGGCATAACTAACACATCGGAGAGGGTGGATACCCAGTTCTAGAGAGGAAAAGGGGAACATGTGGAGAAAAGAGCATCCCTACACCTTTGAGGAAAAATTTTGAGGCCCAAACATCATTCGTTCATGCTCATATTCAAAGCAGATCTTCATTATCCACTACTCTTTGGTTTCATCTAGTTTTTTCATGCTTTCCTTCTACTTTGAAATCTAATGTGATACCTTTTTAAATATGAAGGGATGATCCCCTCTTATCTAGGATACAAGAGTAGAACAATGTTAATTCGCACATAAATTTCATTGCTTTGGTAATTTTAATGACAATATTCTCATTTATTCATGTTTGTGGTTGATCACCTTATTCATGATTTGTATATTTCTTCATTGTGGGAGTAGGTTTTAACATTGGAATTACTATCATTAACATAACCAGTGATGCATTATGATAGCAGGATAACAATTGTGAGGCTTAAGTATCTAGAGAAAGATTTATCATCATTTAATCTTTTACTTCTTCACTGTGAAAGCGGATTCTTGACAAGATTAAATAGTGTCTTAGACTGTAAAAGAGGGTAACACAATTTGCAGATCCTTAATTCATATAAGCAACAATTGTGTGTTTTAAATATATTGAATCAAGTATATATTGTATTGTGGTGAGACTGATTATCCTAGAGAATATGTCTCTCTAATTTCACAACCACTTTCTTGATTTCTTTATTAAATTTAGTTTTAAATTTAAACCAACTCAATTCTTTCTTTCAGTCTAGCTAATTTGATGTTAGTCAGTAGTAGCTTCTAGCTTTTTAGTTTCCCAAGTTCAGATCTCTAAACTCAATATCAGGTTTTACTTTGATATGTACACTTGTGTTTTAAACATATCTTTTCTACGTGTCAGTACAATATAGCAATTCTCTAACTTATTTCATGCCTATAGGGCATAGATAAATCATTGGTGCATGCAGCAGTAGCAACAACTCAAGCTCCATGTGTGGATTAGTTTAAGGGCCTACTTATTTGAACATATGTGAGATTCATATCCAGTTATAACACCAATGATGAAAAAGTAAATAAATTTATATATGTATCATATATGCCTAAAGTGGACATATATATCCTCTACTTTTTATTCTATTATTCCTCTACATGGAGAGGACAGTTTCTTTTACAGTGTCCAGCTTGGTGACCATGGTGACAATTACCTTCTTCTCTACCTACTTCTCCTTTTTCCTTAAGTGCTAAATCATTAGACTTTTGCCCAGTCTTAGAATTTTTCTTAGCTTTGCTTTTGATCTTAGACTTTCCTTTTCCTTATTTACCATCAACACAGATTTGGGATTTATATTTTTTCATTTGACCCTCACTTGTTCTTAACATGCAAGCAACTTTTACAATAGTTTGACAAATTATTCATGTTGTAGTTTATAACAAATTGTCTACATAAATTTGGAAATTATCATAGATCATACGTGTCCAAATCATGGCCTAAAGGAAATTATAGAGTCTCTAGTCTTTCCATATACTCAATTAACTTGAGCACATGGGGCCAAATGGTTCACATTCTACCATATTGCATTTAGGTAATGCCTTGGATACATCATAACTCTCTTGACTTTCTTTTTCTTGGTACATGTTCAAGAGATGTGTTACCATCTCAAAAACTCCTACTTCTCATGTTTCTTCTGACATAGAGCATAGCATAAGACACTTGATGTCTACGATGTCATTAGAATGCTCATGATAAGTTTCCCTTTCCACCCTAGGTGCACTAGGAGTTGGTTCATCTGGTATTATATGGGACATAGAGCTTACACTCGTGTGTTAGAACAATTCTCAGAGTCGTGAACCAGACATGGAAGTTATTCCCATTCATTTTTACCTTCTCAAGGGCCCATTGTAACAAAAAATGGTTTTTGTTGTTTTCCACTTAAGTGATAAGAAATATTTGCAAGAACTAATATATTAATTTAAAAAATTATTATCAATATCAGTTTTGTCTTTAATTAAACTACCACTATTTAGTTTCAAATTAATAGTTCTTACTACTAATTCAAATGACTGCATCGAACAATATGTTAGTGGGTCAACATCCATATATCAAGTCATGAGTCATCATTGGTTGATCACCCACAACTTGATTATTTAGATAGGCAACATTTGTCAATTTCATATAGCACAACTCTTATTAGATGGATGCACAACCATTTGTCATAACCATCTATATACTTTTAGATATTTACCCTATTAGTATCATCTAGTTAACCCCAACCCATATGTCAACATAATAAAATATGCATCCTACATTTGTAGACCCGCATATCTATTTTCACATTTCCATAAGATAGACATTGCACCATTTTCTGGTGTGCCCACACATAGTCGATCATGGTTTCCATCTATATTGCACACTGGAATAGTATAAGACTTTATATTTTGATTGAGTGGTTTTATATATACATCTACATATCAAAACAACGCATACTTATAATGTGTATCATATACACATTACATCCACAGTCTACAATGTACAATATTATTTATGACTATACTAATGTAATCATTTGGATCCACAAAGGATTAATGTCATCCTTTGCATCTTATGCATCATCAACATGTGAACTCCCATGTTAACTTGAACTTGTATTGAACCATGATCCATGTCTCCATGGATACTCGTTAGATCGTCATGGTTGCCTTGTCATGCCATGTCCTCCAAAATAATTATATTTCTATATAATACTACATGATATGTTTAAACCTTGATTTACATTTGAGGTGATTAAGAAGGAATAGAAACCATTATATCAATGGTATCATAGATGATGTCATATGCTTTCTAAACCTATTCGGGTTTTGAACCACATTGATTTTGTAATTCCTGGCCCACTGCCCAAGTCTGTAGTAGAGTTTGAGGAATAAACATTGAACCCATAGACCACCACTAGCCTTAACCGTGCACTTTGTCATCACTCACGCACAAGGTGGGATCAACTTTTTGACTGTCACCCATTCTAGTACTACTCAAAGTTGAGAACGCTTAACTTTAGAGTTCTTAGTGATGAGCTCTCTGGAAAGGAGTTGCAACTTGATGATATGGATAGTCCAACCATTCCTTCTAAGATCATTTTATCTAAGGCCTCAAATCCTGGGACGTCACAATCCCCCCCACTGATACTCTTGATGTCCTCATCAAGGCTCAATCTATGGCCTCATATTATTTCCCCATTTTAATACAAACCCAAAATAGCCCATGGACACCCAACTTATAATCATGAATACTGGTGTAAGGGTGGCTACATCACCATGGACAACCCTTTCCAACATGCCTGGACCGCACAACTCAAGACTGGCACCCACCTACTAGAGGGGTTATGACTCTCATACCACATGTAAAATATGGGCCCACTGGATAAGGCTCTAATAGAGTTCCAAGAATGATGAGTGACCCCATAGACCACCACTAACCTTAACTATATGCTTTTTCCTCACTCATGCACAAGTTGGGATCAACTTCTAAACTGGTCACCTATCCTAGTACTACTCCAAGCTAAGCATGCTTAACTTTGGAGTTCTTAATGACGGGCTCCTCAAAAAAGAGGTGAACCTTGGTGATATGGATAGTCCAGTCATTCCTTTTAAGATCATTTTATCTGAGGCCTTAAATCCTGGGATGCTACATATTCATTCAATGAATATTATGCTAATTGCATCTAGATAATCACCTAATATCTTACATTATATGATAAATATATTGCATAGAGCATGTGACACCTTAATAATAATTTTGTTTGGTGGAGGTGTGGATATGGAAACTAGGTTGCTTGTGGTATGATCCAAAATATGTAAGGTCATGGTATTGATTTTGAGCAAACATCATGTAATATGTATGACTTGCATGCCATGCCCTTCTCTATCATTTTCCATTTAACAATTTATATTATGCAATGATGTAAGTCATTATTGGTGGACCATGATGGAAAGGGGAGAAGATCATATGCCCAAAAAGGAAGGTATTTTGATAGTTCATGAACAAGATGAGGTGACATATCAACAACAACACAAGATCTACCTTATAAATGACTTATGAACGACCAATCAACTTGTTTGGTTGGGCAATTAGGAACCTTGATAAGGATCTGTCCTGATGATTGCAAAATTCAGATTGATTGATCAACTTGCTTGATCGTGCACTTAGAAAAGCTTGAAGGGGTAGATCTGGGAATTATGATTGACCGATCAACTTTATTGATTGGGTGACCAAAAACCCCTAGAAAGTAGAATAATGATTAAATTGGATGTGAACACTTGGTTGGTTTTTCTACAATACTTGTTGGCTCAAGTTATTGTACTAGTTGGCATATCATGTTTTACCACATGTGATGATTGTTATAGTGTATGATAAATATAATTATATATGTAATGGTTATTGTATACCTATGGATATATATATAATATCAATGTTGAAGATGCCTTCCAAGTGCAATAAGTGTGGGCATGCCAAGCGTGGTGCACTATCTACCTTAGGGAAGTGTGCTAATAAGTATGTGGGCCTGCCAAGCAGGGTGCATACCTTATTGTATTGGCCTTGGGTCAGGCTTTACTAGGCGATCTTAATGAGATTAAGCACCTAGAGGCATAAATTTGGCATATAATTCATATGATGAATTATTGATGAGGGGTTGTGTTATATCTATCCAAGAATTGAATATTATGCAATTGGTAATTGTTATCTACTTTAGTAATCAAGTTATGGACACCTACACTAGTTGGGTAATAACTTAATATATTTTGGACCTTAGGTCACTAGAAGATTTCTCACGGTGATCTTCCAAATTAATAGTAAGGGCTATTAGTTTGAATAAAATAGTGTGAGAGTAATTAATTAAAGTCCATGTTAATTCATTCAAATCAGATTCTTGAAATCAAATTAATTTTCAGATCAATTTTTAATGACTTGTGCAAACTTATATCCTATTATAGAACAATGGCAAACACAACCTGCAATCTATTTTCACTACAATCAGCCTTTGGAAAATAAAAACTTAATGGGAATAACTTCAATAACTAGTCTAGGACGCTAATAATTGTTCTCACACGTGAATGTAAAGTCTAAGTCTTGGACGCACCAATACCTAATGAATTGCCTCCAACTACTCCTAGAGTAGAAAGGAAAGCTCATAAGAAGCATTTTGATGATGCTATAAACATCAAATTTATGATTCTTTTCTCCATGAATCACAAGATTTAGAAGTAGCATGAAAATATGGATGTTATTGAGATGATAACACATCTCAAAAACATGTACCAAGAACAAGCATGGTAGGAGGATGTGATGTTTCCAAGTCCATATTTAAGTGTAAAATGGCAGAAGTTGATCCAATTGAACCCCATGTACTCAAGTTAATCAGGTATGTGGAAAGTCTTACAAGACTAGGATTTTCTTTGAGTCAAGAGTTGGCCACTGATGTAATCTTGCAATTTTTGTCAGATTCATACTAGTAATTTATCATGAACTATAACATGATTTTTTTATAAGCCATTAATTGAGCTATTTGGCATTTCAAGACCTATTGAGGGGTAAATGAAAGACAAGCCCAAATATGTGTTGATGGCCAACAAAGGAAAAGAAAATTCTAAGGGAAAGGGAAAAGCTAAGAAAGGTTCTAAATCTAGCCTAGATTCTTCTGCATTTAAAGTAAAAGGAGTAGTGGGTAAGGGAGGCAATTGTCACCAGACTGGATATTAGAAAAGAAATTGCCTTCTGTACCTTGAGGAAGTAAATAATTAGAACAAGGGGATAGAGATCTCCATTTAAGGTATATATGTTATTGAAATAAATTTATCTACTTCATCATAGGTATTAGATATTGAATGTGAATCTCACGTTTGTTCACAAATGCAAGATCTGAAAAGAAGTAGAGTCTTAATAGAAGGTGAGGTGGAATTACACGTTACAAATGGAGCAAGAGTTGATGCCATTGTTATAAGAACATATTGTTTATCTCTACCCACTGGGTTTGTAATATAGTTAGAGAACTACTATTTTGTTCCTTCCATAATTAGAAACATTATTTATGTATCTTGTTTGGATAAGAATGGTTTTGAGCTTACAATAAATGGTGGTCGTATTTCCATTTCTAAATATGATATCATTTATGATAGTTCCATATGTCTTATGGTCTATATATATTGGATCTTGGGATGAATGCATATAACATAAATACCAAGAAAGTTAAAACTCAATGACTCAAACAAAACATATCTTTGTCACTGTCGTATAGGGCACACAAATGAGAAGTGCATAGACTCCATCAATATGGTTGTTTAAACTCTTTTGATTTTGAACCAAAAGAGACTTGTGAGTCTTGTTTAGTATTCAAGATGACAAAAGCACCTTAAACTAGAAATCATGAGAGAGATCATGACTTATTAGAACTCATATATATTGATGTATGTGGGACTTTTAACATATGTGCTAGAGGTGGATACCGGTACTTAATTACTTTTAATGGTGACTTTAGTAGGTTTAGTTGTTTGTATCTAATGAAATATGAGTCAGAATCTTTTGAAAAGTTTAAGGAATTCACTAATGGAGTACATACTCAACTTGTGAAAAGAATCAAAGAACTTTGATTAGATTGAGGTGGTGAATACTTAAGCCAAGAGTTTGAGGTACTTCTGAGGGATTGTGGTATTGTATCACAATAGACTCCACCTGGAACACCATAACATAATGGTGTATGAGAAAAAGGAATTAAACCTTATTGGATATGGTATGATCAATGATGAGTTTAGTTGATCTTCTGCTTTCCTTTTGGGGACATGCTTTCGAAACTACCATGTTTACACTTAACCAAGTACCTTCCAGATCCATTGAAAACACAACATATGAGATATGGAACGGGAAACGTCCCAATATGTCTTCCATAAAAGCTTAGGGGTGTAAAGCTTATGTAAACAAATATTTTTGTTCAAATCTTGGACCCAAATCACATAAATGTATTGTTGTTGGATACCATAAGGAAAGCAATCGTTACTACTTCTATATTCTTTTTGACAATAATGTTTTTGTTGCTAGAAGTGTTGTATTCCTTGAAAAGAAATTGATTTCCAGAGGAACCGGTGGGAGGAAAATAGAAATTGAATAAGTTCAAGACCAACAAGAATCATTTGAATCTATGGAAGTTAATAAGGAACCAAAGGAAACCACAAACTATTGTGGAGCCTCAAGTCCCTATCGTAACACAAGAACCTTGAAGATCCATTAGGGCACGTCTTGAGCCATAGAGATATGGATTTCTCCTAACTCAATAATATGATTTAATGGTCATAGATGATGAGAAAAAAAATACAAGGAAGAAATTGAGGGACCAAATCTAGTAAGTGGTTTGAGTCCGTGAGATATGAGATGGACTCCATGTATACCAACAAGGTATGGACCTTGGTGGGTCCACTTGAAGGGGTAAAACCCATAGCCTGCAAATGGGTCTTCAATAAGAAGATCAACATGGATGGTAATGTACAAACCTACAAAGGTATATTGGTTGTAGAAGGCTTCAAAAAAGTTCAAGGGGTTGAGTACGATTTTTTTTTTGAATAGTTTCCATGGATAAATCTGTCAGGATCACACTTGTCATTGTAGTTTATCATGACTGTGATGTTTGGAAAATGAACATTATAATACAACCCTTAATGAGAATCTTCATGAGGATGTATATATGACACAACTTGAGGGTTTTATCGCTCCAAATGAATGCAATAAAGTTTGTAAGCTACACAGGTCAATCTATGGATTGAAGCAAGCATCTAGAGTTGGAATCTTTATTTTGATGAAACATTCAAACAATTTAGTTTTATTCAAAATGAAAATGAACCTTGTGTTTACAATAGGTTAGTGGGAGCATAATTATATTTCTCAATTATATTTACATGACATACTTTGGATTAATAACATTCCTACTCAACATTTATATAAGCATAGTTGGGCAATACCTTCTCTATGAAAGACTTATAAGAAGCATCCTATATACTAGGAATCCTGATCTATAGATATAGATCTAGTAGCCTTCTTGGTATAAGTCAAAGTACATACATTGACAAAGTACCAGAGAGATTTAGCATGCAAGATTCTAAGAGAGGAAACTTACCCATGTTATAAGGAATAAGTCTCTCTAAATCCCAATGCATAACTCTTTGAAAGAGTGGGCATGCCAACTAACATTCCATACACATCGACAATTGGATATATCATGTATGCAATGATATGTACACACTTGTATGTTTCATATGCTTTGAGCATGATGACTAGATACCAGTCAGATCTGGGTGATGGTCACTGGATAGCTTTGAAAAATATCCCAAAGTACTTGATAAGAACTAATGATCACTTCCTACTTTATGGAGGTTGGGAAGAGTTAGTTGTAAAGGGTTACACCAATGTAAGCTTCCAAACCAAGAAGGACGATTGTCGATCACAATCAGGATATCTATTTTTACTAAACAATGGTGTTTTAGGATGGAAGAGTTCCAAGAAAGAGACAATGAATGATTCTACAACATAGTTTGAGTATATTGCTTCATCCAATGAACCAAAGGAAGAAATATGGATCATGAAGTTCATTGGTGAACTTGGGGTGGTTCCAACCATTAAAGACATGGTACAACTTTACTGTGACAATAATGGAGCTATCACACAAGGTAATGAACCCAAATCGCATTGATGCTCTAAGTACATACAAGTGTTAGCCTCTCATACATGAGATAGTGAGGAGATATTAAATTTTGCAGAGCATATACTAAAAGTGACATTATTGATCCCCTGATAAAAGCATTTTCACATCAAAAGTATGATGGTCATGTTAGTTCACTTGGAATTAGATTCATGAGTAGTGTAAGTGGGAGATTGTTGGTTGTATGTCCTGAGACCATAATGTGATGCTTGTAACAAGGATACTTTGTACTTGATTTGATTTTTGATGAAGGGAAATTCAACATATTATGTTTTTTGCATTATTGAGATGATGAATAAACTTAATATTGTCCTAATAATGACATGAATCGATGACATATGTCTTGGGATGAGGACTTAAACGTGAGAGATTACTTAATTTTTGTGTGTTCCTAGTCGATTATTATTTTGGATATCATAGGACAACAATAATACACAAGAGTAGCATGTATGATGATTTTTGACTATGTCCATTTAGTAATGATAATGAATATCAACTCAGGTGCATGAATACTTGTTAGAGAACAAGATATACTGAATAGACCCACCTTGAGACTGACACATGGAAGTCATGTAGTGACACATAAGAGTTATAATGTGATACTTAGACCTAAAGTTACTACAATCATCACAAGTTGTTCTATGTGCTTTGACCACTAACCCAACATGCTCTGAAATAGAAGTTGCCAAAAAGGTAGTTAGTGGATGCACTGTGACAATTGGGGATGAGTGGGAGTGAAGTAGACAATATTTGTCCATCCATCAGGAGTGATATCTTAGCCACTTGATAAGTGAGATTATGATACAAATGGCCATTCTCATGCGAGTCAATATATGATATTGAGCTCACAATATCTCAGACAGTCTTCTCTAGTTCAAGGAGCATAGATTGAGAGAGTGAATAGGTTGACATTCCATGCCCCAGTTTCAAGCTATATATATGTAACAAAGGTATTATACGGTCATGGCAACATTGATCACTTTAAAAGTTGTAGTTGTTTTTCAACTCATTCCTATTATTTGGGTGGAAATGATATGTGGCTAGATACTACTCTTTGCTTGTGGTGTTTTGAACATCAATACCAATGTAATTAGGAACCTATCATGTCACATGTGTAAGGATGTATAAAGGAATTGAAGCTTGAAATCAAACATCTGATTAGAATGGTTCTAAGTCATGAACCTGCTGACTAACCATCTAATTGGGTGACCACAATGTCTCATTGGCCAATCACACTGGTTCAGACAATGGGTCAATTGATTGTCAATTGGTTGACTAAGTTTTCCATAATACTTGCATGTTTGGTCAATCAGGCCAATTGACCAGGTGGTCACAATGTTATAGAATAAGCTTGAAATTGATAACCAAGTCAGATCCAGATTTGGATTCTTGTGGTTGGGTGATCGTAAGATGTGATCGATCGATCAAAAATCTAGTATGAGTTTTTCAACGTTGTACTATTTTTGGGATTGCAAATAGAAAAGGGATTAGAATTAGATTTGTCCAAGCTCATGGATCTCCACATAAAGAAGGCACCTCCTAGAGGGTGGGAAGCATCTTTGAGACACAACTTGTAAGACAAGTTGTTCATCCTCTCTCTCTCTCTAAGAGAAAGAGAAACCCTAAGACTTTACCCAAATACAAGATAAGAATGGAAGCTCCGAGATGACTAGCATGCCCATAACTTCTATTATGCTTCAATGGAGTGATTAAGGTGGTGCACCAATTCCTCACTCATCTACACAGACAAAATAGAGGCCAAGGAATGACCTGTAGAGGCTTGAATAAGATCTTCCACAAGATGACAAAAGGCTATTATCTAGAGGACAATCTGGATCCTTTCATTTCCATCCGGATCTATCGGTTGCCAACTCAGATTTAAATCCGCTAGATCAAGATATTCATTGACAAAAGACATATCTTGTTGTTGGACAACAAATGTATGCAAAGGCATCACCTTTATACTTTTTTAGTTCTTTTATATACTGGAGTTTTATAACTATGATAGGTTTGTTGGAATGGGAATTTTGGGAAGAAAAGTTTCAATATTATGTTACACCTCCTTCCCAAAAAATGTTACACGTGTGCACAACAATATTTTATATATGTATACCACAGGGTTATATAGTTGTGGAATATGATTATATACTAGTATTACATGCATCATCCATACTACTCAAGTCCAAACCAAGTTAATAGTATTATGTGTCCCACCATTTCATTGCTTAGTCAACAAGATTATGAATTGAACTACATGAGAGTAATATTAACCTACAGTTCCTCATGCATCTATTTATCTCTTAGTAGAAAGTTTCTTTAGATCTAGATTTGTTGGGATTTAGATCTTGACCTTGTACCCTTTCTTCCTTTGACTGTTGAGGATCAAGTCAGTAGAAGGGTTCCTTGCATAGTGTTTAAAAAGTCCTCCAGTTTTTTTGGAGATTTTGCTACTAGGAGAACTCAAGTACTATCCTCTCTATTGGCTTTGGCTAGAGCACAACTGGTCCAGAGTGAGGTGAATAAGGAGAAGGGGTTTTGTGGCTATTTGGTGGTTGAAGGAACTATCATCATCCACTACAAAAGGCAGTGGCCAATGCAAAGAGAGAGATATATGATGACTAGGGTTTTGGGTGGCTAAGAAAAGGAGGAGGAGAGAAGAAATGAGAGGAGGAGATGAAATGTAGAAGAAGAGGGGAACGAAAATAACACCAATTACCAACTATTTATGGCTACTCAAGCACAATGCGAAGAGACTGATAGGGGAAGAAGTAATTCCGTGAGAGGAAATATGTAGACTTAGAGAGTTGTTAGTTCATGAATGATTTTTATGTAAACAATATGTCATAACTTTTACTAATTAAATGAGTGTTTAACAAATTACAAATGGGATGAAGTTTGAATTAGATATATAATAGAGGTAGGACTATCCAAATAAATTATCATATTTATCATTTTGGGTGGTTATATGCTATTAGTAAAGTTAGGTGAAATTTACTCATTTAAGGGCTTCATATGAGTGTACAAGTCGATTCACTTTCAAATACACTCACCAAAAATAAAATAGATAAATTACTAACTATTTATAATTTTTTCAAATAACTTAATGAGTTCACAAATTTCAATGTCATGATTTATAAAAAGATCATAAATGAGACATTTCTTACATTTTTTATTATATACAAAAGTTTGACCACCAGAATTTAGGAGAGAATATATTAAGCAAAATAAGACATAAATAAAATAGAACATTAGGGCTCTAGGCTAATTAAAGTGCTTACTTAGAATAGTGACATTTTTTTATCACTCTATATCTAAATTAAAGTCTATAAATGAGTATGAATCTATAGCTAAGTTAAACATGCATGGTATCTAAAATGAGTAGGTTAACAATTTTATTGTAATACACTTATTTATATATAATGAAATATATTATTAAAGTAATAAACTAGGCTATCTTTTACCTAATATTATTTTAGTAAAGGTAACTACAACTATTAAAAATGAGGAATTATCAATTATTATCGTTGGATACATTTTAGGCCAATTCCAAAAAATATAAAACATCTACACATATATCTTTAGTATCCATACATTATTACCCAATTTATTTCAACATGTGTATAGTGGCATATGTTATACATTATCGCTTGGTATTAACACAAATCATAGTTAATTAAGGTTGAAGGGGAGGTCAAAACCAATCTTTGAGGAAATTAATAAAGTGTTAGAAAATATATCTAGGTTTAAATATGCTAAAATGGGCACCTTTTCACACATATTGCAACTCCCAGAACTAACATTAAAAAATCAACTACTATGGTCACATGTTCACAACTCTAAAATAACTCATTATGTCATATCATCTACCCAAAAGAAGGATTTTATCCTCTCAAGATATTATGGCTTGCCACTCTCACTCAAAAGACTACATTCCTTGATTTAGTCATCCGTGTTTTTTTTTAATCTGGCTCTTTCAAAATCAAAATACTACATCCTCATAGGTAGAATAACATTAGGTAATTAAACCTTCACAAATCTTAATTTGTATTACATAATCTATATCCCACTCCTTGCTATTTTAAAGAATAAAGTCAACAAGGTTAGATGATCCTTCCTCTTGGATTGAAAGTATGAATGCTAAACATATACATGTAATCCAACACAACACCATGTGAAAACACAATGCTTATTGTGGTTGGTGTATTTGAAACATATGTGTACACTGCCATTGCATCTTCCCTAATGTTCTCTCCTTCATGAAAACCAATGACTCGACACTTTTGAAGGATTTTACCTTCAGTAAATACAATGATAAAATCATTGCTCTATAATTTTTCTTATGTCAACCTCCATTTTATGGCACTATCTCATGGCTACTCTTTAAATCATCAAGGGCCCAATCAACATTCCCCAAGTCACGCAATAGAATTAGATTTTTCTCTACTTGGGGGGGGGGGGGGCTTGGGGTCCCATTCCTATGTTGAAACCTAAAATTACCCTCCCATTTTTTCATAACAAGTAGACAAACTCTTCATCTAAATAGGAACAACTACCTTACAAATCACATCCATAACTCAGATTTCCTTGAGGAATTTGTTAATTAACTTTCCAACTTACTTATTTTCCTCATACATGCACTAAAATGTGTTATACTTAAGTGATTCTTTGACATGCTTTATATATTGTAAATTTTACATATTTAAAAATTTGCCTTCATGTATTGTGAAATAACGATTGGGCATTAAATTCCCTCCTAAATTCATCATAAATCTATATCTTATATGACATAACATGCCCCACATTGGAAATTATTGGAAGAAAGAGGGTTTCTATTATCCTCATTTTTCCTAATTAAAAGATATGGCTTGACTAACGTTCGTCATGGTTTTTTCACATCTAATCACAAAATTCATCTGGGAAAGATTCTCCCATTATTTTCATGATATTGATCTTAATACTAAAAGTTGCACCATACCTATGATGAAAGAGGTCACAAAAATATGATTTGGTAGTACTGTTGGCTCACATTGGTTTTGTGCATCATATGGGCCATCTTTTATAATATAAAAACATATAGATATCTAAGATTCTCACTATAATATAGATGACATTATTCCATGTATTTGTCATAAATATGATTTGGTAGTGTTGTTGGCTCACATTAATTTTCTGCATCATATGGACCATCTTTTCTAAGATAAATAATGTTTGTAGCCATTCTCTCTTCTTAATAGGTGAGAAAACTTCTACACTCCATCATGGAGGAGGTGGATGGATCATGGTCAATGTAAAACCCTCTCTTTTGGCATGTTTCCTGATGGTTTAAATGATGAACTGGCTTGAGGTATGATCTATCTTTACATCACTCCATTTTTATGTGATGATGTTCTTGATATGACTTCGTTATCATTTTAGCATGACCTTATTGTCCATATGTCCCACCTTATATGTATGGTGGGTTGATTTGTAGGGCAGATTACCTTCAATTTAATGGCATGAGTCTAGCTTATTTTATTTTTGGTGCACTACACATTCCTTCCCTTTGGACATCTTCATTTCTTAGGACACCTTCCTAAATTACTCTAGGGTCACCTTTGGCGCCCTTAGACCTCTCTTTAGGGTTTTCTATTTCTGTAATAACTTTATATATGTTTGCATTTGGTGATTACCTATTTATATATATAAGGGATGATTTAAGAAACTCATCACATGTTTTAGACCTAGAAAGATTTCTATTCAACAACCCAATAACACCCCAATGACAGTGAAATCTCTTATTTCTATTGTTCTTTTTATTACCATATATTTTCAAAGTCTATTTTGGGCATCATTGTTCATATAATGTTCTTATTTAGATTTATTTGTAGTGCGAAAATAATTTAATAGTGACTCCATTCATTGCAATAGTAAAATATTGGTGTAATAATCAAGTATATTATGTATAATTTTGGCCCTTATGGGTATCCATTATACCACTATGAGATGATGGGTTTATAATAATTACAATGATAAATTTTTATGTGTAATTTATACATTTCCACATTACACTTAGACACAACAATATTACATTTAATATATAAGAACAAGACACATTATATAGATCAATTAGTACACAACATTTTGGATTGTAAACATGTAGGTCACTTGTTTATAATGGATATCTTTATCTGAAAAAATTAAAATAAATACAATATACAAACTAGATGCAACAGTACACATTGACATCTGACCAACTATTACCAATTGAAAGAGGGAACTATTAGACCACTCTAGGACTTATTCAAGTCCTAGACACCTATTACGAGTCACTTTGTATTGACAAAAAGAAATTACATTTTAATGAAATCCCAATTTTGGCACCTTTCTTACTCGACATCTCATTCATGTCTTAATTCTACAAGTGCATCTCTTTGTTGTACTTATAATGTGTTAACATTGTCAGAAAAAGGGAATCAAGAACATAAAATAGTCAAATATAAAAAAATGGTAAGAAAAAAACAATAATGTTCAATTCCTCACCCCTCACCACTGACTAGATAAGGAGAGAACTTTAAAAATATGCAGACCCTATCATTCATGTCCCTTCCTATTACTTGTCATTTTAGACAAGGAGGTTGTTTACTCTTTTTCTTTTCTTTCCATAAAAACAAATTCAATAATGCTAATCTTTAGCTATTATCTATGCAAACATCTCTAAAATGGCCATAAATTTGTAGCTTAAGCATTTGTAATGAAAACTCGTCATTTTATAATGGTTTATCAAACTCAATGCACCATTCTCCTAAGCTATGTTTATTTTTTGAATGTAAAAGTGAGTTAACATAAACAGAGAATAATATAGATGGAATTGGGTATATATCAAAGATAAATAGAGATTAGGCCAATATTCTTTTAACTATAATATTTCAAACATGTTAAAATGCATGTATAAGGATATCAAAATGAAACCTTTCTACTAGAAAATGAAGAAAAAGATAAACATACATCTTTGCATACCCATGACAATGTTGTTGCTTTATTGAATATCTTCATGGTAAAACTTCAAGGAATAAGACATGCCTCAGGAGTCAGGATCAGATTGTAGAGGGAGGACAAAATTCGCTCCACCAAAATTTCAAACAATATAATAAAACTAGTTAAAGTAAAGATCATGAAACTCTCATAAGAAGAGACTCAATGCAATGACTCATAAACCGAAACATAATTTTGTCAAACCAACTCAGTTTGTAGTCCCCATAAAATATCATTGTCAAATTAAATATAAAGTGTAATAAATATATATTCATTATATAGCATTTACATAAGATGGAAGCTATAAAAACTACATCATTCACATGGCGTGTGGGTCAAAGAAAACTACACAAAAAAGGATATAATCTAGATCTTAATACTTTGTGCAAGATCTTTATAAGATGGTTTATAAAGGTTAATGTGTACCTAACACTATTAAAATAAGAGTTTTTCATAGACTTGAAAAAATTGGAGGCTATAGCATGACTTTATAAAAGAAAATTTTATGGACTTTTATATATCAACATCATTAATCACACACTTAAAAATATGAATGTCATGACCCATCCCTATGCTACTTGCAAGCCTAGTTTAGCATGCTAATATCTTCATAATATTATTTTTATGAATCGAAAGGAAAACTCTCAAGTTATGTGCATGACTTGATTTGTGATAATAAGATCCCAGATTTGAATGTATTGTGTTAATTTTATGTATATAATAAGAAACCCTAATCTATTGAATTGTATGACCAAAATTTGGGAACATGATGAAATACCTAATTAAATAAGTAATGGAGAAATGAAAATGAGGAAATAATAGAGAGATACTATTTGATAAGTGAGAAATAAAATAAACACATAATGATATGAGTTTAAGATCTTATAATTTGATTCAAAGAATTGAGTTGAACTTTTATGAGATCATGCTAAGAAGCTGACCTACCTTTTAAAAATCTAGTCGACCTTGAGGTTGACTAACCAAGGTTGGACTGGCTAGGATCATGTTGACTTGACAGGAGATTCTCTGAGAAGTCAACCAACTATTGACAAGACAAACTAACTTGTCAAGGTCTTCACAATGACTAACATAAAAAAAAGAGAAAACTGGTGTCAAATTTCTTGTTGGGTACAAGTGTCTTGATAATTAGACCAGACTTTGAAAATCTGTTTGACTTTTGAAACTCACTATTGAAGCCTGGCAGTGATGAAACTTGCTTTGGCAGTGAGGTTTCCACCAAACAACTCTATTTGTTAGAATGACTAATTGAGAGGTTGAGTGACTATTAGTTGTATTAGGTTGTTAATATTTTTGTCAAACATTATGTTAATTGGATGGATATAAATCAATTTCTTTGACCCTTTTCAATTCATTTAGAATCCAAATAAATTCTCATGTTGTTCTTCACCACTCAACACAATTTCCACCCAAGCTTGATGTTTTGTAGGGGTTTTGCAAGAAAAATGTAGAATTCTAGCTTCATATCAAGTTTGGAGTTGATCTAAGACTAAAGTATCAAGAAAGTGACTGTTTTATTTCCCTTTTTCTTCTCTTATACAATACATGCTATTCATGATCATTGTTTAGGTGTCATAAACTTAATATATGCAAGTATTTCATTGTAGGGTCCCATCATCCCACAAGCTACATTACTGAGTCCAAACGTGGGTACTTAAGAGGCAACAAATTTACAACACAATAAGCATGGGTAATTAATGTTAAACTTAAGAGAACCAACTTATTAGACTTAGTGAATGGTGTTTATTACAATACCTAATCATAGTCTCAACAAGACTATTGTATAACTGGAGCTACATATTTGTCTCCACTTTGGCAAGGTTCATACTCAAACATGGATTATTTCAATCAAATTGAGGGTAGCTCCATACATGGATACTTACTCTCTCAACATATTTAATAATATACAATTCCAAGAAAGCTTCTCATATATTTGGACCATTATAATATCTCATGTATCCCTCTAAGAAACTAAAACATTGGGATTGTGTTGGTAGTATGACCTGAGAGCCAGTCATATGATGATTATAATGACTCACCTTATATTTGATTTAATTATTAATAAAGGAAACCATTTATTGCCTTTATTATGTATGGTTTAATATGAGATAATGAATGGATATGTTAAGTCCTAAGAATGTATGACTCAATGACATTTAATTTGGAGTTGAGGACCTAAACATGAATATATGTATGCTAGGAGTATTCTATATATGTATGCTAGGAGTATTCATTCTTGTATAAGTCCCTAGTCAGATATTATTATGGGAATTAGTGCGACAACAATATAACTAAACTTGTATGTGTTTTGACTGACGAATACATCTCATTAAGGAAGGAGGTGCAATAGAGTATTCAAGTTTTCTTCTTGAAATTTTATCATAGCTACAAAACTCAGGTATATATAAGAACAAAAGAGATATAAAGGTGATACCTTTGCATACAGATGTTCTCCAACAACAAGATATATATTTTTGTTGGTGAAGATCTTGATCTACCATATTCAAATATGCATTGGAAACTAATAGATCTGAATGGAAGAGAAAGGATCTAGATTATCCTCCAAGCAACAACCTTTTTTCGTCTTATGGAAGATGTTCTTCAAGCCTCCACACATCGTGTCTTGGCATCTACTTCCTCCACACAGATGAAGGAGGATACACCACCTTGGTCACCCCATTGAAGAGAACAGAAGTTGTGGACATGCTAGGTCACTTAAAACATCTTTTTTTCTATTGTATTGGGCAACAATCTTAGGGTTTCTCTCTCTTAGACAGAGAGAGAGAGAGGATGATCAACTTGTCTCACATCTTGTTTCTCAAAGACATGTATCACCCTTTTAGACCTTCCCCCTTTAACTAGGAGGCTCATGATCTTGGAAAAACCTAATTCCAATTCCTTTCCTATTCCCAATCTTTAAAATAGTACAATTTAGGAAAACTCAGACTAGATTTGTGATCTCCTGATTATGTCATGGATTGCCTACTTGTTTCTCCAACTCTAGATTTTTCCAGTAACATTGTGATCCCTTGATCATTAGTCTTAATCGCCTGATCACATCACTACTACGAAAACTCAGTCAATCAATTGACACTTAATTGATGTATTATCCAACTAATCTGATTGGCCAATCAAACATTTTGGTCGTCTGATCAGATCGTTAATCAACATGTTCATAATTAAAAACCATTCTAATCATATGTTTGATTGTGAACTTCAACTCCTTTATGCATCCTTATGTGTGTGACCCGATAGGTTCTTAATTATGTTGGTAGTGATGTTCAAAACAACACAAGCAAAGAGTGATGCCTATCTATACGTCATCACCGCCCAAGTAATATGAATGAGTTGGAAAACAACTACAACCTATAAAGTGATTAGTGTTTCCATGACCGTGTCACAGATATCCATATTGAAACTAGGGCATGGAATGTCATTCTATTAACTCTCAATTTATGTTCCTTGAACTAGAGTATACTATTCGAGATATTGTGAGCTCAATATCATATATTGTCTCACATGACCATGGTCATGCATTTCATGGACTCACTTATCAAGTGGTCATGATATCACTCCTAATGGAGGGGTAAATCCCATTTACATCACTCTGATTCATCCCCAAGTGTCACAGTGCACCTAATCGCTACCTTTTTGGCAACTCATATTTCAGAGCACGTTGGCTAGTGGTTAAAAAACACAAAATGAATTGTGATTATTGTAGTGACTTTAGGTCTAAAAAAATCACAGTCAACACTATCACGTTGAGATATAACTCTTTCATGTCATTACATGACTCACATGTGTCAATCTCAAGGTGATTTTATTCAACACAAGTCGTTTTAACAAGTGCCCATGCATCTGAATTGATACCCAAAATCACGAATAAAGAGACATAATTATAACTCACCATACATGCTAGTCTTATGTATTATTGTTGTTCTATGGTATCCACATTAATAACCAACTAGGACATAATAAGAGTGAGTACTCTAATTATATATATGATCTCATATTCAAGTCCTCAACCCAAAACATATGTCATTTTGTCATATCATTTTTAGACATTTGAGTTTATTATATTATCTCAACACTGAAATAAACTTAATAAGGGGAACTGCCTTTTATTTATAATCAAATTAAGTACAAATCCATGTTACAATAATCACATGATGAGTCTTAGGGCATAGAACCAACAATAAGTACCACACTATTAGAGAGAAGAACTATATAGTTGGTATCCATTAAATGATTCTAAAACCTACATTATGTTTAATAGAATTACAATACTAAAATGGATTATGTAATCATTTATTCAATGCTTATAATAGGGAGACACATGTTAGTATATACATAAATATTGTATTGATGTCAATAGTTCGCAAGAAATTGATTTTAGTAGATCTCTATCTCTACTGTAATTGACTATTACCAAAATTAGCTAAGATTAATATCTTTGATCGTACCACTGATGATTATGATGAGTTCTAGACATATAAGCTCGGTTAGATTAATCAAACAAAAAAGTTCATGTTATAATATGTGCTAATGCTCATATGTAGTACATTAGTAGATATAATATAAGTATTTCAAAGCTTAAGAAATCATGTATTGATGGTATATAATAATGGAATTTCGTGAGTTAGGAACCTAGTCATAATAGTAATTTAGTTTATTTGATCAATGAGACGTAGACTCTTGATCATACAAATATGATAATGAGTCTAACTATTCATATTATATCGTGTTGGAAAATAAAGCCTAGAATAAAAATTAACAACTATTTTGGAATATTCAATAGCAATATGTGAGAAGAGATGAGGGGGAGAGGAGACGAAACACTGAGAGATTTGTTGGCTGCAAGGAGCAGCTTTCTTGAGAGGGCAATAGCTGTCTCACTTCTTTTTATATATTAGGGTAAGATACATTGTGGTACAAAGGAGAAAATAATAGAAAAACAATAAAACAAATAATATAATGAAAATAGAACCAAGAGGCAAATTGCAGATTTTTTCCACTGTAGCAATCTCGATACCATTGACATGATGTCGATGGTATCGACAGAATGATGTTCTATCACTGTGATAATCTCGATACCATCAACCTCTTGTCGATGGTATCGACGGGGATACAGGTTGTTTCACACTCCCCCTCAAGTTGGAGAGTACACATCGTGTATGCCCAGCTTGCCACATAATCTTTGAAAAGATGCTGGACCCAAAGGCTTTGTCAAGATATCTGCCATTTGATCTTCAGACTTGACGTATGGCATCACAATAGTGCCATCTTTGATTTGATCATGAATAAAATGACAATCAACTTCTATGTGATTTGTACGCTCATGAAAGATAGGGTTACTGGCAATGTGTATAGTAGACTGATTGTCACACTTGAGCTCCATAGAAGACATGATAGTGATTTTTAACTCAGAAAGAACAGATTTGACCCATTGTAGTTCACAACATGCATGTTCCATAGCATGGTATTCAGACTCAGTACTGGATCTAGCTACCACACACTTTTTTTTGCTTTTCCAAGTAATCAAATGATCACCTAGGAAAGTACAATAGACTGGTGTAGACATTATATCAGTATGATCACCAGCCCAATCTGCATCTGAATACCCTGTGAGAGTCAAAATAGATGGAGTCACCTTGGGTTTAGAATATGTGATCCCCTTACCAGGAGCACTCTTCATATATCTTAGAATCTGGCAAACTGTTGTCCAGTGTGACTGTCGTGGTGAGTGCATATGCTGACTCACAACGCCTACAATAAAAGAAATGTCAGGTCCTGTAACATTCAGATATATTAGCTTGCCAACTATTCTCCTATAATATCCTAGATCTGAGTACTCAACACCATCAACCGTCTCCTTGATGTGATAATCCATAGGAGTAGATACCGGTTTAGATTCAGTCATGCCTGTTTCTTGTAGTAAGTCAAGCACATATTTCCTCTGAGATTGGTTGACACCTGCATGAGATCTAAGCACCTCAATGCCCAGAAAATATCTCAGTTTACCCTGATCCTTGGTTTGGAAGTGTTTCTGTAACCCTTCCTTCACACGAGATATGCTTGGAGAATCACTGCCAGTAATCACTATGTCATCAACATATACAACAATAATGATAGAGCCACAAGAAGAGCTAGAGTAGAATAAAGAATGATTAGTCATGGAGTGAGAGAAACCCATCTAGAGTACAACCTCACTGAACTTGTCAAACCAAGCTCGAGGAGACTGTTTTAGCCCATATATGGCTTTCTTCAATTTACACACTTTCTGACACTCTCCCTGAGCAACAAACTCAGGAGGTTGCTCCATATATACTTCTTCCTGTAGATCATAATGTAGAAAGGCATTCTTAACATCAAGCTAAAATAGGGGCCAATCAAGGGTAGTAGCCAGAGAAATAATAATCCGGACAGAGTTTAGATGAGCTACTGGAGAAAAGGTCTCAAAGAAATCAACTCCATAGGTCTGTGTGTAGCCTTTTGCTACCAATATGGCCTTCAACCTCTCAACAAATCCATCTGGATTATGTTTGATGGTGAAAACCCATCTGCAACCCATGGCTTTCTTCCCTGTAGGTAAGTCAACAAGATCCCATGTGCCATTATGCAAAAGTGCTGACATCTCAAGCTGCATTGCCTGTTTCTAGCAATTGTCCTTCATAACATCATAGTGATCCCTTGGTATATCAACAGAATCAATCCTAATAGCAAATGTACGGGCCTTCTTAGATAAGTGTGACAGACAACACACATTTGTAATAGGATGTCTAATAGTACAAGAACGAATACCTTTCCGAACAGCAATAGGAAGATCAAGATCTGATGCTTCTATAGGAATCTCATGAGTAGAAGACGGTGAGGAAGGCTCAGAGACTAGTGTCACTACCTCTTCTGGATCTTGTCTGCCTCGCCTACTAAAAACATATGGGTACTACTGAATAATAAGCCTGTCAGCTGCCTGCTCATCCTAAATAAAAGTATAATCAGGAATAATGGGTGGCACTCCCTCACTCTGCATAGATGGTGCCACTCTCTCATTCTGAAAATCTGATGGCACTCCCTCTCTCAACTGCTCCCCCTTACTCATAGCATCGGAGAAATACAGAGTGGTCTCATGGAAGGTAACATCCCTAGACACAAACATGCGATGAAGACTAGGACAGTAACACTTGTATCCTTTGCTAGTACTAGAATAACCAAGGAACAAGGTTTTAATAGACCTACGAGAAAGTTTGTCAGCCTTGGGTCAAAATTATGGACAAAAGAAGTGCAGCCAAACACTCTGAGGGGAACAAAGAAGGGATGATCCATGGGTTGTAACACAGAGAAAGGAGTTTGTCCTTTGAGAACGGAGGATGGTTGTCTATTGATTAAGAAGCAAGTAGTTAACAGAGCTTCAAACCAAAATTTCTTAGGCACATTGGATTAAAACATGATCAAACGAGCAATATCAAGAAGATTATGATTTTTTCTCTCATCCACCCCATTTTGCTAAGTTGAGGACAAGACGTGCGATGAATCATGCCCATAGAACTACAAAAATCAAACATAGCCTTTTGAACATACTCTAAAGCATTATCAGATTAGAGAGTTTTTATATTGCAATCAAACTGAACCTTTATTTCTTTATGAAAATGTTTCACAATAGATAGCACAGACTCTCAGCTTTTGAGAAGACAGACCCATGTCATGTGGGAAAAATCATCCACAAAGGAAATAAAATAACAAAAACCATTATAACTCTGGTCTTTAATTGGACCCCATACATCACTGTGGACTAACTCAAAAGGACAAGATGCCCGCTTATTGACACAACTGGGATAAGACAACCTATGATGTTTTCCCAGCTGACATGACTGACACTCTAAAGATGACACTTGGGACAACTCAGGTTCCAACTTCCGCAGGCTTTCTAACGACGGATGTCCATATCTGCAACGCCATAGTAAGGGGGAATCACTCAACATGATGGATGGAGCTAGAGCATATGCTAGGCGAGGCAGATTGTCACCGTGGAAAAGGTAGAGATCACCTTTTCTAGCCCCCCCAACAATCGTCCTCATACTCTTGAGATCCTATAAAACAAAACAATAAGGCCCAAATGTTACTGTACATTTTACAGTGTCAACCAACTTTGCAACAGAAAAAAGATTAAAAGGAAACTCGGGCACAAAATGTATAGATTTCAGATCAATCTTGGGTGTTAGAGAGACAGATTCACTAGCTAGCACACTCCTCACTGAACCATTTGCCAGTGTGATAGATTGGTGAGGAATATATGAGTCAATAGATTGGAGCAATCTCTTCATGCCAGTCATATGTTGTGACGTGCCATAGTCAACCACCCAAGATGTAGTAGAGCCAGAAGTTATGAGAGATGTAGCCTGATTACCCGCAGTAGATGCCAGGTTTGCTGATGATGAAGATCCCACACTCATGTGTTGTGTAGACTGAACAAACTGATCATACTCCTCCTGAGTAAGAGTGATGTCGGCCCAGAATTGGTGCCCATAGATGAAGACGGAGAGGAATCTGTATAAGTGGTACAATGTGCTGCCCCCATAGGAGGTGCAGCAGGTCTCCCATGTTTCTTTCAACACTTTTCCACTATATGTCCTGGTTTGTCACAGAAGGTACACTTCGGACGTGTCCCACATCCTATGCCCGTACCAGGTCATCCTTCTCTCACCGCAGCAGCTACGGATGCATGCGACTCCCCAGAGGATATAGTAGAGACATGATTAACATACTAAAAAATAGATTGTTGAATTCTCGAATATGCTTCTATAAAACTTGGCAATTTATCAGAAGCCAGAATGACGCTCTGGGCAGAACTACAAATGGAATTAAGCCTGGACAGAAATTTAGCAGTGATCAGGTCGTCTCTATCTTTGATCTGTGTAGAAACTATTGATGAAGCTAGAACTTACACCAAAAGATTACTCTTCCAATGTAAGTCCTAATATGCACCAAAAACCCTAGGGGGTTGATGTTCTCTCTAGGTTTACCTACAACATGTGCTAGATAAATGCTCCAACCCCACAAGAGTGTGGAAGCCTTATCATAGTATAGATTTAGGATCGAACCCAAAGGACAATGTTAAGAATCTGAGTGTCTTTTTCTTGTTTCGTATCAATCTAAGTTAATCATCTAAGACCAGAAGTTTGATTTGAGTTATTTAACCTAAAACATGCAAAAGTAAAGGCACGAATAAAAACTAGTTTAAGGATTGAAAACTGAGATTAGCAAATGATGATGGATCACTGGGGTGATGCGGGTATTCACCACCACTACACATGAATTGTACTTGTACCAAACATAGCAAGACTTGTAAGCAGGATACATGGATGTTGTACAATACCGATGTCTTATAGGACAAGAGTAATGCATGCATCCTTCACGGGTTGAGTAACTCTCATCCGGTACGTATCTACGTGTCAATAAAGATATGTAGTCTCTGAAGAGAAAATCTTACTCAACCTTGTGAAACGTGCATCGGAAAACTAACAAGCGAGCAATAATTACCAAATCGATTAGTATCCTTATGGACTATCCCTCTTTCGAGGATATAGCTACGAGAAACGTGAGAGTGTTGCAACGTCAGCCATTCCCGAACGAATGGTCAAGTACTTTGCACCACTCTCTCCTCAGAGTGTGTTCCTCGACCTGTCAAGGTTGCACTTTTGTACGTCAACTGATTCCATTTCATAGTACAAAAGTGCAACGATGGAGGTGAGTTTACTCCACTCCTTAGAAAGTGTTCCTAGATACCGAAACGGGTGCGCGGTGGATACACACACCAGAAACCAAAACTAAATCGGTATTCGAGTCTCAAGAGCGGTCGTAGACAAACCACAATGAAAGACAATAGATGCATACAAGAACACGGCCAACATTCAAGCATGTATGAAACGATTTAGTATTGAATCGGAATGATAACATCTTTTTAGTACAAGATACAAGACACGGGCAGCGGGGCTAGTCTCCGCGCCCCAGTGGATGGAACTACTCGCTCCTTATAGAGGGAGCAACAAAGAAAGAGAAGAGAGAGAAAGAAAGCATCGTCGGAGCAGAAGAGTAGATCTGTGACAGCCCGGTGTAGATCGTCGCAGTCTCCGGGACTACTCCGTCGTGGTCGATGTCGTCTGTCTCTCCGCCTCGATCGTCGTGTCTACCTCCGGGATTGCATGGGTAGAATGAGGTAGAACAATGGTAGAAGTGAGATGATAGAGGTAAGATGGTGATGGAACAGCCTTCTAGATCTGTCCCCAGTCTGGAAGCCTTGGGCCGTAGTCGGATGGTATGCTTTAGAACATGCCTCTACCCTTCTATTTATAGGCTTGCTAAAATATCTTGGGCCAAGGATCACACCTTGTGCGTGTCCTTTTGTTCATGCGGTTTGCTCTAATAGTGCTTATGTGGTTTGCTGTAGCAGCTATTTCGGCCTTGGCATTCGGTCTGGGCATTCGGTCTTTGATTCAGCGGCAAACGGTCTTCCATTTTTGTATTGGCAAACGGTCTTGGACAAAAAGGCCATACGGTTTTGATATTCCAATAATAAGCAAACGGTCTTGCATGTCCATTCGGTTTGCTGCTTACTCGTCCTGTGCTCACGATTGTTGGTGTAGGTGATGAAGACGACGACGTCGGAGATCATGTGTAGGTGGGCGCCGACGTTGTTGATGACGTATAGCTCAAACGGTGTCGCATGCCATCATGCTCAAACGGTCTTGGGACTGCAGGGGATCAAACGGTCTTGAGACCGCATGGGCTCATACGGTCTTGAGACCGCATGGGCTCATACGGTCTTGAGACCGCATGGGGTCAGGACCGTATAGCACTCAAGACCGCATGGATGAAACCAAATGGATCAAGACCGACTAGTGGTGATCTGCAGAGGGAAAGGAGAATGTGTAAGAGAGAATAGCATCGAATAAACTAGTGATTAGAACTATTTAGGCAATATTTGCAAGGAATTAGTGAAACACTCAAGGTGAACCAAAGCGAGGGTAAATCAGTCAATATGAGGAATAAAATCCCTAGAATTGGCGACTGTGCAGATGAATCTGGAGGATTCATCACCACACCGAACTTGAGCGTTACTCGTCCCGAGGAACGGAGAAAAACTTAAGATAGTCGACAAAAAGCTCGTTCATCTCGTAATTACCTCATCTGCATGTAAGTGTCAGAATTTTCACAAGAAAAGAGAAAAGGGAAAACGAGACAAAACAAAATTAGGGCAAAAACGTCAAAAATCCTTTGAATTGGTGACTGAAGGTGGATCTGGAGGATTCATCACCACACTGAACTTAAGCGTTGCTTGTCCCGAGGAACAAAAAACTTAAAACAGTCACCAATGAAATCGTTCATCTCAGGATTGCCTCATCCTATTGTCATATCGTAATTTTGTTCATGGCTCAGATCGATACAACATTAGAGCTTCCTTAGATCATGAAATACATCTTATGATATCCTCATTTCTGAGTTCACTTTGCTGAAGTACTTCCTTCTCACTCTCTGTTGTATCGGTCATGTTAAAGAGTATTATGAGACTTTGAACAGACCCACAGAATCAACAAAATGCATACGATTTGTCACTGGTGTTGAAAAAGGAGGGAATGGGGATATGATCAAAAGATAAGAGTCACTCCTCTGATTGAATCAAGACTCTTATTATTAGTTGACTCATCGAGATACTTTGAATGATTTATGCCCAACTCTGGTTGACTTAGCCTTACACCCGATTTTTTTTATGAAAGTAACTCAGAAGTGTGTATAGGTTGGCTTAAGGCTTTTGGCTAATTTACCTCCTTGAGAGGAGGTAAGGGGTTATTTTTGGATCCTTAGGATCTCACTACCGGTCGCGACACATCTGCCTTTATGAGGGCAGCTAATGTACCGGCCGGGCGCGACCTTTATCAGTTATCCTTATTCAGGGCACAACTCTCATGTTTTTATTCACACTCTGGCTTTTATTCATTCTCACTTGGCTTAGGAGAAAGGGTATTTTTGGATCTTTGTATATTTGGGCTGCCAGGCCTCTTTTTAGAATCGGGGTAGATTTTTCGCTAACCTCTGTATGTGCACAATCATCATTGTATACTCTTTGAAGCGAGAAGAGGAGGTGGTACGCCCTTGTTATGTATTGAGGGGTATGGAAGAAGCAGTAGTGGAAAAAGAGGTGTGGTGTACCACACCAAACTTAAAGTTCGGAAATGTTCTAGTTTTCACTAGAAAGGAGTGTGGCATGCCACACCGAACTTAAAACTTTGGCATGGTTAGTGAACAGAGGGGTATGAAAATGAAGGAAGAAGTGTAGAAGAGAGTTTGGATCATGATGCAGTTTGCTTAGCGATTCCATGTGACGGGTCTCTTTTCTCCATCACACTCTGCTCAAAAAGAGACATGATTAAACATCAAGTGAGAAATCCATACAACAGATCCATTAATCAGATAAAGGTGTGATGTATTTGATCTATCTCAGCCTTATTGAAGTGTATCATCTTTTCATGTTTGAGATATAACATTAGGATTCATAGACAAATCAAAATGAAAAACACGCATTGGCTAGTTTTAAGTATTCTTTTCCAGGAAATTTGCAACGCAAAAGAGGTGATGATCACAGATTCGCAAAACAAAAACCGACTACATAAAGGCTTTATTTTTAGAAAACTAACAAAAAGGCGGAAAAAATTACAAAAAAGAAACTAGAATGGAAAAGCAGGAAGCAATAAAGATAGAGGGTGGAGTGAAAGTCATACCACCCGCCCTCCACCTCGAACTTATGAATTTGCCCATTTCTGAGCAAATACTAGGTTCAAGATGGAGGGGAAGGGTTGAGCAGTGTTAACCAGGCGGTCCTCGTAGTTGGAAGAAGGTCCGACAAAGATATCTCGTGATGGCTGGTGCTGAGAACGAGGAAGTGGTCTGAACAACTTGTTGGCTGGGAAGTTGTGGCAACTTGAACGAATCTTCTGGATGACTTGGATGCACATCACTTTCACCTCGTTGTCCATCCAGAAGAATCCAGAGACCTTCCCCCATCAGCGAGGGAGGTGGAACATAAGCAGTCGAAACTGGAGGACTATGCGAGAAATCAAGGTTATGCCCACTTGTGCCCTCCAGTTGTGGCTCACCCTCAAAGTTCAAAGTAAAACTACTTTCTTCAAAATCTAGGGCAGTTGATTGAGGGTTGGCCACTTGAACTTCCTCCTGTCCAGGATCAGGTGGTGGATCCGGTTCCGGCTTCATTTCGTCATCTGGCTTTTCTTGTGTGGGATATGGTATCCAGGATGACTTTTCTTCATCAGAGGAGTTATTTGGAGAAGTATCATCATCTTTATCAATGTTGAAATTGGTAAGAGTGTCGTTCTTCTTTTCAAAGTTTTGTTCAAGATTTTCCTCGTAGAACATCCTTAGTTCATCCAAGTAACTAGAAGAGGATTTGACTGGTAAAACGAACTCTTGCTCGGGTAAGGAAATCATGGGGTCCTGAGATAGAGGTTCCAATGATGTATCTTCATGGGAGGGATTAGTCCATGACGTATCGTTTTGAGGGCTAAAATCCCCTGATGAACCCATTTCTTCAATATTGGGACTAATGTAAACCATTTCTGAGTCATGTTGTTGTTCCAGTTCTTCTTCATAACACTCCTCCGGTTCTATTGAGTGCTCAGGAAGAGTTTCTATGGGAGGAATGGAACCTAGCTCAGGTAATGGACATATCTCAGTTTCTTGAATATCATGAGGGTCTTCTTCATAGGGGTGAATTTCTCTAAGTGGATGGGTTTGTGACTCGATATCCTTCCACGGGCTCTTTTTGTCATTACAAGAGTTTATGATAATATCATAATCCGTCCCAAAGTCAAGAGATGGTTCATGTTTCTCTTCATGGTGCACTTTCAACTCGTTCAAGTGACTAGAAGGAGATTCAATAGAAAATCATGTTCTTGTTCGAGGACTGGCTCCGTCTGGACTTCTTGTGGTGGTGGTAACTCAGGTAATATCATCTCATGAAAAGGACCGGTCATAGGATTGCCATCTTGAGACCCGTCATCCTCCCTTGATTTTGTTTCATCAGTGAGGGTGGTATGGTCCATTCCTGAAACAAGATCTTGATTAGTCCTATCCTCGAAGTCTGTTCCTAGATCAGCCGAATGATCAGAAATCTCTTCATAAGGACAATTCAGGTCTTGTTCCAGAAATGGGGACATTTGATTCTCATGCATAAAAAATGTCTCCTCATCTGAATCAGTCTTGTATTCATTTGTGTCTGACTGTGAAGGAGTGTAGAGTTCATGTAACGTAGACCCTTCTTCATTGGAATTCAACGACAAGACAGTTGAAGTTGAAGAACATTTGTCATATAGGGAGTCAATCATTGATGATTGTCCCTCAATCTGTATGGTCGGATCTGAGTCTATGGGGGGAGAAGATGGATAAACATTAAAATTTGTTCCCAATTTATCTCCCAATTGAAGAAAATCTTTATATTGGTTACTCATTCTTTCATCTAAGAGCATAGTGCAAGAGTCATTATCCGGGTCAGACTTCGGCTCGAAGAATGATTCTTTTTCTTGTGGTGTGGTGAAGGTATCATCCTTGAGTTCAGTCATTGGTTCTGAGGATGATTCCCCACCCTGTACTGGCACTTGAAAATCATTGGGAGGCACATTCCACATGATTTCGTAATCATCATCATAATTTATTGCAACATGTGGACTAGAGATGTGCTTAGTTGAATTTTGTGGCTGTTCTACATGTTGCTCAGGAGCGTTGACAAGTTGCGTAAGTTGATTAAGGTCGGCTATCAACTTCTTGGTCGCGGCTGTCTGATTAGCTAGTTGTTGAGCCACCGATGTTTGTAAGGCACGTAGTTCTTCCATCAATGTGTGTTGATTTTCATGAAAAGGCTCTTCATGGCACCCGTTTGATTGATGTTGATAATAGCTTCCCTCATCATAGTATTGATTTGAGTTGCTTTCCAATTGCCCTCCTGTATTGCAGTCTACGCCTTGAAATCCGCCATAGTTAGGTTTCTCGTAGTAGCCTCCGGGGTGATATGGAATATAACCTGCGTTATATCCATAGTTGTATGGAGTGGCTGCTCTGAGTTTCCCGACTATACGATTCATGATTACTTGACGCAAGGCCATCACTTAGAGAGGATGAACATTGAAACAGTTGATCGATGCATGAGAATAGTCGCCACAGAATTGACAACTATTGGTTGGTGGCACTGACTGCTTCATTTTGAAGAGAATTGGTACCTGAAATCAAAGAAAGAGTTTATCAAGTTTGACCAACCACTTCAAATACAAGATGATATGCAAGATTAAGTCCTTTACTTTTTAGGTTTTTGAAAAGAAAAAGAAAACCCTAGAGAAACCTAAATAGACACAAAATTCGAAAAAGACAATTCTTATACCGTTGTCCCCGGCAACGGCGCCATTTTTTTATGAAGCTAGAACTTACACCAAAAGATTACTCTTCTAATGGAAGTCCTAATATGCACCAAAAACCCTAGGGAGTTGATGTTCTCTCTAGGTTTACCTACAACTGGTGCTAGATAAATGCTCCAACCCCACAAGAGTGTGGAAGCCTTATCATAGTAAAGATTTAGGATCGAACCCAAAGGACAACGTTAAGAATCTGAGTGTCTTTTTCTTGTTTCGTATCAATCTAAGTTAATCATCTAAGACCAGAAGTTTGATTTGAGTTATTTAACCTAAAACATGCAAAAGTAAAGGCATGAATAAAAACTAGTTTAAGGATTGAAAACTGAGATTAGCAAATGATGATGGATCACTGGGGTGATGCGGGTATTCACCACCACTACACATGAATTGTACTTGTACCAAACATAGCAAGACTTGTAAGTAGGATACATGGATGTTGTACAATACTGATGTCTTATAGGACAAGAGTAATGCATACATCCTTCACGGGTTGAGTAACTCTCATCCGGTACGTATCTACGTGTCAATGAAGATATGTAGTCTCTGAAGAGAAAATCTTACTCAACCTTGTGAAACGTGCATCGGAAAACTAACAAGTGAGCGATAATTACCAAATCGATTAGTATCCTTATGGACTATCCCTCTTTCGAGGATATAGCTACGAGAAACGTGAGAGTGTTGCAACGTCAGCCATTCCTGAACGAATGGTCAAGTACTTTGCACCACTCTCTCCTCAGAGTGTGTTCCTCGACCTGTCAAGGTTGCACTTTTGTACGTCAACTGATTCCATTTCATAGTACAAAAGTGCAACGATGGAGGTGAGTTTACTCCACTCTTTAGAAAGCGTTCCTAGATACTGAAACGGATGCGCGGTGGATACACACACCAGAAACCAAAACTAAATCGGTATTCGAGTCTCAAGAGCGGTCGTAGACAAACCACAACGAAAGACAATAGATGCATACAAGAACGCGGCCAACATTCAAGCATGTATGAAACGATTTAGTATTGAATCGGAATGATAACATCTTTTTAGTACAAGATACAAGACACGGGCAGCGGGGCTAGTCTCTGCGCCCCAGTGGATGGAACTACTCACTCCTCATATAGGGAGCAACAAAGAAAGAGAAGAGAGAGAAATAAAGCATCGTCGGAGTAGAAGAGTAGATCTGTGACAGCCCGGTGTAGATCGTCGCAGTCTCCGAGACTGCTCCGTTGTGGTCGATGTCGTCCGTCTCTCCGCCTCGATCGTCGTGTCTACCTCTGTAATTGTACGGGTAGAATGAGGTAGAACAATGGTAGAAGTGAGATGATAGAGGTGAGATGGCGATGGAACAGCCTTCTAGATCTGTCCCCAGTCTGGCAACCTTGGGTCGTAGTCGGATGGTATGCTTTAGAACATGCCTCTACCCTTCTATTTATAGGCTTGCTAAAATATCTTGGGCCAAGGATCACACCTTGTGCATGTCCTTTTGTTCATGTGGTTTGCTCTAATAGTGCTTATGTGGTTTGCTGTAGTAGCTATTTCGGCCTTGGCATTCGGTCTGGGCATTCGGTCTTTGATTCAGTGGCAAACGGTCTTCCATTTTTGTATTGGCAAACGGTCTTGGACAAAAAGGCCATACGGTTTTGATATTCCAATAATAAGCAAACGGTCTTGCATGTCCATTCAGTTTGCTGCTTACTCGTCTTGTTCTCACGATTGTTGGTGTAGGTGATGAAGACGACGACGCCGGAGATCATGTGTAGGTGGGCGCCGACGTTGTTGATGACGTATAGCTCAAACGGTGTCGCATGCCATCATGCTCAAATGGTCTTGGGACCGCATGGGCTCATACGGTCTTGAGACCGCATGAGCTCAAACGGTCTTGATACCGCATGGGCTCATACGGTCTTGAGACCGCATGGGGTCAGGACCGTATAGCGCTCAAGACCGCATGGATGAAACCAAATGGATCAAGACCGACTAGTGGTGATCTGCAGAGGGAAAGGAGAATGTGTAAGAGAGAATAGCGTCGAATAAACTAGTGATTAGAACTATTTAGGCAATATTTGCAAGGAATTAGTGAAACACTCAAGGTGAACCAAAGCGAGGGTAAATCAGTCAATATGAGGAATAAAATCCCTAGAATTGGCGACTGTGCAGATGAATCTGGAGGATTCATCAACTATCACAGGATGATAATAGCTCAGCTTCTGAGCAAGAGCATGAATAGCTCCAAAGTATTCCTCAAGGGACCTATCACCCTGCCTCTCAGCAAATAGACGATCATATATCATGAATAGCCAAAGAGCATTCTTCTCCTGGGAATAGTGTTGCTTCACTGCGTCCCATATCTCCTAAGTTGTAGTATAGAACATAAACCTAGCCGCAATTGCAAGCTCCATACTATTCCATAACCAAGTCTTCACAAGACTATCATGATGCTTCCATTCAGTGTATCCTTTATCAGTAGTGTCCAGGGGACCCGAGTCAACATGTCTCGCCTTATCGCGAGATTCCAAGATAGTGTGAACTGTGTTCATCCATAGTAGATAGTTCTTCCCATTGAGTTTGATGGAGGGGATAGAAGACGCCTCGCCGTAGGGAATCTTGGTGTCCTCCATTGTAGACGGGAACACAGTGATGGATTGATACACATCACAGAGAAAGCTGAGGTGACATAGAGATACACGTCACAAAGATAGATGGGGTGACGGAGAGATACACGTCACAACCAAAAAGGAATGGATAAATGTGTTACTGATGCATTCACAACCTCCAATCGATTTTCCTAGTCACACATGGAGGAGATGTGACTAGCAGTACAACTGTCGGGTGACGAGTCCTTTGATTTAGATTTTAGACGGTCGCCGAATCACCCGAGGACTCCAAACAACTTGTGGTGGAGTCCACGACAGTGTTGGAGATCTATCGAAGACCCAACGTAGAAGGAGATAACCCTACAATCCTGGTGCCTCACTCCAGATCGGCGGATGGGCTACAGTCAGACGGTGGCCCTACCGCTGTCGCCACTGCTTCTCGGTGGCACTGCCGGCACAGAGAGAAAGAAAGAGGAATGTTGCCGGCAAAGAGAAAGAAGGAGAAGGGGAGAAGCAGTGGTGGAAGGAGAGAGATGCCCTAGATCGAGCTCTACTCTGATACCATGTGAGAAGAGATGAGGGGGAGAGGAGACGAAACATTGAGAGATTTTTCGGCTGCAAGGAGCAGCTTTCTTGAGAGGGTAGTAGCCGTCTCACTTCTTTTTATATATTAGGATAAGATACATTGTGGTACAAAGGAGAAAATAATAGAAAAACAATAAAAAAAATTATATAATGAAAATAGAACCAGGAGGCAGATTGTAGATTTCCTCTGTTGTAGCAATCTCGATACCATCGATAGGATGTCGATGGTATCAACAAAATGATGTTCTATCACTGTGATAATCTTGATACCATCGACGGGGATACAGGTTGTTTCACACAATCGATGTGTCACTTAGATACAAATAGGAGTGCCTTTATTAGAATAGAAATTGAGAAAGGAAAATATTCTCTAAAGGATATATCATTGAGAAGATTAAGTTTAGAGGAGACATCGTTTAGAATTAATTGCAACATTTTTGACAAATGTACCTTATTGATTTGAATACATGAATAAATACTAAAATTGTGTCGGTAAATATAATTTCTAAAGAAAATATGCATAAAATATTAATTTCATAAATATAAGTTTGGGTGACTATATAGAATAAAAAATCTACTCATGATGGCATGTTGATTTGGAGTATGCTATTTTCATTCATCTAAAATATTACTATATGCATACTTGTATTATATGGGCAATTAGGATAGATTTAGTATCATAATAAGAACTAACTTATTTATATATGGATGCATGTTGAATAAGACATTAACATGCCATCACATGACATTCATTATATACATATATATAGTCATATATATACATATCTATAGTCATATATATAGTTATATTGGGAATGAATGCACACATTCAATTTGATTCCACTATCATAAAGTAGTGTATTTCTAGCAAAAAATGAAACTATGGGTCAAAAGTACCTTATTAGAGTTATCTTTTGGACGCATAAGGTATGTGCATATTATTGATTATTATTTGAGACATGTATGGATTGAAATCCTTATTTGAATGAGGCATAACCCTCTTTTCAACTCTTTTTTGAATCTTTTAAATCCTATTTGTAAGGTAATAATCATTCTTTGATTTTGGTTGTTGTGTACTAATATTGTTATCTCCCTTGGAAATGGGTCCTTTGACCCTAATTACCATGATATGAACTCAATATATTTTTTCGTTAAGCATTGTGTAGTGATTCACTGGTATAATGTAATTTATGTGTATTAAGCATGGCCATGATATATTCCCCACGCAAGATAGGTAAGTAAGTAGATGTGATAATTTACTTCTCTATCTATGTATATATTCATACATATGTGATTATTTCCCGCAACGTCTCTATAAAGCACATGTGAAGCATTTCCTATGTGATTCTGTAATTCTATGGTAGATGTGTTATTTTCTATGAAAATTATATGCATATATTATGATTATCCTAGTTGTCACATTTACTACACATGGATGCTTTGTTTATGATTTTTTTGGGCAAATATAAAATCTTCTGACTCTCATCTATTTGTTGATCTCAAAATGAATGCTTCATTATCTTGTTGTTCTTTCTATTGAATTTACCTAATTTTTTATAGCCTTGTTTTGATTGGAAACACCCTTATTATTGCACTTAAATATGTATGTCTTAAGATTTTTGTTGCACATATTGGTATCTTACTGATCATACATTTCTTATCATTTCTTCCTTCACTTGGTATTGTTCCCGAACCATCCAAATGTTGGTTAATTTGAGAAAGATGTCTCAGGAGGATAATGTATCGAGAAAATGGACTCTAAAGATAACTTGAGATGGTCAAGTTGTCCTCTACAACTAGTCCTTTGTATATGTTGTTGTACCTTTCATTTTTTTATGTCACCAATGTGGTGAAGAACAATGTGTAGAATATAATGACATTAATATTTAATACATAGCTTTCCCTTTTCCATAAACTTATTATACTTGATACAACATATTTGAGTAATAAAAATATGTCTTTTCATCATACTTGTTGGTATGTTTGGATTGGATGAAGTCCCATTACTCATTTAGTAATGAGTTAATCCTCTCTTGGGTCCCGCTCATTACACCCATTATGCATATCATTCCATTCATGCATCAATTAATTGGTTTTATAAATATAAGGTATCACAATAAAATAGATGGTGTTGTACTCGTCCTACCCAAAAACCTCAATTTCATCCATGATGTTGTTTTGAGTAGGCATATGAACTATCCAGTGAATATGAATATGACTATGATGAATAGGCAGACTGGTAAATGATCACCTTATCCCAAATATTTTTAGATTTTGTAATATCCAAACATGGATACACTTATAGGAATTAAGAAGTGAGCTAAGTTGAGCTGACACAACTACACATCCTAGATATCCATCCAAGTGGGAAGTTGTAACATGTAGAAAAAGTGAAGAGGAAGCTCTGGTTGATATTGTTAGAGGCCTTATGTAAGTCAAGTTTGAGTGTGAGGGGTGGTATTTTCTTTTGATGACAAGAATGAATGACTTCATTGGCCATGATGTAAGCATCTTATATGAGAAAGCCAAAAAAGAAAATAATGATAATGTTGATATGTTGTTTAACCAAGAACCGATAGTTTCTACTATGATTTTATATGAGCTATTGATCAAACTAATATGTGTGAAGTGATTATTGTAATAAAGCTCATATGTATTTTGATAAATGTGGGATGGATCCCACTGAGAATTTCAATCTGTTGGTATTATGCCATTATTTAAAAACATACATTGAAAGATATTATGACAAAATGTTTTTGTCAACAAGAAAGATAGGGTGATGCAATGCAATGTGTAGAGAGGAGCAATGTGCCCTTTCCCTTTTATTGATAAGAGAACATGGAGAAATTACATATAGGTCCAGTAGTATATAGAAATTACAAAATATACTAAAGCTGAATATAAATAAGATATATTAACACTCCCCATCAAGCTGGAGCATATACATCATGTATACCCAGCTTGTTGCAAAAGTTTTGAAATGCTGCTAGACTCAATGGCTTTGTGAGAACATCTGTAGGATGATCTTAAAATTTGACGTGCAGAGTCACAACAGTGCCATTCTTGGTCTGATCTCTGATGAAGTGGCAATCAACCACTATGTGCTTAGTGCATTTATGGAAGACTTGGTTCTTGGCAATATAGATTGCAGCTTGATTGTCACAACTGAGCTCTATGGAAGACAACACAAGAATATTTAATTTAGAAAGCACACATTGAACCCACTGCAACTCGCAACAGGCATGAGCCATTGCTCGATACTCAGCCTTCGTGTTATATCTTACCACAACATTCTACTTTTTGCTTTTCTAGGTAATAAGGTGATTTCCTAGAAACGTTCAATATCCAGAAGTAGACCTTCTATCATTCAGATTATCAAACCAATCTACATCTGCATAATCAATAAGAACAAGAGTAGACACAGGGGTCTTGGGTCTACAATAGGTGATCCTCTTATTACATGCATCTTTCAGATATCTCAAAATACGAAAAACTATTGTCCATTGTGACTATTGTGGTAAGCTCATATGCTGACTCACCACTCCTACAACAAAGGAAAAGATAGGGCGAGTAATAGTCAGATATATCAGTTTACCAACAATTTTCCTGTAATATCCTAGATCTAGATAATCAGTATCATCAGTCGTATCCTTCATGTGATAGTCCATAGGAGTAGACACCGACTTGGACTCACTCATACCTACTTCCTACAGTAAATCTTGTACATATTTTCTCTGAGACAAATTAGTACTTGCATGAGATCTTAGTACTTCGATGCCCAGAAAATACCACAGTTTGCCCAGATCCTCTGTATGAAAATGCCCCTGCAATCCTTCTTTCACACGTGAGATGCCTATAGAATCACTATCGGTGATAACTATATCATCAACATATACAAAAATAATAATAGATCCAACATGAGAGCTATAACAGAATAAGGAGTGATCAGTCACATAACGAGAAAAGTCCATCTTTAGTACAACATCACTGAACTTATAAAACCAAGCTCTAGGAGATTGTTTCAACCCATAGATGGCTTTCTTCAATCTACACACCTTTTAACACTCTCCCCAAGCAACAAAACCAGGAGGTTGCTCCATGTACATCTCTTCATGTAGATCACCATGAAGAAAGGCATTCTTGACATCAAGTTGAAATAGAGGCCAGTTAAAAGTAGTAGTTAGAGAATTAAGAATCTGCACTGAATTCATATGAGCCACATGTGAAAAGGTCTCAAAGAAATCAACCCCATATGTCTTAGTGTAACCTTTTGCCACCAATATAGCCTTCAACCTCTTAACTGAACCATCTGGATTATGTTTCACTCTGAATACCCATCTGTAGCCCACAACACTTTTATTTGGAGGTAAGTCAATAAGTTCCCAGATGTTGTTTTGTAGAAGAGTAGACATTTCCATATGCATTGCCTATTTCCAGCTGATATCTTTCATAGCATCAAGATGATTTCTTGGAATGACCACATAATCAATCCTAAGAGTGAATGAATGGGCCTGCTTAGATAATTTTGACAAACAACACACACTTGTAATAGGATGTCAAATAGTACAAGAACGAGTACCGTTGCCGAAAATAATGGGAACATCAAGGTCATATGGTTCTTTAGGAGTCTCTTAAGTAGAGGGAGACGGGGGAAGGCTCAAAGACTAGAGTCACTACCTCCTCTAGATCATGTCTGCCTCATATGCTGGAAACATGTGAATATTTATGAATTAAGGTACCATCTACTAAAGAGTCCTAATCGACCTAGGGGATAATTTATCAGGGGATCAAAATTGTGGACAAAGGAAGTACAACCAAACACTCTAAGGGGAACAAAAGAGGGTTGATCCTTGGGATGTAAGACAAAGAATAGAGTACGTCCTTTAAGCATAGAATAGGGTTGACTGTTAATAAGGAAACAAGCAATAAGTAAAGCATCAGATCAGAATCTCTTAAGAACATTGGATTAAAACATATTTGTCCTGGCAATATCAATAAGGTGATGATTTTTCCTCTCAGCCACCCCATTTTTTTAGGGGTGTGAGGACATGAAGTACGATGTATCATCCCAATAGAGCTACAAAAATCATCCATAGCACTTTGAACATATTCCAAGGCATTATCAGATTGAAGAATTTTAATATTACAATCAAATTGGACATTTATTTTATGATGAAAATGCTTGACAATGGATAGCACAGACTCATGACTCTTCAACATATAAATTCATGTCATGCGAGAAAGATCATCCACAAAGAAAATAAAATAGTGAAAACCATTATAGCTATTGTCCTTTACAAGATCCCAAACATCACTGTGGACTAACTCAAAGGGACAAGAATCTCGTTTATTGACACGACTGGGATAAGACATTCTATGATGTTTCCCCAATTGAAATGACTGACACTCTAATGAAGACATTTGAAATAACTCATGTTCTAACTTTCTCAAGCTCTCTAACCGAGGATGTCCATATATGTAGTGCTACAGTAAGGGAGAACCACTCAAAAGGACAGTTGAAGCAGGAGCAGATACTTGGCGAGACAGAATTTCACCATGGAAGAGCTATAGATCACCTTTCTTAGGCCCCCCACCAATCTTCCTCATACTCTTGAGATTCTATAATACAAAACAAGAAGGTCCAAATGTCACCGTACATTTCATAGTATCAATCAATTTTGCAACAGAAAGAAGATTTGTAACACCCCACTTGTACCATTCATAGCGGAAGCACATATATTCATTCACACCAAGGGGTATGTCACAACCATGATATTCATTGCAAAAATTACAGTTTAAATAAACCATCATAGGATAATGTTCACAATTTCTCATTCTCAGAACTTAACAAAGTTTACATGTACATAATCATAGAAAAAAAGGGAAAGATCTATATACTAGGTATGGTTGGCACCCCACTAATGTTTTTCTCCTTGAAGATCCTTGAGCTAGGGTTTCCACCTCAGATGGCCTTCCCTCCTTAGCTAGCTTCCAACCTGCGGGCATCACACCCCCAACCATGCAATAAAATAAGCGGTAAGTGGAATTGAACATATTATATTTTAATTAAAACTTGAAAATTGAAAATAGATATTTAGCATTGAACATTGAAAAGACATGCAATTTCTTTTAGGTCAATTTCTTTTATCTTAACCTATACAAGTGTCCTCAGGTTGCACATATGTGCCTCTTCTCTTATGCACTGAAGTGCCTCTTAGGTTGCACCGAGGTGCCTCTTCTCTTATGCATCAAAGTGCCTCTACTCTTATGAGGAACTTATATAAGCCTACTTTTAACATTTCTTTCTCTTAAATCTCTTAACACTACTTTGGACTTTATTTGTAACTTTATCATTAATGTTTATGAAGCTGACACAACATACAACATAAAACTCAATTCATCATAATTTTATTGACTTTAGCAATTGGAGCAGTAAATAGTATAAATATGACATTCATTGAAATTCTCATACACGTATATATAAGGCAAACAATTTAACTACGTTCAATTTGCATGGACTTACCTTTTTCACTTGGAGAGTATCTTCTCTCTCTTCCTAAGTTGAATTAGTCCTAATCACTCCCTAGGTCAGAAAACCCTAATTAATCTATTCAAATTACATTTCATATTAATATATATTTTATTCACAACATTAAACCCTAATTTTCATTTCCCATAAAAACAACATTGGCGTTTTAAAAACAGATTCTAAAACCTTGATATTTAGATTCCTCTCAAAAAACCATTTCCAAAACATATTTTTTCTCATTTGTCTGAGCATCCAATGATTTATTATGAATTTAAGAAAATCATCCAATCAAAAATTAAGAAAATGACATGTGTGTTGTCATTTATCTATTGGGATGCCAGCCCCAGCTGATGTGGCTCAATCACAAATGGCCGCTTGGCCAAGACTTCAACTCATGATCAAAGAAACTATAATCGGTTAAATACTAAAATGCCCATACGATAGAAACCATTGAATTAAAACAACGGGGGCACCACGGTCTTTTTGCGACATGGTTTCTTCCCCTTCAATCATGGTGCGATGCACCTTCCCTAGAGGTACTTTCTCAGGTCACAGCTCTATGAAGGTGATCTTTCATGGGTATCTGAGACTCCAGGCAACTTCCTTACCTCAAGGCAAAACTATTGAGCTCACTCTCAAACTCAGGTGGGCATTGGAGCTCCACATGGCTATTGTCGTGAGGACTGGAAGGAAGGTAAGATGACCAACATCCAAATCACCTCGATTCAATGAGGGAAATCAACAAGGGTGCATCCATGAAGGTTCAGCGAGTCCAAAACAACACACCTAGACATGAAGGAATGACCATGGGTCTGGAACAGACCGTCAAAGTAAAGGAAACTGGGGAGGTCGTGTTAGTTTTTAAAACTAGGGGAGCAGGCCAAAAACACATTCATGGAACTCAAAAAGGGAGGCAAGGCAAAGTTGAGACGATCATATTCGGGGTCAGAGGACCTCTGAGGTACCCAAGCGACTATGTCAGTGTTGCATTCCAAAGATGTCTAAAGGGTATGGCGACTCAGGCCAACACACGGCAAACCAGCGGTAGGGAAACATTGAATAGGTATCTTAGATGCTCACCTAGGCTCGAATTTCACAAGAGACAAAGCAAGTGTTGGGATGAGATGGAGTTTTGCCGAAGATGGAGCTTGACAAGGACCTAGAGTTCAGGGCTTCTATGGGTTCAATTGAGGTCAGAGGAGTACTACGTCAGGTCAGGGGAGGGAGGATGACCCTTTGGAAGGGTGTGAGGATGGATGCGGCTGCCACTGCAATGATATGGTAGAGAGGGATAAAAGGCCCTAATTGGGCATTTCTCTTATATGGCGAGAGAGAGTATGAATGAGGGGTCATCAGGTTTGGGGTGATGAAAGGAAACTGATGGAGAAGAAATCTCATGATGAGATGCATTGATGAGGGAGAGCCAGATCAAAGGAGGAGGGAGTCTGAACCTATGAAAACGTCAGGGGGTAGATGACGACTCCCAGGCCGTCCGATCTGGAAATAATTATGTCACAACCGTCGAATGGCGCAAGTATGAGATGGAAAAAAATAAATTAAATGTAACGCGTTATAGATTAAATGAGACAAGACTATAGGTTTAATAATCGCATTATTCAAATTTGTATTAAATTCTCATTCAAACTATATGAAAAACTTCCTCAATCAATTTGGAGGGGGAAACATGGCCCAAATGACTTCAAATTTAGATCATAGGTTAATTTGAGTGTCTAGAACGTTCCTAGGAAATTAGATTTAGGATTTGAAAATGTTTGTTCCATAACTACCTATATCCATTAATCTCAATTATAATGCACTTAAAGGATAAAATAGTTTGAAAAATGTTTCCCTTGTTGAATCCCTAAGTCAAAATTCTAAATATGCATTCATCACCCATAAAGAGTCATTTTAAACCTTTATATGTCCTTTTTGAGTAATTTCCTTGGAGGAGAGAGAAAATGAACACTAGTGACTTCAAAGCTATAAAAGGAAAACAAAACTTATTGCCTAAGTCTTAAATTCAAAATTTCAAACTCTTTGCCTCTTATCTTCCTCTTTCTTCTCTTTTAAATTTCTTTGGTAGCAAATAAAAGGAAAAATCAATTAATATTACTTTTGAAATAAATGTAACATATTATAAAGGAAAAAAGTGACTTTGAATTTCTTTTTATTTCCTCTTTCCATGTTATTTTAAAAGCAATATTACTTTGGCCTTTTTGCGTTAAGGCCCTCAAAGAAAATCAATTTAGGGAAACCCACATAAAGTTTTAAACTAACCCTAAAATTCTAGGGTGTTACATGTCTACCCACCTTAATTAAATTTTGTCCTCGAAATTTTTATTAAGACTACCCACCTTAGAAATTTCTATATCAAGTGCAAAAATTTAAATGTACTAATATTGCCATGGGAATCAATAATTTCATACAACAAAAGTTGAAAAGAAAAAGGTATTACACTACTAGACTTCTACTCAGTCTTTTCATCATCACTATCTACCATGGTAAATATCCTAGCCTACCTCTTCTCCTTAGGTGCTTGATTGATGTTAGACTCCTTCTTTTGAACTTTGGGGCAGTTAGGTCTAATGTGGCCTATTTCACCACATGCATAGCAAACACTAATTCCAAATCTGCATTCACCTAGGTGATACTTGGAACATTTTGCACATTGGGTCTTTGCATTCTGGTTTGCAACAGCTTCAACTGGAACCTTCCGTTTCTTGTCATTGTGATGGTTGTAGTTTTTGTGGTGGCTCTCCTTCTTCCATGCTCTTCCTAGATGATCTTCTAGCTCTAGGGAAGCATCTAGGGTACTTTGGAGGGTACGATGTGTTGGTATGTATGCCCATAGAGCAAGTCATATGATGATTGTAATGGGATACTTTGTAAATGATTTGAATAATAATAAAGGCAATTTCCAATCTATATGTTTAAACTGTTTCTGAGATGATGGTGTAACATGATAGATGTCTAAAGATTGTTTTACTCAATAACGTATGCTTTTAGGTTAAGGACCTAAACGATGAGATCATACGGATGTTAAGAGTATACATTCTTGTATAGTCCCTAGTCGGTTGTTATTGTGGAAATAACCATAGACATCAATAACACTAAAGACTAGATTGTGTGTTGGTTGATGACAGAATCTCATTAGTCATGATATAGTGATATCAAACCAAGCACATAGGTACTTGTTAGAGAACAAGGTACCGGACAGACCCACCGTGAGAGTGACACATGGAACCATGACATGGTAGTCACAGTAAGCTCTCACAGTGATGGTGGTGAGTGTGATTCTTAGACCTGAAATCACTGCACTCAACGCATGTCGTTGGGTACACTTTGACATCATCAAACACAGTCCTGAAACATGGGTTGTTATAAAGGTGATGATTGGGTGGCTTTGACACATGGGGCTTTTGAGGGGTGAGTGATAGATATGGGATTTGTCCCTCCTGAGGGAGTTTGATATCCTTGGCCACTTGATGAGTAGGATTGAGAAAGGCATGCACGTGTGAATCAATATGTGATATTGATGTCATACACATCTCACTCGGTCTACTCTGAGATCAAGGAAATGAATGAACATTGACAGGATGACTGTTCCATGCCTCGAGTTCATTCTGGATATCAGTGAAAAAGGAATTATACATTCACTGTAACACCATTCACAGATTGTAGGATGAAAGTTGTTCTCCAACTTTCTACTTTCACTTGGGTAGCAATGATGTGTGACTAGGCACCGCTCTTTGCTTGTGAAGTCATAAGTGTTATGGACTTTCACTGCCAACGTGAAATGGACCTGCAGGGTCACACACATAGGATTTAACCTGGAAGAGGAGTTTTGTCCACAAAGCAATGTTTAGATTGATTACTAAAAGAGTTTAGTAGTTCAATTAAACACTCAATCAGTCGATGACTCAATATCGTATGGTTCAAGGTGTTGGACGCATTGATTGGAGTATCGGATTGATTGAAATCACAATTGACTGATTTTGCCCAACCTGTGCTCCCAACCGATCGGTTCATGTGATGAACCGGTCGGCTGAGGTTGCTGAACCGGTCGGCTGGAGTGTCCAGGCCGATCGGCTCATGCCCAGGTTGAAACGACCGGTTCAAGTGTTGAACCGATCGGCTCAACTGGTGCAACTGACCAGTTGGGAAAAGTCATGTCGGCAAGAATTTTCCTTTCGTTTCCAATTGCCCAATTTGATTGGGAATATAATTGGTATTCGATACCAATTGGGAAAGAAACAAGGAAAGTCTTTTTGAGCCGGATCAGGACCATGAACCGATCGGTTCAGGGCACCAACCGATCGGTTGGAGTGCCCCAAACGATCGGCTCAGGTCCAACCGATCGGCTCAATGGCCGAACCGATCGGTTCAGTTGTGAACCGATCATTTCAAGTTGCGAACCGGTTGCTTTTTGTGGAAAATTCTCGAACCCTTCTACTCCTGCATTAGTCCCGTATTGCCGGGCACAGAGAACCCTGTCCCATGACCCGCCTATATATATAGGGGTATTGGGGGCTTCTCAAGGTACAACTCAGTGCATGTTGATTGCTCTGCAAAGTTGTCGTTCTCTCTGGTTTTGGTAACCGAGAGAGAGCCCGAGCAAGTGCTTCCCGCAAAGGGAGGTGCAGCAAGGGAAGGACAACTGCAGTTGCAGTCGACAGCAGGAGAGTGTGTTGGCGACTAGTACGTCAACAGGAGGGTGCGACTCCTTCCACTTCCTTGTGGGACAAGGAGAGTGGAGTTCCGGGTGGTCCGTGTGGACTACTTCAGAGGCGGGAGGAAACTGCCGCTTAGGAGGACAACTGTCATCCGACAGTCCGGTAGGAGGAGGAGTCTTCAGTCTCGGTGCGACCAGGAGCTGCACAGACACCGTCCAAGACCGGAGGTGAAGACCGCGCAACCGCGTGGCATTGTCGCCGAGCAAGCCTCGGGACAAGGTATGATTCACAAACCTTATTTCCTATCATATAGATGTCGACGCGATTCCTTTTGTTCCAGGTTTGGGAGAAAAATTTTTGTTTCCGCTGCTTCTCTGCCTCCCTCTAAAACCCAACACGATGTCCACGTACTGATAGCGCAAAATCAAGGTCTGGCTTTAGACCCATAATGAACTTCTTGGTTTTGCATATTTCATCATAGTCTTAGCCATACTTTTGTAGGATTCAAACTTCATCTCATATTAGGTGATTGTCATGTCACCACGTTGATGTAGGTTGCGAAATTCTTCCTCCTTCTTCTCTATCATGGCCTCAGATATGTAGTGGTCTTTGAAGGCCTCGGAGAAATCCTACCATGTTAGTGGAGGAGTATTAGCTTCACGAGAACCTAGCAGGTTCTCCCGCCAAGTTCTAGCAGCACCCTTTATCATGTGTGTCCCAAAGAGAACCTTAGATTGGTTGGGACAATCTAGGTCACGAAAGTAGTGTTCAATATGCTGCAACCAACTCTTAGCTTTTCCCACCACGTCCATTTCTTCCTCTCTAGATAAGGAGTCAGGCTTGATCTTCAAACAGTCAACTAGGGAAAGCCTAGGGTTGACCCTAGGGTTGCCCACTTGGTCTTCTCCTCTCCCCATGGCAGCGACTAGAGCTCTAGCAAGGACATCAAAGGGCACCATGGGGGTCTCTTGATGTGGAGATTCTCAACGTTCTCCTACACTAAGCGATTCATCTTCATCCCCACCCATGGCTATCTTTTCATTTTCACCCTTCCTCTTAGGAGACATCACTGTGAAAAAGACATAAACTACATGGGATTATGAGAAAAGCCTAGTGGCCAACCATATTTTGGCTCTGATACCATTATTGTAACACCCCACTTGTACCATTCATAGCGGAAGCACATATATTCAATCACATCAAGGGGGATGTCACAACCATGATATTCATTGCACAAATTAGAGTTTAAATAAACCATCACAGGATAATGATCAAAATTTCTCATTCACAAGTCTTAATAAAGTTTGCATGTATATAATCATAGAAAAAAAAGGAAAAGATCTATAAACTAGGTATGGTTGGCACCCCACCGATGCTTTTCTCCTTGAAGATCCTTGAGCTAGGGTTTCCACCTCAGATGGCCTTCCCTCCTTAGCTATCTTCCAACCTACGGGCATCACACCCCCAACCATGTAATAAAACAAGCGGTAAGTGGAATTGAACATATTATATTTTAACTAAAACTTGAAATTGAAAATAGACATTTAGCATTGAACGTTGAAAAGACATGCAAATTCTTTTAGGTCAATTTCTTTGATCTTAACCTATATAAGTGTCCTCAGGTTGCATATATGTGCCTCTTCTCTTATGCACTAAAGTTCCTCTTAGGTTGCATTGAGGTGCCTCTTCTCTTTTGCACCAAAGTGCCTCTTCTCTTATGAGGAACTTATATAAGCATATTTATTACATTTCTTTCTCTTAAATCTCTTAACACTAATTTGGACTTTATTTGTAACTTTATCATTAATGTTTATGAAGGTGATACAACATACAACATAAAACTCAATTCATCATAATTTTACTAACTTTAGCAATTGGAGCAATAAATAGTATAAATGTGACATTCATTGAAATTCTCATACACGAACATATAAGGCAAACAATTTAATTATGTTCAATTTTCATGGACCACTTACATTTTTCACTTGGAGAGTATCTTCTCTCTCTTCCTAAGTTGAATTAATCCTAATCACTCCCTGGTTCAGAAAACCCTAATTAACTTGTTCAAATTACATTTCATATTAATATATATTTTATTCACAACATTAAACCCTAGTTTCCATTTCACATAAAACCAATGTTTGGTGATTTAGAAACATATTCTAAAACCTCAATATTCAGATTCCTCTCAAAAAACCATTTCTAAAACATATTTTTGCTCATTTTTCTGAGCATCCAGTGATTTATTATGAATTTAAGAAATCCATCCAATCATAAATTAAGAAAATGACACGTGTGCGGTCATTTATCCATTGGGATGGCGGCCTCAGCTGATGTGACCCAATCACAGACGACCGCTTGGCCAAGAATTCAACTGGTGGTCAAAGAAACTACAACCAGTTAAAGACCATAATGCCCATACGATAGAAATCATCAAATTAAAACAACGGGGGCACCAAGGTCTTTCTGCAACCTGGTTTCTTCCCCTTCGATCATGGCGCGATGCACCTTCCCTGGAGGTACTTTCTCATGTCATAGCTCTATGAAGTCGATCTTTTAGGGGAAGCTGAGACTCCAGACAACTTCCTTGCCTCAATGCGAAGCAATCGAGCCCACTCTCAAACTCAGGGGGCAATGGAGCTCCACATGGCTGTTGTCGCGAGGACTGGAAGGAAGGCAAGATGACCAACATCCAAATCACCTCGATTCAGCAAGGAAAATCAACAAGGGTACATCCGTGAAGGTTTAGTGAGTCCAAAATAACACACCTGCCCGTGAAGGAACGGCCATGGGTCAAGAACAGACCGTCAGAGTAAAGGAAACAGGGGAGGCTGTGTCAGTTCTTGAAACTAGGGGAGCATGTCGAAAACACATTCATAGAACTCAAAAAGGGAGTCTAAGAGGCAAGGCAAAGTTGAGACGATCATATACGGGGTCGGAGGACCTCTAAGGTGCCCAAGCGACTGTGCCAGCGATGCATTCCAAAGATGTCTATGGGGTACGGTGACTCGGGCCAACGCGCGGTTGACCGGTGGTAGGGAAACATTGAATAGGTATCTTTTAAATTTCTTTGGTAGCAAATAAAGGGAAAAATTAGTTAATATTACTTTTCAAATAAATGTAACATATTATAAAATAAAAAGATGTCTTTGAGTTTCTTTTTATTTCCCCTTGCCTTGTTATTTTAAAAGCAATATTACTTTGGCCTTTTTCCATTAAGGCTCTTAAAGAAAATTGATTTAAGGAAATCCACATAAAGTTTTAAATTAACCCTAAAATTCTAGGGAGTTACAAGATTAAATGGAAATGCAGGCACATAATGTACAAATTTAAGATCAATTCTAGGAGTTAGAGAACAGATCCACTGGCTAACACTCTCCTCACTGAACCATTTGCTATTGTCACATATTGATGAGGAATATGTGAGTAAATGGAATGAAGCAATCTCCTCATACCAGTCATATGTTGTGACGCTCCAGAGTCAACCACCCATGAAGAAGTTGAACCAGAAGCCAGTAAAGAGGTAGCATGACTACTAGTAGAAGATGCCAAGTTTGTTGAAGAAGAAGATGATCCCAAACTCAGATGTTGGGTATCCAAAATAAATCTATCATATTTCACCTTGGTGAGTATGATTCCATAAGACCCAGAACTCGAAGTAGGAGGCTCAGAAGACTCAGTAGTGTCAACATAGTTTGCTGCCCCCATAGGTTGTGTAGCAGGCCGGCCATGCTTCTTCTAACATTTTTCAACTGTGTGTCCATGTTTATCACAGAATGTGTACTTAGGACGTGTGCCACGTCCTTGACCCGTACCTATACGGCCTCCTCTAACTGCAACAACTATAGATGCATGGGAATCTCCATGAGACGGGACAACTGTAGGATCAATCTATTCAAAATTTGACTATAAAATTCGTGAGTAAGCTTCTTCCAAGCTGGGAAGTTTGTTAGAAGCTAAGATAACACTGTGGGCTGAACTGCATGAAGAACTCTGACCAGATAAGAAATTTGCTATAATCAAGTCATCTCTGTCTTTGACTTGTTCTGTGATAGTCACTAGATGATAGAAGCTTAGTTCTTGAGTAATAGCTTGGATCACTCTAAAATATTCTTTCAAAGGCTTGTCTCCTTGTCGTTCTGCAAATAGACGATCATATATCATAAACCGACGAAGAGCATTCTTTTCTTGTGAGTAATATTTTTTTACTGCATCCCATATCTCTTTGACAGTAGTAGAGAACATGAACCTAGCAACAATTCCAGGTTCCATCGTCCCCCACAATCATGTCTTCACCAGACTATTATGACCCTTCCATTCAACATAGCCTTTGTCAGTAGAAGTAGGAAGATTAGAATCAACATGTTTTGCCTTGTCTCGGGATTCCAACACTATATGGACAACATTCATCCACAAGATATAATTCTTTCCATTCAATTTGATGGAGGGGATATGTGACATCTCACTGTAGATGGTAGATGCCTTGGTGTCCTCTATGATTTAAATGGAAAATAGAATGATGGGATGATACACGTCAAGAGAGAAACTGAGTGATGGAAAGATACATGTCACGTTGTGGAAGGGAGTGACAAAGAGATACATGTCACCGAAATATAGATGAGATGATACGTTTCTGAAGCATCAATAGCCTCCAAGCGAGTATCTCCTAATCACACATGGAGGAGATGTGATAGGAATTCTCTAAATAGACGCATGCTGCTTGATTTGTATTTTTAGAAGGCCATTGGAGAGGTTGAAGGAATCCACACCTTTTGGTCAAGAATCAACCGTGTTTGGTCCCTCACCGGCATAACCCAGCCTAGCTGAAAGCTACCTGGCGGTTGCTTGGTCGGCGGGCTATCGACGACGCGATTGTTGCCCGACAGCTTGTTGCTACTGGCGGCAACGCCTACTGCTGCCTGACAGTAGTGCTGCTGTTGTCGACGACTGCTGCTTCTTGGCGGCGGTGGCTTATCCTATTGGTTAGGGTTAGGACTGGCTACACTTCCCTTAGATCTTGTTGCTCTGGTACCGTTTGAACAAAAAAGATAGGGTGCCACAATGCAGCGTGTAGAGAGGAACAATGTGCACTCTTCCTTTTATTCATAAGAGAACCCCGAGAAATTACATAAAGATGCAACAATATATAGAGATTACAAAATATAATAAAGCTCAATATGGGGATCTATTGACACCGATATTTTTTAGTGCTTTAGTGATCCTCTAATAATAACTCATTGGTAGGTAGTTAGTGTTAGTGATTTTCTTATGGTGATGTATGTCCCAATTGAGAAGGAATAAGTCTGAGTATGACATGTTCAGGTTGAATATATCTTCAAAGTATTTTGTGACGTTAAATAATTTGGTTTCTATTTCTAATATCAAAACCATCACACTTAAGGGTATAATTAGTAGAACCTCTTTTGCAAGCATAACACATATCTTGGATGCATTTTGTGATCCTATCACTTTCACTGATCCTCCTTATCTTGACTCTTTGCATTAATGGAATCTGATGGTTAAGGAAAAGAGATTCGATCTCATTTCTTTATTTGTAATTTCAAAGTGGTTTGGGTCAATGTGAGTTTCCATATCCAATGTTCTAATCACTTATCCTCCATAGCCTTGTTCCGGTTGCCTTATGTATATTTTCTTTTTTGAAAACACCCATACTATACCAGGAAAATAAAATTGAATATAATCGTCATGTCTGGACTCTACAACATTGAAACTACCACAAGACTTAAAAAGGAAAATCCCTAATCTACCATAACCAATCACTCCATAATTCTATCTCTATATGATTTGACTGTCTTGATGTGAGCTAGGTTCATGATTTCCTGTCTTGTAAATTCCTCTACATGTCCGCCAATCTAGAGAAGTCACACCAATCTATAAACTCGGCTTCAAACTCAACAAGACAATGGACCATCTTCTTGGCCTCCCTATGTGTCAATGTATAGATCCAACTTTGTCAATGCAAAAAAGTTTTTATTTTTCCTAAGCACATTTTAAACTTCTATATGTATCAAGTAGGAATTTAAGACTATAAAATTGCAGTGAAGAAAGTAAACGTGAGAGTGATCATTTGTTATATGATTCCACCCATTAGAAATGATCTTATTGAAGTTCTCGTGAGTGGTCCAAAATCTTTCAAGATTTGAATTTTGTATATTACCTCCTAATCACAATCCGAGTGGTAACTTAGATTTTGGTATTTTTTTTAAAATTAGTCATTCATTCATCCCGTGGTTGGGGGTTTCAAACCTGCAACTTCTCAATCATACATAAGTACATTTACCAACTGGGTGCCACATCTTTGACTTGAATTTTGTGGCATACACGAGGATTTATATATACATCAATCTACTGCTAACAAACATTACTATGCCTCTTTCTTTGGTGATAGAATATCGTTAAAAGACAATTATAATTGCAAAAGACTAAAAAGAGCAACAAATCATTTGTACGGTGAGTGCATACATTGATACTTTTTTTTTGAGGAACATACATTGATACATATACATACAGTAAGGAGTAAAAACACACGTACGCCGGGAAAGCACGCGGGCTACAGTTTAAAACACCAAATTGCGGTTATTTATATCTTTATCTATTCCCCAAATCCCCAAAAGATACTAATTATTTGCAGAAAAGAAGATTGGTTCCCTGACTTTATCCGTACTTATAAATAAGGCAGCGGTCAAAACGAATGGACTACTCAGTCCGCCCCAATTTGACTCTACTGAAGCCAAAAAGAGAGGGCGGGTTGGCGCGAGCGGCGGCCATTTCTCTAGTCACGAGGCCCGTCCTCCATCCACCGTTTCCGACCTGGACAGCGAATTCGACCGCGTTGGGTCACTACGCATCCTGCTGCCAACTTCGTAACGGCGGCGGCTTTCGACTTCTCTCGGTCGTAGTGACTAGACCGGAGGCATTCTGAGCTCAGACTGAAAGCTGCGAAGACATTTGCAGAGTCTTGGCTTCCTCCTCTTCCAAACACCACCATAGTTTTCCTTTGGAGGTGCAGGGCCTCCCTCAGTGCTGCCACCCACACACACCTGTATTTAGCTTCTGCTCTAGACGCCAAACATTCCTTATCCAGCACTCGGTTGAACTTACGGCTTTGGCTCTTACTAAAGTTGCCATCTTTGTAAAGAGATCGTGCTGGACGGTTGATTCAGGGTATCGGTCAGCTCGTCGTTGGCAACAACAACAACTAGGCAGAAGGTACCTACTCACGTCAACCACATACATTTTATCTTCTCTTCTCGTTAGGCATTTCTCATTTTATTCTTCATAGCCGTTTAATCAGATATCCTGGTTGTTTTTTAAACCCCTTCTGTCTTTCTCTCTCTGCAAATGCTTGTCATATAGAACCTTTTGAATTTACTGACTAAGATACATGGTCAGCTAGCTACTGGGTGAACTCCCGTTCTTTTACATTTTTTTTGCTCTTAACATTGCCGATCATATCTGGCGATCAAAGAGACTATAATAGTGTTTTTTTTTTCTGCGTTATATACCGCTGTGCCCGTTTGCATTTAGGAGCATGTGTCTTTGCATCCCTGCTCTTTTTCCTTGTATTAACTTCCATCTCGAAGAATGGTGGCTGGGCATATTCATGCTCGAAATGTTAGGTGGCTATGATCTAGAATCTAGCTACCTGAAAACCAAAAAGATAACAAAAATCTGGCCACTAGAGACGTTGGCATGCTATCTAGTGCCCTAGGCTTCGATCTTTGCACATGAAGGAAATGAGAGGAACAATTTTCTGTTGGGAGATAAGAGGCCAGGCCTTGGCTCCTGGTCCCACAAGGAATGCGGTTTTTACTTTCTTCGAGAGTGGGAGTGAAAGACACATCTGGAAATCAGCAAAATCATCATTTGGCCCTTATTTTGCATGTGGACATTCTGGGATCGAACTGTTTTTTTGTTGTTGAGTAGAATCAGATCAATGTTATTTCTTGAAAATCAGATGTAGAGTTGAAATTCTCACTTTTCCAAACTGGCTATGTGCATATATGCTTTGTTCAGAGTACTGGATTAAGTAGTCTGAAAATGTTATCACTTTTTTTCTAAAATGATACCATATTAGAAGAATTCCATCTGCAGTAATAGCTGATGACTTTTTTATTTTTAGGAAAATAGGCATACATCATGATTTTGAAGGGAGTCGTCTAATTGAATAAGCTATAATCGACTCCATGCTGCATTAATAAACTGTCCTGCAGTGAAAATGCATCTGAAGGGAGGTTCTGAAAATGTCAGAGTTAGCATATCTAGTACTCACAGTGCTTCTAGTCAAGGTTCTTTACACGGCGATTCCGATACGTTTGGGGACGTATATATATGGGGGGAGGTCATATGTGATGGTTCTTCGCCAGAAGGTACTAACAATCAGCTCTGTGGGTCGACAGATGTCCTTTTACCCAGACCATTAGTGTCCAGGATACTTTTGGATGTTCACCAAGTAGCTTGTGGGTCCAGACATGCTGCTCTTATTAATAAGCAGGGAGAAGTTTTTACATGGGGGGAGGAGGCAGGGGGGCGCCTTGGGCATGGGGTTGGGACGGACGATATTGCTCAGCCTTGTCTTGTGGAGTCGTTAACCACCTCCCATATTGACCATGTTGCTTGTGGAGAGTTTCATACCTGTGCCGTTACATCAGCTGGTGAGCTGTATGCATGGGGTGATGGCGTCCATAATATTGGTCTTCTAGGACATGGTACCACTGTTAGTCATTGGATACCTAAGAGGGTTTCTGGGCCCCTGGAGGGGCTTCAAGTTGCTTATGTTTCTTGTGGAACTTGGCACACTGCTTTGATTACATCAACAGGGCAGCTTTTCACATTTGGTGATGGAACCTTCGGCGCACTGGGACATGGTGATCGGCAGACTATCACATATCCCAAGGAAGTAGAATCTCTGATGGGATTAAAGACAATAGCTGTAGCGTGCGGAGTTTGGCATACAGCAGCATTAGTCGAAGTTATCACTACAAAGTCAAGTGTTGGTATATCATCTGGAAAGTTGTTCACATGGGGTGACGGTGACAAGTATCGTCTTGGTCATGGTGACAGGGAACCACGGTTAAAACCAACCTGTGTTTCTTCCGTAATGGATTATAACTTCAATAAGATAGCCTGTGGTCATAGCCTTACTGTTTGTCTGACTAAATCAGGACGTGTTTTCACCATGGGGAGTGCTGTTCATGGTCAGCTTGGCCACCCTGATTCTGATGGGAGGTCCCCTTGTCTGGTGGAAGACAAACTTTCCAGTGAATCTGTTGAAGAGGTTGCTTGTGGCTCGTATCATGTTGCAGTGTTAACAGCAAAGCATGAGGTTTATACTTGGGGAAAGGGAGCCAACGGGAGGTTAGGCCATGGAGATACTGAAGACAGGAACACTCCATCACGTGTTGAAGCTTTGGAGGACAGACTTGTTCATAGCATTGCATGTGGCTCAAGCTTTACAGCTGCCATATGTTATCACAAATGGGTATCTGGTGCTTCCCACATCCATTGCTCCTCCTGCAAACATACTTTTGGATTTACTAGAAAGAGGCACCATTGCTATAATTGTGGGCTGGTGTATTGCCATTCATGCAGTTCTAGGAAGGCCTCGCGAGCAGCATTATCTCCTAACCCTGCTAAACCTCATCGGGTCTGCGACTCATGTTATATGATTCTGGACAAAGTTGTAGATCCACTTGCCTTAAGAAAAAAGACAGGTCTGGCTCATTTCACAGGAGAAGATGGTGAAATTGATGTTTGTAACAATATGAATATGATCAATTCCCTTGATGCAAAGGCAGATAAACATGGAAAGAAATCTGAACAGTTTTCATTGCTCTGGCATCGCCAAGTCTCCACACTGCTACATTTGAAAGATATTCTTATTCATCACATTCCACACTCCCATCACTCTGATCTTGCAAATGGCGACACACCTTCTGTTCACTCCAAAACCAGTTTAAGCGACTTGACATCTTTTGAAATACCTAGTACTCCACCACCGACACTTACAACCCGGGCATTAGAGCTTTCTCCCAGGAAAGAGTCGAGAGACCTTGTGGACAATTTGAAAGAAGCAAATGAACTGTTAAATATAGAGGTGGAAAAATTGCATATTGAGGTATGTACATCCGTGATTCTTACCTTGCAGTTCACAGCATCTTACTTTTCAACTGTATCATGAATGCATCTTTTATTTTAAAGATTCAACACCTGAAGCACACATCTTACTTTTCAACTGTATCATGAATGCATCTTTTATTTTAAAGATTCAACACCTGAAGCAATGTTGTGAAAAGCAACGGTCCGACCTCCAAAAAGCAGAGAGCAAGGCCAAAGAAGCAATGGCGCTTGCTGCTGAAGAAGTTGCAAAGTCTAAAGCAGCAAAAGATGTTATGAAGTGCCTGACTGGACAGGTAGATGATCACAAATTGATATGATATAAGGACACAATTTTGTATTACATACCCCAATTATTTAGTATAATATTCTATTTATTTAGTTTTGATATCATATTTATAAGCACATTGTAAGAAATTGCTTTGTTAATACAATATAAACACACAGCATTGTAAGTGGCGTTGCAATTTCCATATTGTAGTGCATTGTCTTCTTTTAATCTTCATATCTATAAATTATATGCAGCCTAATAATGTGCCTCATTTTACTGTAAACTTTTACCCTACAAATTTAGATTAACATGTGTACAAAAGCTGTAAACCATCAATGATCAAAACATTAACCTTTTTGCTGAGATAGAAAAATGGGCCGTTTAGAGTGGGCATCGACCCTGTTTGAATCTGAATTTTATCTGGATTGGGGCTCCAATTCTTTGTGCGGTACATAATTGGAATCCAAAATATTAAGGCTCTCAGTCCGGTTTTGATTTGGACTAGAGCCCAATTCTGGATTTGACCAGAGAAGCAAATGGGATAATAAACTTGCTTGACTTTAGTCCACAGACTATGCCAGTCCTAATGTCAAATCAAGAACTTGCTTCCAAATGGCTCATATACTAAATGCTAATGTCGCTATTCGCACAGGCTGTCAAATAGTGTACAACATTGAAGTAAGTACTATTTTTCAAAACCCGTTCATTCTATCATTAAGACAAACACTCATATATTACTGAAGTAATAGGTTTACTAATCATATTTTGTTCTGCTGGTTAATTTACAGATAAACTTATATAGGGTAAGTTTAGCTGAAAGCTAACCTATTATTTTTACAATTGCAGCTCAAGCTAATGGCTGAGAACCTGCCAGCCACAGCTTTTGGGAACGGTGACAGACTAGAGCATCTGGCTAATGGAGTCGAACCCTCTGCTGCAAAAGTTGCTGATCTCAGTGAAGATTCTCAGACGGTGAAGAATTCAGGCAATAGCCTGCACATACATGCAACTACAAACCTGCCGAAGGCTAATGGAACACATTGCCAAATACCAGCATGCAATGACAATCAAGTATGTCCTTCCTATGCAAACCCGAAGGCTGCATGTGTTGGAAATGATGGGAACGCATATCTAGCACACCAGAACAGAAATGCAACAACGATTTGGTCTCCCGCAAAAACAAATTTTGATGAGGATCAGGAATACAATGAGTATGGATATGCTGACAAAGGAAAGCCAAAAAGTTACGTTTCTGTTGGCACTGGTAACACTGAAGTTGAAGCAGAATGGATAGAGCAATTTGAACCTGGTGTCTACATTAGCTTAGTAGCTTTAAGGGATGGGAGTAGAGATCTTAAGCGAGTTCGATTCAGGTACTTTAATGTTCTTGCTTATTCCGGGACACTTGTGTTACTGTCGTAAATCTCTACCTTTTCTGGATCATATAGACTCCTTTCAAAAGTATTGCTGATCTTCCGTGCATGAATCTTTAACTTATCAAGTATCTCTATATTATTATCATCTGAGCTGACAAGTTATGGTCTATTTAGAATAATGTGCAAATTATTAACGATTGGTTAGTCTTTGTCGTCCTGATTTCTCCTAGTAAAACAGTGAGGGTCCTTGACTGTGGTACAATTGTTGTATGTGAAGACTCGAAAGGATGTAATAAAGAGTGGAAGGGGCATGAATGTACATTCCATGACCCATGACTGTGACATCTATTTGTCTATATATGTATGTAGAAACAGTGTCCATTTTATTAAATTCATCAAGATGATCAGTCAATCACATAATAATGAATAATGAAGTCATTTGTATCCATTTAATGAACCTTGATTATTCCTTTCTAAGCAGTAGAAATGCATATCAGCAGTGCTATTGACAAGAATTAACAACCAGACAATCTTCGATTATATGCAAATATTCATGATCAACCTTGTACAGTCGATTGTCAATCTTGTCCATATGCATACTACCTTGTTAACATCTGATCATCTTTGCATCTATAATGTTTTATTGGATTTTGATCAGTGCCTTTTAATTTGTATCTGTAGTCGGAGGCGATTTGGGGAGCATCAAGCAGCAACTTGGTGGTCTGAGAACCGCTTGAAAGTGTATGAGAAATTCAACATCCACACTTCTCACAAAGCGCCTTCAATGCCTTCCCCTCAATCAGCTCATAGATCAGGAGAATTCTGGTGGTCTCCACAAACTATACCTCTTGCTCCACAGTTATGTTCCAGTTGACTGACTGACAATGCGGGTGGTAAAATTCAAGTCTTGACACCTAAAGTAAGGAAGCATCTTCTGGCCGTGACTTATAACTGTTTATCAAGCTGACTGGTCTTGCCTTAAGATCAAGCTGCCACTCTCTTTCATGTACACATTCAAATATTATTTGTAAAATATACAAGAAAGTGAGAAAATGGTTACTTGATTCAGACATGGTAATATTTAGACCGTGGACTTTCAAAAAACCTTGCACATACCTCTTTGATAAAAGAAAACTCTTTTTTACCTCTTCTCATCTTGTCTCTCTCTCTTCCCCTTCCTCTCACTTATCTCTCTCCAATAATATTATCATGGACTAGTGGGGCTAGGGTAACACAAAAATCCCCCATACATGAAGTGGGGGACAATATCTTGGGAGGCAAAGCAAAGAAGAAAGATGATATGAAATAGATTTTTGGTGTGGATAATTCATGCTGAACGCTGAGAGAGGTCTAAAGAAAAATCTAAAGAATATGAATAATATTACCTTATGAAAAAATGAGAAAGAAACAAAGTGTGGTTAGCTTTGAGGTAATTTATTGGTATGCTTGTTAGGGTGTCAAGACGCCAAGCCTAGACGCCTTGAAGCGCCTAGGCTTTTTTTTTTTGCACATTTTACCAAATTATATACACATGATTTTTTATAGATATTTCCTGCCCCATATACATATTTTTATAGCTAAATATAACTGTTTCCAAAACCGGTCCCGCTTATGCCTGTGCAGTCATCTTGCCGCATTGTGTATTGCTAATCGGTTCACTAAGTGGTCGTGGGATGCATCAGCCCCCGCTTGGCCGTTTAAGCGGCTCATTAAACTCTTCTATTTGAAAAGTGCACTACATACTTACATTTATCTGCACCTTTTATTATATATTTTGTTATAGTGGTATATATGTGTGTCTCGGCACACACACACACACAATTTAGCAAACAAACACGTCCATCCACAGGTAAAATGGAAGAATGCTCCATTCCAAGGATGTAAACTTGGACGTAGTCGGATTTAACTTATCACTAATATCTTTTTTTGTGTAAAATTTATTTTTGATCTACTAAGAGATAAACATTTTTTTCCTTCCTGCAAATGATACTGTAATTTTTATCTATTTGGATGAAATCATCAATAGTAGAGATAGTTGGAAAACAAGGATCCATGCAGACAAACCCAACATGGTTGAGTTTGACATTTAGATGATGACATTGATTGTTGTGATCTAGTTGAACAAAACACAGTTTTCTTTTGTTTCATTTAACTTAATTCTTTCTTTTAAACTAAATCACATCGATGATGTGGTGGTTGACTAACCATTGTCAATTTTTCAAATGCAGCTTAAGTTTAGTATCAAATAACGGATCAATGAAATTCTAGTTTTTGCTAGTTATATTTTCTACTAATTATAGTTAACAAAAATATTCTGATAGCAAAATTGATTATAAAGATTCTTAGACTTTTTTTTTATTTGTGTTTTTCTTATCCAATGTACTTGAGTTATTGGCATGAATAACCCCAGCCTTGTTCATGCTATAGACATTCGTTAAAATCTAAATTATAATCCAATAGGACAATAGTGTAGTACTTGAATAATCTGTCAAATGCGACACAATCAACATTTTCAATAACACACAGATCCACCATGAACAAGCCTTTTACCGTATCAATAATCAGGTCAAGCTATGCGCTTTGGATATCAAAAGCACCCATGACCGAGATAATAAAAACATTGTACCATAGAAATGAGAAGAATTGAAGGACACCCTGAAACTAAATGTTGACGCCGCATTCCTTAAACGTAGTAGCAAAGCTGCAACCAGCTTCACGCTAAGAGATCATGGAGATGTATGGTTGTCAGGTGGTTTCAAGCTAACGAGCAAGTCCAATGTTCTGGACGTAGAACTGCTGGCAATCACTCAAGGACTAGAAGCTGCATTGGCATCCAGGAGAAAGCTCATCATTGAAGCAAATAGCAGGAGTGCATGGAACATCCTCACTGCCGCTACTGTCACTCCACCCAAGTACAAATCTTTCTACCAGCACTTCAAATGACTATATGAGGCCAGAGAGCTTTTAGTGCACAGACAGGCTTGCCGATTGCTTGGTGAAATGGGTATTAAATAAGATAGCAAGGAGGGGAGGTGGTGTAACTGTCCCTCACACATCTCTGAGGTGTAAAGAGATGAGTTAGGGCAGACACACGAGTTTACAATGTAGCCAAATGTGTTTGCCTGTGTCAGGAGGGCAGGATAAAAAAGAGACCCCTCGGGAGTCCAAAAATAAAAGAATACATGCAATAATTTACAGGTAAAAAACATATGAGAGTCTCCAATATCGGGTACAAAGGAAAATAGGATTGTGTCCTTAATCCTAATGGCTGCGCCACTAATGTCAAATAGAGGCTTTGCGACCATTGTTTACTCTAATGTGAAGTCACCATCAACTCTAATTTCAAACAAAACCCCACCACCATCCAAACTCTTATCCTCATCCAACAACCCTGTGTGGATGCAATACAAGATACTGCAACATGTTGACTAATGGTGGATGCGTAGGCAACGTTTTTCCATTGCAACATGTGAGGAAAGTCACCTTACAAGAGATGTAGTGACAAGGGTGCCTCTAAGATTACCATATTTTTTGTTCACCCTTTGGCATTTACCCAATGCTAGTGATTTCAACTTGAGTTGTCTTTAGATCACACTGAGGAGTTGTTCTCAACCACTCAACTAATAGCATCGAGCATCATGCATTCCCTCCTTGCTACATTATATCATATGTAATTTTGTCAAACATACAAACTCTGAAAAATCTATGAATTACGCAAAAGATACAGGGCTTGAACATAAAATAAAATGACAGCACACCATTACTACCAACATGATCTATTGAGGGTTGTACTTACATAATTGTATTTTTGTGTCTACACAAAAAGAAATCAAAGTCTCCAGGTCAACAATGACATTCCTACTCAACGTCAACATTCTTGTCTTGGATAAAGGCAACTATTTTGATGCACGCCTTGCAGTGTAGTGGAGGAAAAGTTGTTCGCTATCTGTTTCTGGTGTTGCTTCAGTATAGAGGCCAAGAGAACAAAGGTGTGGTGTTATGTTGTGCTTGTGTATGTCACCTCAAGAATATGCACATTGCATCCTAAAGAGTAATACAAAGTCCGTCAATGCAAAGCTTCTTTCTGTCATAATGGCAGACATCAGGGGGCAACCTTGTATGGGATAGTAGAAGTAAGAAAAGATACTGCAACCTGATGGTGGAGCACACAAAAGTTGTGGAGTCTCTGTACAACTAAGCAACAAACAGAGAAGCACGACATACACACTCCCGATTTAGACTCTTTCAAACAAGTACAAAACCTGGAAACAAGAGGAATCTGATATTTGATTTGAGGTGAAACATGCTTCAATAAAGTAGAAGATTGAAAGGGAGTGGTGACTACCACTTACAGTTATTCTTCTCAGAAGGAAAGGAGCTGCGGATGTCTCGTGGTGAAACATGATTGGTTTTTAAAACTACCTCTATGAATGGAACTGTTAGTAGACTGTGGCACTCTTCTACGTGCTTGTTTTGTGAATTTTTCCCATTGACATGTTGAGACTAACCACCGTGAACTTGTGGAGTGAGAGAGTATGTGGGTAAGTGCAGTGGGTAGGTGGTGTGAGAGAGAAATAAGATGAAAATAGAAAAAGATGGAGATAACATGTAGGAAGATAGAGAGTGTCAAGGAGATTGCAGGGATTTTGAATTCTTGCCTTCTGTTTGGCTAGAATGTAAAAAATCTAAATTTGGCACGTCTAAGTGCTAAAACAAACTCCCTTTTTTTATAGTACACATACATGCATGGCAATGGGTCAATTTTCACTTAACCCAATCCAAACCAGCAAAACCCAAACCGACCCTAACCTGAACTATGCTTCAGAACAAAATCAAATTCACCCAACCTGAACATATAAACCTGAACCCGACCCAACCAACCTAAATTGGGCAAGTATCATTCAAATCAGTGATTTTATTTAAGGACTTTGCAATCACTATTTCAAAAGAATTATTTCGGATTTTAAGACCCACAATACAAAGGATTCAAACACTATTCAAATTCAAAACAAACCATTCTGTTTCAAGCACAAATCATTCAACCACCATTCATATTTAACACAAACCATTCTGTTGAGATATATTGTTGTATTTACTGTTTAAGTGTATTTCTGTTGAAGTCCTTTCTTTATTTAGTAACATGGGCCCTTGTATGAAGAGGCCCATTAGGGTTTTTCGGTTCGCTTCCTTTTACCCTCCTATTTATAGGATTGAGTTTTCTGTTTTGTGAATATAGAAAGACGGCTCACTTTCACATGGTATCAGAGCAGGATACCTAGTCTTGATCTCCACTAGCCGCCACCTTCTCTCTCTCCCCCCCCTCCATCAGCCACCGCCACCGCCGCCATTAGCATCCTCCGTCCTCACTACCGCTGCTGGTCCACAGTAGAAAATCAAAGTGCAAATAGAGCACGGACAACAGACAGTGCAGAAGTACAAAGCAAAAATTTAAAATGTGCTAATCATAGAACAAGTAGCAAGAATGACATCCCAATATGTAACTTCATAGCAACAATAAAGGCAGATGATGAATAAGCAATAATAGCAGCAGAAAAACTCCATATAGCAGCAACACTATCATGAATAGTCCACATAACAATAGAATGATCCTCATAGAAGCAAAAAGAACACCACAGTAGCAGAAGGATCCATATAGTAAATGTAGCATGAAGATCAATAAAATCACAAAATTCATATATTAAATGTAGCATGAAGATCCATAAAACAACAAAATGAAATGCTTCTTCTTCTTTCCTTCATCTCTCTTCATCTCTCCTCCATCTCATCTCTTCCCTCTACTCTTCATCCTCTATCTTCCCCCTCACGCCAACCACGAAAAGAGTCAAGAGAGTGGTTGGAGTGGAGAGCCAAAAACAGTGGTAGAGGTAAGGTTGTGTAGGCAAATATGTGGAGGAAATAACCAATCATGGAACAGGACTTCGACTTCGAGTTGACTTCGACAGGTGTGGAAGTTGAAGTTTGTGGAAACATCAAGGAAACTTTGAGGATTTTACAACCAAACTTCGAAGCATCTTTGACAAAAAATTAGCTCAAAATAGTGATTTCATGATGAAAATTTATAGATTTCATCAAATCTATCTTAAAAACCAAATATATTTCTATATATAGCCATCCATATATGTTTACATATAAAGAAAAACACAGTCACGTGCAAATGTAAAAGACATCGCCTTAGTGTCAACTTCGACAGGAAAGGAAGTGGAAGTTTGTGGAACATGTAAGGAAACTTTGAGGAAGTTTTGGACTAACACTTCGACGCAAAATAAGCTAAAAGATAGTGAGATTGTGAGGGAATTTGGCATAAAACATCAAATTTTTAGTAAACACATACTCCGTCTATAATCTTCTATGTGAAATGCATAGTTATCCAGGCTCTCGCCTGGGCTCCGCCTAGGCTCGCCTAGGCCACCTAGGCTCTAGGTGGTCCGCCTTAAACAGGGGGCCTAGGCTTTTAGATATCTAAAGTGGATGCCTAAGGCCTTTTAGGCCCAAATTAAGACACTTGAAGACAAAATTAGCATAGATTAGGTCGGAATTTGGTCAAATTAGATCATGTTTAGTTATTTTGCGGAAGAACTAGATCTAATATAGGCCAAATCAGATCTAACTTGGCCATATTAGGTCTGATTTGCGGGAAATGTCTGATTTTGGAAAATATCTTATTTGAGGGAATTAGATCTGATTTCTCTAAATTAGGGCTCATTTAGGTCAATGTAGGAAAAACTAGGTGAAGTTATGTCTGATTGGTCATGTTATGCCAAAATCGGTCTGGCTTTGGCCAAATTAGGTAAGATTGAGTTAAATTAGGTCCAATTTAGATCGTGTGAGGTCAAATTATGGCCGAATGGGTCTATCTTAGGTCGTGACAAGTGTGATGTAGGTAAAGTATGATTGATTAAGCTTAGGGATAAGCAATACAAATGTACATAATGATGTACATACTTGAATATAACTGAATGTATACACAAAATCATTTATATATATGTAAACTATAAACAAATATGAAGAACGCCTAGGCTTCCGCCCGGGCGCCTAGGCCTCCTAGGCTTCCCCTAGGTGGGAAGGACCGCCTAGCCGCCTAGACAACTATGGTGAAATGTTTAGAACTTAGATTTGTTCTATAAATGTGTTTTGTATCTACAGAAATCCCAATTGGATCACATTCTAGAATTAAAGAACATGAGCTTATTTTCAAATACATCAATTTGTCAAGAGGGTAAAAAGTAACGGAGGTGAAATTTTATTAGGTCTGTACCAAATTTTGCAAAACTTGTGGAAATCTACTTGAGGGATAAACTTATCGTTGCTCTTTAGTTAGAAACCAAGGAAATAGTCATCTCAATGTGAAGAATGGTTTCCTACAAGTTCTTTATGCCTTCACTATGTGTGCAATAATAATAACTACAAAGATCATCGAGAAGATGGGAGGCTTTGAGCTAGCTAAGTCAATTTCATCACCAAGTAGGCTGAATTCATTGACACATGTCAACAAGTAGGCAACATCGATGTCGAGGAAGTTTACTAGGTTTCGACATCGACAAGCGTAGACATATGTAACATCGAGGATATATCGCCAGATGTCGAGGATGTTTAGTACCATGTAACCAATAATGCGAGTCAATATGCAACATGACCCGATTACATAGATCTGGGTAGAAAAATAAATAGATCTTTTTACGACCTGAAATAGATCAAAAAATAATACGGTGGTAGGATAAGTATTGAGGAGATAGAACAAAAAAGGGTATGTTGGGCGAGGCTGGGTGGGGGATGTGTAACAAAAAAAGACAATAATAAAAGTGCCGAAAAAGTAGATATGTTGCTGGTAAGGATTAAGAAGGGACACACCATATATATATACCGCCACCATAGAATAGAATCATTGTAGCACACGAAGAAGTTGCAACAGGTTGCAGCGGACACGCAATGTCGATGAAGAGACATGCCGTGTTGCAAATCAGTAGATGGATCAACAATGATCAACGACGACAAGAAGCATGTGACACGTTGTGTCGGTGAAGAGACATGCTATGTCAGTAGACACAATAAGCAGTAGAAGCAGGGACACACCGTGTTAATGAAGAGACACGTCGTGTTTGATATCACGGTAGCAATTTTCAGCGTCGACAGAAGCAAGCGGCATGCCGTGTCAGCTGACAGAGTCTTGGGGCAGAAGTAGGCGACACGCTGTGTCAAGGTACATGCAACACGCTATGTCTAAAAGCAACACACCGCCTCCAAAAACGGCGAACGAAGTCGCGAAGAAGCAGAACACCGCCTACACGCCGTGTCTAGAAGCAACACGCCGTGTTGGCGGCGAACAGTAGCAGAAAAACTCTAAAGACATCAACAAAAGAAGGGGAAATCCTTCCGAATCTCCACCATAGAAACATAGGGATGATGTATCCCCAATATCAACAGAAAAGAGGGATCTTTATCCAAGAATTTGGATTAGATCTCGATGGTGGTGGCATGGAGTAGAACTGTGGCGGAATAGATAATGGCGGTGTAGATCTATGATGATGGCAGCGAATGGGATAGCGACAACTTCATTAGCAAGCAAGGTTGACGGAGGCATGGCGACCCTTGTAGATCCGGATACCAGCAACTTCATAGGATGAATTTTGTTGATGAAGACGGAAACGGCTCAAAGGAGACGATTCCAAGGGGAAGCAAGGATGGAAAATCCCTGCGGGCAACCATCAGCGGTGCCTAGTGGCGGCGGCGGCTACCGTAAGGGGAGGCAATAGGGCTGTCAACAGGGAGGGTATGGGGAGGGTAAGGCTCTACCCTTACCCTCACCCTCTAGAGGGTAGCAGGTAAGGGTAAGGGTTATTACCCTTTTTAGCAATTCCCTTACCCTTCCCTTACCCTTACCCTCTTCCCCACATGGTAAACGGAGAGGGTAAAGGCTAAATGGGTAAATTTTTATATAAAATGAATTTTATAAAAATCTAACTTATTTTAAGATGGTGCGTAGGGCGATAAAGATTAAGTCACATCTTTCTTGACTTACATTTTCACAAATGTGAATATAACCATGATAATGTTATACTTGTGTAATATGTTTAGACATTAATCCAAGAATAACTTATTTTAAGGTGGCACAGTCATCCTTTTCATTGTTCTGCGGCTCTATCAACTGGTCCAACATTTAATAATAATATACTACAAGCATTTGGTGAGTGGGGTGGGAAGCAAGCAACAACCCACAATCTTTCCTATTGGAAAAAATAGGGTGGAAATTGAACTAGAACCTTCTATATAGTTATATATCTTTGTTAAATAGATGCGGGGAAAAGGTTAAAAGGGTATGGATACTGTCCATACCTTACACTCCCCTTTAAATGTGGCGAGTAAACAGGGAATGGGTAACAATAACCTTTACCCTTACCCTTACCCCACATGGTATGGATAAAGGGTAAACGGGTAATACCTTCCCCATTGACAACCCTAGGAGGCAAGTCTCCTTTACGCTCTCTCTCTCTCAGGTTTAGGGGAAGCACAAGACCGACTGCTCTGGTACCATGTGAAAAACGATATAAGTGGGTGAAATCCCTTCGTGTAGATTTTTCTTGTTGCTTAATATATAGGAGGCAACCACCCTTTCCTATAAATAAGATAAGGGGGAAGCATACAGACACAAGACAAACCCTAATGGGCCAATACACCATTGGGCCCATATTACAAATAGACTAAACAAAACTTAAGTAAATAGACTAAAACACTTAAGTAAATAGAACACTCTAACAATATTCAATAACAAGATAGAGGGATGGTTCACACTTAATTCATAATGGAAATTTATACCTAAAATAATTATCATAGGGTCAACTTGACATTTCTAGATCAAGTTTCTATTATAGATTCCATAAGATGGTCCAAAGTAGTTTTTAAGGTCTTAGATGGATAAATCATAAGGTTTAATGATTGATCATTTTTAGAGACAATCACCACAAGATTAGGGTTAGATAGCAATAATCGGGTTTCAGAGGATTTTCATGAGAAAAAATCAAACATTGATAAGAGTGAGATTAGATATTTGTCACGGAACTGTTCTTACCCCAATCCCAATCTCACTGCCAAGATAGTGGTAGAGGGATTGAAGCGTCCATCCCTGGACGGCCCACACTGGTATATACAATAAGAAATAATAGCTCAAAACATAAGAGGAGATAGCAAAATTAATCAACCCATTTTATTGTAGATTTGTCCTTGTCATCAGAATTTGTCGAGTGCGGAAGTCGATCTTTGTCGTTTATCTTCTTTTCCTAAATCGAAAATCACGACCAAAAGTCAATGCAAAAACATTACATACGGTTATAGAAAAGCGAGAGACTATATATATATTCGAAAGAAGAGCCACTTGGCATGATTATGCAAGTAAGATATTAAGAAAAAGAGAATGATCAACAAGTGCAAGTTTCCAAAAGCAAAAAAAACAAAAACAAAATATACTCCATAATAAGAGTCAATCACCTTACATAACGAGAGTGAGTGAAAAGACTAACAAGGAGCCACTTAAACCTAAGGGAAAGGCCAAGGCCACTTAACCCTAAGGGAAAGGCAATAGGGCGCCACTTGACCCCTAGCAACGAAAGGGGAAAGGCTCAAGCCGAAACAATAGCAACTAAACGAATGAAGTATATTGCAAGTCCAAATAGCTGAATAAAAGAAAGATCAATATACTTACATGAATTCAAAACTCTTGTCACAGGGAACGAGGTAGCTCAACCATGTATATATCTAAGTGTTTTTATACATAGGTACATAATCATACACTACATTACAGCATCTAGTGTCAAGAAGTTAGAGGACACATACCTCTCAAAAGATCTCAAATTGCAAATCTCAAGATGAGGGTGATTAACGAGTAGGTTCGAGATCTGGTGGCCATGATTTGAGGGAAATTGTGAGAGGAAGCGGACGTCTCACAGAAGCAACGTGCGGCCGACATAAACTTGGGGCAAAAACACAAGAGAGGGGTCGAGGAAGCAATCCGAGTTGTTTGTTGTGTACATGGACGTAGTCAATAGGGTGTGTTTCTATAAGCAGGGGAGAAAAGTTGTGGTTAAACTTCCTTTATAATTTAATTTTATCTTGTGTTAGATGCCGACAAGGAGTGGCTGAAGTGGTCAAGAACGGTGTCCCATAACAAAGGGACCCGGGTTCGAATCCCAGTTGCCGCCTTGATTTACCACCCTCCCGGGCGTTCGACCTCCGCCACGGGCGTGGGAGAGGGGGAGAGAATGCCTCTCTTAATTCGATAATTACTTGGTTTGACCATTCAAACAACTTTTTGGTCAAAGTATGTGTTCCATAATGTGATTAATCCTTTACATGAAAATGTATTTTTCAAAACAAAATAACTCCACCGCAAAAAAGTCTTATATCTCCTAACATAATTCCTTGGTGTAATTAATATATCAATATTCCATACAATCTTTGTACGTGAGGTCTACCACCAACTTACTATTAAATTAAATCGACGCCTTCAAAACAATATTATGCACCTCGATTCTTTTCTTTTTGAAATATTGTAACCTTGAAAACCCACAACTTCCAACGTTGTGCAATGTTGACTAGATCTTCCTTATTATGTAAAACTTCTATTTGTCTCCCTCTCTTTAATAAAGAGAGTAAAATGGAAAGATTTGGAGGTCTACATCATTCTTCTAACAAGATATATGTAAAAAGTCATAATTGTCATTAAGATTCATCAAACCATGAAAACATCTTTCTGTAGTCATGACTGATTTCCAAAATAAATCCTTGTCTACCAAATTCTCACTTATCCTTAAATAAAAATAACACAATGCTTTATTAAGACTTTATTTTCTCATGAACACTTTAAAACGTATTTCAAACCACACCATCGATTAAACATGATTTCAAACACTATTCATAAATCATATCTCCAAAGTAGTAAATCCATAATTTCTCCAAAATTGATCAAATATTACAATTGTAAATTTGTAATCAAAATGCTGCATTTAAAATTTCACCTTATTCGGAAAAAGGAATCCCATGAGTTGAAAGTTTTACCATTTCACTAAAATAATGTAAATGAATTGAACCATTAAATTTAGTTTGACTATAGTTCTTGTATATTTTTTTTGAAACCATCAGACAAGCTCTGATTGGCCTGAAATTTTATATCACACTTCAATACCACCGTAACAACTCTTCCACCAAATCTCATCAAAAAGAAATTCGTTTAACCATCTAACTAAAATATCTCCAGAAACTATCATTTTGGCTCATATGAAATTTATAATTATTCATACGATCTCCAAAAATTCTCAAATCTTAATCATAGATCTAATAAATGATTATAAGCTTCAAGGCAAACTTCGGGGTCATTTGGATACACCAAAATCCTAAAGTCATATATTGGATTATAAAACCTTGAAAATCAAGTTTGTCACAGTATTTCTTTTGGTCATTAAGACTAGGTCTAGGGTTGCAGTAATCAAAAGTTACTGAGAAGATTAAATATAGAGATTCGAAATCATAATCTTTATGTATATTAATTAAATGTTTTCAAATATGGAGAGAAAGTGGGGGGCTGTCATTAGCCTTGCGGTGCGGCTCAACAATCCCCAATGAAGGGACCCGGGTTCGACTCTGGTCGCTGGCCGTGGTGCAACAATGGCTGACATTTGATTGGGCGCGCCATAGTGTCCCCCCCAATGACACAGCTGGTCCTGGGGTTTACTCTTAGTTGGGTGGGGTCCAATAGTGGCCGATCCCGGGAGGGGTTCCTCGTTATAAAAAAATATGGAGAGAAAGTGGGATTCGGGATAATCAGGAAATTAGGATCATAATTAGGTTTTACAAGTAGTTCCATTGAATTTTGCTTGATTTTTTTTATCACAATTAACTATATATTTGCTATAATTTGGTTGTTCCTAGCACTTATAGTGAAATTAATAAGATAAGACTTGATTTTTGAGATTTAACCTTGCTAGAGGGGGGTAGCAGGTCGCCCCTAAGTGAGCTGCGCTGGCCACACCAGACGCCTAGCTGGATAGGCTTGGTGAGGTGCGAGCCTAACTCGGCACCTAGAGCCTACCCGGACGCCCAACTCACGTGCGTGCTTCTCGTGCAACGTGACCTTTTGGCTGCTTGAGAGCGCCGCCGTGAGTCTTTTCTTCGACAAGTCTAGGTGACCGCACTGCTGTCTTAGCTTCTTGCTAGCTTTGAAAACTTCTAGGGAACTCTGTTGGCACATTTTTGTGCCTTCACAGGACCTAGGGCTCAGTTTTGCTCCTCACGTGGGGTTGAGGAGGCAGAGGAAAGAGTAGGAAGAAAGGAAGGAGAAAGGGGCAGTGTTGAGGCGGGTAATGGGGAGAATTGGTTGAGGGAGTCGAGGCGACGACCAAGGGGGAGTTTATATAGGGCTTCAGTGGTAAGAACTAGGTTTTCACTTTGGGGCTTGGAGGAGATGCCATGGCACAATCTGAGATTTTAGCACAAGATCTACCCATCATAGATGTGAGTAGGTTGGGATTGGTGATGGAAGTTTAATGGAAGAAAAATCAAGAAGAAAGGAGGAGAGACGTGGTGAGGATAGGGAAGAAAATCATGACTACAATGTCGGTTTCCATCCTTGTTGCAAGGTTGAGGACAACCCTACGGCCCATGATTAGCATCCAACGACTCGTGTACAACACGAAATTAAAAGGGCCACACCCAAGATGGAAACAAGGGGGGCAGGTATTAATGTCTCATATTTAATGAAATTGTCAATCACCATGGCAACTATATAGCTCAAATTCCTCTAATCTTCAAAAATTCATATATTCTAAACCATAGCCCTAAATGAAACAATTTCAGACATAGCTTCATACCCAATAAATCTCCATTCGGACCCAAAAGGAGACTAAAATAAATTCATTTGACCAATCAAATAAATTCTATACCAAATTCTTTCTTGAAAAGGCATTTATTTAAAATTACTTACCATGATTCTTCTAAGTAACCTACTCAAGCCCATAATTGATACTATGTCTTTCCAACTTCTTGAAAGTTATCTTATTGCTTCCAAAATTCTTGAACTGGTCAACAAGGCATCAAAAGCCAATGAATTCACCATTAAACTTTGTATAACTTGGATTTTCTTAAATAAGTACAATAGATTATTTTTCCAAAAAGAGTCACCAAAGATCTATTATTTATTCAGTGATGGGTTGGGGTCCAAACAAGGAATATTGAGTACAAGGAAAAGTAAAAAAGTAAATAGAAAAATTAATGTGAAGATCCACTTCATCACAATAGATGCAATCGATTTTGGTAATAATGCACTTGTACCCCTTTTAAGAGTATGGGTATTCTAGAAAAACAATATTTATCACTCAGGGGGGGATTTTTCCACCTTGGGATCCAAAGTGTGATTACGAATAGCTGAATACGTTTATATTATTGAGTTGACAAATATAAGCACCTGCACCCTCCTTATATAGGATAGGAGTCCACACCATACGAAGTTCACTAATATGGGACAAATGACAAGATACTAAAGAGTTCACAAAAACAAATAAAAATAGATATATGTACACTTCCCCTCAAGCTGGAGTATGGATATGATGCATGCCCAACTTGTCCACCATAGAAAGGGATCTTGTCTTTGGCTATGATTTAGTAAAAATGTCAGCTAGTTGATCTTCAGTCTTGATATATGGAGTAGCTATGCGCTTGGACAAAATGGACTCTCTTACGAAGTGACGGTCTACCTCAATATGTTTGGTATGCTCATTGAATGTTTGGTTACTTGCAATAAAGGTAGCTGCTTTATTATCACAATATATAGGAACGGGGGTAGGATCATAGACTCCAAATTCTTTTAATAGTCCTTGAACCTACATGAGCTCGCAAGTTGTATGTGCCATGGCATGATACTCAGCTTCAACATTGGATCTAGCCACAACATCCTACTTTTTGTTTCTCCAAGTGACAAGGTTACCACCTATAAAGGTGCAGTAACCCGAAGTAGATTTACGATCAACCCTGCTGCCAACATAGTCTGAGTTAGAGAAACTAGAACTCTTGCAGTGCCCAATGTTTCTATATAGAAGACCCATTCTAGGTGAACTTTTAAGTATTTGAGAATGTGGCATCCCGATGACATCATTGAGGTTTATCAAGGTACCTATTGACCAAGGAATGAGATAACGTCGCTACCCGGTGATATTTAGACCGAAATACCGATACCGACACTGTCGGTTATGGAAACATGCATGCGTACCGATAGGATTGCAAATATCGATAATACCAACATGTATACTGCCAACACCGCCATGTTTCGATGGTTTCGGTGCAAAATGCACTATTGACTTCATTGTACCGACTGAAACCAGCTGTATATCGACGAGTATACCGTTTTTTGCGAGAATGACTGTTGTTACTTCTTGGGAGGAGAAAAGAAGGTGCATTTGGATGATTTTTGGCGATTGGAGCTAATATCAACCTAAATCAAGGTAAGTCTAACTAATCTCTTTCAATTTCTACCATTTGCACCCTCTCCATCTCCTTTTCCTACTTTTTTCTCCCACTTTCACCTAAAAAAAGGGTTTTTACCGCCAAAACCTAGTATTACTCCAATTTTTATATGTTTATGCGAACTATACATAGATCTATACGTATATTATGTAGATCTACAACATTATCACTAGATCTATCCTAGGTTGTCAAGGCGGCTAGGCGGTGGGTTTCACCCTATGGGCGCCTAGGCTTTTCTGGGCGTTTTTGCTTTTTCGTATTTATTGAGTTACATGTTTATTTATTTATGCACATGATACTATGTTGTCATATGCCTAACATCTATTGATAACTGTTGGGAAGATCAGGGGAAGGAGAATTAAGTGGACGAATAACAACAGGAGGAGGAAGATAAGTAGGAACTGAAGGAGAAAGAAAACAGAAAAAAAGGAAAAGGAAATGCAAGTGACTTGTAGGAAGAAGTCAGAAAAAGAAACGTACAACAGCAGTCTAGGAGATGTGGAGGAACAAGTTAATAAACAAAAAAAATCTGTAAAGTAGTTGTGGGAGGAGACCTCGGGGACGATGAAGAGATCAGGAAACTCTAGCACATACAGGCAAACAGTAGTAGCTGTTGGAGATGCAGGAGCAATAAAGGCAAACAGTAGTAGCTGTTGGAGATGCAGGAGCAATAAAAAGTCAGAAAAATAGAAAAAGACATGCGAATAGAAGTAGTACTAGCAGTCTGGTAGATGTGGGAGCAGAAGATGTTGTATGAGTGAATTTCTGAAATAAGTAACACGGACATAGCAGCAAGAGGGGACATAGAAGGAAGTCACAAAAAAGTAAGCAGCAGTAACAAGAAAAGGAAATGCAGGAGCAATTGTCAGAAAAAGAAAAGAAAATAAGTCAAGAGTAAGTAAAAAAATTAATCAAACAGTAGTGTATATGGACTGATTCGTTTGCAGCAGTTGCAGCAGAAGCGCCTAGGCTGTCCGCCTTGACCGCCTAGCCCGCCCAGCCCACCTAGTTTGCCGAGCTTACCTATATACCCTAGGCGGCCAGGTTTGAGGGACGTGGAGTGCCTAGGACGCCTAGGCGCCCACCTTGATAACTATGAGATCTACCTAATTACAACAATATTAATTACTATTATCATGCAATTTATCCATTCATATTACAATAAGTATTGATATAATTAGTTACTCATTTATGTTTAATAGAAGATGTTTTACTAAAGAGTAATGTGAATATAATAAAAATGAGTATTATACACTTATACAGCATTGCACATGAATGAGCAACATGAAACTTCATACAACCAACCTTACATAATGTACAGCGGGAGCAATATGTCAACCATATCAACTCAATACTGTATGGAGAACCAATGCGTAACTCGACATACAACTGATATGAGTTAGTAAGTTACTATGCTATTACTGTGTTGTAAATTGGATATTATTGTATAAGTGTGTGTATTTATGTTTATGGATTGTGCTAGTAAAATTCCAAATCTTAATTCCTACATTTTGTCAACGAAATCCTATCGAAATCCCTAGAAAACAGGACATGTTTCCTACCTCCCACATGATGGACACCCCACCCACACATACCCATTGTAAAATTTTATTGCATAAAACGATGCATTTAGGTGTAGAGATTATACCTATAAAATTTCATGATTTAATTCTTTCATTTTGGCGTCGAAACAACCAGGATTGTATCTGTCGATGTTTCCGTCAGTATATCGGTAAATACCTATTTCGAGGCAGTCAAAACTACATTGGTATCGGATATCTCGTTCCTTGCTGTTGACAAGTCCAACAACGGAAGTAATATATGCTTTTGTAATTGTCAGATAAATAAGTTTGCCCACAAGTGACTAAATTGCTTGTTGTCAGGGTAAGAAGGAGAAGAATCATCATCCCAATTGGTATTGGGATCTAGAGTGTGCTGGCTGGCTTGGCACCCAACGTGCCAATTCTTGTAGAAGATCAAGTACATATTTGCGCTAAGACAAACAGACTCCAGAAGAAGACTGAGAGACTTAAATCCCCCAAAAAATAGTGCAATCTCTCTAAATCTTTAGTAATGAAGTGTTTTTATAAACATTCTTTGGTATTTTAAATACCCTGACGGTCACTCCCAGAAATGATGGTATCATCCACATACACTATCGGAATAATAAGTCCCTCAGTAGGTTTCTTAACAAACACAGAGTGATCAGAATGCGAGCATTGAAAGTTGAAATTTGCAAGAATCTGACTTAATTTATCAAACCACACTCTTGGACTCTATTTTAGTCCATAAATTGATTTCTTAAGTCAACATATTTTAAAACACTCCCCTTGAGCAACAAATCCGGGGGTTTGCTCCATATATACCTCCTCATGTAGATCACTATATACGAAGGCATTTTTAACATCCATATGAAACAAATGCCAACTTTTACTGAACGCAACAAAAATTAGAATATGAACGAAGTTAACTCGCGCAACAGGCGAAAAAGTCTCAAAGTAATCTATGCCTGAAGTTTGTGTATAGCCTTTAGCCACAAGATGAGTTTTAAGGCGTTCAACCGTGCCATCAGGTTGATACTTCATAGTAAAGACCCAACGACAACCAATCGGAGAAAATGAGCAGGAGCATCAATAAAATCCCAAGTTTTTTGTGTGTAAGAGCCTCTTTTTCCACTTCCATGGTATAACACCAGGCCTCACTCGTAGTTTTAGGAAAAAAAATTGTGGAAAGAGCAACAGTAAAGTTTGAAAAACTTGAAACAAGATTGTCATTCGATCAGAAATTGCTAATACAATGGAAAGTAAAATAACCCCTTTCCTTATGTTAGTCGGAGTATTCAGATCATAGTATACCTGATTGGTGATGCGATCTGCTGACGAAGATGAGGGATTGGCTGCAGGAGGGTCCATAGATGGAGTTGGAGTCTTGTGGTGTCTTTGATAAACCTAGAGAGGAACCTCTGTAGATGGAACAACATACTGAGATGAGTTTGGCTCAACAGTAACAGGAAGCGGTGTATCCACAAGCGGATCCGTAGATAGAGTCAAACCCATATCAACAAAATATGGTGTATCCTCAAAGAAAGCAACATCCGTACTAATAGACCATTTGTTAGCAGCCGGAATGCCATATCATAACATATGTACCCTTTCTGAGTTCGAGAATATCCCAAGAAGATGCACTTAGTGGATTTGGGATATGTGAACACGGTTGCTGCAATGCTACGTGCAATGCAGCGTGAGGAGAGGCAATGAGCCTTCTTCCTTTTTATTAATAAGAGAAGTTGGAGAATTTACATAGAGGTCCAGCAAGATATATAAATTATAAAATACAATAAACAACTGAATATAATGAAATATATTAACACTCCACCTCAAGTTGGAGCGTACACATTGTGTATGCCCAGCTTGTTGCAAAAACTTTGAAATGCTGCTGGACTCAATGGCTTTGTGAGGACATTTGCAAGTTGATCTTCAGATTTGACATGCAGAGTCACAACAATACCATTCTTGATCTGATCTCTAATAAAGTGGTAGTCAACCTCTATGTGCTTAGTGCGTTCATGGAAGACTGGGTTCTTGGCAATGTAGATAGAGCTTGATTGTCACATCTGAGTTCTATAGGAGACAACATGAATCTTTAATTCAGAAAGTACAGATTGAACCCACTGCTATTCGCAACAGGCATGTGCCATTATTCTATACTCAGCTTCCGTGCTAGATCTTTCCACAACATTCTGTTTTTTGCTTTTCTAGGTAATAAGGTGATTTCCTAGAAACGTGTAATATCCAGACGTAGACCTCCTGTCATTCAAATTACCAGCCCAATCTGCATCTGCATAAAGTAAGAGAAAGAGTAGATACAGGGGCCTTCGGTCTATAATAGGTGATTCCCTTACCAGGTGCACCTTTCAGATATCTCAGAATATGACAGACTGATGTCAATGAGACTGTTGTGGTGAGCTCATATGCTGACTCACCACTCCTACAACAAAGGAAATGTCAGGACGTGTAACTATCAGATACATCAGTTTACCAACAATTTTCCTATAATATCATGGATCTGGATAATCCGTATCATCCATCATCTCCTTCACATGATAGTCCATACGAGTAGACACGGGCTTGGACTCACTCATACCTGCTTCCTGTAGTAAATCCAACACATATTTACTCTGAGACAAATTGGTACCTGCACGAGATCTAAGTACTTCAATGCCCAGAAAATATCTCAGTTTTCCTAGATCCTTTGTATGAACGTGCCCCTGCATGCCTTCTTTCACACGTGATATGTTTGTAGAATCACTGCCAGTGATAACTATATCATCAACATACACATCAATAATAATAGATCCACCAGAAGAACTAGAATAAAATAAGGAGTGATCAGTCACAGAACGAGAAAAGCCCATCTTTAGCACAACATCACTGAACTTGTCAAACCAAGCTCTAGGAGATTGTTTGAACCCATAGATAGTTTTCTTCAATCTACACCTCCTGACACTCCCACTGAGCAACAAAACCAGGTGGTTGCTCCATGCATACCTCTTCTTGTAGATCACCATGAAGAAAGGCATTCTTGACATCTAGCTGAAATAGAGGCCAGTCAAAGGTAGTAGCCAGAGAAATAAGAATACGCATAGAATTCACACGAGCCACTGGTGAAAAGGTCTCAAAGAAATCAACCAAGGTGATCGATACCGACGCCGTTTCGACAGCTTGGAAATAGGTATTTCCCGGTATACCGACTGAAATACCGACAGATGCAATCCTGGCCGTTTCGACGCCAAAATGAACGAATTAATTTATGAAATTTTACAGGTGTATTCTCTACACTTAAATGCATCGTTTTATGCAATAAAATTCTATATTGGGTGTGGGGGAGGGGGGTCCATCATGGGGGAGGTAAGGATCTGTCCTGTTTCGTTGGGATTTCGATGAAGGATTTCGATGACAAAATGTAGGAATTAAGATATGAAATTTTACTAGTACAAACCACACACTTAAATACACACTGTTATGCAATAATATACAATTTATAACATATGAATAACATATCTACTTACAACTCACATCAGCTGTATGTTGAGTGGCGCGCTGGTTCTCCACACAGTAATGAGTTGATATTACTGAGATATTGCGGCCATGACATGCACATCCTATAAAGGTGGTTGTATGTAGTCACATGCTCCTCATACACATCATTATTGGCAAATTGTATGAGTTCCATGTTGCTCATTCATGTGCGATACTGTATGTGTATAATACTCCTTTGTATTATATTCACATTACTCTTTAGTAAAACATCTTCCACTAAACATAAATAAGTAACTAATTGTAATATGCTTAGATAGATTGTATGATAATAGTAATTAATAGTGTTGTAAGTAGGTAGATCTAGTGATAATATTGTAGATCTATATAATATACTTATATAGATGTATGTATAGTTCACGTAAACATATAAAAATTGGAGTAATACTAGGCTTTGGCGATAAAAAAAACTTTTTTTAGGTGAAAGTGGAAGAAAAAAGTAGGAAAAAGAGATGGAGAGGTTGCTAATGGTAAAAATGAAAGAGATTAGTTATAATTACCTTGATTTGGGTTGGTATTAGGTCCAATCGCCAAAAATCATCCAAATGCACCTTCTTTTCTCCGCCCAATAAGTAACTACAGTCATTCTCGCAAAAAATGGTATACCCATCGGTATACCGCCGGTTTCAGTCGGTACAGTGAAGTTAGTAGTGCATTTTGCACTGAAATCATTGAAACATGGCGGTATTGGCGGTATACATGTCGGTATTATCGGTATTTGCGATCCTATCGGTACGCACGCATGTTTCGGTATCGGTACGTGTCGATATCGGTATTTCGGTCGAAATACCGCCGGTACCGGTGAAACTTCATTCCTCCTAGGATGATGTTGCAGGCTGAACTGCACGAAGAACTTAGACCAGATAAGAACTTTGTTGTAATCAAGTCATCTCTGTCTTTGACTTGTTCCTGGACAGTCATTGGATGATAGAAGCTCAGATCTTGTGCAATACCTTGGATCACTCCAAAGTATTCTTCTAAAGACTTGTCTCCCTGTCGTTCTGCAAAGAGGCGATCATATATCATAAACTGACAAAGAGTATTCTTTTCTTGAGAATAATGTTTCTTTACTACATCCAATTTCTTTGGCAGTAGTGTAGAACATGAATCTCGAGGCAATCCTAGGTTGAATGCTCCCCCACAACCATGTCTTCACCAGACTATTATGTCGCTTCCATTCAGCATAGCCTTTGTCAGTAGACGTAGGAGGGTCAGAATCAACATGTCTCGCCTTGTCTCGGGACTCTAACATTGTATGGACAACATTCATCTATAAAAGATAATTCTTCCTGTTCAGCTTGATGGAGGGAATAGGTGACATCTCACTATAGATGGTAGACACCTTGGTGTCCTCCATGATTCAACGAGAAAGAAAAGTGACAGATTGATACACGTCACAGGAAGATTTGAGTGACAGAGAGATACACGTCACGTCAAAGAATTAGATGCGTGTCTGGCGCATCCACAACCCCCAAACGGAAGTTCCCTAATCACACATGGAGGAGATGTGATTAGGTATTTCCTACGTAACGACGGACCCTTCGGTTTGGGATTTAAAGACAGACGAGGGCATTCTATTTATTTGAAAATAGGTGGTGGAGACGACAACACCCCAAAAAGTTTTAGGGACATGATAGTGAAACATAAGGGTTTGAGCTACTTCAAGGAAATGACGATTCTTGTGTTCGGCAATCCCATTATGCTGAGGAGTGTAAGAATAAGATGTTTAATGGATAGTGCCAAGTTTTTTACAAAAAATGCTGACAGATTGTTGCATAGATTCAAGAGCATTGTCCGTTCTAAATTTTTTTGATGGGTTTATTAAACTAAGTTTTAAACTCAGCAAAAATGTTGTTAGTATCAAGAATATGTGTCCCGTCTTTAAGTAAAAACAACCGAGTAGCACTAGAGAAGTCATCGATAAAGGTCATAAAGTATCGAAATTTAGACATACTTGTGACAGAAGAAGGTCCCCATATATCAACATGGACAATGTCAAAAACACGATTTGAGGCTAGAGTGGTTTTTCTAGAAAAATTACATCAAATTTGCTTTCCTAACTGGCATGCTTCACATTTAAACATAGTTTCAGATACATTAGGAATCAAATGCTTGAGCTGGGATGCAGATGGATGTAATCTGTAGTTCCATTGAAGTCTCGGAACAGAAGAAAATAGAAGAGCAATGGTCTTTGGAGCATCAAGGTAGTATAAGTAGTTTAGTCCCTCATGGCCCAAACCAATCCTCATCCTTGTGTGGAGATCCTAAAAGACACATCCATCCCGGTCAAATGTAATAGAACACTATAGTTGTTTGACAGTTTTACTAACTAAAAGAAGATTCAGAGGGAAGCGAGGAACATATAAAGCCGATCTGAGCAAGAAATTATTTGTACAAATATTGCCAACCCCTTGAATTGGAGCATGAGTGCCATCAACAACAGTCACAGGAGGAATAGAAGAAGCAATCAATTTAGAGAACAATTTCGAATTGCCAAAAAATGAGTAGAAGCACTAGAGTCGTTGACCCATTTGTTTTTACCATAAGGAGCCGAGGATGCTAAAAAAGTAGAGTCACCATATGAAGTGGAGCCGATGTCGGAGTCTGAAGTTGTTCTTGGAAGAGCTTTTCAAATTCACCTGGACCCAATCCGTGGAAACAGTGGAGGGTTGGGCGGGTACATTTTCGGTATAGTCAGTAGAGGCCTGATTGGCCTAGGTGTTAGGGTAGCCATGTTTCTCCCAACAAAAATCCTCAGTGTGATTGTTACGACTATAGAAGTTGCAATGACAAAGTCCAATAGGAGGGGCGTTGTTTGATCCAGTGGAGGGCTGACCACATCCCAGTCCAATAGGGGATTCGCCATGTCTAGGTCCTGACGGGCCAAAACGACCACGTTCTCTACTACGACCACGACCTCTGCAATGGCTATAATCGTCAGAGTAAACTACAAGAGTTGATTCCTCGGTGGAGCCAGTAGGAGTAGATGAGACAGATGGTAGACGTTGGACCCTTTTTAGGACATCACAAAGCTTTGAGAGTGGATCACTAGAGAGGATCTGATCTACTACGCCTGAAAAAAGGACAGACAATCCAACAAGGAATTGTACTAATTGAATTTTATTCCTTTGTCTTTGAACTTCAGTGATATCAGAAGTCAAGGGATGGTAAACTTCAAATTCGTCCACCAAGGCACAACATTGAGTATAATAATCCTCAACCGAAGTATCTTTAGAAAATTCCTTTTTAGCCAGATTTTTAAAGATTTCAAACACATTTTTAGGGTTTTGTTGGTGTGAGTACACATGTGCTAACTGATCCCACATGCCCTTTGCCGTTCTAAGGCGTGAAAAAGATTGACTTATTTTTGGTTCCACACTGTTGACCATCCAGGTCATCAATCCTTGACCCACAAGTCTTAGTACTATTTAGTTTTGTCATAAGCAATCTTGGCAGGAAGAGAATGTCCTTTAGTGACAAGGTGAGAGTTCTGACCTTAGGCCTTGACGTACAACTCAAAGGAAGCATACCGCATCTGGTAGTTAGAACCATCCAATTTTACTGTGGTCACACATAGAGTTCTTAAATTATCATTAGAGGCCATGATTAAAAATCAGTTCTGGGATCAGTTCACACAAGTTCTTAGTCCAGAAGGGTGTGAAACATCACACAAGAGTTAATAGAAGAGTTCAGAGACCCAAAGAATGGGCATTTAAGAATTGTAATTAACAGACTAACGCCTCATCGTCAAAGTAGACCGACATGTGATGAAGGTTGATGGGAGGGAGTTCACATTTGAACTGATATCATATTTGAATCACGCGAATAAGGGGAAAAACGTTCATGAGGTTAACAAGATATAACCAAGTCATATATGAAAAAAATCCATAAAAGTAAAAAAGTATTTGAAACCATCATAACTTGTTGTCTAGAATAGACCACAAATATCGCTATGTATTAATCAAAAACTCTAGAAGATCATTTGTAGTATGAGTTTAAAAAGACACATGATGGCATTTTCCCAACTCACATGCATTACATAAAATAGAAGAACAAGAAACACACATATTCGAAATTTTGAGTTTGTCTAGCGAAGGATGGCCGAAGCAAAAATGCAGGAGTGGTGGGACTGCGAGACAAGGGCACTGGATGGAGATTGCGGAGGGGCAAAGAAGTAGTAGAGATCACCAAAGCGTGCTCCCCTCCTAATCATCGTGAAATTTTGCTAATCCTGCAAGACAAAACTAGAGGGCCCAAAAATTATAAAATATCTGAGGGAGTCAAATAATTTTGCCACATACATAAGATTATAGGGAAAATTAGTAACAAAATGAGCAGAAGATAGTTTCGAGGTAGAAAAAAGAGGATCATTGCCATATTTGAGGACTAGTTTTACCGACCTATTTGTCAAATTGACTGCGGAATGCTGAATAAAAGAGTCGAAGGATATAAGATGTGGCATACTCGTCATGTGCTTAGTAACACTTGAATCCACAATTTAATTGCAGTAGGCGACGAGCATGGAAGTTCCTAGATTACCTTGGTGGGCCGTTGCTAGATGAGCCGATGGTGGTACATTCGGTGGGTCGCCAATGCGCCAATCAGAGGACGACTGTGCGATGGCATATGGAGACGAGAGTCACCATACTCATGGAAATTACAGAGAGGATGATTACAAAAGAGAAAGAAGAATTTGATCCCCGTTACACCCAAAAGTCAACCATGGAAGAAGACTATTTTTCTTGGAGTGGAGCTCAATGAGGCTTGAAAGCCTAAAAGAAACCATAGGTCCACCTTGGGTTTAGGTCTACGTATTTTGACATCTCTTGATGTCTCTTCATGTTTAGGATTAGGTTAGGGGTTTTATACGAATGGACACATAGATTACGCCAGTTGGGGACTCATCTTGAACCACGATACGGTAAGGATGGATCGGTCAAGTGTACCGACCGTAGCCTGCAAAACATTCACAACATGCTACAGTGATGGTCGGCATGCCTTATGCATATTTGTGGTTTTCTGTTGTAAGCTCCACTTGATATTTAGGCAACTATCTGATGCTATTTCACAAACATGATTATTATTTTCTGCAGTTTCGTGCAAAATTTATATCTGAAGTGGGTACCTCTGGAGCCTAACCTTAAACCCTGCTTCCTAGAATATGCTGGGTCCTGGGTCTCCACTTTAAAAGGATTCATGCACGTTGACCAGGCTGGAAGGCCTATTATTTGACTGGGATAGGGTCCAGGGTGAAGTAAATCCGAGACAACGCCTGAGGGTTATTCCTTAGTTGTGTTTATGGTGAGAGCTTGGAGCCCCTGCCCGTGTAAGCTGTAACATGTTATTGTCGTAGTAAAATTGTACTGTGAAACATGGTCGAATGAACTAAAATTGGATGAATAACATCAGTACTTACTACATGAATCAAGCAAAATTTTTGTTAACTTGTCGTAGAAGATGGGATATAATTCAAAGATGATTACCTGTTTTATACATAGGGAAATGACATGCAGGGGTAGTTGAATTTACTGAAAGTTCAAACATACAGTTTCATGATATAATGTCATTCAGAACAAGCTTTGGCAAACTTTTTGAGATACATGTCATTGGCCCATGATAGGAGGCACATTAGAAGAAGAATCTAGAAATGGTCTCACACATTTTGAGAAAGAAATAATGCAGGGATAGGAAGTGCTTTTCCTGTTTACCCATTCCATTAGAACAAACACTACTGGCACACAAGGAACAACAGGGCACATATGTAGTTTCAGTTTTTACCAAAGAAACATTAATTTTGTAGCATGGTAGAGGTTCCAAACTGTATGGTTCTTCAATCACTAATTTTATCATCCTAACGTAAAAGGTATAGCCACTTGGCGGTTACACATTTTTGTTGTAATGATAATAGGGAGAAGGAAGCTTCATAACCTGTCAGGATTTGTTTTAGGGCAAATGAGATGGTAATAACGGTACAAAGGATTCTGTTAACCTATTGGGAGGTTTCTCCCACCTGTATGGACTAGAGTGGTCTTTGCTACCAGGTAGGTATTGGCACCAGCGGACAGAAAACCTGGGCATCAAGTTCCCGTGTGGAGAGACTACTTGTTTATGGTGGCTGGCTTGCATCATATTAAGATGGCAACACTTTGATTTCTTGGTTCCTGCTTCCGGTTACCCAAAGTAAACCCCTCAACGCATACTAACTGTGATCAAGCCTGGCAGTAATAGACTATTTCGCCAAAAGGGTTGAAGATGAACACTTGCTAATTGTTAATTGTGTTGCAAGTACAGTTTTAGGTGCTAACTGAATATCACAAGTTCTAATGTTTTTCTGTATATCATCAACCACTTTAATGACTTCGATTTTGAAGACGTTGGTGTTTCACATGGATACTCATCCAACTGAGTTTTCATTTTTTTAAAAGAGTCTACAATAGTAATTGTACAGATAGAAACCTGCTAACAGTTGCAGGTAAAGACCGTGAATCTTGGGCAGCAGATAACCTGTTCATGTTTTATAAATAGATCTTTGTAATGCAGACTGGGTGCATCTGCAGCTTAAATATGTGATGTCCTTTTTATATAATTATATGGGTAACATTGTAATAGTATACAAGTTGGAGAGATCAAAGAAATTTACAAAACTCCAGAAAAGATGAGATTGAAGAAGTGGACGAGGTTAAGTCTTGGTGGAGTAGAAACTTGATTCAGATCATATTATCATTGGCATCGTTGACAAAGACTCCACAACCTCCATGAAAGCCACCCTCCTAAAATTTATCATAATGGCTCTGCTGCTGGTGTGGTTGATGGAGACCGTCATAATGCTCGTGGTGTTAATTTACAGTGATCAGAGCAGATGTACAGAACTTGTCTGTGTTGCAAGATTCTATTTTGTCCTAACTAGCGATATTTTCCAGCACTGTCGTATCTAGTAAAGTAGACATCATGTATAATTTCCGGAAGAATTGTTCTGTGACTGATACTAAATAAGATAACCTGTCTTTTCCATCAAATTATTTTTTGTGTGGCCTGCTAATCTGCTGTTTTTGGAGTTATCTTTCTTGCAACTCTTAACTGGTTGAGCTGTCCTGAATGGGCGGTAAACGAAGCTGCTTAAACAAATCCAGACAGTGATGCGGTACGTATATAAGCGCACTCATGTTACACGTTAATTACTTATACGTATATAAGCACAATGATGTTACATGTTTGCTATTTATTCAATTTTGGTTAGCATTGTGTTTGCAATATGGTGGAACTCATACTTGCATGATCGACATCCTGCCATAGCTGCCAACTGGAATTCAGCGTTGTTAAGAAAAAGAAAGACAGCAGGCCCACCATGTTAAGAAGTTAAGTTTGGGGTTTAGTGTAGACATTGGATCCGCTGCACATGGTGTCATGGACCATTAAACAAACTTTGCGTGATATTCAACGAGAGGCAATAACAATCTGCGGGATTTGGAAAGAATGATGACGATCGAGTTGGCTGTTGGGAAACTGTTTTGCCCACAGTTCCAGGCTGCCAATCTTGTTATTCGTGATTTTGAGAAACTTAGGCTAACTTTGACCTGAAAAACAAAAGGCTGGCGGAGTTCACGGATCACATGTATATATGATGTCGTGTTAATGAAACATATACAATATCACGATCTTTTATGCTATAAGCTCTGGATAAATCTTAGTGAACCTACGATTAAATTCGACGTCAAGTCGTGACTAATCTTCTCACTGCATCTTTTCTTCACATTTACATACGCACCAACCTCAGAACAGGTTGTGCACAGTTGTGGAAGGGAGTACACTGCGCAATTGCATAGGCAACGTAAATCTAATCATGGCTATTCCCGTAAAACATCACAACGACGCGCCCCGATGCTTGAATCTGACCCATGGTTCATGAAACTGTTAAGCTACGCAAACTTTGCATATGATGCAAATCTAAACCAAGAATTTCATTTTTCTACTTACCCTCTTACATTTTTGAATTCCAATTTCCTTTATTTTATGGTCAACACTTCCTCTCTTCTCACTCATTCGATGTAATTCACGATAAATTACCTTTTGTGCGTGAAGGTTCACTAAGAAGAGTGATAAAAAATACAAAATTACACAAAACAATTGAAATCCTATATTTTTGGCTTACGGAACTAGAGCATATGGTGAGAAATTGCTCTTTCCCTACCCAAGTTCAGCAAAGGATGTGCAAGAGGCATCTTTACCAGAGACATCTCAGTTTGTTAAATTTTAGCTGTGTGCAAGCCTATGTTTCTTACCCCACCCCAATGTCATTAAAATGCGCAAGGAAGCATGCGACTTCTTAGTCTTTTGACGATTACAAGCATAGCTTGGTGGTACAAGTGACTACTCACCCCCAAAGTTTAGCTTTAGAATATCCTAAAAATCACCCACTATTCGAGTTAAAGTCTCATCATCCTCTAATTGGTGGAAATGGATTTGTATAGCTCACTAAGGATCATGTATTTAGTTTAAATGAGTTTATTTTGATGCATGGATCTTGAGGAGATTTTAGCTGGAAAAGGGTTTCTAAAGACTGAATATAAGAAAAATAACAAAAATGGTGTCTCAAAAGTTTTCTTATCTTAAGACATGATTGAATGAATGAGTTCGTAATGGTGTAACCAATTAGAAATCTAAGATGAGAACATGAGACTTGTGTGGTTAAACTCCAAGAAAGATTTATGGCTATCAGAATCTACTTACGACTAATTGCCTAAGTAAGTACCACTTTGTGAGAACTCGTTACACTAAACGAGATTACTCAAAACATAAAACACAATTAATCACTAATTAATCACATATAAAAAAAATATGGGTAAATTAAAAACCGATTTCAACGTCAGCACTCGCTCAGAACCATTTGAATAAGAGCCCAATATCTTTCTTATATCCATACTATGCCAATAATTTGATACAAATTGTTCTATCGCCTTAGCCACAACATACATACACAAGAGAATAATATTTGTATATGCCACACAACAAACATTAACATGCTAACAAAATTTTGATTCGTTTGAAACACCATATACAAACTTTTTCTACCCGAACCTGAGAGTACAAGGACGACTCTAGGACACACTAGACATCTAATCAACTTTATCAAAGATTCATTACTATAGCTCCTCTTTGCTGCCACATGTTTGTTTTCGTCACTTATGATTACTTAAAAAAATGCGGCGAACCACAAGGGTGAGACCCATGTCCCAGCAAGAGATATAACCTCCAACAACATTTATTGATTACAACATTTTTAAGTAATTAAACAGTCAAACAGTTTAATCAGATATAACAAATAGGCTAATAAGTAGGGATGATTGACAGAATACATAAAGGAGCATATATTAATTATCATCATTAGCCAGACTATCACCCTTTATCTTGTTGACAGTATAAGCAATTCAGTAGCATATGCATATCTAACATCATGAGCAAGTCTAGTAACATAACATAGCTAACAACATGAGCATGTCTAATTGGTTGAACATATCAACATCATAAGAAGAGTTAAAAATATAAGCACAACTATCTGGATAAGCATGATTAGCAATATATACATCTCTAGTTACAAAGGCATGGCTAGCATGCTAAACATAACTAACAACATGAGATAGCTAGCATCATAATTATAATCAGTAGTAGCAATATAGTTATCAACACAAGCATATCTACTATATGTATACATCTACAATCTTAAGAATATCCACAACATAAGTATGTCTACTATCTCTTAATTGTACTAAGCATCATCTTTATGTAAAGATAACAAACAACGGTTATCATCCAATGTAAAATGTTGTGTATAACCCTAAACAAATATGCTACACGACTGTATTACATCTTTTTGTTGGATCAAGGGCTCTAGAGGGGGGGGGGGTGAATAGAGCTTCACAAATCTCACAAAACAAATTAGACCACCAAATTATATCAAGTGTAGAATCTTAAACATTCATTCAATTTGAGATCCTAACTAGCATGCACAACAAGGATAAGAGACAAGGAAGAGCACGCACTTGGACAAGGTGGTTTAGAGTGGTTCCACGTCCTAACTAGGAGCAATGTCAGTCCACTACCTAGAGGTGGTTAATCTCTAGGATTTGCAACTTGGTACTCTTATATTCCATCATAAGATTACAAGACAAAACCACAACATCCAAGGGCTTAGTACCTCAAGCAAGGATCTTCAACCTATAGAAGGAGCTTACCCGCTTGAACCATGGAGTCTTCAGCCATCAACATGGACTTACCCACTCCTTTTTCAAGTTTTTGGCCTTTAAGGGATTACCTATCCTTCTTGAGCGCTTGCCTTACCCATCTCCTTCACTTGGAGATCTGGAACACCTTGCCTTCTTCAACCTTGAAGAACAACAACTCCTTCTCCTTCACTCAGAGAAGATCTTCAACCTTTTCTTCAATAAGGAAAGGGGGTAGGAAGATGATGGAGGAGAGCTTTACATCATTACAAGGAGCATCTCTCTTACAAAGGAACCTATCTCACTCATACTCAGGAATTTGACTTGAAGGTAGAGAGAGAAAGGGGCTCAAAGGGTTAGAACACTCTCAACTAGGCTAGGACCAAGCATGTAGTGAATGAGCTACCTTGGAATGAACTCCAAGAGGTCCTATTTATAGCTGAGGGTATCCCTTTAAGTTGTGGGACACTTAGATACAAAATATAACCGTTTTTGCTCAAAGCAACGACTCTATTTTTTCTCAAAACACACACCAACAGTCACAATCACTTTTTCTGCACATTCTGTACAGTTCTATCAGTCGAGTTTCAATAAAGGTAACTCGACCAATAGAGTAAAAGACAAAGCTGATATTCAAACTATCGATCGAGTTTATCCTGGGAAAACTCGATCGATCATTGAAGATCGATTTGGTTAGGTACTCGATCGGTCAAGTTCTGTGAAAACACAACTTGACTGATGCTATCTTCAAAAAACTGATCCAGAAGGATCGGTCGAGTTTACAACTCGACCGATTGGCTGTCTGTGATCACTTTTCGAAAGTGCATCTAAAGTGATTAAAACTTGGTGTTTAAGTGTACCAATCTATTTTCTCATCTTAGTTACAAGTTAATTCATCATTACAAGTAATTAAAAAAATGTTCTAAGGTCGTTTACATAGATTTCCAAAAAACACACACTTGTAGCTCTTTTGACTTGAACTTGAGCAAAATTAGGGCTTTTGATTTTTGATCCTTTTCATGTACCTAACACTTGAAATCAATCTTGAATACACATATTAGATACATGTGAATGGAATGGTTAAGTCATTATCAAAATATTGACAATATATAACCTCTAGGTCAACATTCTCCCCCTTTTTGACAATGACAAACCATTCCTCAAACATATTGAAAAGGATATAGAAGTTATACCTTTGCCTTGTAAATTAATGGGATTCAAGATGTGAACAATGTGAATTGCTCCCCCTCAATATATGCTTCTTCTAACCTGCATGGTTAGTCTATCTACACACATCAATCATAGCATATATGTGCTATGTGGTCCTTTGCAAGTCACATGATAAAACAGTAAATGAATTAGAAAAGGATCTCATAAGCAATAAGCAATAGTATAACAATGAATAACAATATGATTGAGTTTCAAACCATTGAAATATCTCTCCCCCTTTTGACATTATCAAAAAGTAGGGAGGGTAGAAGAGCATATATCCATGTCTTCTCCAAAACACAAACAACCAGATATTCATACAAGCAATCTCATATCCTATGTCAAACAGAGACTAAAGCAACATACAATCTCAGTCATATACAAAATATGGTGAACGATGGCACTAAAGCATAAGATATAGCAGAGTAAATAGCAAGAGTGCTCATCACATATATTACAACTTAGATGCATGTCCTCAGAAAATAACTACAAGCAAGAAGCGATGAAAAATAGAAGATAGAAATAGTACAGCTCAGATAATATGCCCAGATGTTTCTTATACAAAACTAGCCTAGAAAGATGTATATGATCAACATGTTAGACTAAAAGCTAAGAAACAAGCTAAACATCTAAACTATCTATATCAACGACATCATCATCATCATCTCCTGGCTTGTAGTCCTCATCTCCATTAGAGGGTGCAACAATAGTGCCTTCATCACCAGATCCAACACCAACACCAACACCAACACCAACACCATCACCATCACCATCACCATCACCATCACCATCACCATCACCATCACCATCACCATCACCATCACCATCACCATCACCATCACCATCACCATCACCATCACCATCACCATCACCATCACCATCACCATCACCATCACCATCACCATCACCATCACCATCACCATCACCATCACCATCACCATCACCATCACCATCACCATCACCATCACCATCACCATCACCATCATCAGAAGTGTCCTTATCATCACCGTCATCATCATCGTCAGCCTCAACATCGTCAGCCTGGTCAGGCATCTCCTCATCAGTAGGAGGAGCGAAAGCATGACCGGGCCAACGCGCATTCTGCTCAGCCCAAGACATACCAAGAGCGTGAAGCTCATTGTCCTGTGGAAAGGATGGAGCAGAGTCTACAAAGTTGGCAAGTAAGGTGGCCAGGGGGCCAGCAGGAAATGGGAGGTAGGCGGGAGCAAAACTACCAGCAGCGAAGGGTGGAGGAGCAGCAACAGTGGAAGGCTCAGGTGTGGGATAGTAATGATTATATGAATAGGAATCATAATCACTACCAGGGTAGGGTTGGTAGGTGGGGTAGGGTGAGGCACATGATAGGTTCATGGTCAACATGATAGAACACAAATCATGATGCAGATGGTCCTGAACCTGTTGGTTGTATGCTTTTTGGTGCATCATGTAGCCCAGAAGGGTTTCATTAGATACACAGAACGAAGCACGACTAGGTCTAGGAGGAGGCTGAGGAGGTAGAGCTCGGGCTGAGGAGGCAGGGGCTGCATAGGCTGGGGTAGAGGGAGAAGCACCAGGGGTGGAAGAGGAAAACACATGCACAAACTTCTGAATCATGGTTTCACTGATACATACACCTTTTCTGGCTACTTTGTAATGAAAGACAGAAAAGAGTGATTTCTTAATAGCAAACTGAAACAAACCAAAAATCAGGGCAGGGTAAGGGGGTGGGTGCCTTTGGTGTTCTTACAAGTGTCAAAGTAGGTCATATGGTGTAGAATGTATCTGACCCACTTGACACCGATGTTCTCTAATAGGCAATACATAATGACATCAGTGTTCTCTACAATATCCATTTGATTTTACTTTGGATGGATGTTGCAGTTGATCACTAAAGCCAGAATGTGCTTCCTAAGGTCAAGGGAGGAGGAAGGAAGGGTTCTCTTCTTCTTATAGGGAACATCAGGTTTCTTCAAGTAACGATGAATATCAGGGAGAGTCAATTCATTTTGCTTGTAGAAACCTTACGGATCTAAAAGATCGAAATACTCGCCATAATACTTGTGCCAGGTATCGTTTTCATCATCTCTGAAAAAGAAGACATTTAATACGTCCTCAGAGATTTGGAAACTCTTACCTACGATAATTGAGGTTAGGATTACTTGAGCATTTGACGAGGGTACGAGGGAATCATAATTCCAATGCAAATTAGCATAAAACTCGTGAACTACTTTGGTACTAGACATGGAATTATGAAAGCAATCATGTTTGATGCCCAAGGCGGAAAGGTGATGAACGGCGAGCAACCTAGCAAATTGATCTATAACTGCTTGACGCCTAGGACTAGGCTCAAACAAGGCACGAAAAGGGAAAGGACTCCTAGGAAGAAGGTCCTTATACCGATTAATAGCCTCAATCGAGATAAAAGAGGTATCGTTGAAAGGAATCAAGCGATTAGATGAAGAGGATGAAGGTGCATTGCTTGGAGCAGGTCATTTTCTCCTTTGGGAGGCCATGGAGGCAAAAAAGAGAAAGAAAATGAACAAACACACAAAGCAAACCTCAAAAGCCGTCCAAACACCACCAGGGAGCAACCAGGGAGGTCTAGGTCGAGCTATCTAGGTTGAGAAAGGGCTAGGATAGGGAGGTTTAGGGCTGGGGGTGAGAGCTTAGGGCTAGAAGGAGAGGATTTGGCCGTCTATTCTCTAGTTGAGAGGGAGAATAGTCGGCCGAACCTAACTTAAATTTGCTTCAGCCCACGGATCGGTAGAGTTCTGAGAGTGGGAAACTCAACCGATTGGTCCTCTGGAGAATAGCTCTCGGCCACTGAACGGTCGAGTTTGTCTTGGGGGAAACTCGACCGATGGTCAACCTGACCTAAAACCATCAATCTTAATTTCTATCCATATACATGCCAATCAAATTTAATTTTTGAGTCTATTATGTATATTGAACATACTTAGGCACATATCACTCATCATTGGGTACTATTTTACGATAAAACCAAGAAAATAAAGAAAAGCCCAAAACAGGTGAAACTAAGCATGTTAATAAGCAAAATAAGCACATTTTAGACAAAATTTAGGCAAGAAAGATGAGGAAAGCATGAGCAAGACATATAGGATGAAAACAACTAGCTAGACAACATGTCAATATCATCCAAAGCAACAATGAGCAGTTTATATCTAATAAAGTTAAATTGCTCTCTAGCTAGAGGTTTTGTGAAAATGTCCGCCAACTGATTTTCTGTGTCCACATACGTGATATAGATATCCTTCTTGGCAATGTGATCACAAAGAAAATGATGGCGAACCTCTATATGTTTAGCTCTACTATGGAATATAGGATTATAAGAGAGATTGATTGCACTAGTATTATCACAATAGATAGGAGAAGCATCAAAATATATGTTAAAGTCTTGGAACATTTGCTTCATCCATAGGACCTGGGCACAATAACTCCCGAATGCAATGTATTCAACCTCAGTAGTTGATAATGCCACAATGCTCTATTTCTTGGAAAACCAAGACACCAAGCATGGTCCTAGAAGGAAGCAAGTGCCACTTGTGCACTTTCTATCAACCAAACAACTCGTGTAATCTGCATCACTATATGCTACAAGAGTAAAGTACCTTGACTTAGGATACCATAGTCTAAAGTTTTGAGTTTTGGCTAAGTACCTCAAAATCCTCTTAACAATAATAAGATGCGATTTCCTAGGGCTTGATTGAAAGCGAGCACACAAGCCAACACTAAACATAATATCAGGTCTAGAGGCAGTTAAATAAAGTAAACTTCCAATCATACCTCTATAGAGCTTCTCATATACCTTCTCACCTTATTCATCTCTATCAAGTTTAGTGGTGTTGGACATGGGTGTATCCATCAGATTCATGTTCTCCATCCCAAAGCGTTTGAGTAGTTCACTGGTGTACTTGCCTTGGTTGATGACGTTTCCATCTTTGGTTTGCTTGATTTGGAAGCTGAGGAAGAAAGTCAACTCACCCATCATGCTCATCTCAAAATCACTCTGCATAAGAGAACTAAACTCCTTGCAAAAATCAAGATCAATTCTGCCAAAAATGATATCATCAACATAAATTTGAATGATAAGAAAATTGCTAAGAGTGTGTTTTAGAAATAAAGTAGAATCAACTTTGCCCATGACATGACCATTGTCTAACAAAAAGTTCTTTAATTTCTCATACCAAGCTCGAGGTGCTTGCTTGAGTCCATAGAGATTTTTTTGCAACAAATAAACATGATTAGGTAGCTTGTCATTTTCAAAGCCCGGAGGTTGAGCAACAAATACTTCCTCCTTGATTATATCATTCAAAAGCACACTTTTAACATCCATTTGATATAGCAAGAAATTTTTATAACTATCAAAGGCAAGTAGCATTCTAATAGATTCAAGTCTAGCAACAGGAGCATAAGTTTCATCAAAGTCAATATCTTCCTGTTGATTGTAACCTTGTACCACTAACCTTACTTTGTACCTTATCACTTTGCCTTGTTCATAAAGCTTGTTGCGGTAGACCCACTTGGTGCCAATGATTTTTCTATCACGTGGTCTTGGCACTAGAGTCCACACACAATCCTTCTCAAATTGCTCTAGTTCCTCTTGCATGGCTAGGATCCACTCGTCATCACCAAGAGCTTCTTTGATGTTCTTTATCTCCAGTTGTGAGATGAATGCACTGTCTGCTTGTTCTTTATTACAGGCAACTCGTGTCTTCACTCTCTCAAATGGGTTTCCAATGATGAGCTCTTTGGGATGATTCTTTACAAAGCGAGGAGTGGGATCCTTCTTTTCTTCATCTTCTGCTTCTATCACCTACTTACCTTTGTTGTCAATGTTGAGGTCTTTCAAGATAGGAATTAAGTCATCTGCAACATCATTATCAACAACATTCTTGCCAACAACAAGGTTAGTTTCAATAAACTTAACAATAATAGATTCTTCAATTTTAGACAATTCAATGTTGAAGACTCTATAAGCCTTGCTTGTAGTGCTATAGCCTAGGAAGAAAGCCTTGTAGGATTTCAGATCAAACATGTCAAGAGAATCCTTCGTGTTCAAAACAAAACAAGGACATTAAAAAATATGAAAGAAATTAATGGATGGCTTTCTACCACGCCATAGCTCATAGGGGATTTTCTTTAAAGAGGGATGTGCAAAAATTCGATTCTACACAAAGCAAGCGATTCTTACGGCTTCGACCCAAAACTTTTTAGGAATGTCATATTCAAGAAGCATTGTCCTTGCCATCTCTTGAAGCAACCTATTCTTTCTCTCTACTACCCCATTTTGTTGAGGTGTATGAGGAGAAGAGAAATTGTGCAAGTAAGCAAATTTTTACAAAAACACTCAAAAAGATCATTTTCAAACTCTCCCCCATGGTCACTGCAGATAGAAACAATTCGAAAAGAAGCTTCATTTTCAACCCATTTACAAAAACTCGAGAAAACATCAAGAGTATCACTTTTCGAAACGAGAAAGAAAGTCCAAGTATAACGAGAGAAATCATCGACAATAACAAGACAATACTTGGAACCACAAAGCGGTTGAGTTCTCATAGGTCTGAATAGATCAATATGAAGAAGCTCAAGATCTCTTTTGGTACTAAGGAATCCTTTGTATTTGAAGGAGGACATGGTTTTCTTGCCTTGTGTACAAGGTTGGCATTCCTCATCCTTTTCAAAATCCAATTTGGAAAGTCCTCGAACCAATTCCTTTTTGCTCAATTTCTTCATTTGATGTATATTCACATGACCCAACCGGTGATGCCAAAGAGAAATATCATTTTATCCACAACCAAGCATCTATCAAGTACGACCTTTAGAGAATCAAGCACAATAACACAAAGATTACCATTTCTAGTTCCCTTATATATGACATTGTAAGTGAGGGAATCTAGAAGCAAACATTCTAAAGATGTAAACAAAATAAGATATCCATTATCACAAAGTCTGCTTACACATATCAAGTTGTGATGTAGGCCATCAACAAGAAAAACATTCTTGATACATAGCTCGTTGCCTACATCACCCTCACCTATAACCTTACCTTTCTTGTTGTCCCCGAAGGTTACCAATCCTCCTTTCTTTTTCATGAATTTGTTAAAATGGATGATTTCACCTGTCATATGTTTTGAGCAGGCACTATCAACAATCCACCTCTTTTTGACCTACATGAAATAAGGATGTCGGTACCCAACTCAAACTTTGGGATTCGGGGTTAGCTTGGGGACCCATTTCATCTTTGGGTTGGTCCCCTTTGGCTTGTAAGGACAATAAGTAGAGTAACGATCATCACATTTACAATGAGCACATACCATAGGGTTTTTAGAGCCAGAAGTCTCTCCATGGAAGATAGGAGGTTCCACACTCTTCTTCTTATCCTTACCTTTGTTCTTATTCTTACCCTTGGGAGCAGTCCCATCATATCCTAAACCACTAGTACCAATTTGTTTGGTAGAGTGTTCTAGGACAACATTAAGGGATTTCTTTCCCGTAAGAAACTTTTGCAAAGAAGCTCTTAACTTAGCATTATCATCACTAAGGTTAATGATAGTAGAAGATAAACTAGCAAGATCATCTCTAGCATGTAATAGGTCGGCCTCTAAATAGAGGGCTTTAGTATGAAAAGAATCACATTCTAAAACACTGCTAGCTACCTCATTACTTTGCAAAATAGGTCTAGATGATAGATCATTAACTTGAGCAAGCAACTTAGCATTTTCAGATTTAAGCAACAAAATTTCCTTTTGATAGACATGAATTTCTTGCTTTCTAGCTTCATCAATGAGATTTAGTTCTATATTTTCAGTTTTAAGAACATCTATCTCATCTTGGCATCTTTGGTTATCTTCCTTAAGATCTGCAATAGTCTTAAGATAGAAACCATTCTCAACCTCTACTCCATTGTGTTGAAGCTCAAGGTAAAGAAATTGCCCTTGCAAAGAATCTATGCTATCAATAAGCAGTTTTTTATTTTTATCAAGAATCTCAATTTTAGAATAAATATCATATACTATCTTGCCTAGTCTTTTTATTTTAGATTTGCATTTAGTAAAAGATGACCGACAATCATTAAGCATACCAATAAGAGTTTCCTTAGATAACTCATGCAAATTGACTTCACTTACCTCACTTACCTCACCTACATCTTCACTTGTAGAGGCCATGAGAGCAATGTGTCATTCTCCATCTTCATATCTTGAAGAGCTTGAGGAAGACTCCTCCCAAGCTGCATGAGCTGCATCTTTGCTTCTTCTTTCTTTCTTCTCCTTTCTATTGTATTTGCCTTCTCTCTTGTACTCCTTGTCTTTCTTGTGGCTGCTTTTGTGATGGCTCTTCTTAGCCTTGGGGTAGTCACTCTTGTAATGGCCCTTTTGGCTACATTAATAGCATCTAGGAGTTGATGAAGAAGGCTTCCCTTTGAAGTGTTTTCCCTTTGAGTAGTTTGCTTCATGCTCATTCGGGCCTTCATCTTCACTTGAGGAGGGAGTAGGGGACTTGAGAGCAAGTTGTTGTTGCTGAAACATCTCTTCAATTTGAGCTTTAAAGGTTGTGTCCTTGATCTTTTTGGACTCCTTCTCTTCTCTCTTTTCTTCTTCTTCTTGCTTATCAATCCTTGGTTCATGGACTTGAAGGTTTCCAACCAGCTCCTTGATTGACAATTCACTAAGCTTGTACACTTCTTCGATGGATGTAACCTTGGGATCCTGTTGGTTGTTTACACTAACGAGTTTCAATAATAAGGATAATCTTTTACCCAACTAACTATTTACCACAAGTATACAAGAGTAGTTGTAGTCGAGATCGAATACAAGGAGCGTTGGTTAGTTAGGCGTAAGAGTTATGCTTTTCAATAATCTAGATCGTTGTACACAAGATGATTGGATTAGAATAACTAAATTATAGATTTAAAACAAAATAGTAAATTATCACTTACGAAAGGTTAAGATTCAGATATGGAGGGATCTTGGACTTATGATTTCACCAACATATCATAGCATAAAATAGGAGCATGAAATTTAAACATACTAAGCACTTGTTTTAAAAGAGAGTTGTATGTTGCACTTCACCTCTCGGTGCAAGTACAACGATCCTAACTCAATTTAGCATTCCCACGTATGAATTTCGTTTTGGATCACAAACCTACTCCTCAACTCCATAATTTCCACTCTCGTGGTAAAGAAGGAGTTTCCAAGAGAGTACCTTCTTACTCTCCTACTTATCTTCTCAGATCAAGCAAGAAAACATAAAACATGCACATAAAGTGGCCAGCCATACATGCAAAAAGCAAGAAACCAGTGCTCACAACGTGGAAAAAACAAGCAACTTAGCATTTAGTACGAAATTATTATGTTCCTTACATGCTATGACATGAGAGCCACTCTCTCATGTCCAAGAAAAGGAAACTACTCGTCCATGAATGTGTATAGCAGGAAATGTGCAGAATTTCCAGAATTCAACATGATTTAGAGAAGGAAAAGCTAACTAATCCCAAGGTGTAACCCAAGAAAGGTAGAATTCTGACTTGAGGACAAAATAGACTGGCTCCTCTCCTGAGAAGCTGCACGAAGTTGGGGAAGCTTGGCTGCACCTTAGAGAAGATAATGGAGAAGAAGAGAAGAAGAAATGAGTTCCTTTGACAAGAAACCACGTCCTTTCTCCTCCAAATCACCCTCCTCTGCTCTAGGCTTGCTCTGGGAGGAGGGAACTGACACAAATGACTGAGCATAACCGCCCATTCAGTTCCCCTTTCATTTTAAATAAAAACTCATAATTTTCAAATTTCTGAAACTGCCAGGTGCACGCCGTGCAACTTTCTAGAAACTTTTAGTCTGCTTGACGCTCTCAGGTGCACGACGTGAATTTTAAAGACACGACGTGATCCTGGCTGTTCTGGGCTGTTGTGTATTCTGCTAATAACTTTCAGCGTGTAGGTCTGATTTATATGCCGTAAAAAGTGGTATTTACGTAGTTTTGAACCCCAAAACATGTAGGTACTTGAGGAGTGATCCAATAAGAGATAATATGATCTATTCCTCATCATTTTATTTTAAAATATAGTACCTACAATCCAAACCATGAGACAAGTAAGAATAACTAAAAATATAGAATCTAGCATGAATGAGAGTGATAATTGAGTCAAAATAACATGGATATGCAACCAAACATGATTCAAAATATGATATGATTTGTGCACATCAAATCTCCCTAAGCTTAAACTATTGCTTGTCCTCAAGCAAAAAGAGCATAGAAATACAAACGAAGGAATTGTCAAGTTCATGCATAGATCAAATGAAATGAAAGATATGTATAAGACTAAACCAACCACGATCAACATGTTTATACTCATAGCCATCAATTCAACTTAAACACCCAAGAAAGAGATTTTTGGTTCAGCAGGGGTGGTTACAATTAAATGAATCAATCAATTAAACAACACTAAGTAGAATTTGGATGACCAAGACAAACAATTAGTGGATGTGCAACTCAAACTCTCAACTATTAAGGATACAACTGATGAAATCTTAGTTAAAATAAACAATTTTAGTTGTACTCTCCTTCGTTCCCAAAAGTGATATGATAATAGATTATGGGTTTTGACACTCGGCTGCTAATGTAGGCTTATGCACATGTGGAGTGTTGGTTGGGGTATTTTACCCTCTTTTAAGACATACCACCTAACCATCGTGGCCAGATCAGACTTACACTAGGCTAGCATGATATGTGGACAGTTTAGCCATCTTTTATGGGGTATAAAGATGAGATAAGTCAAAATAATTTTTTTTTCAAAACATAGGAGAGTCAACTAAATTGCAACATTAGCTAGATTTCATTCATTTGTTTTGAATTTTTTTCTTTAAAAGAGTGGTTGAAAATGCACTAAGAGCTTGGTAAGGGCATCCCGTATTCCAAATGATGTTGTAAAATTGTTTTACTCAAAAAAATTGAAACCATTACATGTTTTAAGAAATCAAGGATGTGAAAGATGAATGTTCATGCTAGAAGCATAAACCAGAGTTAAGCTCATGTTGATGGCCAAAATGTTTCATTTAATTAATGCATGCCTTTTATAATTTCTCCAAATGATATTTCTCATCAAAAGAGGACAATCAGTTAAGCATAGAAGTTCTATCCACATATAAAAGATAAACCTCATATCATACTAGATTTGCCACCAGAAGCACGAAATTAAAAACAAAAACCGAGGAAAAGATGATAAAAGGGAAATAAAACTACACTACAGACCGGTTGCTCTCCCCCTAAGCTTGAAATTTGCAGTGTCCTCACTACATATAACAAACTCAAGAGGATTGCAACCGGTTACCTTCCATGGTGAATGATGAAGATGGAAGTCCATTGCTTTGATTCGAGGCTGGAAATTGTTGTGCTAAAGATTGATGCCTCCTTGCAAATATGTCCTTGATTTGGGGCAAGCAAAAGAACCTATGAGCTGCAACAAGAATAATCTTTTGTATACCAATACGATTTGTCTTTTCATTCCCCTTTGAAGCATCATCAAAATATGAGTTGGGAAGAGTTTTCTCATTATAAAGAAATGTGTCATCTAGAGTGTGAGGAGGAAGGACATGCGGCTTGCTTGAAGAATCAACATGTAGAGCATGTGTTGTAGCTTTCTCCCCTTTAGTTGCAACTTCATAATCATCATGGATATCAATATCATCATACTTTGAAGGATATACCTCTATAACAACTCCATTCTTCAATGTGATCGGCTTGAAATATGTTGGATTAATCTCCAGTGGACTAGGCAAGAAAGGTGGAAATGCTTCTTTGCTAAAAAGAGCTTGCTGGGCAATTTGTTTCTCCAAGATGTGTGTATGAGTGGCAATATCATCCACCTTAGAAGAGAGTTGGAAAATGGAACCCTTCAGTGATTGTCTTTGTTGTTGGAACTCCTCATTTTGCTGCATTTGAGTTGAAACAAATGTTGCAAGCATGAACTCTAATCTAGGAGTTACTTGCAGTTGTTGTGGCTGAATGAAATTCACTTTTGCATTGTTGTAGAAGCCCGATGGAGTGTAACCCATTGGAGAATAAATAGAAGAAGCAAAGCATGTAGACGATGAGTGTCCAAGAAACCCAGATGCATCACAAATAATATTGACAACTTGAAATGGCTGTGTGCTTAGCTTCTCAAACCTTTTTGATAAAATGTCTAGCTTTGCTGCAATTATGTCTATAGCACCAACCGTGTGATCTTCCATTTGCTTTCCGGAAGTAGTATGTGAAAAGGATGGGTGGTAGCTTGTAGCCAGACTCCATTGGCAATGATTTTTTGCCATATCTTCAATAATAGAATAAGCTTCTCCATAAGATTTGTTCATTAGAGCTCCGTTTGTAGTTGCGTCAATAAATAATATTGTATTGTAGCACAAACCATTATACAAATATTGTAATAGAAGCCAATTGCTTAGATCATGATGTGGATAAAGATATTGAAGATCTTTGAACCTCTCCCATGTATCATACAAGGTCTCTCCATCCCTTTGAGAATAATTGATGAGTTGACTCCTCAATTGTGCAGTCTTGCTTGGTGGAAAGTATTTGACTAAGAAAACATTGAGGAGTTCATTCCAATTGTTGATGGAGTTTCCTGGAAATGAATAGAGACATGCCTTGGCTCTGCCTCTCAAAGAGAAGGGGAAAAGAAGAAGACAAACTACATTAGTAGGAACACCGTCCATCTTGAAAGTGCTAAGCAATTGCAGAAATTTAGCAATGTGGAGGTTTGGATCCTCCATTGGCGTCCCTCCAAACTGGTTTTGCTGTATGATCTGTATAATTGTGGGGCTGATAGAAAAGTCATTTGCCTCGATCGGTGGGATATTGATAGCCCCATTGATTTTTGTAGTAGCTGGAACAATGAAGTCTTTAAGGGGACGGTCATCTTCCATGATTGCTCTTTCTTGTTGAGATGGATGCTTGGGTGAAGATGGTGGTATGGATGAAGGATATGTGGATGAGGGTGGTGCATATGAAGGTGTGGAAGATTGTGGTATGGGTGTTGGTGGTGTATATGATGATGGTGAATTAGGTGTGAATGATGATGATGTGGATGAAGGTGGCATGGGTGAATGTCATTTGGATGATGGTTGTGTGGGTTGTGATTCCTCCATACATGTTTGGGTTTCACTCCTTCTTGCTCCATGAGGGCTGCAAATGATGTGTTCATTTTCTAAATGTAGAGATACACACGGTTCAAGGATCTTTTTATGAACACCTCATATGCTCATGCAAATAAATAAGGTGAGTGAGATGCAAAAACAAACATGGAAGATACAACAAATTATGATTTATGGATATGAAGGTTGTGATCTAGTATCATTTTCTTATCAACAACTCTTACTCAAACAGGAATATCGATGCTCCCTGGCAACGGCACCAAAAACTTGTTGGTTGTTTACACTAACAAGTTTCAATCATAAGGATGATCTTTTACTCAACTAACTATTTCCCGCAAGTATACGAGAGTAGTTGTAGTCGAGGTCAAACACAAGGAGCGTTGGTTAGTTAGGCGCAAGAGTTATGATTTTCAATAATCCAGATCGTTGAATACAAGATGATTAGATTAGAACAACTAAATTATAGATTTAAAACAAACATTAAATTATCACTTAAGAAAGGTTAAGATTTAGATATGGAGGGATCTTGGACCTAGGATTTCACCAACATATCATAGCATAAAATAGGAGCATGAAATTTAAACATACTAAGCACTTGTTTTAAAAGAGAGTTGTATGTTGCACTTCACCTCTCGGTGCAAGTACAACGATCCTAACTCAATTCAGCATTCCCATGTATGAATTTCATTTTGGATCACAAACCTACTCCTCAACTCCATAATTTCCACTCTCATGGCAAAGAAGGAGTTTCCAAGAGAGTACCTCCTTACTCTCCTACTTATCTTCTCAGATCAAGCAAGAAAGTATAAAACATGCACATAAAGTGGCCATCCATACATGCAAGAAGCAAGAAACCAGTGCTCACAAGGTAGAAAAAACAAGCAACTTAGCATTTAGTACGAAATTATCATGTTCCTTACATGCTATGACATGAGAGCTACTCTCCCATGTCCAAGAAAAAGAAACTACTCGTCCATGAATGTGTACAGTAGGAAATGTGCAGAATTTTTAGAATTCAACATGATTTAGAGAAGGAAAAGCTAAGTAATCTAAAGGTGTAATCCAGGAAAGGTAGAATTCCGATTTGAGGATGAAATTCCACTCCTACAACTGCTCCAAAACGGACTGGCTCCTCTCCCGAGAAGCTGCACAAAGTTGGGGAAGCTTGGCTACACCTTAGAGAAGACAATGGAGAAGAAGAGAAGAAGAAATGGGTTCCTTTGGCAAGAAACCATCTCCTTTCTCCTCCAAATCTCCCTCCTCTACTCTAGGATTTCTCTGGGATGAGGGAATTGACTCAAATGACCGAGCATAACCGCCCATTCAGTTCCCCTTTTGTTTTAAACAAAAACTCATATTTTTCAAATTTCTGAAACTGTCAGGTGCACGCCGTGCAACTTTTTAGAAACTTTCAGTCTACTTGACGCTCCCAGGTGCACGACATGCATTTTTAAGACACGGTGTGTACCTAGTTATTCTAGGCTGTTGTGTTTTCTACTCATAACTTTCAGCGTATAGGTCTGATTTACATGTCGTAAAAAGTGGTATTTGCATAGTTTTGAACCCCAAAACATGTAGATACTTGAGGAGTGATCCAATAAGAGATAATATGATATATTCCTCATCATTTTATTGTAAAATATAGTACCTACAATCCAAACAATGAGACAAGTAAGAATAGCTAAAAATATAGAATCTAGCATGAATGAGAGTGATAATTGAGTCAAAATAACATGGATATGCAACCAAACATGATTCAAAAGATGATATGATTTGTGCACATAAGCTCCCATCTCTTTGGAAGAGATCTTAGGATCTTGGAGTTGATAGTGCCTTTGTCCATCACACTACCAAGGGCCACCAATCCATTGATGATGACATTGAGCCTAGTGTACATATCAACCACTCTTTCATTTTTACCCATCTTGAAGTTCTCAAGAAGACCACCAAGCATGTATATCTTGGCTTCCTTCACTTGCTCCATTCCTTCATAGGTGACACAAAGCTTATTCCAAATCTCATGTGTGGTGTCCCAAGAGGAGATCCAGTTGAACTCAGATGGGGTGAGGGATGCATAGATGATGCTCACTGCTTTGGCATTTAGTTGAGCTTGTTGCACATGGGCTTCTATCCATGTGGAGATTCCCCTTTTAGATCTTCATACTTGAGGTGCACCACCTTCCACATCTCATAGCTCACACCTTGGAGGTAGAACTACATTCTTCTCTTCCAATAGAGGAAGTTGGTGCCGTTGAAGACCGGAGGTCGCATGGAGAAGCTTCCTTCCAAGTTGAGGGTTCCAAGTGCTAAATCACCCATCTTCTCCTACTTGTGGAAGTAGCTTGGAGAAGACCTACTTTGATACCACTTTTTGGATCAAGGGCTCTAGAGGGGGGGTGAATAGAGCTTCACAAATCTCACAAAACAAATTAGACCACCAAATTATATCAAGTGCAGAATCTTAAACATTCATTCAATTTGAGATCCTAACTAGCATGCACAACAAGGATAAGAGACAAGGAAGAGAAAGCACTTGAACAAGGTGGTTTAGAGTGGTTCCACATCCTAACTAGGAGCAATGTCAGTCCACTACCTAGAGGTGGTTAATCTCTAGGATTTGTAATCTTTGTACTCTTATATTCCATCATAAGATTATAAGACAAAACCACAACACCCAAGGGCTTAGTACCTCAAGCAAGGATCTTCAACCTATAGAAGGAGCTTACCCACTTGAACCATGGAGTCTTCAGCCATCAACATGGACTTACCCACTCCTTCTTCAAGTCTTCGTCCTTCAAGGGATTACCTATCCTTCTTGAGTGCTTGCCTTGCCTATATCCTTCACTTGGAGATCTGGAACACCTTGCCTTCTTCAACCTTAAAGAACATCAACTCCTTCTCCTTCACTCAGAGAAGATCTTCAACCTTTTCTTCAATAAGGAAAGGGGGTAGGAAGATGATGGAGGAGAGATTTACATCATTACAAGGAGAAGCGCTCTTACAAAGGAACCTATCTCACTCATACTCATGAATTTGACTTGAAGGTAGAGGGAAAAAGGGGCTCAAAGGGTTAGAACACTCTCAACTAGGCTAGGACCAAGCATGTAGTGAATGAGAAACCTTGGAATGAACTCGAAGAGGTCTTATTTATAGCCGAGGGTGCCCCTTTAAGTTGTGGGACACTTAGATACAAAATATAGCACTTTTTTCTCAAAGCAATGACTATTTTCGCTCAAAACACACATCAACGGTCACAATCAATTTTTCTACACATTATGTACAGTGCTATCAGTCGAGTTTCAATAAAGGTAACTTGACCGATAGAGTAAAAGACAAAACCGATATTCAAACTATCGGTCACGTTTATCCTGGGAAAACTCGACCGATCATTGAAGATTGATTTGGTCAGGTACTCGATCGCCCGAGTTATGCGCAAACACAACTCGACTGATGCTATCTTCAGAAAACTGATCTAGAAGGATCGGTCGAGTTTACAACTCGACCGAATGGCTGTCTGTGATCACTTTTCTAAAGTGCATCTAAAGTGATTAAAACATGGTGTTTAGTGTCCCAATCAATTTTCTCATCTTAGTTACAAGTCAATTCATCATTACAAGTGATTATAAAAATGTTCTAAGGTCATTTACATAGATTTCCAAAAATGCACACTTGTAGCTCTTTTGACTTGAACTTGAGCAAAATTAGGGCTTTTGATTTTTGATCCTTTTCTTGTACCTAACACCTGAAATCAATCTTGAATACACATATTAGATACATATGAATGGAATGGTTAAGTCATTATCAAAATTTGTACAATGTATAACCTTAAGGTCAACACTTTTATTATGCCATTCAAAGTCCAACTGACCCCTGCGAAGGGCTATTCAGTTCCGTACAAGATCTAGGAGTGTCGGTATCCTAAGATCTCTTCCCCTCGGTCAGTACAAGTAAAAAGGCAGTGGAATATCAGTCAAAGCTGCCACCACAATGACATATAGTCAAGCTGCTAACCACTAGTCCGCCCTTGGTACAGGTCATGACACTAGAAACCAAGGTATTCAAACCCAATCACTGAGGTACAACCACAGTTGTCCTCTAATCACATCATTTTATAATCACTGAGACACGACCGCAACCATTCTCAATTACATCAGATGTATGAGGCATGACCATAGCCAACCTCCACAATCTGCATTGTGGATGACAAGGATATATCCTCAACCTCCCACCCCCACATACTCAACATTATGCGCTCTGAGTTTCCCTTAGGAATACTCATTTTACCATCCAACAAGTTTTGACACTGAAGATGGCTCTACGACACAGGGCACTACATGATTAGAGTTGTACTTGATTAGTTATGCCAATTGGGTGAATTAAGGCTGCATCAAACATGTGGACATACAAACCCTAATTCACTTCTAGAAAGAATATAAATATCACAACTTTTAAAAGATATAAAATGTGTGAAACATAATTTCTCATCTCATCATCACATGGTACTATTCACTTGCCATTCATGAGACCACACTAGTCATCATACTATCATAAGATATAAATCCTTTTCATAATATCACATGGTGTCAACCCTGATCAACATAAGAGGATTACACCTCATTCAGGGCTCAACCATGCCCAAAGGTCATTAAGACCATCATACCATCAAAGGATATAAATCCTTTTCACAATATCACATGGTATTAACCCTTATCAACACAAGAGAATCACACCTCATTCAGGGCTTGACATGCTTTTTACGTGCGTAGAAACGCAAGTGTACGCGTCAATGTAATAAAGGCATTTGTGAGGCCCGAGTCGAACTCAGGGACACATGAATTATCGGAGACTACTACTAACTACTCATAATCAGCTAGACCGATTAAAGAGTTGGAAGTTGTTGTTAAAATTAAAAGAAAATGAAAATAAAACAAAACAAAGCAATCGATCAAATGTTTAGTTTGATCAATTCAAGATGAGATCTTTAGGATTACGGTTTCACCGCGGGTTTTCATTGTATTAAATTCTATCCAGTCATTCAAATTTATCTCTCAATCCGGGTAGTGGCCTGAAATCAGAATTGCCCACTGTCGTGGTACAATTCACTACCTATGTCTAGGTTGGTTCCACTGTCGTAGTAACCTATACCCTAAACTAGGTGCATTCAAATCGATCTCTCGGTATCCACCATTAACTTACACCACCTTGTTCAAGGGATTTGTCAATTAACGTGAATTTCGTCTCTTTTCAACCATTAATTCTTCTTTCAAAGTAATTAAGGGCATTAGATTATTATTATGGTGATCAAGAATAACAATATAATTGAGAAAACGAAATTATACCACGGATTTAAGAGATAAAATATGAATTACTATGATAAAAGTTTCATACAATGAATTCCCAGGCTACTCCCGGTCCTAAAGACAAAGGGGATTAGCCCCGCATGTTCATCTCAGAGCAAAACGTGGAGTAGAAAAAGGGAAACATGGAGAAAAACGTGATTGAGTGGTGAAACCCCTGAACGGAGAAGATCCAAGCGCTCCTTGGTATAGAATACACGTTCTCCCACCTTTCAGTGGTGGAAATCGTCTTCTTCGGCGTCCGGATCGACTGGGGCATGCTTCTGGGCTTCGTTCTTCTCTCCAAACCTTCTCGAGATGTGTGCCACGGCTAATGACGTGATCCATTGCTCTTGGCCGCCGTCATTAGGTATAATCTCCGAATTAGGTCGCCAAATAATCACAGCCGTCGGATTTAGATCGATCTGAAGCAAACTTGTATCTGACAGTGTTGATACCATCGACGCGGGTCGATGGTATCAACCTGGCGTGATATCGGCAGTTCTTCTTTTCTTTTGTCTTTGCACCTGATGCTATCTCGATACCATCGATGAGTGTTGATGGTATCGACAAACCTGTAGCGATGGTTTTGTCCTTTTGTGTCACTGTAGCTCCACCTGTCGATAGTATCGACTGATGTGTCGATAGTATCGACTCACTCTTCGCCAACAACCTGATGATAAATCGATACCATAGACTCTGCTGTTGCTAGTATCGACTTTCTTCTACTCCTTGCGGCTGGCAACCTGTGGTCCGGTCGATGGTATCGAAAGAAGAAGATACTTGTTTTTCCTGAAATTACAACACAAAACCACATAAGCCTACACAAAACGTATTCTTGTAATAATTTGTACTCAAAATACTAAAATAAGGGAGATTTGACATAGAGAAGTATCATAGACCAAAGTAGATGAATTATGCAACATTATCCATAGAAATGACTAATAAATGCATAAAACACATAAAACAAGCCTATAAATGCGACTCAAAATCATCGCATCAAACTCCCCTAAGCTTGAACATTGCTCGCCCTCGAGCAAATAAACCTTAGAATAGAATTGCCAGAGTCAACTAAAGAACAAATCATCACAACAAATATCCCATATGATCCCCACCGGATATTCACATTCCGGCCCTCACTAACTGTAGAATGATAATTACCCTAAAGGCGACAGTAATCATCCACAAAAGATATCTACCTCAAAACTGATGAACACTATCACATAAGGCAGTTAACATAATAAAACTCACCGGTTCAGACTCAGTGCATCTTGTGATCTCCTATACTACGTTGCTCACCCTAACTACCATCTAAATGGAAGCATCTCTCCCGATATTCACAAGTGAGGAGAAAATCACAGTGGTCTACCAATCCGAGCAATGTGTGGATGAAATGGGTGGCTCATGGAAGAAGTGGAAACATTATACAGTTTCAACATGCATAAAACAAAAATGCCCTAAATGATGCATTTGCACATGAACATGCCCTAATGCCTAAGATTGGGTGGAATGATGCATGCACTAACATCCCATCTCAAAATGAGATGGATATCTAACTGAACTACATCATGTACTTACTCATCTTAAGATGCAGGTGAGATTATGTTCCTTTCTCCCTCTTATTCTACTTGCTTCTTAATAACTTTCCTTTTTTTCAATTTTTTTTCAGGCCCTTATATCCACAAATGACAATGAATAATTTATTGGGCTTGCTTTTTCTGCATAACTCAAATATTTGAACTATTTAGAAGGTATGGAACAATTTTAATTCACCATTAAAGAAGAAATGAGGTACATGATGTACTCTATGCATAAAAATTATGAATGCAACTAAATGACATGCACCTAAGTATAATGTGCATGTATAACTATTCTATTTTTTTTATGCAAAACATATGAAAGTGGTTGCAATGCAAAACCTATCTACATGATATGCAATCAAAAAGGTTAAAGCCGTAAAGTACTTCCAATTCTTATGGTGGATTGTGAAAAACAATTGGGTGGAAAGATCACAAGACTAATTGACTGGACCTTTGAAAAGTATTATGTGTCCCTCCTTACTGACCTATGTAGTAGTTAAGAGGTTTCTCTCTTACTTCAAATTAGAGTCTCATTATCATTTAGTCAGTTTAGGCTCAAACAACCAATTCCGTCCACTTTTCATGAATCATTAGGAATGTACAGTTGTGATTTTCTGTTTTAAAGTTGACAAAACCAATCATTTTCTTAAGTTATGTGCTCAAAGTTGAACAACACTCAAGCTTGTGAACACTCAATTTTTTTTAATATTTTTAATTTTCCCTTAATTCCCATGTACAAGCAAGTGAGATGACACATGACTTAAGACATCCACAATTACACTAGATAGAATGTGGATCCTACAAACAAACTAAGATTGCAAGAAATAAATGACAAGAACAAAATAAAACTAAAAACTGAGAAAATAAAAGATAGAGCTGTTCCAACTACCCCCTATGGCCTCATAGTCAAAAACAATCTTAAAGGTTGGAATAGAGATACCGATTTACTCTTCTGGAGGAGGCGGGTACTGTGGGACCGTGGGGTCCCAGGATGGGTACTTCCCCTGAAAGCTAGGATCATACTGGGGCATGGGTGGAGGTTGTGGATACCCCCCAAAGTAGTTCTGGCTCCAGTAATGATCATAAAAAGGCTGCTGCTGCATCTCCATCCTATGCAACCTGTCATGAATTTGCTGTTGGTTGTTGAGGAAGAGGCGCTCATTCTCGAAGATCACCCTCTGATTGTCAAGTAACCGGTTTGTCGTCTCCTGAACACCGGTGTACACTGCTGTATGGTGCTGCTGCGTTTGCTATATATCCTGCAGCATGGCATACATTCCTTGCATGGAATAGACATCCTCGCTTGGCTGCGAGAGTGGTGGTGGTAGCAGAGGCTGCGAAGATGAAGACGCACCCGGATGCATGTGAGGATGCTTCCTAGGTGCTACTCGTGCCCGAAGAGGAGTGTAGGCCTCCTCTTCCTCTTCAGCCTCGTCGTCATTATTGTTGTCATCGTCGTTGCCGCCGTCTTCATCGGAGTCAGTAATGGATATGATGGGCCATCGGAAATGTTGAGCACCCTCAATATTGAAGACAGGATCGGGAAGCAAACATTCTTGGTATGCGTGGTTTACATGGCAATGAGCATAAGGTAAACCATCCTGAAGCAAGATGAGGTTTGATCGATGAAGATGTTGCAAATTGACCTTGCTTCTATTGGAGAGCAGAGTCAAGGTTGCGAAGTTCAGCCCAAGGTAGTGTGCCAGCGGAGTGATGAGTCCTCCAAAGTGAATTGGAGCCTTCCGCGTACTCTGCTTTACCGCCAACACTCGCTGTAGAAAGAAAGCTCCCCAGTTGCATTCTTGGCACTTGAGTAGTTTGTACAAGAAGAACATGTCCGTCTCCTGGAATTTTCTAAGAGACAGATCACCCCTAGAAAACAGGGTAGAACACAACATCCGGTGGAGAATCCGTATGAACGGATGCTCGAAGTCTGCTACCGCTACGTTGTGGTAGCTCACTGACTTGCCCGGTGGTACCGTCACAAGCTCGGCGATGATCGCGTCATAGTCGGTCCGGTTGTCTGGCCGCCGGTAGTCAGTCCGCGAATGATTCTAGTTGTAGATCTCATTGAACTGGTGGAGTGTGAGATTGTAGTCATTGTTGTACAGCCGAAAAGACACACGACCCTTGATCCACTCGCGGTCCGTGGCAATGATGTCGTTTGGCACGACACAGACGTCCAGCGAAGCCATGAATTCAACCACCAACTCCTTGTATGTCGACCAGTCACCGAAGAATGGCTGGCCATCAGCATGGTACTCCATCTCGTCGGGCGTCCTGCTCGTGTATCTCGCCTGCCCTTTCAAGACGTAGGCGAGATTAGCGTCGAACCCCAAGTTGCGGATTGTCTCCCCCTCAACATAACGGGTCGGCTTGATTTTCCTCTTCAGAATATCCTCATAGATCTTCTTGACCTCCACGGACGGATGAACAATCTGTAGGCATGGAATCAATGCAGTCGGTGGTGGTACGAACTCTGGGATGTCCATCGGGTTGGCGCGCGAAGAAGATGCACCGGCGACATGCACCATGGTTGCGGAAGAATGAGGAGTAGAGAAAGAGCTCGGTGAAGATCGGAGAAGGAAATCTCCGCTCGATGAAGAACATGCTCCTGGATGCTCGTCGCCGGGTTCGGATTGCTCTGGAGGACGCTCAACGCAAGTGGAGAAGAATTGCTCTGGGGCTGTGACGTCATATGACGACAATCCTTCTCATATATAGCTGACGCCGGTGCTGCTGTGTGCCCGTCGATACCATCGACGCGGGTCAATGGTATCGACACGTGTAGCACAATCCGTACTGCCGCTGGTATCGACGGTCATTGATGGCTGGATCTGTGGGGCCCGGATTGCTGACGTGTCGATACTATCGACAGGTGTCGATGGTATCGACCCATCCCACAGATCGACTTTCTAGTTGCAGCGATTGTCGTTGATCTCCTCTCGCGGATGGGTGATGTGGCGCGTCGATACTATCGATGCAAGTCGATAGTATCGACTCTCTGATTAGGGCAACTCCCTCACGAGGCCGGCCACCGCCTTCTGTATGTGAATGTGTCGATACCATCGACATGCCCGACGATGGTATCAACTTTACTGAGACAATTTCTTCTGAATATCTCCAGAGATCTCGTGAGTATCGACACCCGTGTCGATACTATCGACCTCTGCTTGCGATCTGCCTGTTGGTATGTCGATACCATTGACGAGGCCGTCGATAGTATCGACGCAGTGTGATTTCTGCAGTCTCCAACCTATATCATGGTCGATACCATCGACACAAGGGTCGATGGTATCGACTCTGCCTCAGTCCTACACAATGAGAAAACGACCACGTTATCTTTTTTTACACTAAAAACAAAGTCAAAAAAACCAAACTACAAATGTAAACAAAACTAAACTAAAGTACCAATGGCTGGGTTGCCTCCCAACAAGCACCCTTATTTAACGTCTTAGGCTATACGACTTGAAGCTCGTCATGCATCCGGAAGTGCAATGAGTTTGACCTCATTCACTTTCCTCGTGTAATCTTCACCAAAATACAATTTCAACCTTTGTCCATTGACCAAAAATGTGGTCTCGCCATCGCGCACCATGATTGCGCCATGTGGTCTGACCTCTTCTACTGTGAATGGTCCACTCCATCGGGATTTCAGCTTCCCGAGATGCATCTTCAGCCTGGAGTTGAACAAAAGGACACGATCTCCTTTCTTGAAAATGCACATCTGAATGTGGCGATCATGAATCAACTTTGTGCGCTCCTTGTATATCCGAGAGTTTTCATATGCATTCATTCACAGCTCATCAAGTTCATTTAGTTCAAGTAACCTCTTCTTTCCCGCTTCATCATAACTCAGGTTTAGCTTCCTCAGCGCCCAATGTGCTTTATGCTCTAATTCCACCGGTAAGTGACATGCCCGACCATAAGCCAACCTAAAAGGCATGGTGCCTATAGGTGTCTTGTATGCCGTCCTGTATGCCTACAACGCATCCGGTAGTAGGGCACTCCAATTCTTCCTTGTAGAAGCCACAATACGCTCCAAGATCTTCTTAATCTCTCGATTGAAGACCTCCACTTGTCCTTGAGTTTGCGGGTGGTACGGGGTACCAATGTTGTGTTTGACCCCGTATTTTCTCAATAGTGCCGAGAACTTTTGATTCCGGAAGTGTGTACCCCCATCACCAATGATCATTCGGGGCACACCGAACCTGCAGAAAATATATTCCTTAACAAACATGCACACTACAGTGGAATCATTAGTCCTTGTGGGTATTGCCTCTACCCACTTCGACACATAATGAACAGCCAAAAGGATATACAAATTAGAATTTGAGGACACAAAGGGTCCCATAAAATATATACCCCATAAGTCAAATACCTCAACCTCCTGGAATACATTAAGGGGCATCTCTTGTCTCTTCGAAATGTTTCCCACCCTTTGGCAGGAATCACATTGCCGTACAAACTCATAAGCGTCCCTAAACAAGGTAGGCCAGTATAGGCCACTTTCCAGTACTTTGGCTGCCGTACGAGAGCTTGCATGGTGTCCGCCCATCGGTAGTGTGTGGAAATGACAAAGAACACTCTCGTATTCCACCTCAGGTACACACCTACGTAAGACACCATCCCTGCATTGCTTCAAGAGAATAGGGTCATCCCAAAAATAATATCGTGGAGAATGGAAAAGTTTCTTCTTCTCTTGATAGGTCCAATCATCCGAGATGATTTTGCAGGCAAGATAGTTCACAATATAAGAAAACCACGGATCTTTAGATTTCACTTTCAAAAGCTATTCGTCCGGAAATGTCTCAGTAATGGGTATGTGTAAATCTTTTTCATCTACCCTCTCTAACCTAGACAAATGGTCCACGACCACATTTTTAATCCCCGCCTTGTCTTTGATTTCGATATCAAATTCCTGTAAAAGTAAGATCCACCTAATCAATCTAGGTTTGGCATCTTTTTTCTCCATCAAATACTTAATAGCGGCGTGGTCCGTCCAAACCACGACTTTTGATCCAACTAGATATTGCCGAAATTTTTCAAAAGTGAAAACAACAACAAGCAATTCTTTCTCGATAGTCGTGTAATTGAGTTGGGCGTCATTCAAAGTTTTAGATGCATAAAAAATCACAGCGGGTTTATTGTCCATCCACTGTCCCAACACAGCCCCAACCGCGAAATCGGATGCGTCACACATTAGTTCAAATGGCTTGGTCCAATCCGGTGTTTGCACAACCGGTGCGGAAATCAATTTTTCCTTAAGCACGCTGAATGCATGTAGACATTTCTCATTGAAGTCAAAAACAACATCCTTTTCTAAAAGCTCAGATAACGGTTTGGCGATCTTAGAAAAATCCTTTATAAAATGACGATAGAAACCGGCATGACCTAAGAAACTTCGCACCCCTTTTACCGAATTTGGTGGGGCAATTTGGAAATCACTTCAATTTTTACCGGGTCTACCTCCAAACCTTTGCTAGACACTTTATGTCCTAGCACTATTCTTTCACTCACCATCATGTGACATTTTTCCCAATTGATGACCAAATGTGTGTCCTCGCAACGTTGTAAAACCTTATCCAGATTGTAAAGGCATTCATCAAAAGATGCACCATAAATAGAGAAATCATCCATAAAAACCTCTAGACAGCGTTCTACCATATCAGAAAAAATGGTGAGCATACAACACTGAAAGGTCGCCGGTGCATTACATAACCCAAAAGGCATACGGCGGTACGCAAACGTTCCATAAGGACAAGTGAAGGTGGACTTCTCTTGGTCCTTAGGATCTATCGAAATCTGATTGTACACAAAAATGTGATCGATCGACTAAGCGCTCTAAAATTTGATCAATAAACGGAAGAGGAAAGTGATCCTTTAGCGTAGCAACATTCAATCGTCGGTAATCTATGCAAACACGCCACCCGATTACCAAGCGGGTAGTGACAAGTTCATTTAAAAGATTATGGGTAACAGTGATCCCCCCTTTTTAGGGACTACCTGTGTAGGACTCACCCATGTAGAATCAGAAATAGCATAGATGATACCTGCAGAAAGAAGCTTAATCACCTCCTTCTTAACAACCTCCATCATGCTCGGGTTTAGTCGACGTTGCAGTTGAATCACCGGATTGGCTCCCTCCTCGAGCCGAATCTTGTGCTGGCATAAAGTAGGGGAGATCCCCTTAATATCTACAACAGACCACCCAAATGCTCCCCGGTGGTTCTTCAGCACTATCAGCAACTGGTCCTCCTCCTCAGCACTCAGATAAGCATATATAATCACAGGCAACTTTTCTTCCTCAGCTACAAATGCGTACTTGAGGTGCGGTGGCAACAGCTTCAACTCCAATTCTGGCAGGCTGATTAAGGATGATTGAAGCGGTGGTGGGAGTTCGCCTAAATCTTCATAGTACCTCGCATAGAAGCACGACAACATCTGAAGCATCTTGGCGCACTCCTATAGTGATTTGCTTCTCATCCAATCATGAGTGGTATTGACTAAGCAGGCCTCAAGTGGTAATTCTGGATATGCGTCAAAAACCGAATTTGCTATAGTCTCATCTTCAGCAGAGGGAGGAATGTCCTCCTCCTCATCGTTCAGAAAATCCACAACCTTGCTAAGGGATACCACCTTGGTCTGCTCCATGATGTCCACAGCCAAAGTCTCTTTTTCCACCTTGGTCATTAAATGAGCTATATCTAAAAATGGCTTCCCTAGACAAAGTGAGATATTGTGATCAAAATGCTTTACCATGTGGCATTGTTCCTTGGCTTTAGGTGAAGTGGCGCTAGAAGGCATGACCATCTCGAATCGATCATCGGCTATACCTAAGGTCAAACAACCTCTCCCCATCTCAAGTATCATGTCATTCGTAGCTTGGAAGGGTCGTCCGAGTAGTAGCTCATTGCCTTGTTCATCTTGCATCTCCATGAAGACAAAATCTGCTGGAAATACAAATCGATCTACTTTCACTAGAACGTCTTCACAAATACCGTATGGCTTTACCACTGAATTGTCCGCCAATTGGATTGTCATGTTGCTCGGCCGTGACTCTTTTAATCCCAGCTTCTTGAATGTAGAGAGGGGCATCAAATTAATGCTCGCCCTTGAGTCACATAGCACTTCACCAAACTTAACTTTCCCAATGTAACATGAGATGTTGAAACAACCCGAATCCTGCCTCTTTGGTGGCAATGTGCCCATGATGAAGGCACTCACCTGCTCCTTAAGCACAACAACCTTCGTGTCTGGGATTTTTCTCTTCTTGGTAATGATGTCTTTCAGAAATTTGCCGTAAGAAGGAATTTTCTCAATTGCTTCCAATAATGGGATGTTAACTGAAAGCTTTCTGAAACTGTCTAGAAACTTTTTAAATTGGGCATCCACTTTCCTTGCCTTTGCACTGTTCGGATATGGGACCGGGACAGCCTGTGCCCTTTGATGCGGTGGCACATAAGGTGTCCTTTTCTGCGTTTCCTCCTCATCTACAATAGGATCTTCAGTAGCATCCACTTCTATATCTGCAACTGGTTCTGTGACCGGTATGGGCAGCTCCTCAGTGGCCTCACCTTCAATTTCTACTTGGGGTTTGCTTGGTTCATCAGCTCTGGGGTTTAATAGTTTCTTTCCACTCCTTAGCAAGATGGCCTTCGCCTGCTGGTTTCCTCCTGGAATATTAGTGTTACCCGGAAAACCTTGGTGCGCCGACTTCTTCAAATTGGCTATCTCTGCTGCCATTTGCACCATGGACGTCTCTATTGTCCTCATTTGAGCCCCATGGCTCTGCAGTGTCTGCCCGAACTAGTTCATAAACTCCCCTTGTTGCTTTATCTACTGGCCAAAAGTAGTCATTAATTCTTGATTTTGCTTTATCACTTGATTGAGCAACTCCGTGCTCTTATCCTCCGCTACTGGCTGGGGTTTTGCTTCTGGATCCTACAAGAAGTTGTTTGGATCCTTCCAAGAGAACTTCTTGTCCTTCCTCCATGAGTAATCATTATTTCTGTAACCTTGTTGCTGCCTCATGAATTTGACTTGTGCCTCGTCCTCGGATTCAGTATCCTCCTTTGCAAGCAGTTTCTTTGCGAGAAGGTCCATCTTCTCATTCAACTCCTTGATTGCTTTAGACTTCCCTGCTACTCGAACATGCTCAACAACATCCCTTTCGCCCCACGATTACTTATTGGCCATGTTCTTAAGGATTTCCCAACACCTGGTGTCTGTGTTGTTCAAGAAGAATCCTGAGCCTACTGAATCGAGGTTACTTCTATCATGCTCGGAGAGAGCAAAATAGAAGATATTGACCTGTGTCTCCTTATCAAGCCCGTGATGCGGGCACCGCCTAAGCATGATCTGAAACCTTTCTCAGGTCTCAGAGTAGGTCTCTCCTGCTTTCTGGGTGAAGTTGTGGATCTTCCTGATCATGTCATTGGTCTTCTCGGGCGGGAAGAACCTTTCGAAGAAAACCTCCACCATGTGGTCCCAGGATTCCACGTATTCATCGTCCACGTTGTGCAACCACTCGCATGCGTTTCCCGCTAGAGAACTCGGGAAGAGCTTCAAGTAGAGAACATATTGTGAAATCTGTCTATTTTTATCATATCACAATTCTCCACAAATTGACTTATATGCGTGAATGAGTCTTCATTCTTAAGCCCATGGAATGCATTAGACTTCACCAAGTTGATTAATGTAGGATCAATCTTGTATGTCGGAATATTAACCGCCTGCTTCTTGATCGACCCCTTGGAAGCAGATGAAGAAGAAGCCTTGATCTTCTCCCATATTGTCTGTGGCTCTGCCATCTCTTCCTGTTCGGATTCTGAGTCTATTTCTTCCAGATGGTCTTGATTGAAATCCTCCTCGTCTTCCGGTCCCGGCAATGGAACCTCTGGTGCGTGCCGCGTGTAGTCGGTGCTACGTGTCTGCACCATGCACAATACCTACAAAGTGAAAATTAAAGTTCAGTACAGTACTTGATGATTACAAATTTTAGAAAATAGACTATGAATTTTTAAAATGATAAAAAAATAAAATTGTGGCCTAGAGTGGCCGCTTGTAGCACTCGTAGTGCCGACAACTGCCGTGTCCCCGGCAACGGCGCCAAAAACTTGACACACTTTTTACGTGCGTAGAAATGCAAGTGTACGCGTAAATGTAATATAGGCCTTTGTGAGGCCCAAGTCGAACTCAGGGACATGTGAATTATCAGAGACTACTACTAACTACTCGCAATCAGCTAGACCGATTAAAGAGTTGGAAGTTGTTAAAATTAAAAGAAAATGAAAATAAAACAAAATAAAGCAATCGATCAAAGGTTTAGTTTAATCAATTCAAGATGAGATCTTTAGGATTGCGGTTTCACCGCGGGTTTTCATTGTATTAAATTCTATTCGGTCATTCAAATTTATCTTTCTATCCGGGTAGTGGCTTGAAATTAGAATTTCCCACTGTCGTGGTACAATTCACTACCTATGTCTAGGTCGGTTCCACCGTCGTAGTAACCTATACCCTAAACTAGGTGCATTCAAATCGATCTCTCGGTATCCACCATTAACCTTACACCACCTTGTTCAAGGGATTTGTCAATTAACGTGAATTTCGTCTCTTTTCAATTGTTAATTCTTCTTTCAAAGTAATTAAGGGCATTAGATTATTATGATGGTGATCAAGCATAACAATATAATTGAGAAAACGAAATTATACCACAGATTTAAGAGATAAAATATGAATTACTATGATAAAATTATCATACAATAAATTCCCAGGCTACTCCCGGTCCTAAAGACAAAGGGGATTAGCCCCGCATGTTCATCTCAGAGTAAAATGTGGAGTAGAAAAAGGGAAACATGGAGAAAAACGTGATTGAGTGGTGAAACCCATGAACGGAGAAGATCCAAGCGCTCCTTGGCGTAGAATACACGTTCTCCCGCCTTTCGGTGGTGGAAATCGTCTTCTTCGGCGTCCGGATTGGCTGGGGCGTGCTTCTGGGCTTCGTTCTTCTCTCCACACCTTCTCGGGATGTGTGCCGCGGCTAATGATGTGATCCATTACTCTTGGCCACCGTCATTAGGTATAATCTCCGAATTAGGTCGCCAAATAATCACAGCCGTCGGATTTAGATCGATCTGAAGCAAACTTGTATCTGACGGTGTCGATACCATCTTTTGTCTTTGCACCTGATGCTATCTCGATACCATCGACGAGTGTCTATGGTATCGACAAACCTGTAGCGATGGTTTTGTCCTTTTATGTCGCTGTAGCTCCACCTGTCGATAATATCGACTGATGTGTCGATAGTATCGACTCACTCTTCGCCAACAACCTGATGATAAATCGATACCATCGACTCTGCTGTCACTAGTATCGACTTTCTTCTGCTGCTTGCGTCTGCCAACCTGTGGTCCGGTCGATGGTATCGACCACTGTCGATGGTATCGACAGAAGCAAATACTTATTTTTCCTGAAATTACAACACGAAACCACATAAGCCTACACAAAACGTATTCTTGTAATAATTTGTGCTCAAAATATTGAAATAAGGGAGATTTGTCATAGAGAAGTATCATAGACCAAAGTAGATGAATTATGCAACATTAACTACAGAAATGACTAATAAATGCATAAAACACATATAAAACAAGCCTATAAATGCGACTCAAAATCATCGCATCAGGGCTCAACCATGCCCCAAGGTCATTAAGACCATCATACTATTCCCTGCAAGATCATCGTTATCTTTGCATGCCTTATAACAAGGCTCAACAACATCACTTACATATAATACACCATATCAACACAATATTGCATTAATGAGCTAGGAGATATTCATAAAAAATCATAGCAGGGTTATATTAACATTAAGAACATTCCTTTATTACATCAACATGCAAGGAATCTAGATATGATTAACCCTCATCATATTCATAAAGCACATGTTTAGAGTAAGGAAGTATCAACCATGTGGTTATGATAACCCCCAATTAACATATCAACGTTATGATCATATTAAGGAGGTTATTCCACCCTCATTCCATCATATAAGAATGTTAAACATGAATACTCATATTTATCTATTTTCATTAGAGTTAGGGTCACAAGATAAATTATATTAATGTTACTAATCAACACTCATACCCAAACCCTAACTCACGACATCCCCATTGGATCATGGATGCATAAGGTGAAGCATCACCATCACATTCCATACCATTCTCAAGTATGAACCCACACATAAATCAATGTGTTACCATCAGGTTATAGCATACTAGGGTTTCAACAATAGTAACAGAGTACTCCATGATTGTATTAGTCATTCAAGGACTATTCATACCCAATTACCATCATTTAGTTCTATTAAATCTAGATATAACAAGCTATACCTCATTAGGGTTACATATCAACATAATATGATTATCATCCCTTCTATTCATATGAGTGAGTATGTAAGACTACCTTATTAAGGGTAACCCTCCATTTGTTCCATCATCATTCAACCCATATCACCATACCACATTGTCACCCATAACCATTGGATGTTTAAAAGGTAAAACCATTGGTTGTTTACATAAGTAAACATCTTGGATAAACCACCTATGAAGTCCTAGATTTGTGCTCTATAAAGATTCACCATCTATCCCTAGACATACCTTGATTAACAACACAAAAAGTTCCACTGAGAGTAGGGTAAAACCCACAATCGACTGTTCATTTAAACAAGCCATCCATTGTCAACAAGTAAGCTCCTTAAGTTGATCATATAAAGGAAACCATCTAAATCACATTCTTAGGACCAAAATATTACATTAGCCATTATTCCACTTTATTGGAGGAATAAACATTATATCTTGACCATTGGGTCAAGTTCATATATTAAAACCATCAATTACAGTATAGGTCCAACCATTGCATCAACTTACCCAAGAAACCATTGGTATATGGCTTAATTGATGATAAAACTATATAACTAACTCACCATAGGTTTTGGATACCTAATACACCGTCATTAGTGACCATTAAGTCACCATAGGTTGTTAGATCAACACTATATTTGTTAATCAACATCAACAGCTAATATCACCATTGATAGCATCATTAGGGTACTTAGTTATTAATCACTAGGCATCTAATTAGGCCAAAACATGACCTAAGGGGATGAACGTTAGTTGAAACCCTTGGTTACCATCATCCATTGTCATGAAGACAACACCATATGGTTGTTGCAATGGTACCATCATCAGGTCATGGGTTTATAGAAGAAATCAGCTTGAAATCCTAAAATTGACCATTGGTTGATAGGTGCTTAGCACCATAGGTTGTCATACCAACCTGATCCAAGTCATATTATACCTTAGGATTAACATACACATGATCACAAGTTCATATATAACTGAAATCAGAATAGGGAACATTATAAAAATTAAAATCCAAGTCAAGCATAGCTTTTAAGTGCATGGATCATCATTTTCAAGCAAGAACATGATCTAGAAAGCTTATGGTAAGCAATAACTGTGGAGCAAGTTATAAAACTTGCCTTTAATGAGAAGATGAAACCCCACAAAGAAGAAATCTGGAGCAGGTAGGGTAGAAAATCGAAGCATAAGCTATGAACTCGTCCATCTAGCACCTTTCTTCATCAAATGAGCAAACCCTAAGAATAAGGAGCAAGAAAGATAGAGTTTTAGAGCTTTAGAGCAATTTATACCATGGAATAGCAAGGTTCAGACCTGAAGGAAGGTCTAAGTAAGGAGAAGAGAAAGAGAAACAGAGAAGGAAGGAATAAAATAACTTGCCTTGGTCGAAATCCCTAGAAGATGACCTTGGAAACCTTAGGTAGGGCTAGATGGAGCTCTAAGAGACCTTCTTCTCCAAAAATGGGTTGTCTTCTACCTTAGAGAACTTGGTTCTGAATAAAAACAGAGTGGATTCGTTGCTCCAGGTTAAAGGAAAGAGAAATCAAGCATAGTTTCGTACTTGGGCAAGGAAGAGGTAAATATAGCCCATGGATAAGGATGGAAGCAAGCATGATGTGTAAAAGTAGCTTCCCCATGTTTCTATGGCCTTAAACTATTAAGAATATAAAAGAACATACACAAGAAGCTCCCCCACCGTACTTATAGATCTTATTAGATTTACTTTGTCGAATTTCCCATCCAATCACATAATTCATTAGTTGATAGCTACTAAAGGTAGCTCATCCGTGAAGGGGTAAACCCTAAAATACCCTTAGAGAAAACACCTTCAAACCAAGGTTTAAATAGGCGCCCATGGATCCAAAAGCTCAATAATGATTAGGAAATATCCAAGGAACATGATGCAAGTGATAAATTGCAAATAAAACCTCTTAATTGGGTAAATTGTAGAAAAAGTCCAAAATGTACATAAAGTTGCATAACTTGCTCAAACAGTGTCCAAATTGGACCAAATTTGAAACTTAATCTTGTATTATGGTTTCAAAGTATATAAAAAGGTTATATTAGGGCTATAAGAATTCAATTATTATAATTAAGCTTATTCAACTCATTAAGTAAGTTTAGGAGCCTTATAACTATAAACCCCTAACAAGGATTTCGCCCCCGAAATCCAAGGTAAACAAATATGGGTACTTCCTTTGCACCTAATCCTATTACCTTCACATGGTTACTTGCATATCATGTTGATGTCACATCATTCATACATATATCCTCTTGGGCCAGCACAAAAACCCCCACCTAAGGAGACATTCTCAATATGGAATATAGAAACTTATTGTGTCATCTATACAACTGTAGTAGTAATGTTCAACTTTAAATTCTAGCCATAAAAAATCATACTTTCTAGATTTTTACCAATCATGGAGTGTGTCCCATACCATTCCTTGAAGAATATAAAAAAGGTGATGTATCCATCCTTTTTTTAATAATGGAACACTTGTTAGTTCTTTTTCAGCATCAAAAGAAATGCTGACGCCGACACCTATCATTCCATACAAGGAAACATCATTCTTGGTCAACCTTGTTAGGGGTGAAACAACAACACTATCTTCACCTTAACAATATTTACACAACCTACTTAGAAGACATATCATGATCCCATAAAGACTTTTAATTAACCCCATCTCACTCTTGTTCAACTTGTCTCATAGCTATTGCTACTTTGGAAACCCTAAGGTTTTTGAAGAAATATTGATCATATTTTGACCATATTTGAAATACTTTGACATGTCATCATTCAAAGCTTGATATAACTTGTATGACATGACTGGAACACTCAGTTCTTCCTATTCATAAATTCTATTTGAACATTGGTTAGTCTAAAGGACATAACTCTAAACTCATCATGGTCATGTGAATTATGTCATACATTCTAACTCATGCATTGATATTTGATCATAGGTTTATCTTAAAGGAACACGATATCACATATCTATTAACCAACAAACCATCTATCCTTGATAGTGGTCTTGCCCAACTATCACTGAACCATACACAACATTATAGAATCACTTTTGTTTTTCCTTCCAAACAACATTTAGAGGGTCATCATCAACTCTCTCTCTTCCTCTCTCTCTATGGAAGAGGAATACTTGGAATGTTCATTTAATAAACATATACAACCTTCACATATTTCTCATATTATTAATACATCTTGGATACTAGGATTCATTACCTTAGTATCCACCTCATGTGTTATAAGCAAATCACATCCTTATATCATCTACTTTTACCAGCATAACAAATATCAAGACATATAAGAGGAGTCTTCCTAATTATTGGAAGGCTCAAAAGAAAAATCATCACAAACTTTATGAACTTGGAACCATAGTCCAAACAACCTTATGCTATAATAAGCTATCCACCCTCATGTTTACAACAAATCCACACATACCAAGTGGTAATGATCCACTTGAAAGTTGTGCCCTGGAAAGAAAAGACGCAAAGGGAAACACATTTCCCACATCATAACAACATTGTTCAAGGTCACTAGCAAAAAGGTAACCAATTCTATTTTCATTATGCAAGTTACAACTTCTTATGTATCATTTTACCTTTTTCATTTTAGGTTCCTTGCCATTAGCATAGGAATCATCATGATTAACATATCTCATTACTCCTTCCTTGATGACTATTTATCACACTGGGTATGTTCTCTTATTTTATTAGATTTTTCAACCACTTATCGATAGGTAAATCATCATATTCCACATTTTCTTCATTAAATGAAGATCATCTCCCTTAATTTCTTTCACATGCTATGCTGATTTTTCATTAACACTTTCTTACACACATAGGTTAGTCTGAGATTAACTCAGGTTCCACCTTATTTCTTTGTCATTGTTCCCATTCATCTTCTGATTTTGTACTTGTTATATGAGTTATCTCTATCTTATGTGGATTTCATACCTTGATTCACTTTATAAGCATAGACTTATCTATCTTTTACTTTATTATCTTCTTGAATCACATCTTCAAGAACTCCTCTTTTCCTTATTTGTATTCAGATTTAGATTTCATGGTGTTGTATCTTTCTCTTATAGTTACCAAACATTCAAGTTTTGACAGATTATGATGCAATTCCCATATTCTTTAAGATAGGATTGAGATATTCACACCATGATTTCTTATTCGTTATACTCTTTAGATTGTCTCAAAATGACTACTTGATTAGAGTAATCAGAAAGATAACAATCTAAGAGTTCCATACATACCTTTTCTTCAATAATTGAATACCTGTCTAGGGCACCCAAATACTGATATTAGGCAGTATGCACCATATTTTTATGTCATATTCCTAACTTAGACATCATCCTAGTTCTAAGTCCTAGTGTCCCTGTAGACTCAGTGAACCTAAAGCTTTGATACCAACTTATGAGAACCCATTACACTAAATGAGATTACTCAAAACATAAAACACAATCAATCACTAATTAATCACATAACCAAAAACATGGGTAAATTAAAAACCGATTTCAACGTCAACACCCACTCAGAAACATTTGCATAAGAGCCCAATATCTTTCTTATATACATACTATGCCAAGAATTTGATACAAATTGTTCTATCACCTTAGCCACAATATATATACACATGAGAACAATATTTGTATATGCCATACAACAAACATTAACATGCTAATAAAATTTCGATTCATTTGAAATACCATATACAAACTTTTCCTGCCCGGACCTGAGAGTACAAGGATGACTCTAGGACACACTAGACATCTAATCAACTTTATCAAAGATTCATTACTATAGATCCTATTTTCCGCCACATGTTTGTTTTCGTCACTTCCGATTACCTAAAAAAATGTGGTGAACCACAAAGGTGATACCCATGTCCTAGAAAGAGATATAACCTCTAATAATGTTTATTGATTACAACATTTTTAAGTAATTATATAGTTAAGAAGTTTAATCAGATATAACAAACAGGATAAATAGCAAGGATGGTTGACAAAATACATAAAGGAGTAGATATTAATTATCATCATTAGCCAGACTATCACCCTTTATCTTGTTGACAGTATAAGAAATTTAGTAGCATATGCATATCTAGCATCATGAGCAAGTCTAGTAACATAGCATAGCTGACAACATGAGCATGTCTAATTGGTTGAACATATCAACATCATAAGAAGAGTTAAAAACATAAGAACAACTATCTAGATAAGCATGATTAGCATTATATGCATCTCTAGTTACAAGGGCATGGCTAGCATGCTAAACATAACTAACAACATGAGATAGCTAGCATCATGATTATAATGAGCAGTAGAAGTATAGTTATCAACACATGCATAGCTACGGTATGTACACATATACAATCTTAAGAATATCCACAACATAAGTATGTCTACTATCTCTTGATTGCACTAAGCATCATCTTTATGTAAAGATAACAAACAAGGGTTATCATCTAATGTGAAATGTTTTTAATAACCCTAAACAAATATGCTACACAATTGTATTATATCTTTTATTATGCCCTGGGGAATTTGAATCACACCATTCAAAGTCCAACCGACCCCTGCAAAGGGCTATTTGGTTCCACATAAGATCTAGGAGTGCCAATATCCTAAGATCTCTTCCCCTCGGCCAGTACGAGTAAAAAGGAAGTGACATATCAACCAAAGCTTCCACCACAGTGACATATAGTCAAGCTGCTAACCACTAGTCCACCCTTGGTACAGGTCACGTCACTAGAAACTGGGGTATTCAAACCCAATCACTGAGGTACAACCACAATTAGCCTCTAATCACAACATGTTATAATCATCAAGACATGACCGCAACCGTTCTCAATCACATCAGATGTATGAGGCATGACCATAGCCAACCTCCACAATCTTCCTTGTGGATGACAAGGATATATCCTCAACCTACCACCCCACATACTCAACATTATGCACTCCAAATTTCCCTTAGGAATACTCGTTTCACCATCCAGCAAGTTCTGACACTGAAGATGTCTCTACGACATAGGGCACTACATGATTAGAGTTGCACTTTATTAGTTATGCCAATTGGGTGAATTAAGGCTGCATCAAACAAGTGGACATACAAAGCCTAATTCACTTCTAGCAAGAATATAAATATCACAACTTTTAAAAGATATAAAATGTGTGAAACATAATTTCTCATCTCATCATCACATGGTACTATTCACTTGCCATTCATGAGACCACACTAGTCATCATACTATCATAAGATATAAATCCTTTTCACAATATCACAGGGTATCAACCCTTATCAACATAAGAGGATTACACCTCATTCAGGGCTCAACCGTGCCCAAAGGTCATTAAGACCATCATACTATCACAGGATATACATCCTTTTCACAATATCACATGGTATTAACCCTTATCAATACAAGAGGATTACACCTCATTCAGGGATCAACCATGCCCAAAGGTCATTAAGACCATCATACTATTCCCTACAAGATCATCATTACCTTTGCATGCCTTATAACAAGGCTCAACAACATCACTTACATATAATACACCAGATCAACACAATATTGCAGTAATGAGCTAGGAGATATTCATAAACAATCATAGCATGGTTATATTAACATTAAGAACATTCCTTTATTACATCAACATGCAAGGAATCTAGATATGATTAACCCTCATCGTATTCATAATGCACATGTTTAGCATAAAGAAGTATCAACCATATGGCTATGATAACCACCAATTAACATATCAACCTTATGATCATATTAAGGAGGTTATTCCACCCTCATTACATCATATAAGAATGTTAAACATGAATACTCATATTTATCTATTTTCATTAGAGTTAGGGTCACAAGATAAATATATTAATGTTACTAATCAACACTCATACCCAAATCCTAACTCACGACATCCCCATTGGATCATGGATGCATAAGGTGAAGCATCACCATCACATTCCATACCATTCTCAAGTATGAACCCACACATAAATCAAGGTGTTACCATCAGGTTATACCATACTAGGGTTTCAACAATAGTAATAGAGTACTCCATGATTGTATTAGTCATTCAAGGACTATTCATACTCAATTACCATCATTTAGTTATATTAAAGCTAGGTATAACAAGTTATACCTCATTACGGTTACATATCAACACAATATGATTATCATCCCTTCTATTTATATGAGTGAATAGGTAAGACTACCTTATTAAGGGTAACCCTCCATTTGTTCCATCATCATTCAACCCATATCACCATACCACAATGTCACCCAGAACCATTGCATGTTTAAAAGGTAAGACCATTGGTTGTTTACATAAGTAAACACTTTGGATAAACCACCTATGAAGTCCTTGATTTGTTCTCTATAAATATTTACCATCTAACCCTAGACATCCCTTGATTAACAACACAAAAAGTTCCACTAAGAGTAGGGTAAAACCCACAATCAACTGTTCATTTAAAACAAGCCATCTATTGTCAACAAGTAAGCTCCTTAAGTTGATCATATAAAGGAAACCATCTAAATCAAATTATTATGACCAAAATATTACATTAGACATCATTCCACTTTATTGGAGGAATAAACATTATATATTTACCATTGGGTCAAGTTCATATATTAAAACCAGCAATTACAGTATAGGTCCAACCATTGCATCAAGTTACCCAAGAAACCATTGGTATAAGGCTTAATTGATGATAAAACTGTATAACTAACTCACCATAGGTTTTGGAGACCTAATACACCATCATTAGTGACCATTAAGTCACCATCGGTTGTTAGATCAACACTATATTCGTTAATCAACATCAAATATCTAACTAATATCACCATTGATTGATAGCATCATTAGGGTACTTAGTTGTTAATCACTTGGCTTCTAATTAGGATAAAACATGACCTAAGGGGGTGAACTTAAGTTGACACCCTTGTTTACCACCATCCATTGTCATGAAGACAACACCATAGGGTTGTTGCAATGGTACCATCATCGGGTCATGGGTTTATAAAACTTGCCTCTAGAAAGCTTTTTAGTGCATGGATCATCATTTTCAAGCAAGAACATGATCTAGAAAGCTTATGGTAAGCAATAAACATGGAGAAATTTATAAAACTTGCCTCTAATGAGAATATGAAACCCCACACAGAAGAAATCTCGAGCAGATAGGGTAGAAAATCCAAGCATAAGCTATGAACTCGTCCATCTAGCACCTTTCTTCATCAAATGAGCAAACCCTAAGCATAAGGAGCAAGAAAGGTTGGGTTTTAGAGATTTAGAGAAATTTCTACCATGGAACAGTAAATTTCCGACCCGGAGGAAGGTCTAAGGAAGGAGAAGAGCAAGATAAATGGAGAAGGAAGGAAGAAAATAGCTTTCCTTGGTCAAAATCCCTAGAAGATGACCTTGGAAACCCTAGGTAGGGCTAGATGGAGCTCTGGGAGACCTTCTCCAAAAAGGGGTGTCTTCTACCTTAGAACACTTGGTTCCACATAAAAACAGAGTGGAGTCATTGATCTAGGTTAGAGGAAAGAGAAAACAAGCATAGTTTCGTACTTGGGCAAGGAAGAGGTAAATATAGCCCATGGATAAGGATGGAAGCAAGCATAAGGTGTAAAAGTAGCTTCCCCATGTTTCTATGGCCTTAAACTATTAATAATATACAAGAACACACACAAGAAGCTCCACCACCGCCCTTATAGACCTGCTTAACTTTCCTTTGTCGAATTTCCCAGCCAATCACATAATTCATTAGTTGATAGCTACTAAAGGTAGCTCATCCATGAAGGGATAAACCCTAAAATACCCTTGGAGAAAACACCTTCAATCCAAGGTTTATATAGGTGTCCCGTGGCTCAAAAAGCTCAATAATGATGAGGTAATATCCAAGGAACATAATGAAAGTGATAAATTTCAAAGAAAACCTCTCAATTGGGTAAATTGCAGAAAAGTTTAAAATGTGTATAAAATTGCATAACTTGCTCAAACAGTGTCCAAATTGGACAAAATTTGAAACTTAAGATTGTATTATGATTTAAAAAAATATAAAAAGTTTATATTAGGGTTATAATAATTCAATTGTGATAATTAATCTTATTCAACTCATTATTCAAGTTTAGGGGCCTTACACACCCACTTATTTTAGGAATCAATACAGAAGAAGGGAAGCTTGTCTTGACAAATTCCTTAGGGTAAAGAAAACCAAATCAAGATGGAGAGGCTTCTATAAGGAGACAAGAAAACAAATGAGTTGATGAATCTCAGTTGCCGATGAAGTACTACTTAAAAATAACAATGATCTAATGAAACTAACTCTATTTACATATGATGAAAAATGAAATGGTCTAATAATTCAAAAATAGTACATGAAACAAGGTTTTAAAATAGAAGCAAAACTAATGAAAATTTTGTCGTTTCCATTCTCTTCTCAATTTGTCCCACCTCATCCCCTTCACATGTCCTTTCTCTTACCACACTGCTTGAGGAATTTTGAGCTTAGTCCACTTTCATCTATCTTTTGGCATCCAATAGTGCCATGAGGCCCATAGATACATGTTATACACTACTACATTTTTGGCCAGTAACGTCACTGCCCATAGTGTCGGTTTTACTAGAATAATCGACCTAATAGACTATTGCATCAGCTTTATCAAAAAAACTGACCTTATAGGTTTCCCGCGGTAAAAATTCACGCAATTTTGGCTTCGCGCCTCGATCTACAGGGCCGATTTTTATAAATAAATGATGCTACATGGTCAACAAAAAACGTGGGCACCGGTTTGGAACTCTAGGGTCAATTTTTTCAAATAACCGACCCTATAGACCCTGACCTCTAGGGTCGACTTTTTCAAATACCCGACCTTATAGATGGTCTCAAAAATTTTGGGCACCACTTAGTCTCTAGGGTCAGTTTTTTCAAATAATTGACCCTATAGACCCTGACCTCTAGGGCCGGTTTTTTCAAATAACTGACCTTAGAGATGGTCTTAAAAATTTCAGGCACCACTTACTCTAGAGTTGTTTTTTTTTCCAAATAACCGACCCTACAGACCCGACCTATAGCGTTAGTTTTTTGAGATAACCAACCCTAGAGGTTGGGCTGATATTAGACCAAAGTCGAGTCGTGTTTCGGTGTGTTTCAGTTTATTTTGTTCGTCTCCCCATTCCTGCTCCCGCGCCCGAAGAGAAGCAAATCGCCACCGCTTCCAAGGTCACCTTCCCAACCATCCCCACACCCGAAGAGAGGCAAATCAGTACCCCTTCTTGGACGACGACACCCAACCACCGTTTTCTTCTTTGGATGACACCGACGCCTCCGGATCGACCACCATCTCCGGCATCGTGCACTTTGGACGATGATTCCCAACCACTTTCTTCCTTGAACGGCGACGACGCCTACGGCGTTGCAAGGGTCACACACCTTCTCTCTCTAGTTCTTCTCCTGCACAAGCTCCCCCACCATCCGGTTCTTCTCAAGGTAGCATGATTGTCCCTATCACCTCACTCCTCTGTTTTCTTATTACTGTCATGCAACTGACCAATTAGCACGACTGTGCTGAGCTGCACAGCCGTGGTGATGGCACGACCGTTCTGGGTAGCACGGCCATGCTGTCTGAGTTGTAGAAACTTCAAAAATTGTCAATTTTGCATTTGTTAATTCTTACTGCTCCTCTAAAATTGATGTATATTGACCTCTAATTAATACATTATAATAGAATTGAATCGTGCATTTGTATTGTTGCAGGTGCTATTGCCTTGTTGTTGACTTGTATATATTTCTTCTTCAGCCTACAAGTGAGGTATAATATTCTCACTCTCCCAATGTGCCATTTTATTTGACTAGTATATCAACCAATAATAAAAATATTTATTCTTTCATATCTACATTTTATTATCAATCACATATGTAATCATTATATACATTCCAGAAATATGAGGGTAGACATTGTGTAGTCTCATATTGACACTTTAGGGTTTATAGATGAGATCATCGATGCATGATGTTTAACTTAATATATAAATATGACAATAATACATTTATGTATCAAATTAGAAACTCGTCTAAAATTTACTCATTAGGAGTAAATTTTGGATAGTCCCCAGTTTGGGACTGTTTTTGGATATTTAATCTCACTTAGGATGTAACTATATAATGTATGTTTAGTTTTGAAGAAAATTTTAGTAGTATTTCCTCATTTGTTCTCTGGGTACATATGTGAGTATCTATCAATAATACCATGATTTCAACACTTATTTGCTAATACAGAAGATGCGCAAAATTTTTCTTGGCATGGGGAGTTAAAGGCCAATGATGATGGCGTCCTATGACATGCATCTGATTCACCACAATGGAAGAAAATTGATTTATTATACCCTCAATTTGGTAAAGAACCAAGAAACTTAAGACTTAGACTCTGTACAGATGGAATGAATCCCTATGATATAAGGAATGTTGGATTCTTAGTTCCTTCAATCACTAGTCAAGTGGAGACACATATTGAGGATGTGAATGAATACTTCTATATTGCATTCAAATATTTTGCTAGTGTGGGGAAGGAAATTATCCTAATTATTTTTAACGTCAAGTAAGTATTATTATTCAGTATAATTTTAATAATGAATAAATTTCTTTATTTTAATGTTTGTTTTATTCTTACTCAGAGCTAGACATTGGAAATTATTGGTGGTTGTCCCAAAATTGACGACTCTTTATTATGTTGACCCAATGGGAATAACAACAAGGGGCCACAAATTGAAATTGCCAACTATGGAGTAAGCATAAATTTAGTCAATGCTTCAACATGATATTTCTATTTAGAATTTCTATTTTACCAACTATCGTTTAATTGATAGGGGTATAGAGGATTTTCGTGAAGGTAGAGGACAAATACCCACAAAATTAAAGACATTCACTTTGAAAAATGTCAAGGTAGCTACTTTGACAACTGCTTAGTCTTATATGTATTAATTTTCAACTCTTATATGTCAACTGTTATATTCTTATTTCAACTCCTATTTATAGTAGTTTACTAACATTAAGTATGATTTGTTATTTGTAGTGTCCTATACAAAATAATGATTGGGCGTATGGCTACTATGTAATGAAAAATATGCAAGCTATTGTCAAACAAGCATCATATGACATTCAGACTATAGATCAGGTAATAAAGAATAACATCATAAATTTTCAAGTGATTTTAGTCATTTTATAAAATATTAGCATGTGCATTTTCTGTTACAGATCTTTACAACTTAGCCTTACACACTTGAGGACTTAAATGAATTCCGAGAAGAGTGGTCAGGTGCTTTTATAAATAAAGTCAATATAACATTGGATTAAATATGTCAGCTCCATTTATGTATGTGGTTTTAGTACTCTTTCATATTTACTTTTGTATCTGACATTTAATATCATCTCAGACTTGCAATCTATCATTTTGTAAATTATGATGTGATTATGTGTAACTCAACTAAATATATGAGTCATTTTTGTTATGAATGTATGGTTTGGAATGGTGAAGTTTTAGTACCAATGCTCCCCTCTCCCATATCCTAGTTCTTCTATTCCGTTTCTATTTCTACATAATTAAAAAAAAATTGCAACGGCCGTGTTGTGTAGCATGGCTGTGTTGGCTTCTGGTAGCATGGGTGTGCTGTGTAGCACGGTCGTGTTGGCTTCTGGTAGCACGGACGTACTGTGTAGCACGGCCGTGTGGGGATATGGTAGCATGGCCATGTCACATAGCACGTCCATGTGTGGTTACAATTTATAGACCTGTAGCATCGATTTTATTAAATAAACGACCTTAGAGGTTCACTCTAAGGTCAGTTTTTTAAGAAAATTGATGCTACATGTCTAAAAATTGTCAAGCACAATCTGTAGACTTGTAGCATCGGTTTTCTTAAAAAATTGACCTTAGAGTGAACTTCTAAGGTCGATTTTTTAAGAAAATCGATGCTATGGATCTACAAATTATCAAGCTCAATCTGTAGACCTGTAGCATCAGTTTTATTAAATAACCGACCTTAGAGTGAACTTCTAAGGTCAATTTTTTAAGAAAACTGATGCTACAGGTCTACAGATTGTCAAGCTCAATCTATAGACCTGTAGCATCGATTTTCTTAAATAACCGACCGTAGAGTGAACTTCTAAGGTCAGTTTTTTAAGAAAACCGATGCTACAGGTCTACAGATTGTCAAGCTCAATATATAGACCTGTAGCATCGGTTTTCTTAAATAACTGACCTTAGAGTGAACTTCTAAGGTCAGTTATTTAAGAAAACCGATGTTAGAGGTCTACAGCTTGAGCTTGATAACCGACCTTACAACTTTGGCCACAGTTTCTTCCTCGTTTTTTACAGCCTATTGCGTCGGTTTTCTTTGGTTAAAAAAACTGACCCTATAGGTCAAATTCTATAGCGACGACCACTTAGGAGCCAGTTAAAAAGTGATGCTATATGCTTAAAAAAACCGACGCTACAGACCATTCCTGTACTAGTGATAGGTAATCTCATACTGGCATGATGATGGTAGAAGATAATAATGCTAAACAATGCCTTCACCTTGAGTGCAATAACATAGACAACATGTGTGCAATTGAGGGAGATGAATATTAGAAGTGGAATGAGTGATTTGGAACTAGATAAATAAAGGAAGATGCCACTGGCTTGGTTGTAGTAAGGTATTTATTGAGAAGAATTTCTATAACTTGGCACGTCTCTCAACATGTGTTACTCAACACAATTTGGTTGAACCTTGGTCCGTAAAGAGATGAAATATATCAGTTATCATTGCATATGTGTTAACTTTTAGAATATGATGCAACTTCATAAGACGTCATTGTATGGTTGACATAAAGGATCTTACCTTAACCACATGCCCTTTTTTATATAATACCATTATTTCATACACTATGTCACCACAACCCTCATTATCATACCCTATTTATTTCCAACTTTAGTTGTCTCACAGTAGCATGAGGTGCTTTGACAAAGGGGGGAAATTGTTTTCACTTGAGTGTATGTGGGTGTACAATCTCTTTTAGCTGATAACACATGTACGATGAATTAAGGAAAAAGAACAACACATGAGCATTCATGAATGTAGTTATCCTTTCTATGTGTGCCATTAGAGGTAGAAGCCTAAGTCAAACCTAGGAATCCATATAAGACATACATATATGATTAGAAATCTTAAACTTTGGTTTGATCATTGGGATACCAATATCTTTATTCACCTATATTTGACTCACCCTCCATGCCCGCTTCCAATGTCGTTGGTGGGAACTTCTTTAACACATCCTCCCATTACTCTCTCTACCCCCTTTAATGTATCATAACCCCACATACCTAGATCACTTTGCACCTCCTCCAATATCTCACTCTCCAATTCTTATGTCTTCCACTCATCCTCAAATAAGCCCCTCTACTTGTCTACCCATCACCCCATATGCTCCATATCTATATATGCTCTCCATGGACTATACCATGTGTTCTAATCCTATCTTCAACCTATAGGTCCCATGCATTCTTCATCCACCTTGATTCTATACCATATCCCTCCACCAAAAGGCAAGTGTTTCTAGGGACTTTGTTCTAGTGTGGAGACCCCACCTCGAGGTTCTTATAAAACCCCCAAATTAGGGATACCACACATGACATGCTAAACTATCCTTACTAAAAAACCACTAATAATTTTTCATTTTAAAATTCATAAGTTCAGACATAAATAATGAAGGAGTAATATAAACTAGTGACTACAACACATATTAGAACTACAAAGTCTTCATGATCATAAAATTTTATAAGCTATAATGGAATTAGGAACATGCAAGTATATACTAGAAGGAACCAAATACTAAACTACTTATTATTATAGTAAGTTCGTAAGTTTACATCATTTGACATTCTTATCCTAAAACCCGAACCAAAATAAGAGATTAACTTTAGATTGCTAACTACTACTACTTAGGCCACCTTCACATAATTTTATTGATCTACTTCTCCTTCAAGACATTCACTCATTTTCCATATATTATAAAATTTGTATGTAGATGGATGAGCTACTTTCCCATTGAATGATCACTTAAATAAACACCGAAATACTCTAAAGTGGACAATTTTTTTATAGCAATAAGAGGTTTATGAGTATAAATAAATAATAGAGCAGATTCATGAACTCAAGGAAATCACTTGCATTTGTTATATGCATTACTATACTCGTAATAGATAATGATAGCAATGGGATGAACGAGAATATATTTACAATGCATACCAGTACAAACTTATTCATAATAATGGTTCAAAATATTGCTTGTTTGGATCCCTGAACTCACTTGGATCATAACACCCAAACAAAAGTACTGCTGCATGATTTAGTTGTATAGGTATAAAAGTAAAACCCAAGACCTTATGTGAACTAACCTAGATTGTAGTGAGGTTTCCATGTTTGTCCTAAAGATGTCTAAATATCATTTGTAAAACTATCACTCCATTACCTAGGAACTAAAGGGGGATGCCTCTAGGAAAAAAACTTGAAAGTCTATGTAATGCGATTCCATAAGGGTTGACATGCAACACATAGTAATTGTGAAGTACTAAGATGAACCTAAATAGTGCCACCAATACAAGGCCAGATAATGTTGGAAACTTAATATAGTAAGGTAATACGAGACTATTGGTTCCCCTGCAAATGGTTCAAGCTTTGGGTGATACTCTCCTAGTCTATATTTGTCACTCACATGTTTCACTTTTCTTGGTTGAAAAACTATATTGTTTGGGGCACTACTTACTAATTGTTACACTTGTTATTACTTATTTGATTGTTTATTTAACTTGTACATCACTTAAAGATTCATTTTTAACTTGATCCACTATATTTTTATGAAGTACTAATTGATTTCATGTATAATACTGAACTAGGGTTAGACAAATATTGTTGACATTTCACTAAATAAAAATATATAAATTTAGAAAACCTAACATGCCAAAAAAAATGTACTTACTGACATCACTTAAATAACTACTAATTTCATAAGAATGTTACATTTCAAATATCCAAAAGCCTATATTTAAAAATTTTAGATTGTTTTTGAATCAATCCTTAAATTTCCTAATGGATTAGATATGCAACTTTATGTATTACTTCATTCAATAAATTTTAGATCAAGTAAAAGTAGTTCCTAAAATCACCCTTTATTACCATGTGAACAACAACAAATATCAAAATGTGCTTTCGACTGGGAGAAACTAAAGAAAATTACACAAATTTTGACTTGTCGAGTGCAAATGACTGAAATATTGAATTACCCATTCACTAATTCATTCTCTACTAATAATTCACATTATGGAAAATTGCATTACCTTAACTTGCATCAATTCACTAAGAATAGAGGTTGAATGTCAAAACTAGAGTTCCTTTCTCCTATGGTTAAGCCTCATAGCACAATGAAAGAATAGGAAAAAATGATAAGTTCATAATATTAAATACAAAGTACAACAAGAAAACCAAATGGAAACAAATCTACTAAACTAGTTTAACTTGGAACCAAAGAACATGACCTTAGAACCACAAACTACTAGCCGATGGTTAGGTAGTTGGTCAAATTTCTAGATAATTCATATGACTATCCAAGTTAGCTATTGCTGCTAAAATGAGTAAATTAGGTCAACTTCTACCTTTTTTGGGTACAAAGGTTGGCCTGATATTCAATTAGGCAGTCGAAAATCTGTTATAGATGTAGAAATTGCAAATCAATCTGCATAGAATGATTATAACAATCATACAATGTAAGATATGTTGAACATATAAGTAGTCAATCATTTTTGAAGAATCCACTGGATTAACAATTACCAAACTCTTGAATGTGCATTTATTTGTGATATAAACGAATTCAAAAGTATCTTAGTGTGTCAATATGTTTTCTATGGTAACATTTACACTCTTTTTTGAATCTTAATCGATAAATATGTTAATACTTTAGTAATGACATAAACCAGTTCAACTATACTTTAAATATTCTATCTAAGTTCATTTGCTAAATTTCTCACCAATTTTTCACATTATGCTAAAAATGATCCATGTTGTACAGATTTAAGATTGACTAGTGTGTTAACAAATAGAAAATACAATTTCACTCTAAACCTACAAACACTAAAATGAGTACATGTACAAATAAACAAGAAGTTTATATGTTATTATTAATTAAGATACTAAATGAAAATAGGATCTCTCAGGCCCTGAGTTACCTACTAAGATAAAAGTGGGACATGACAATCTTCCCCTCCAACAAAAAGTATGCCCTAAAATCTCCAAAGAGAAAGGGATAATTGTGATACATCTTGGACCCTAGATATCAAATATTTTTTTTACCCTAAGATCCTCTATAAAACCTTCAGTAGAAGAATATGATAAGTTTCTACATACTCATATCTAACATCTAAATGGTCTCTCAAAATAGGATACATCCACTCATAGTTGAATTGGTTATTCATCAAGAATTATGTAGTACCTTGGGTACATTTCTTAAGCATGGAAACATGGAATGCACTATGTAATATGTATTATTTAGGAGGAAACTCTATGTTGTAAGAAACTAGACCAACTCTTTTGATAACTGGATAGGATCTTATATATCTTGGTGTAAGCTTACCACACAAACCAAATTTGAGCACCCTTCTAAGTGGATACCTTCATGTAAACCTTTTCACCCACACTGACTCTAGCAGTCTATACCACTTATCAAATAACTATTATGTATCTCTTGGGTAGCATTAAGTTGTCCATGTATTACTTATTCAGTATTCTCTTGTATTATGGTAGGAACTAAAGTTGTTTTCCTCCTACTTGATACTATCGAACTAGAGTTATGCATCTCTTGCAATACAAAGATCCATTAGGGGACATTCCAATATGGGAATCATAATGATTACTATAAACAAAATCTATTAGACCCATCATTTAATACCAACTCCCCTAAACTACAAAACACATGATATAATCATATGCTCGAGCATTTGTATAGTCTTTTTGAATGATAATCTATTTATAGGTTAAATGCAGTGTTTAGTCAACTGTGTACCCATATCATCTTGATGCAATTCTAAAATATAGAAGTCAACTCAACCCAATATAAATTGATTCTATATAGAATACCATGTAATTTGGACATTTCATCAATGTATATGCATGCTAACTTGGTTGTATCATAAATGTTCTCAGTAGATAGAATATGGACAACTTTGGTCAATCTATTCATAATCACCCAAATCACATCATATCTACACATCATTTCACTTATTACCTTGAATAGGTCCATGATAATGTGACCCCTCTTACACTCTGGTATGGGAAACAGATGTAGTGTACCACAAGGCTTTTAATGGTCAACCTTGACTTGTTGTCAATATGCACACTGAGCAACAAAATCAACCACATATTTCTTAAGACTTGTCCACCATGCTATATCTTTAAGATTCATATACATCCTAGAATTTCTTGAACACATTGTATATATAGAAGAATGTTCCTCTTCTTAGATTTCCTAACTCAAGTTTTCATCATCGCATACACATATCTAATTCTACATAGACAACATATTGTTATCAGAAAACATGGATTCCTGACACTTCCTTTCTCTTATCTCTTTTATAATGTCACTAATATGATTCATCCTCAGGTTGGATCTCTCTGACCTAATTATAGACTGTAAGCTTTACTTTCTGTTACGACCCCACCTCCCGATAACCCCCAATTAAGGGAGACCGAGAGGTCGAAGCCGCACCCATGACTTCCGGATCAAAGGTTCGACATATAACCATAAACAATTATGAAATTCTAACAGACTATACGGAAATATGGGAATAAAATTTTTGCATACCTTTTTGAAAACTTGGATCTCTAAACTTCTATCCACACAGATACTAATCTATCTAATCCTCCTTTGCACTTTAATTCTCATTTAGTACCACATGTGCCTCTTTACTGTTTGTTCTTTTCATTGTACCTAAAATGCCGACAGACAAAACGTCGGTCAGCCGAAGCTGGTATGTGGAGGAAACAGATAATGTTCAACTATGTTAACAATATAATCATTCAATTAATCATTTAACAATCAAGATTACATTTTAAACCATACAACTCAATCCACACATATTCTCGAACTCTGGGTTGTCCCTGCAGTGGACATGGATATCACCTCTCTTTTAGGTAATAGAGTTGCATGGCACTATCCGAAGATAGCCCAATATCTAACTCATTGTGACTTGATGGTCCTACCTCAATGGTAGCCATGTACTAAGTCAACCATAGACCTGATGGACCTACCCAATAGGTAGCCATGTACTAGGTCATCCATAGACCTGATGGACCTACCCAATAGGTAGCCATGTACTAGGCCTTTCTCTAACCTGATGGACCTACCCATAGGCAGCCATGTACTAGGTTAGCTATAATGCCACAGAGAGAACCAGGATCTGAGTTTGTAGGCATATACATTATGTGATAGTCATATTCACTTTATAATTGCAATATGAACATCCAAACAGTTTAGTTGCATTCAATGCGATTAAACATCTGGGAATCCATCAGGAAACTATAGCGGTTATTCATAATCGTAACCACATACCTGTCTTGGAGATCTCAACAATTTATCCAAATCCAACTAGATGTCCAATCAAGCAAGCCAATCAATCAATCAAGCAAACATTGATCCTGAAAACATGTATAATGTCTAATTGTCACAAGCATATCCCAAACAACTCCTTATTGACTTGGGACACCTTTCTAAGGTTTCTAAGTCTCATTAGGATGCATTAGGGTTTCTTAGATCAATTTCTCAAACTTTATCCTTTTTTAAGTTAACAAACCCAAAAACAACTTTTCCACTCATAAAAACCCTAATTACTCAAATTATCCACATTAAGGATCTTTTATGCTCAAATTGTCTTAGGGTCATCACATCTCTATTTTATTCGTGGATTTACACAATTAAACCAAATAAAAACATATTAATCAAAATTAGGGTTTTCAAGCTCATTAATGCATAATCATGCACGGAACCCTAAATTAAGCCAAATATATATAAAAAGATCATATTTTAGATCCTATTTTCACTTTTATTAACAACATGTTAATATCAACTTGAATTATATCATTAAGACCATTTACCATCAAATCTAAGGGTTTTCCTTTAATTAAAACACTAAAGATGATAACTTTATGCCCTTTTCAAATTTCATGCATATTTAAGCACATAAACTCTAAATTAGACTAATCATGTGCAAAGTTATTCCTTCTTGAACATAAGGTACCTTTTTACATTTAACAGGTTAACATCAACTCTAATGATCCATTAAACCCTATTAATCATATCAAAATAGGGTTTCTTAACTTTTAATTCAATAAAGATGATACTTTACACTACTTTTCGAACTATGGTCAGATTCAGGCTATAAAACTATTTTTAATGGATTCCTTGCGTTCTTCTGATAAAAATTCTTATAAAGTTCGTTTTAAACCGAGTTTCCTAGCAAATTCTACACTTTTTGCAAGATATACAAATTCTGACCAATCGCAGATTGACACCTCAGCTTTAATGTTTATTGGCAACCCGCTAAAAGAAATATAACCAATTTACATTCTTACCCTCGCGTAAGTGGCTGGCGATGCATGGCGCAGAGGGGTAAAGTGGTCAAATCGGGTTGATCTTCTTCTACCTCTGTCTCAGGTCACGGCCGTCGACTGCAGTCCGACGCGGTGCGCCCCTCCCTCCTTTCCAGGGTCCGTCGACCCCCAGGGAGCACACCTTCTTCTCCGGAGCTCCCCCACGCACCCGGGGTCGCTCTTATGCCAGGGTCAAGGCGGCCGGCTCGCGCTGGCCGGGCCTGCACAACTCGGCGGCCTTGCAGCCATGCTGCTACGGCCACCACCGATCCAGGGCGCGAAACTGACAGCAAAGCTCCTCCTGAAGTTGTGGGAGCAAGCCGCATCAAACACACTCGTCCTCTAGTCCCTCATCACTTCATAGATGTGATACTTCACATGGTTAGGGTTTCATACGTAAGGAAGCAATGGAGTAGAGAGAGAAAGATGTAGGATCCCTTTAGAACTCGAACCAGGGTTCTACCCTTTATATAGGGTGGAGTTGGTAGCCCTAAGGCATGCCTCATGAGGACTCAAGTCCCATCTTGAAAGGAAATACATTTTCCTTGGTTGTGAAGCAACCATCTCTCTCTTTCTTCACTAACTTTTATTTCCTTGATATTCCTTGTTGCATGGATATTTAGGAATTCGAAATTCCTCTTTCTTACTCTCCTTAAACTTGCCTTTTAGTTATTTGTCACAAAATCATGGTTCCTTTTAATAGAAAATACCACCTTTAAAAAAAACAACACAAAATTCATTAATAATGTATTACATTATCCTCTTATTTTGCCTTTTTAGTATTTTCTCTTTCTTTCCTCTTTATTGGGACTCCTTGGATCCCAATATACTCCATTATTTCGAAATCCTTTTCCAAGGATATTTATTATCCTTCTAGATGCATCTTTGTGCATTATTTCACACTATCTTGTTTATTTCTCATTAAAATATTTCTTTTTGAGGATTTCTTTTTATTTCTCTTTTATTTTTCTCATTGGTATTCCTTTTATCATTAGTAATCCTTGGGATACGAAATTCCACAAAGGATAACTCAATTATATCTCTTTTCACTTGTTTTCCACATATTAACATTATTTCCAATTTCTTTCTTAATAAAGAAATACTTAATTAATCTTTTCTTTTCTTATTGCTTTCTTTATGCAACTTTGTACTCCTTGGAACCCAAGGAACCCAAGAGGCACGAAATCCTCTTTGGATTTGCCTTCTAGAGGTTTCCACATATTTCTTTTATCAATTATTCAATTATTCATTCACTAATTGAATTTTCTTTGTTATTCCCTTGTTATTGGGCCCAATAGTAAGCCCACAAATCAAACAACAAGGCTATTTTAAACGAAATCCATTTATTTGAAGCAAATTATATCATTATTTGTTCAAATATCTTTAATATGAGAAATTACATTTCTCACCAATTGAACCCAAAAAATTGGGGTTATAACATCCTTCCCCTCTTATAGGAATTTTGTCCTCAAAATTCAGGCAAACAAACAAACAATTCAGGATAAGACTTTTCCATGTCCATCATTGGCCCCTATGTGGCTTTGCCGTACTCATGGCATTTCCAAAGAACCTTTATCATCACATATTCTTTTCTCTGAGTTCTTTCATCCTGGCGTCTATAAACTACACAGGTGACTCAGGCCATTTCAGCCTCCCTTGGGGCTCACTAGGTTCATTGCTCAGCACATGGTCGGGGTACCTCACATAGTGCTCTAAATTGGACACATGGAAAACATCTCCCATTACTCTATCCTGAGGGGTAGGGTCAAACCTAACCTTCTCCACCCATCCATATCTAATGGACCCATGTATCGGGGACTCATCTCTCTTAGTTATAACTTAGAGGGGTCGGATTTTCATGTCACATTTTGTCCCACACAGTAACTTGTATGTCAGTCTACTTTACATCTGCTCACGACTCTCATCGTCTCTAGGCTCCTTTCAGCCCTTGCACAATCAAAGTGACTTCATCTACACGCACTGGGGTCCCTTTTACTAACCATCATGTGGTACTTTTCTAACCATCATGTGGTCCTTTCACCAACATCACCTTACTGAAGTGGTGACCGACACAACCTCCCTTACAGAGCTTCATATAAAACCCGATACTGGATATGGTGGTCATTGTCACATCTTTCATAGGACAAGAACTGTCGCTAGATATCACCCTGAACGAGCACACATGCCCTAATCAGACTCTTTAGTCTGGATCATACTAACCATAGTTCGGGGTGATAAACTATACTAACATTGAGTTCTTCATGTACCTACTTCCACTTTATGGAAGTGAACCTTTAGGTCAAACTCAAGAACCTTTGAACTCGCTTCATGGTGTAGTCGAACCATCTCTCTCATGGGTAGTTCAACTAGATCTGTCCCTTGACAGAACTCTTTCTTTCTTATGTCATCTAGGTAAGGCGATCTACCATAACCCATATTGTATCCCGACCTTCTTTGACCCAGGGAAGACCTATCACAAAACCCATAGTGTTGAGCTCTCATTCCCTCTCAGGGATTCTTTTGTCCTCTATATCGATACCCTGGGTTACTGGGGTTCGTCCTTTACCTCCTGGCTTGCATGGTCATAAACCACATGCAACTTCATCTTAAGCATCTAAAGTGCTATTGCCATTTTCCATGGTGTATCATGATTTCCTGTATGTCATGATTCTTTCAAGATCGATTCCTTCGAAACCCTAAACCACTCTAGTTGGGGTTTCATCACCTTATCTTCCAAAGAAGTACATCTGAGGTTTTACCACCATCCTTTCATTGTATCCAGGACTAGACTGGCTAACCAAACAACCGTAACTTTTCAATGTATCTTGTTACATCTGAGTGTTATCCAAACACCTCTCCTTTTCGAACTTAAGGTTAGCCAATCAACCCTTTCTAGCTTCTGGTCAAACAAGTCAGATGTATCTCAACCAGAGCAGCCATTACCACTTCACATCCTTAGGTATTAGGTAACATTACACTTCCATGTATTTCACTTATCATGTCACCTCAAACTATATGTTTATCTTCATAAGAACACTCTCTGATTCTATCATCATGGTGATCAAACTCAACCTAGTATAACTTGTAAGTTCCACATAGCTCATGATAAAAACATCCTCATAAGGGGACTACCTCATTCCTCTTAGTGTTTACAAACCATCCATGTATCATTCACTTTACCAGGGTAGATATCTTCTCTCTCCCCATTTCTCATGGCAATGTTCCAACCTACATCATCTCTTATCCTTGGTGTATGACATGCATAATGTCCTATCTCTCACCCCCATAATAAGAGGAACTAAGCATTTGGCTGCAGTCCAAATACAGAGTTCTTCCTGTTCCAAGAGTAGAAATGGTACATCTCACCTTGCCAATACACCTTTATGTGCCACATATGTCTTTACATCACATACATCATGATATCAAACTAGTCTTGACCCTACTAAGGTTTATATCCTTGGTCATCTCCTCTAGGTCTATAGGGTACCGACTCTTTTTGGGGTCATCCCTCTTCCCTTGTGCATCAAGAGAGTGCCCTACTCATCTGCCCTTTGGGTCCCATGAGTTCATGAAGGTGATCAATCTCCTAACCCATGGCCCTCAGACAATGATAGCTGTTACCTCCCGACCCTATGGTCGTGTGCAACTGGGGAATTAGGCAACTCCTACTTTCATCAGTCTTATCCCTACCTGACCCTAGGATAGACTTAGGATTCTCCATAACAGTACATGTTCACTTAGAACCTTACCCAAGTCTTCATCATCTCTCTTTCTGCATTCATGTGCTGGCTCTCATCCGTTCATAGGCATCATGGCAACCTGCCTACCTTGGTCAAGCCCCATACTGGTTACCTCCATGGTAACACATTCACATGCAATAGAGATGGATATCTATGGGTCTGTAGATTCATTCTCATACCACATACCTTTCATAGCTTCTCAAGATCCTATGAGACCTCTTTAGGTTACCTTGAACCAATAAAACTGATATACACCCTTCCAAAGGGGTCCCTCTCCCAGGATGGGAGGAAAACTATCTCTAAGGTCACAAAAGCTCTTAGGTCTAGGGTTTACATCCCCACGAGCCTAGCAAACCATTAAGGCACAAGTAGATCACTTACCGTACCATGCTAGGTCATACTTATCCTTCTTTCCTCGATGTTGGATCAAGATCAAACTTTCCCTTTATCATCAACCTAGTTGTGAGGGGTTCTAAGGAACTAAACTTCTATAGGAACACATCAACCTTAAACTTAAGGGGCTTCCCCTTTTTCCTCTATACATGAGGAGTACCATGCTCGCTTCTATAGGAACTCAACTTCTCATCATGAGCCTTAGGTACACCACTTCCCCTCTTAGGCCTAGGAACCCTAGGTTTACTTGTAGGTGTTCAACTACATGCCCCATCTCTTAACCACGAACCAAGCATGCAAAAGGCATGACATGCACTTCTTGTCATCCTTCAACTCGAGCAACACTTAGAGTTGGATCCTCCTTAAGGACAACCAACAAGGTACAAGGCCTCGAAACCTGTTCACTAAACCTCTCTAGGCCTAAGGAACTCTTCTTCCTACCTCAGAAGGTAAACACCTATACCGTAGGCACATAGGCACTAGATGATTCATCTTCATTCTCTAGGGTTGGTCCCTCTAAAGGCAACCAAGATATCATCAACTTTCAGGGATCGATCATGAGGCAACCACTATCATCCATTATTCAGGGTTTTAGGCTTCCTACCTCATTGCTGAGTTTCCTGCTCTCTCTAGAGCTAACCCCACATCCAACCTCACCATTAGAGGTCCTTTCTTCATGAAGGATCAACCTCAATGGCATGCTCTATATGGGTGAAGCCTAGGTTCGAATTTATGGTTGCTTAAGACAACCCTTTATGCTCCATCATGATTCCTTATCCAGGGTTTCATCCTACTGTCAGCACTATGACGTGCCCTAGGTGTCAGCTATGCCCTACTTGCACACGTCCATATGATCTCTAAGGCCCTTCACTAACATCATCATCTAAGGGCTATCCTTTACCCTAGCATGCACGACCCTTCCCAGGGTTGGGTTGCCAAAAGGTGCTAGGTCACCCATGGATCGTATGGCATCCCAAAGGCATGTTCTTTCAAACACCTGGTCCAACTCATCTCTCTCTAACCTTCACTTAGGGTTAGGGTTAGCATCATCCTCAGAGGATGTTCCAGGTCTCTACTTGCAATGGAGATCTCTATCTCCAAGACTAACTTATCCTCCTGACAAGAAGGTCTAGCCTCAGGTCTCTTCTGAGGACATGACAACTTATGTCATACGACCTAAGCATGTATCTATTCTTTAGTTTGCGCTTAATCTATTAAGCTTATGTCCATGACATCTTATTTACATGCCTTTCATTAATTTGGTGGAGGATTTCTTAAACCTTATTAGCCTTACCCATACCTCAAGAGGGTGAGGAGAAGAAAGAAAACCCTAATCCTTTAGGTCCTTATCAAAATTTCGTGATGAGAAGGGATGAATAAGATGAGAAGTCCTAAAGGTATCTTATTTCGGTTCATACCCTAAGACTTTGGCCAGGCAGTCACACGGATCCGGGAGTCCTCGTATTCTGACTAGCGGTGCGGAGGAAAATCTTGCCAGCCCCCGGTTGTGACCCTTTTCTAGACACCTCTGTCTTTCAGATACTCCTCTAATAACTCCCTTGGGTTCTATGGAGTTTGTAAAATTTAATAATTATTAATGGTTAACTGAGGAACCTATGCTCTGATACCAAATGTTACGACCCCACCTCCCGATAACCCCCAATTAAGGGAGACTGAGAGGTTGAAGCCGCACCCATGACTTCCAGATCAAAGGTTCGACATATAACCATAAATAATTATTAAATTCTAACAGATTATACGGAAATATGGGAATAAAATTTTTGCATACCTTTTTGAAAACTTGGATCTCTAAACTTCTATCCACACAGATACTAATCTATCTAATCCTCCTTTGCACTTTAATTCTCATTTAGTACCACATGTGCCTCTTTACTGTTTGTTTTTTTCATTGTACCTAAAACGCCGACAGACAAAACGTCGGTCAGCCGAAGCTGGTATGTGGAGGAAACAGATAATGTTCAACTATGTTAACAATATAATCATTCAATTAATCATTTAACAATCAAGATTACATTTTAAACCATACAACTCAATCCATACATATTCTCGAACTCTGGGATGTCCCTGCAGTGGACATGGATATCACCTCTCTTTTAGGTAATAGAGTCGCATGGCACTATCCGAAGATAGCCCAATATCTAACTCATTGTGACTTGATGGTCCTACCTCAATGGTAGCCATGTACTAAGTCAACCATAGACCTGATGGACCTACCCAATAGGTAGCCATGTACTAGGTCATCCATAGACCTGATGGACCTACCCAATAGGTAGCCATGTACTAGGCCTTTCTCTAACCTGATGGACCTACCCATAGGCATCCATATACTAGGTTAGCTATAATGCCACACAGAGAACCAGGATCTGAGTTTGTAGGCATATACATTATGTGATAGTCATATTCACTTTATAATTGCAATATGAACATCCAAACAGTTTAGTTGCATTCAATGCGATTAAACATCCGGGAATCCATCGGGAAACTATAGCGGTTATTCATTATCGTAACCACATACCTGTCTTAGAGATCTCAACAATTTATCCAAATCCAACTAGATGTCCAATCAAGCAAGCCAATCAATCAATCAAGCACACATTGATCCTGAAAACATGTATAATGTCTGATTGTCACAAGCATATCCTAAACAACTCCTTATTGACTTGGGACACCTTTCTAAGGTTTCTAAGTCTCATTAGGATGCATTAGGGTTTCTTAGATCAATTTCTCAAACTTTATCCTTTTTAAGTTAACAAACCCTAAAACAACTTTTCCACTCATAAAAACCCTAATTACTCAAATTATCCACATTAAGGATCTTTTATGCTCAAATTGGATTAGGGTCATCACATCTCTATTTTATTCGTGGATTTACACAATTAAACCAAATAAAAAACATATTCATCAAAATTAGGGTTTTCAAGCTCATTAATGCATAATCATGCACAAAATCCTAAATTAAGCCGAATATATATAAAAAGATCATATTTTAGATCCTATTTTCACTTTTATTAACAACATGTTAATATCAACTTGAATTATGTCATTAAGACCATTTACCATCAAATCTAAGGGTTTTCCTTTAATTAAAACACTAAAGATGATAACTTTATGCCCTTTTCAAATTTCATGCATATTTAAGCACATAAACTCTAAATTAGACTAATCGTGTGCAAAGTTATTCCTTCTTGAACATAAGGTACCTTTTTACATTTAACAGGTTAACATCAACTCTAATGATCCATTAAACCCTATTAATCATATCAAAATAGGGTTTCTTAACTTTTAATTCATTAAAAATGATACTTTACACTACTTTTCGAACTATGGTCAGATTCAGGCTATAAAACTATTTTTAATGGATTCCTTGCATTCTTCTGATAAAAATTCATATAAAGTTCATTTTAAACCGAGTTTCCTAGCAAATTCTACACTTTTTGCAAGATATACAAATTCTGACCAATCGCAGATTGACACCTCAACTTTAATGTTTATTGGCAACCCGCTAAAAGAAATATAACCAATTTACATTCTTACCCTCACGTAAGTGGCTGGCGATGCATGGCGCGGAGGGGTAAAGTCGTCAAATCGGGATGATCTTCTTCTACCTCTGTGTCAGGTCACGGCCGTCGACTGCAGTCCGACGCGGCGCGCCCCTCCCTCCTTTCCAGGGTCCGCCGACCCCCAGGGAGCACACCTTCTTCTCCGGAGCTCCCCCACGCACCCAGGGTCACTCTTATCCCAGGGTTAAGGCGGCCGGCTCGCGCTGGCCGGGCCTGCACAACTCGGCGGCCTTGCAGCCATGCTGCTGCGGGCACCACCGATCCAGGGCGCGAAACTGACGGCAAGCTCCTCCTGAAGTCGTGGGAGCAAGCCGCATCAAACACACTCATCCTCTGGTCCCTCATCACTTCATAGACGTGATACTTCACATGGTTAGGGTTTCATACGTAAGGAAGCAATGGAGTAGAGAGAGAAAGATGTAGGATCCCTTTAGAACTCGAACCAGGGTTCTACCCTTTATATAGGGTGGAGTTGGTAGCCCTAAGGCGTGCCTCATGAGGACTCAAGTCCCAGCTTGAAAGGAAATACATTTTCCTTAGTTGAGAAGCAACCATCTCTCTCTTTCTTCACTAACTTTTATTTCCTTGATATTCCTTGTTGCATGGATATTTAGGAATTCAAAATTCCTCTTTCTTACTCTCCTTAAACTTGCCTTTTAGTTATTTGTCACAAAATCATGGTTCCTTTTAATAGAAAATACCACCTTTTTAAAAAAAACACAAAATTCATTAATAATGTATTACATTATCCTCTTATTTTGCCTTTTTAATATTTTCTCTTTCTTTCCTCTTTATTGGGACTTCTTGGATCCCAATATACTCCATTATTTCGAAATCCTTTTCCAAGGATATTTATTATCCTTCTAGATGCATCTTTGTGCATTATTTCACACTATCTTGTTTATTTCTCATTAAAATATTTCTTTTTGAGGATTTCTTTTTATTTCTCTTTTATTTTCCTCATTTGTATTCCTTTTATCATTAGTAATCCTTGGGATACGAAATTCCACAAAGGATAACTCAATTATATCTCTTTTCACTTGTTTTCCACATATTAACATTATTTCCAATTTCTTTCTTAATAAAGAAATACTTAATTAATCTTTTCTTTTCTTATTGCTTTCTTTATGCAACTTTGTACTCCTTGGAACCCAAGGAACCCAAGAGGCATGAAATCCTCTTTGGATTTGCCTTCTAGAGGTTTCCACATATTTCTTTTATCAATTATTCAATTATTCATTCACTGACTGAATTTTCTTTGTTATTTCCTTGTTATTGGGCCCAATAGCCAATAAAGCCCACAAATCAAACAACAAGGCTATTTTAAACGAAATCCATTTATTTGAAGCAAATTATATCATTATTTGTTCAAATATCTTTAATATGAGAAATTACATTTCTCACCAATTGAACCCAAAAAAATTGGGGTTATAACACTTTCACATGAGCATTCACATCATCCTATGGTGATACGCCCAACTCAATATTCATCTCCCTAAACTCGAGCAACATATATATTTCCTACACACAAGAGAAAATGTCCCAAGAATAGAAGATGAGAAATTCATAATTTTTGCATCATAAACAAAATTACTTTAAATGAGAGACAATTAATAGTGTAATCATAATATTTAATTAACTTTAACCATTGTCATTTCCTCTATTAAGCTCATTGTATGTAAATGTATTTTAAGCTCCATGATCAATGAACATGTGACATGTCTCATCATACAGGCAATGCCTCCATGTCTTTAGAGCATGAAAAAATGATTCCAACTCAAAACATGAGTAGGCTAGTTGTCTTCATGCTCATGTAACTATCGAGAAACATAAGCTAATACATTTCCATACGTAAGCATGTATAGAAGCTTCTACTGGATGCATCACAAAAATGACAAATCTCTTGCCTTCCACTAAAAATAACAAAACATGTGCCAATGTTAGATTCTCTTTGTGAGTTAAGAATCTCTTCTCAAAGTGTTAGATTATATGGGTTTTGTCGCTTTCTTTCTTAACTTGGTAAGTGGAGTTGCAATAATGCTATAATTTTTATAAATCCTATGTGATATTTGAACGACCTGGGAATACTCTAACTTCCATAGGAGGGTTTAGGTTGTTCCCATTGGATTACATATTCCATTTTCACCTACTATACACATATCCCTTCACTAGAAATTATGTGGCCTAAAAATTACACCAGTGAAAGTCAAAACATATACTTGTTGAACTCATAATATAAGTGATGTCATCATAGAAGATGTAATGCCAAACACAAGTGCATCACATGATGTTATACATCACATAAATATATTAGAATATCAACAATAATGATGACCATCGACCAACCAAATACTTATTGAATACCCCATTCTTCATATCCATAAAGTATTTGTGCATTGGTTAGTCCAAATGACATAACCAAAAACACTTAATAGTTGCACCTAACCCTAAAAGCTAACTTAGCCTTGTCCTCTCCCCTAATTACAACCAATGGTACCCCAAACTCAGGTGATTGTTAGAGAACATTATCCTCCTCTAAGATGATCAAGCATATCATCTATCATTGTAGAAATATATTCATGGTTGTAACTTTATTTAGTTGCATGCGGTAAATGCATGAGTGCATCATATTGCCCTTATTCTGAGTAAAAAAACTATATCTCCCGATGGAAATATTATCGGTTGTATGATTCCCTTATTTAGGAGTTTGAACAATTGTGTCTTTGACTCTTTGAGTTTAGTTGGTACCTTTCAATAAGGTGATTAAAAATTGGATGAGATCTTGATAAAAGCTCAATTTCAAACTTTATTTCTCGCTATGGAGGTATATTGGGTTATTCTTCTAGAAACACATCGGTAAATTCATGACACACCTACTAACTATGGACTCTCTACATGTATATCAGTACCATGTGCCAAGTAAACCTCACTCCTTACTCTGCAATATGTCTGCTAAAACTAATGAGGTTATATAGACAAGAAGATTTTTCTATCCCATGTGGAAATACAAGAAAAGTCCCCCTATCTGGAACATGAATTTCTTCTCCCAATAGTCTAAATGCCCTCAATAAGCATCAAAGAATTCCACATATACCCAAAATCATATCAAAGGTACTAGGGCATGATGTTATCGATAAAAGTATATCTAGTGAATCTCAATAAACATATTAGGCATTACTTCAAACAATATAGTTGATTCACCCAAAATATCCTCAACAGAATATCATTGAACATGTCATGTATAAGAAGATTCATATTGAAAGAAAGAAAATAATGTAAGAGAGAGTGCATTACTATACAATCTATAAGAATAGACATCTTTATTATATTAAACCTAAACATCCCATATGTAATTACTTGAGATGAAACCAATCCTTCATTAGGTGTCATGTCCTAAAAGTGACCAGTGGACCTAGGTCTGCCACACTCTCCTCTAGATGCACCACTACTAGATACACTAGTAGTGTAACTTGAAGCCGTGATTCTACCCTGACCCTGGAGGATGATTGTCCCTAGTGTCCTTATTATTATGGTTAGAAAACCATCATTGGTAATATTACAACCTTTATTTTGAAAATGTGCACATTTTTTCTTAAAGTGTACCATCTGACTCCAATAGTTACAAACCTAGAATTTTGTTTCCCAACATTCACTTGAATGTGCTCTTCCACAATTTTTGCAGATGATGCCTCCCTTTAATTATCCTCTGGTAGATGGTAAACTAATGGGAATCTCAAGTGGTGCAGACTTACGTGGGCATGGCCATATATCACATCCTAATTTTCCTATGATGGTAGAACACTGACGAGCTATGGTTTCTCCTACCCCCAAAACAAACCAATCCTCTTGTGAACTTCCCTAAGAAGCTACCACTAATGCTTTTTTTTTGGTCTAGAAGATTCACCCCCAAATATATTGAAATCAGATTTCTCTCTACATTGACAAGTTTCTCAATACTACAAGATACCTTAGTAGAGTCACTCAATCTCTCTCTATATGTCTAATTGGTCACAGACACATTATGCCTTATCTACGTCCTCAAACCCATCTTAGAATTTCTGCATTTTTCCAAATGAATGGGAACCATCTAGGGACAAAACGTTTGTGATCTTGATATAAGAAAACTCATACTAAAAAAAAACATCGTACATTACATGCGATTTTGAAAATAGTGTATTTTATTACTGAAAAAAGTGGGTGTATATTACTTGGGGTTCCAACTTTAGGATCGAAGCCTCGATCAAGCCAACATTGCCCCTAGAGGTGCTAACCCCCAGCTTCACCTCATCCTCTCATTCCCAATGAACCTAGAGGTTGGTAGTGAGGCAACCCTAACCTCACCCTACTGCTGTCACCATGGTAGACCAATAGCATGACCATAAAAAGCTCTAAGGAATCAGTAAAGAGATAGGAAAAACCCTAAAAAAATATGTCAGAACGCTCTGCCAACCCACATTGAACTCAAAACATATCACAAATGATTGTACTAACCGAAATTTGCACATCTCTTACTGAGGTGAATAACTGTGAGAAGAGAGCAAAAGAGGGAAAGAGGGGTGCCTAGAATTGGGTTTAGAGATGACATAATAACTTTTGTGATAGTAGTCTGAGACCACTCAGGGGATCAAACAAGGCTTAGGCACCCTTGAGTGCACCACCACGCTCCAGGTTGCTGACACTCCAAGATGGAGTTGGGTTGATGTACTTGTGGCTTCCAGACAACAAATAAATATGGAAGAACGAGTCCATGAGATATGTAGATGGATTCCAATTGGGTATACATATGTTAGAAGGTTCAGAGCATTGAGTATTTGGTCCAGAGAAGGAAACATGATAATCAACAAGGGAGACAAGAAACTTATCATCGACTGGAGTGATTAAGGCAACAAATCCCTATGAATCTAGATGTCATTGGGTTTTGATAATCGTGAGGAATGTGTAGATCATGTTATTTTAGAGAGAGGAAGAAAGAAGAGAAAGATATCGCCAAGGAGTGGGATTCAGCTATCCCTCGAATAGTAAAGTCCAGACACAAATAGGAACAAGGTGAAGGAGGAGGCACCCCAACTGTGGACCCGAGTCTGACTTGGATGGACAAGTATCATTCCGTGTGCCATGGAACTTTAGGTGAGCTGAGGAAACAATGATGTCATGTTTAAATTGGAAAAATCTAGTGATTAAAACAAAGTCCAATACAACTAGGGGTTATTTATTACAAAAACTCCTTTTGATAATTTAGGAACTCAAGCATTATCCAATTAAGTTGAAAATTCATATCTTAGCTAATTAGAACCCAAAGAATCTGATTATGAACATAGATTTAGATTTCGAGATTATATTGAATGAGTTTTAATGCAATTAGGGTTTTATTATCTTGCTTGAGATAGGATATTTTATTTAATTAGTTAATAAGTCCATTAATGTCAATATAGTTTTAAGTAATGTCATATTAATAACTCCCACTTACACTAAGCATCCAATTATTATCACATTCTATAAATTAGTCACATTATTGTCCAGATGAATCATTCATTTACATTAATTCACATAGAATTACTAATAAACACATTTAAACCCACATAAACCATTTATGCATATATATGTTAATCAAATTGCTTATTAACCATATTTGAGTCATTATATGTGTATTAGTCAACACTACAACATGTTGGAAATGTATTTGAGATCAATTCGCCTATTAAGCCATGCTTTAGATTATTGTATTACTTTTGTGTGTATTAGACTATATCGTGTGATTAAGCACCTATGTTCACCAGTGTCTCATATGGGTTACCAAAAATGTACATGTTAGGGTTATGGGCTAGAACTTAAGGTTTCAATCACCTTGATCACCATACATCACATACACCTCAACGAAAAACACAAAGATTAGGGTTAGGTTCCTTATATCTGACTCGTCATCACATTGGGATTTCTTGGTCCATAGCATGGTCAGGATCATTCGTATCCACAACTAGGGTTAATCATGTAGTTGTTCAAGTTATAAGAATTAAATGTTCATTAGGGTACAAGCATGAGAATTAGGGTTAAGATATATACTCCTTTGGCTAATTCCACACATCTAAGCACACTAATACCCTAATCATGGAATTAGTTCTAGAATAAAGATAGCTAAATCTCAATATGTTACAGTAGTATTCAACATATTTTATGTCTATTTATTTAGAACATATTGAAAGGAAATAAGTATTATACCAATTATTAAACAACTAGTTCATACTTTTGAAAAACCTTAAGTATTATACCAATTATTAAACAACTAGTTCAAAATTTTGAAAAACCTTACATTCTTATCCCATAACCTTGAGTAAAGGTAAGAGACAAGACGTAGATCTAACTACAACCACTCTGACCACCTCCATCAAAAATCTACTATTGTAGTTCTCATCCAATAGGAAAATCCACTCCTTTTCCACGTCTTGTAAGAAATTTACAAGTAGAGGGGAGAGTTGCTTGCCAAATGTTGAGTAAAATGCACTAGATTAGGTATCCAAAAATAATATATAGTTTAGGAGTACATATCAACAAGAAAATATATAAATAGGATTAAAGAATAATTGGCATGTATTACTATATATAAAATGATTAATTCATAGTAAATGGCTAAATTAGAGTCTTAATATAATGCATATTGGATACTAACTTAAGATAATTCATGAAAACAAGGTATTAACTCATATTTTCATCATCATTAGTTGGAACCTTTAGCTTGAGAGAAACAACAGATTCTTCAACAACACTCCAAAACTAAGGCAAAATATCATCTCACAAATAGATGCAGACCTTCACTTGCTCACCATGTGCAGGTAAATAGGTTCTTGATGGAAAGGAGGACTCTGAAGAAGGTGAATCTGAAGCCCATTTTCTTTGTGACCTGAAGGCTATGGTGGATGATGAAACAGGTGTTAGTTTGCTTCAACAAAATTAGTGAAATTATTTGGTCCAGTAGTTGCATTTTCTCTGAAAAAAATCTGGATTAGTGTTACAAGAGGCTTGTTAAGGGGTGCCTCCCCCTTAAACTTTTAACATCACTTTCATCTCCCAGCAGAACATGACTTATGTATTTCAACCTGTATGATTCGTCAAAGTAGGTGTTTGCTTGCTTTGTTTTAAATAAATGCTATGACCTTTATCAAAAACTCAGACTACTAACTATTTCATTTTTTTTAACTTTGTCCCTGAACTCATTTCAATTGTATCACCAAAGAGAAAGCAACTACCATGCTTATCGTTCAAACATTGGGGTAAAGCACAAGACCGTAAGCCAACCAACTAAGTTACACTCAGTTTGTAGTGAGGTTTCCATGTTTGGCATAATAGTCGTTCAACAATGTCTTCAAATTGTGGCTCTACATTTGAAGTACTCAGGAGAGGTACCTTTGTGATAAAAAGCATCTAAGTCTATATAATGCATCTCCATAAGGGTTTATAGGAAAATTCAGATGATTATAAAGTATGAAATTGATCTGAACCAAATACTATAAGTACCTAGATGGTTAGTGTTGGGTACCCATGAATAGGTTGTGCTCTAGATGATACTCTCTTAGTTTGCACTAGTCAATCACCTATTTCACCTTTCTTGATACACACCTCTTTAATTTCAACAGTTGCATTTACATGGAGTGCTTCTTGATTGTATGTGTGATACATAACTACGAGTTTAAAATTATTTTCAAATCTTCCACTGAATTGAACTATACTTGTTTGAAAACCCATCACTTGGGAGATAAAATAGTTATTGATCAAATATCAATAATTCATGCATAAGAGAAATCATGTTAGCAACCATCTACGTATTGGATTGTTGTAGTGTCAAACACATGACAAGTTTCAAAACCGTCTGAGAATTCTATAACAAATCCTAAATTCTGCAAAAGTTGAGATTATTATTATTTTTATATTTATTTCATCATTTAATCATCATGAGATCAAGTAACATCTAGCTCCCAAAATGTCATGTATTAACAATATAATTAAAATTTCATAATGTATCATAATTGGGGGAAAAAGGAAATAAGAAGAATGCAACTAATGGAGTACATATTAGTGACATATTGAAATATCTACTCACAAAACAACTCCCCATAATTGATTCATGTTAAGTAGAATTCACATCAACTTCCACTTGGATCAGTTCACCAAGAACAGAGTTCAAACGTGAAGAATGGATTTATCTCGTATATCATGAGAGCAAGCCTTAAAGAAAATTGAGCAAAGAGTATGTAGAAGGAAGAATGTCATGGAATTATATATTAAATCCATATCTATCACAACAGTTACCAAACTCCAAAACATACATTAACTAGATCTAACCCCAAATCAAAGAAAATGGCTAAGTTCTTTTTCCTAAGGAGGTCTTCTCTAAATCACTCAAAATTACTCTAGGGTGCAATGTAGGGTTTTAGAAACATGAAGTTAGAAGGTATAGAGTTACAACTCAATGTCATTACATTAAATTGGTTGTTTGATTGAAAAAATATCAAAATGACCACATATTAGCCAACATATTGCTTGTCCCTGACCAAATTGTTCGGTGCCTTTGTGGATCATTTCAACTGTCCAAGTCAAGTATTGTTGGATGAATTGAAAAAGTGGATAAACGTGTACCTTAATCGAGTCCAAAGGTTGGCATGACTTTCACATAGTTGGTCAGTTGTCTAGTTTGGATGTTGAAAATGCACTGACATTATGAATCATTTTGTACCTTATTAGTGTTTATAGATGGGTTATAAAATTAAAAATAGAGTTTCACTCTAATCTTGAGTTGACAATAGAATATGAAATTTGTTGTATCGAATTAGGATCTACTAGTGTCTTATGGGAAAATTGGGTTTCACTGTAGGGCGTAACTACTATTGAACCCATCATATATATAACAAATTGAATTAAATCATTCATTAAAAAGGAATTAAGGTGCCAACTAACATTTGAGTCTTTCTAACATCAAATTACATATTAGTTTGAAAGTAGTTTTTAATATATATGTACATGGGAGATTTTAATTTCTCAACAATTATAAGGACAATAAATCTAGCTTCATATTTGGTAGATCTAAGGCAATAAGCTTCCCAAGTATGCTACGCATAAAATAAATGCCCCTTCCAAAAAACCTCTTTCTTTGGTTTTCTAAAAGAAACTGATGCCACACATATTGATTTCTCATTAAGTGTAGCGTTGGTTTAGATTCAAAAAATTGACATTATATTATTCCCATGATATCCTACAAATCAAGTGGTCCCTCCAAATTTGCTTGATACATTGGTTTTGTGTACCAAAATTGACGTTGATTGTCCAAGAATTTATTGAAGTTAGTGAAGTCTAGCTTCGGTTTAGGGCCATAAAATGACTTCAAATGTCCCCTCTAAATTTGCATGTTATATTGATTATGAAACACAAAATTGGTTTTGAATGTGCGAGGTTTAGATAAAATTTACAAAATATAGCCTCATTTTGGCTATGAAACTGATGTCAAAATGTTGTTACCTCAACTTTTAACAATAGGTGGAGCAATAAAAGTTTCATGACTTTGTTGTCTTTGTTGAAAGGAATTATTCATGATGGAAACGAGCTTTATTATACTCTCAATTTGGTGAAGGCAATAAAATTTTCATCTCTATTATCTTAGAATGTATAAGTAAAGACAAACAATGATGATATCCTATGACATGTGTATGATTTCCCATAATGGAAGAAAATTGATTTGTTGTACCATAAATTTAGAGAAGAAGTTAGGAATTTTAGACTTGGACTTTGTATTGACAGGATGGATCCATATGGTACATTAAGTAGCCAACATAGCCCTTAACCTATTGTGATTGTTGTATACAAGATTCCTCCTTGGTTGTGTATGAAAAATAAGCATGCCATGCTGTCAATATTCATTCCAGATCCAAACAACCTAACAATGATATTGATGATTACCTTGAACCTCTAATCGATGACTTAAAGAAATTCTAGGAAGAAGGTGTTATGAATTATGATGCTTCACGTGGAGAGACCTTTAATTTCCATGCTATGTTGTTTTACATGATTAATGACTTTCTACCATACAAGAGTTTTTCTAGATACCCAAAAGTAACCAATGTATGCCCTATATGTTAAAAAAACATTGATTCAATGTGACTAAAATATGGTGGCAAGACTATATATCTTGGTCATTTAAGGTTTCTCCTAAAATTATATCCTTGTCAAAGGTTGTGTGAAGTATTTAATGGGACAATTGAGAAAAAGGAGTGCCCTTAAACCTATTTCAGGGGAGATTCATGAAAAGTAAAAGACATTGTCAACAGATTTAGTAAGAGACCATGTACTACTCCCACATGTGATAAATATTTATTCAAGAATAGGTTGATATTCTAGGATCTTCGTTGTTGGAGGTTTTACCTCCTGCTCGTTACACTTTGTCTAGATAGGAGAAAAGATATTTTTGTGAGTACTTTCTTAATATTATGGTACCACATGGATACTATTCCAATATTCATATATTGGTATAAATAAAGGAAAGCTAAATCTCATGATTTTCACACCAAAATGCAACAAATATTTCCTATGTATATTCAATCTATACTCCTGAAGCATGTAATATTTATAGTCACCATGATTTATTTCTTCTTCAATACTCTATGCAACAAAGTTATAGATCCTAAGAATTTTGATAACTTTCAAAGAGAAATGATCGTTATCTTCTTCCAGCTTGAGATATATATTCCTGCTTCATACTTTGATATCATGGTACATCTTATTGTCCATTTGAATAGATAAATGAAGATGTTGGGTCTGATTTTCTTATGTTGATGTATCCTTTTGAATAGTACATCATTATTTTTAAAATTGATGTACAAAATAATTATCAATCTAAAAGAATTATTATTGAGGGTTATATTGATGGGGAGGTGATGGACTTTTTTCATGATTTTTTGGTTTGGAATGAAACTACTGATGATGCAAAGTCTTGTCACATAAACACTTATTCTAGAAAAGTGACTTTAGTTGCATGACTAAAAGGAATGATTCTTGAGCTATGGAATAAGCACACTTTCACATTTTAGAATGTTTACGAAGTGGGTATTTATATCATCGAACACATCAATTTATCAAGAGAAAATATCCTTGAGCCAGTACAACGTGGCTTGATAGAGAGCATAATCAAACATTTATTAGTTGGTTTAAAAGTAAAGTCTCCCATCAAATATCTCAACAACAAATGATGTTGCTGAGAATATCATATGGCTCACCTTTAAACCAAAAATGGATGTCATGTCATACAAAAGTTATGACACAAATGGATTTTTGCACTATAAAAAGTTTCCAAATGATAAGAACATTATCCAAAATAGTGGGGGTCACCCTTCAAGCATCTAGATTGTATTTTTGTGGTGCAAAGGATGTGATTCTATGTGAGATAAGATGTTGTATTATGGTGCCACAAACGATATATGGGAATTTGAATGTGTTAATGAGTTAGGTTTCATATTAGTGAATTGTGAAAAGATTGGCAAGAAGTATGAGCCATTCATCATGACATCACAAGAGAAGCACATATTCTATATCGATGGCCCATAAAATGAAAATGGTCTATCGTTCTTCATGGGAAAAAGCAAGTCATTGCAGATCCTACATATGAATAAGAGAATTACACAAATATGATGCCTCTATTCCATTTTTAGTTGGCTTTCTAAGTGTAAATGTTGAAGCTAATGTTGATTCATACTACACACGTCAAGGTCACATAGAAGGAATATTAGTTGAGGAGAAATTCAACCAATTATAGAGGCATGCCTTTTATAATACAAACAATACATTTTATTAAATGTTAAATATTATGCATATTTCTCTATCACTTATATATGTTTTATATGCTACATGTGCATATTTGTATCACTTGTGTTTTTATATGCTAGATGTGCATGTTTGTATCACTTATTTCTTATATACATTTTGTAGATTGTTATAGCATGGATTCTAACCTAGAGAAACTTGAGCCTGAGCACTATGAGGATGTTGAGCAGGTTGTTGCTAAGTCTGATGAGTATGGTGGTGAGGGTACTAGTGATTCTACTCACACAGTAGAGGTTCCACGCTCATGTGCAATTTAACAAAGCTTAGGGCCAAAGGTGAGAAGTTTGTGATTGAGTTTGATCACAGAAGAGTGTCTATAGGAGACAGTCAAAGTGCTTTCAGGCACTATTTAGGGGGATATTGTTCGCAACAAAGTTCCAATACATACAAAATCTTCAGATAAAGAATTGATGTTTCCCCTGAAAGATAAGGGTGGGTAGAAATTGGGTAATAACCCATTATCTGAATGGTTTTTTTAAGATAGTTTGGTTAGTTTGGATAATTTGTTTTAATTATTTTGATTAATTAGTTCAACGGTTAATTAGTCAATATAAATGTTTTCTATTTGGTTAAACAAATTATGTGAATAGTAAAAAATTATTCAAGAAAAATATCTTACACATATAGATAACCATATAGTTGTACTTTTATAAATTAAACATCCACATTTATATACTAATCAAGTTTTCAGGAACAATATAACACTATGTTTATATACAGTACTACTATGATACACCAATTATGTAAAAATTTATGAGCATTTTCAAACAATATCATTACAAGATTGTTATATGGTTTACCAAATTAACTAACCTAATTAACAACTAACTGATTCACCATAATCAAATTAATAGATACAAATTCATTAGCTTAATGAGTAAAATCTCAAACCACAAATTAACCATTAAGCCTAACCAAATTAAACAAAAATTACCAAAATAACCAAATGCTCACCCTACTGAAAGACCTCATCTAGAAGGATGTTTTTGTGAGTTATATGCATTTATACTAAGTATCTTAATTTCTTCTTATACTTTTGTCCATAAACTTTTGTAGGGATTTTTTTACCTTGATGAAAAAGCTTTCCATAAAAATGTGATACATCATTGTGGGAAGATGTTGAGGGGTTTTAGGACCAATTTGACAAGATAATACATAAATAGCTATGAGAAGAAGAAGACTATCTTTGAGAAATACAAGCATCTTGGCCCTACGACATGGGAGAAGTTTTGTGCTTCGAGACAATCTATGACTTTTAGGTATTAAGTAATTTAATTTACAATTATAATTAATCAAATGATTTTTAGGTATGAAGTAATTTAATATATATTTTAGATTAACTAGACTATACATGAAGCTCACAAAGAAAGGTGTGCAAAGAATGAACATGACCATCAGTTGGGTCTTGGTGATTATGCCTTACACCTCCAAAATAAGAGAAAAATTGCAATTAGGTGGGGAATAATTTAGCACAGATTCAAGTCCACATCCACTATTGTGACATAAGGAGTTGATAAATGCTAGAATAAACGTCTCATGGTTAATTTTCTGCCCCACAATCGCTGAGGTCGCTCATAAATTAGTAAAGTTTGACTCTCACAATGTATGCTTATTTTCATTGATTGTTAAGTTTAATTGACTAGCTCCATTAATGATAATTAGTGGGAGCTCCATGATCAAAGAATAGAAGGAAAGTTCCTTCATGTGGGTCAAAGGAATGCATTAATAGTTGCTTTTGCTACTGAAGAGCATTCTGACTGTGTTAGCATCCTAGGAGATGGTGTTGGGAAAATCATATTTTGAATCATCAGTTCGGCCATAAATCTTTCAAGAAATGTGGTATGTCATAAGAGGAGAAGATGAGATGATACAACATAGGATACCAATATCAATGATAAGCTTTCCTTCTCAATTTCAAAATACTCACATTGCCTTGCCCTACTCTTTTGATAAGGTAAACAAAGGTATTGGGAGTACTCCCATGGACCCTCCAGACTAGCCTGATGTAAGTTTCTTAGTTATATAATACTCTTCCAAATTGATATATATATATATATATATAGTGTTATTGATCAATATAATACAATGCAAAATTGTAGATCGATAGAAAATGCCATCTTTCAGGTTTAGAACCTGAATTCAATATGTGCTAGAGGTGAGGCTTTTCCATGCAATGGTGGGACACTATAGTGTACTCCAATGATTTATGATGTGGTCTGTGTGTCTATCCAACTTGTCTATTCATGAATGAAATACATGTCATTGTTGATATCTCACCTTAAACACAAAATAGTAGGAGATGCAGAATGTGGCGTGGTTGATTGGCTCAAAATTTGGATTATGTATGACAAGATATGACATATGCATATATTGTGCTTGATTATTTTGTATTTGTCTATATATGTTGTTAATACAAGAATATTAGCAGATCAAAATACCTAAGAAGTTGCCTATGGTTCTTGCTCCAAAGATCCATGCACCTACTTTGATTATGTAGGATCTATTCAACTTTCTAGGTCCGAAGTGAAGATTTAATGTTGATGGTGAGAGAATGTTGGACCATGATCGAATATGGAAATATGTATGCTGAAGGAAACTATAGGACAAGATAACAAAACTAGTGTATTCATTTAATATATTATAGAGCTATTTCAATATAATTTGCTAAATACATCCCTAATAGGGTTTTGGTTATGGTGAGCTCTTATGGATAAATACTTTATATGTGAATATTATCTTGAGTTATTTTCTATATATTTGACCATTACATATATCCTTATAACTAATTATGTACGGAGACCACAGTTTAAAATAATTAATATGGCATTGCTAGTCCCATCATTAATTAGCATCTTAGATAGAGAATGAAAATTTAAATTTGATTATTTCTCTACTTCACTTAAATATTTTTCTAGTGCGTGAAAAGACTCAATCATATCTCATTTTAATATAGTATAAGTTTCCATTTCTTTTCTTGTAATTTTAACTTTTGAATTACCTTTATTGTAAAATTTGATTTTTTTTAGTTGCCATATTCTTTACTCAGTAATAATCATTGGAAATTGTTAGTGATTGTCCCAAGCATATTGGTTGTGTATTATCTGGCCCCATTGGATTCCAAATTATTCAATGAAGGATACCAACTACAATTTCCAATTGTAGAGTAGTATAAGTTTTTACGGTCATGGTATTTATTAATTTGTGTATCATAATATAACTACTTAATCATACAACTACATGTAATACTTTAACTTATAGGGTTATACAAGAATTATATCAGAATGGAGGAGTTATATATAAACAAAAGAGAACGTTATCCTAGAGGAATATTAAGATACTTTTATGAATCCAAATCTAATGATAGTTCTGCTTATTTATATTTATTAATATGTTTCATAGTTGTGAATTTGTAGTGCCCTACATTAGATAATTGTTGGGTGTGTGGATACTATGTGGTGAAGTATATGATTTTCATTTCATGACTAATGTCACAAGACATCTATAATATAAAAAGAATAATTTAGATTTCCTCATAAGTATATAACCTATTTTAAATTATAATCATACTTTATGTAACATTATCATATGATTATATCATTCTTTTTGCATGTCTTTAACATCCAACTGACTTTTGCACGAGAGACTCTAGATGGCATATGAGAAGGGTGTGAAGAGTACTTCATGAAGGAAGTTGAATTTGTATTTGATTGGAAATGATAATTTGTTTTTGAAACTTTAAATTTGATTGTTTTTATGATTATGTGATGGGTCATAAATATTTGAAACTTTGAATTCAAAATGAAATACGAATGCAAGTGACTCTGGTTTGATTTGCATCAACTTTGAATATGTGAATGCAAGTGGATGTAAATATGTGTGTGGAAAAGGTTGCATTTTGAAGAGATGTAAATGAATGCAATGGGATAGTTGAAGATGTGAATGCATATGTATATGTGTATGTTTTGTAAGTTTTGTCAATTTTTAAATGGCATGTTGTTAAGTGAAACACATGATAATGAATATTTTTCTATTGAACAATAGGTTCTACATCCTACTGAACAATTGGAAAATAGGATTGAAGACATGTTGTGCACAGAAACATTATGTTGTTGATTGTATGAAAATATGAGGCTAAATATTGTAGCCTTAGTTATGGAATCTGAAACTAACAGTGCAGAACAATCTATTCACTAAACTTCTACTGACTAGGCAATCTGCGATGTAGATATCTAAATAGAAAATGAGGATACAAAGTTAAAGCCTCAGTTTAAAATCCAATATCAATGCTTCTAAACAATCTATTCAGTAAATTTCTATTGATAAGGCAATCTACAATGTCAATTTTCAAACTAGAAATCAAGGATACTATTTTAGCCTTAGTTTCCAAACCAGACACCAACACAATGCTCAAACTCTAGTGTTAATTTCTTTACCAAAAATTGAGGTTGCATTGCAAAAACAAAGTATGTGCTTTTCCTCCATGTTTTTGGTGATAGGTTTGTTTTGTAAAACAACAAAACTTTACATTATGGCATCAATTTTAGTGTTAATGGTAACTGACACAATGTATTTGGCATCGGTTGCCTGTCTCTCATGAAAAATGAAGTTGTAGATGTTGATCTGTTGTGTCACCCACCTAAACACCACTATAAAACTGACATGACAGACTTAAAGAACCAACATTATAGGTTGTTTGTGTACTGGTGGTTTCATAGAAATTCATGTTCTAGGTATACATATACATTTGTAAAAGTTGTTCAAGATTGACAACTTCATATACTATGTGCTAGATATGAGTATTGTGGTAAATGTTTAGGCTTATTAATGGAATAAAGTGGGGTTTGTTTCATATGATAGAAATTTTTGGTTGGTAAGGCCAATCATGTTGGAATGCATCAAAAAGATGACATATATATTAGGGATAAGCTCTCTAAGTCCTCGCCAAACTTCAAAAGTAGTGTTCTTTTCCCTTTTGAAGGAATAAAGAATGACAATTGACACCCACTTAGTTTGTGTATCATCACAAGTACTAGTATTAATTTGGTGTTTTACTATGTAAGGAATGGGTGGATAGAAGTGAAGTGGGTAGTATCAATCCACCACGACCATTGAGTGTGGTTTTCTATTCCATATATTACTTTTAGAGGTGAGGAATTTAATACTTTTCATTAAAGTAGATACATTAGGAAAGATTATTGATAAAAAAACCATCAATTATGTCATTATTTAAGAGGATAAATCATATTAACAATCGTGTGCAAATTTGATATACAATATTTTCTAATAATTGAAAACCCTAAATTTTAACAATTTTCACAAAGTTTTAGAATAAATCCCTAAATTACCTAGCAGCTTAAATACACCCATTTCAATATTTATTTCACCATTTGATCATCATTAGTTCATCTATAAAGTAGTTTGCAAAATTTTCTTTTATTACATCAAAATTGTTGTAAACTTCAGAATGTGTTGTCATTTGGAAGAAATTAAAGGAAATAAAAATATTCAAGTAATTGTGTACAAATTAGTGAAAGATTGAACTACTCACTCTATAAACAATTCTCTATTATGGATTCACATTTTGGAGAATTTGCTTCATCTTCCACTTGGATCAATTCATCAATAAAAATGCTCGAACGTGAAAATAGAGATGTTTCTTGCTCCTACGATCAAGCCTTGGAGATAAAGGAGAGAAGAGGAAATCAAAGGAAGAAAATTGGTGTATTTTCTACTAAAATATGAATCTACAACAAAGGTGATGAAAAAAAAGCAACACTCTAAAACATCTACAAACCTAATTTGACCCAAAATCAAAGAGCATGACTCAGTTTTTCTATTTGCAGGGAGATTTCCTCCCGCTTGCCCAGAATCTCCACTAGTATGCAAACTAGGGTTTGGAAACATGAAAATACAGGTATAGAGCTGCATCTTAAAAATTCAAGCATTAAGTCGTCTATTTGATCGAAAGAAAAAAAATACCCAAATGACCACAGATTAAAAGATTATTTTTCTATTGACCATGTAGTCATCCAACTTCATAGACAGTCGATCCAATTATCCATGCCTATTGGGGCTGGGTTGATTTGGAAAATTAGGTCACCTTGTACCTTGTCGCATCCAATGGCTTGTTTGACTTTTTAGATAGCTGGCTTACTATATACAGTATATGTAGAAAATGCAGATGAATGTCTATATGATGATTCTAATAGTTCTATCATCCAAGATAAGTCCAAAAATACATATAGCCACTCGATGATTAAGAATCCCCTTAGATCAGTGATTAACAAGCTCTTGAAATGTGCATTAATTTATTATCCAAAACTAAACTTGGAGCATCTTTGTGTATGTACATCCGTCATGGGGTCACTTCTACACTCTTTTCTGAATGTAATTTAATTAGTACATCAATTACTCATCAATGTCATAACTCAGTCGATATTGGGGGTTTAGGCCTTCAATTTTAGGGTTTGTTGTCGCTTATTCACATAGTAATAGAATCATAACCATGCCATAGTGAACCATATTTTCCCAGTGTGGTATATACATAAACTTGTGCTACGCCCTAAATCCTCATTGATTCCAAACCGATCATATATAGAAGAAAGAAAAGAAAAAGAAACCACTGAACTAAAATGATAATTTTCTTAAGCCCCTGAATTACATACTAAGTTGACAATATGTAGTAACAAATTTTACACATGGGTAATGAATGATACATGTGGGGGGAGGAGAATTAGTAGGAACACAGTTTGGTGAGGTAATACTGACAACATCACAACCAATGACTCTTATAGTTTGGGAGGAGGAAAGGGTGGAGTTGAGTGTAGGAGTGAGCATTTTGTTAATTTGGTTGGTTATCATTAACTCGGTTCGGTTAATTGGTTAATTTGTAGTTTGAGATTTTCACCATTAACCTAACCGAATTAGTGTCGGTTAATTCGGTTATGGTTATGGTTAATTTGACCTATTCATTTGGTTAATCAAATAACACTCTTCGAACAATATTGTATGAAAATATTCATAACATTTTGAACCATTATTATATTACATTAGTATTGCATTCAAATTATATATAGTTCATTAAAAGTGGATTACTATATAAATGTAGAGGTTTTCTGAAATAAAAGTACAAATATATATATGCGTATATATGTGTAGGATGTTTTTTGAATATATTGTGGTTGTTTGGTTAATTCGGTTAACTAAAAAGAAAATATTGACTGACAAATTAATCATTTGATGAATTGGTCAAAATAAACTAACCAAATTAACCAAATTATCCAAATAAAATTAATCATTCGGTTTTAACCATTCACCCTTAGTTGACCCTAGTTGAGTGAGAGAGTAAATTTTTATTAATTAATAGAAATATGTGACTTAGATATGTTGTGACACCCCAACGCACCAAAAGTGAGATTACTCAAAACCAAACTATGAAAATAAAACTAAACATCCAGATTACTAGAAAACATAAGAAATTAAAACTGATTCCATCAAACCATAAGAGTTGCAACATATTGCACATGAGTCCACAAAAGCCACTTGTATTACATATCATCTCCCCAAAAGATTACACACGATATTGTACACTATCTCTCTAGCCACAACTTGTTACACTCTCTAGCCACATCCTGTTACACATAATAGCATGTTCATATACATATATGCCATCTCTACACAACAACAGGCATATAGCCAATACCTTGTGTCGATACATACAACAAAAACCGTCCCAAGGTCCTGAGTGTAGAGGTACGACACATATGATTCTACTTCTATACACAAGTCTCATGTCCAACCTTTCAACAACTACTGGTTCTCTTGCTTCTCAACACGAACATCACAATCTCTACTCCCTTGTGTGTGACTACCTAAAAGATGTGGAAACCCATGGGGTGTGACCAAATGTCCCGACGAGAGATATAACTCTTTGATGATGTCTATTAAAAGCACATATAAGCTAAGCAACAGACTATACTATTAACAGATAAGCAACTTCAACTAAATGATATAAACAAGGCAATGACACTATTTAAGAAGTTTAGGTATCTACAACTGAGCAATAAATGATTTTATGTTTAGAAGGAATATGAAGAACATGTATAATTGTTATAAAGTAAACAATACAAGATTAAAGCAAGGGCTCGTCCAATGTTATTCGTATTTGGCCCTAAACAAATATGCTACACAGCTGTGTTACATCTTTTATTTTCCATGTGGATGATTGGTACCACCAAATCCAACTGACCACTGTGAAGTCAAAATCAGTGCCATACAAGGTCTATGGAAGAGCCAGAATCCATGACCTCTCCAACACCTCTTGGTCAGTATAAGAGAACTTCATACACTACAAAAATTTGGGCTATTGTTCAAGAACATTTATGAAGAACCAAGAACCGTGAATAATAAAGTCTATTTGTGAGGACTTGTCCCTCAAATACAAGATTGAATCCCTCAAGCGTGTTTTTAATGTAAGTAGACCTTTTTGAGGGACATTAATCCCTCACAATTTCATTATTCACTCCCCCATTCTGTGAAAAATGGTTTCCCGCCGTACGGGTCTTAGTTTCCCTCCACAACTTTCCCAAAACCCCCGCAAACAACCTGTCGGCGCCCTGCGCTCGCTGCGTCCCTCCTGCTCCAGTTTGGCTGCTCTCTCGGCATCGCCACAAGGAATCGGTTGCCGCCATCATCCGTGTCATGCTAGGTCCTGCTCCGCCGCCACCGAGGATTGATCGTCTTCTTTGCTTGGACGGCCGTGGTCTTGGCTTGGACGGCGATCGTAGCTGAATAAGGTAGGTTCCAACATCTTTCTCCTTCCCTATTCTCCTCCCTTCACCCCCTGATCTGGATGGTCCAATGATGGCAGGCGGATGCCTAAGGTGTGTGCTTCCATGGAGGTTCGTGAGACAAGCATGTCCCCTCCCCCTTCTTCTATTACAGGTGGGGATGGTAGTGATGCGGGGGTGGGCATCCTGGATGGGTGTCGCTCGGAGGGGCAAGGTGAGATTGAGGGCTTGGAGAAGCCCTACTGCTCTGATCAGGTGGCACGGGTTCCGACAGGGAGGGGGAGAAGTTCCTAGTGGTGGAAGATGCATGTAAGGGGTTTGAGATTTTGCCTCAAAGATCCAATCCAGGTCCTACAGAAGTTGCATGTAAGGGGTTTAATATATGTATGATTATTGTGAAGTTAATATTTTAATTTAGGATCCTACAGAAGTTTAATAGTAGGATGTAGCTAAGAGAACAACTACAATGCAGACTCTGGTGATTGGTTTTCCTTATCAGTCTCTGTCTGTAGGGTGACTCTAATCACAGAAGCAACAAGCCTTGTTTCCTTTGTAATTATCATATTTTTGAGATCTCTAACAAAAAATGCTTTGTTGTTTAGGTGGTTTTGAATTTTGAAACTGTCAGTCAATGCTCTTGCCCATATAAATCCATGAATGAGCTTGTTGATCATTTTTTCCCCAACCATCAACATCAGTATCTTACTCATTAGCTAGATCCTATTATTTTGTCATGTAGAATATAGTATTTCCTGAGTTTCTCTAGGAATTCCTTAGCATTTATCTTTGAAAGACAATCCTCTTGACCTATTTAAGGATATTATATGCTTGTAACTACATCACATATTACTTTCTCTACATAATACACTTTGGACGTCACATTTTTACCATTGTATCCTCATTGTTATTTTTATGCATGTGGCGTTTACCATCGTATCCTCATTGTTATTTATATGCATGTGATGCTTATTACTCTACTTTTTGCTAATAACTCTGGGCACATTTTTTATGAATCCAAAGAGTATCTTATTGTCTTTTGTGGTTTTTGTCTAGAGTATATCCACTTCACAATTAGTTATCATATTATCATGCTTATTCTTACTTCTCAATAGAATTGAAATTGTTTCAGTCTTTTGATGATGTGAAAATCAACTATCATAAAAGTTGTCCTGGTGCTTTAGGGAAAAGTCAGTGATGAGCATGAGGAAAAGTAAATATGAGACTTCTTGTTCATTCAAACATCATTGGTTGTCATCTCCATGCATCAGGTCTTCTTTCTACTTGGTACTTGTTTCTCTCACAAATGAAGGATTACACATAAGCACACTTGATGATAATTCACTAACCATAAATTCTTCAAAAAATGTGGCCATGGAACTGCCAATGAGATGGAAACAAGTCAAGTGTGTTAGGTAGACATCATTGCCCTTAAATAAAATGTCTCGAGCTCTATTTGATCTTCATTATGATGCCAATGATAACCAGTCACCTCTATTTTCTTCTTCAAAAGAGGTAGCACTAAAGTCATCAGCCAAGTTATGGAAGCATCAATAGCTTCTTCATATTGATTGAGCCCTTGACCTTCTCCTTAGTCCTTAGATAGTTGATTTCAGCATTTAATTCTTCTGAATTTGTGCCTCCTTCAGATACCAACTTTTTGGGAAGGTGTGTTATCCTCAGTGATGGTATTCCAATGTGTCTATCAAATTCTTGTCCTCTAAAGGTGGCTACATCCAATGGGAAACAATTTTCTTGCCTATAAAATTGTTAGCAAAGGCATACCAATTGCAAATCAGACCCTATTAGGGATAGCTTTAACTATGGACCACAAGTATTGTTGACAATTTGGCTAATACTTAACAATGCATGGTCACAAGTATGCCCAACAATTGGTATTGAACACTCAATGTCATGATTTGGTTTGCTCAAAGTTGATGTTCAGGACTATTGAATGAACAAAAAATGACCTCTCTCACCCACAAAACTATAGACATCCAAAATACATGGCATGTGCCACCTGGATCTGACGCTAGCCATGACACAACATTGATCCAACGACTGTGGTCATTAACGGGTCAGTTCACAAGCGCGAGCGCTTTACTGGTACACTTACTAGTCACTATGCCTTTTTATACCCTTGGCAAGATCTCGCTCTAGCTCTGGTTGGTTGCTAGAGTCCCTAGGGAGATGGGAGGGTGGCTGGAGGCGGCATCTGCTAGGCCAGCGACGCTACAATACGACACTATAGCAACTTACCTTTAGTAGGAACGAGGAGGAAGAAACAAAAAGGGAGAAAAGGTATAATCCTAATGGATTAGGGTTAGGCTATGATACCAATTGATGTGGCACACATCATAAAGGAGCAAAGGATTAAGTAATCAAAGTTATTCTATTTCTTAAACTTGAATTATCTACCTAGACAAGACCCAAGGATTGTTATTTATAATAGCTAACTGAGTGAACACCTAAGCGCTGCTAAAATTGCTTAAATTACCATTTTTTTAAACTTATAACAATGATTATAAACTTCTGAACATCCCTTTAGACTTCTGCAGTTGATAGTAGGCAACCATGGAGCTATGACAATTAACACACCCAAAAGAATGGACATGGTCGTCCAACCACCAGCCACATACATCCAAAACATAAAGTTAAGCTTGTCGGCCCTTTCTATCTCTAGGGTTTGTTCCCCCTTCTCTCTAGGATCTCCCCGGAGGCCATCGCTGGGGGGAGGGAGCATCTTCTCGATGGCTTCCTCCCCATGGCCTAGTCACAGCTTTCGCAGATTCTCCTGGAGTTAGGGACTGAGCTCCTTGGGGTGTTTTGTCATGGAGAAGGGGAAAGAGGGGGGTTATGGAGCGGCGGGCAGTCTGGGTGGAAGGGATATCGACATGAGCTTGCCTGCAAGCCCCATCTAGTTAAAGGTGATTAGATGGTGAGGAGTCGATGCCACCCACTGTCTCAACCGCAAATGGCGACCGGTGAGTAGCCAAATGCCATGCCCCACCCCTGGCCCTTTTCTTCACGACTCCTACCTCTTGCTCGTTTGTCTTCACGTTGGAGGTGTCTCTGCTAGCTGACTATGGCTTCGATCCTTTGGGCTCGTTCCCCTGGGGGCTACCTCTTTGCCGAGACTCCTCGGTGGCACCAGGGTGTGCCGTGAGCTCCGTTGCGCCTCGCGGTCATCCTGCGTCCAAGGCTCCTCGTGTGGTGCAGCTTTGACGTCGTGCCCACTCAGCATCTCCGCTATGGTCTCGTTTGCGCCGGTGTCAACGCTGCCTTCTTGCTTGGAGACCAAGGAGGTGGTCGAGCCCCTCGTTGGGTGGCTTGGGTCAGTACCCTTACTGCCCTGGCGGCGACACTCCCCCGCTAGTCAGCGACGATGGCGGAGGCGCTCCCCTGTTGGTTCCAGATGCTGCGTGATGGAATGCCCCCTAGGTGTTCGAATCGGGCTTGCCCTGCATCGCCTCTGGGGTCGATTATGTCCCCCTAGATGCTGCTATGTGGGGTTCTTCTCCAGGTTGCTTCTTCACGCGAGGCGGTTTTGTTTCCCTGCTCTGCCGATGGACTTGTTGCTCATGGGTGGTGTGGCGTTGGAGGGCAGATTCCCTCCCAAGTTGTGCATGATTCTCTGGAACCAGAGTCGGACGCTCTCTAGGTGTTTGAGGAGGGTCTTTGTGCAAGCAGATGGCCTTCGTGGGGTTGGATTCTAAGGACGTCGGATTGTCTCTATCTTTCCTTGTATCCCCCTTCTGCTGGGTGTTGCTGGACCAGGTGTAGTTGAGCGAAGGATGTTTTCAACCTTCTTGGTTCCTGGTGCTCAGTTCTGCCATGTGGCTGTTGGTAGCTTAGTTCCAAGTGGACAGGTTCCCATTCAATCTTTGAGGATGGTGTTGGTTGACGCTTTCCCTCTGCTACAATTTCTGGGTGTATTTTCTGTCAGTTAGTTGGAGTTGGAGCTACCGGCCAGTATCTTCCTAAAGGCTAGATGGTGACCTCATGTTTCTTGCTTCCAGCTTCCGTCCATTGCCCGGGCCTTCGGGTCTCTTTTCATGGTGTTTTTGTGCAAACAGAAGGTGTAATATGATGGTTGAATGGAGCTTTGTTCCATCCTAATGCCAGTGTTGGCATGTGTAGTTTGGAGAGTCGGTTCAGTTTCTCTGTTATCTCTTGAGTTGGTATTGCGAGTCTGTTTCTTTTCTTTTATCTAGGTAGATGGCTACTGTGTAGCTTGTTCTAGTTTGTTTCTCTGGTTGTTTGGATGTGTTCATCCAGGATTGTAATGGGGGCGCAAAATGTTTTGTACCTAAAGTTTTGGTAATACAGTAACACGCTTTTTGGAATGACAAAAAAAAGATTATAAACTTCTGAACATGGAAATATGCAAATACAACACTTAGATGGAATATTTATGCTATTTGGGTTTTTTCTGGATCCGAACAAGGGCTGAACAGGGCTCGTCATACATCACTTGTGTAATGTATTATGCAATATCTTAATGGTTCATTCTCTCTTTTAGGATTTTTATGTTGGGGACCAGTTTGAAGAAGGTATTTTGTTTTATTCCCTTGTTAATGTGATTTGTTTTGGCCCGAATGATCTTTTATAAGGCAGCTAGTTGCTATCTGAAGTTATTACGGATGCCTTGTCTTTGAATGATTTTTGTTAGGCCTCTCATCTTAGTGGTGTATAAGGTTGGCGAGTTTGAGTAGGCCTTTCGTTTGGTAGGATAGTGGTATGGTCAACATTTGTGGTCAAAGGTGGGCTAATTCTTACCATCGTATGTGGATTTGTTGACTGAAGGTAGTCTATATGGTATTGTTTAACTTTAACCTCCTTTAAGAAGGTTTTGGTTGTTCTAAGGTACCACATATGATATATCTCTTTGTTTGCAAGGCGTGTTCTTGGACCCCTTTTGTAAGAACCACTTCTTGTTAGGTGAAATGGGGAAACTCGATAACTTTCTTCCTGGATTTCATTGGAGGTCTGAGGTACTCCCTTATTGACGTACATCATCTTAAGGATTATTTAATGTAACATGATGTGATGGGTTAGGTGTGACAGTATGGGTGTTAAACAGTGGGCATGATAACTAAATAATAATAAACTCCTAAACTTGGAACTTTGCAATTACAACACTTAGATTGACTATTTGGGCTATCTGGGTTTTGTTTGGATCCAAACAAGAGCTGAACATGGCTCTTGTCCCACATCATTTGTATAATGTGATGCAACTTCCTGATAGTTCATGCTCTCTTTAATGAGTTTTATGTTAGGGGATAAGTTTGTAGAAGTTACTTTGTTTTATCCCGTTGTTAATATGCTTTGTTTAGATCCAATTGATCCTTTATCAGGCAGCCAGTTGCTATATGAAGTTATTATGGATGCCCTTCTCTTTTGGAAGTGATCTTTGTTAGGCCTCTCATCTCAGTGGTGGATAAGGTTGGCAAGTTTGAGAAGACCTTTCTTTTGGTAGGGTGGTGGTATGGTCAGTATAAGATGGATGCAAATGTTTTACAATTTCACATCCAGTTGCATCTTTAAAATTCAGATCCAAATATATATATAATTCTTTCTAATCCCTATGTTCAATTGGGATTTGGGTTGAGTCCATCTTTTTGCGGATATATTGTTTATTAAATTATGTAAAACTCTGTTTTTTTAATCAACACTTTTGTCTTAGTTCTTATTTCTGTTAACACTGTTGCCTTTGCATTTCCAGTTGGATCTTCACTAGAAAATGGCCAGACATCATCCAGGGACATCTTTTGAGTATAATATGCTCTTCTCTCTCTCTTTTTGTGTGGTTGGCTGTGCTTTCGCCTGTTATCATTCTTATTATCTGGGGAGGTTGCCTCATTACTACCATGGAGCGAGATTTGATTGGTTTGGCCATAATAATGGCTGGTACAGCTCTTTTGCTTGCTTTCTATTCTATCATGCTTTGGTGGAGAACCCAATGGCAAAGCTCAAGTATGTTACCTATATCTTATATGACACTTTTTTTTATTGGATGTTTCTTTTTGTGCTTTCTGAATATTGCTAAAGGTCCTTCATTTACTAGTTCCATTTGGATGAACCCAAAGAGCTTGTCAATAGTGTAGAGTGCTAGTTGTCCCCAAGGCTGCTTTTTGATTTTATCCTTTCTTGAAGAATTGAAGTTTTGCTTGATAGGGTTCCTACTTTATAATAGCATCGTAAATTTGTTTTTGTTTTATTTCTATTATATTCAACTGAATCGTGCTGTGAGAACTCAAGTATTTTGATGCAATAAGTTTATTCCAACACAATAAACTTGTAGGCATGTGTCACATCAGGGTCTACTGGTTCTGAGCAATATTCTCCATCTGGCTTCTTCTTTGGCGTATCAGCATTAATTCTTCTGAATTTGTGCCTCCTTCAGATACCAACCTTTTGGGAAGGTGTGTTATCCTCAGTGATGGTATTCCAATAAGTCATGACTTGTGTTTTAATCTGTCAAGATCCATGGACACTAGCAGCTAGTAAAATTATATTTCATCTAAAGTATCAGTGGTTTTATAAACTGCAATGATGTTAGACTCTGGATGGTTACCAATTTCGTAGGTTACAATTTGGTTGGATGGTATTTCACAGTGGTGATGTACTACAAATTTGTAAACAATGACTAAGTTGGATATTATTTTGAATCATACCTAAACCATCTCTAGGACACATGTTTATGACACAAGATTAACCATGTTTCTCTTCTTAGTCATTGTGAAATGAATGTGAACTTTGGGTCTTCTTAGTCATTCTGTAAATTACTGAAGAAGGTGTTTTAGTTCCTATGGTTAGTGCAGGATCAACACTAGCTCTATAGAAAAGGATGTTGCTTTTGTGAAAACCACTAAGGTATTGATTAATCTTTAGAACTAGGAGATACAAGTTCATTCAGATCCCATCATTCTTCAGCATTAAAATGGAAGATCTAATCCCATATCAAGCTGAATTAACAATCTGAAAATTCAAAATTTTAGTATTGTCCTTTTTCCATTGAATTTTACTTATAATACTACAAGGTGGTGGAATCGTATCACACAAAGAGCAGGAGATTAAACTCATGAATAATAATGCATCATCTACTTTAGCCTTTTCTTATAGTCTATCCCTATATTCTGATGTTTCCATCTATTTTTGCATACCAGGAAGATGACCATTCCTCTAGGAAGTTAAATGAAGTCCACGATAAGGTCCGGGTAGGTATTGAGAGGCTCATGGAGGAAGGTATGAAATGGTTACAATGATATTCATTTTGTGGCTTGCTTTATTCATTACTCATTAATCTTTTTTCTTCTATGATGAAAACATAGTTAGTGGGTAGGGTTTTTTCAGGGAAGCAAGATTTTGTTAAGGTATGATTTGTTCTAACTGATAAATTGTTGTGACTTACTTGGAATTGAGGTCATCCACTGATAACATTGACATAAATTAATCTTTTATTGGGTGTAGCTAGGATTATCGATGATTAGTTAGGAGAGTCATACATGGCACCAGATAACTCATCAAATCTGCAGCCTACGGCCGTAGCTGCAACTACTGACCTGCAGTTTGTAGCAAGTGGATCAGAGGTAATGGTCCTGATATGTAGTTTCTACACTTTCTTCTAGTTGGATATAATGAATTGATATAAATATAGTTGTATATTGAAGCAGCTGAACAAGCAAACTCACACTGAGGAAACAGTGTCCAAAAAGATATATCCTAAGAGACAAGAATATGAATGGCGCCCAACGCCCATTTTATGCAAGCGCTTTGACATTATGGATCCTTTCATGGGGAAGGTATCTCTTTTTCCTTTTGTTTCTGATCAGCTCAAGTTGAATACCGCCTCTTCAGATTTTCCCTGGATAATAACGAGACCTGTTCTTGTTTGCATTATTGCTAATAAAGATCCATGGTGTGTGTTTGAGCAAAGAACTCTTTTTAGATAATAGTAACTTGGCCTTTGTTATTATTTTTTATTTACTTTCTTATACAGATGATTTCAAATTTTGAAAATTTGGCTGGTTATGCTTGCTCTAACTACCTGGATACTTGATTCTCTCAGATGGGTTCTTATGTGCTTTCCTCATGAAAGACCTTCTTGTGAATGAAATATCCTGCAATTTATTTGTGTAGAAACAAAGGGAGGCAGTAATCCATATTTCTTGGGAAAACCTACTATAAATTTGAGAGGGGGGAAATTATAAACCCCACCGACTCGGCCCTAATTCAGTAAACACACAAATTTACTAAATGAGTGGAATTGAGGTCATCCACTCATAACATTGACATAAATTAATCTTTTATTGGGTGTAGCTGGGATTATCGATGATTAGTTAGGAGAAAGGCCGTAGTGTTACTGATTTGACTTACAACTGAAATGAGATGTATTTTGTTATTTTATATTAATGTTTGAATGTATGTTGAATTGGTAGACTTCAGAGATTAGATTCACGAACAATGATCGTGATAGATAAGAAAACATCAACACTGTCATCTTGGCCAAGCCTCAATTCATAATATTTCAGATACAAAGTTTATAGTGACTTTTCTTTAGTCAGTGCTTAAGAAGTTGCACATGTTTAGTCTAAACTTTGAATTAAACCTCTGTTTTCTAGACTATCTAAATAACTAATAGTTGAGTAATTAATATAGAGTGGTCGTTCTAGATTTTACGGGACACAATTGCAACTAGCAATTGATGTCTATATACAAAATTCTTAAAAGGTAATCATTTTTTAAGTTGGTCACTACAGTAGAAAAAAAGATCAAAGAACTACTATCTCATCCTTGAAATTTTCAGTAGGTAAGTAGATATAGAAAATCACATCTGATTTAAGAAGATGCTATTACCATAATCTTTATAGAGTCTGTTGATGCATCCTGCACTATGGTCCCAACAGGGCAGTTGGGATCTTGATATTAGAAAGAAATCCTAGTGAGAAGCTTACAGGTCGTGGAGGGGTCTGTTAGGTCAAGGAAGGTGGAGGGGTCTGTCGTGGAGGGTCTGTTAGCAAGAGCATTGGAGACGGAGAAGAACTAGAGAAGGAAGCAGAGGCAAAGAGGGGATTTCCACTGAAGATTGGTGGCATTGCAGATCTGCAGTGTGAGAGAGAGGTTTGCGCACTAGCTCAGTTGATGTCCAGCACTGAGGATGGTCGTTGCAGCAGTAGGCGCTGGCGATACCACTTCATATAGAAGTGCTGGGTTGGGCTAGAGCATAGAGGGGATTAGCTTGTAATTTACTTCATATAGAAGTTGGTTTATGTAGGTATTATTAACAGTGTGAACTTTAAAAGGATGCTGAAAATATAATTTTTTACAGCAAATGTGTTATGGTGTATCCTCTTTTTTACAGCAAAATATAATTTTTTACAGCAAAATCCCTAGTTCTGGTAGTACACATGCAGCCTGCAAAGGGTTTGGTGTAGTGTACATAGTGGTATATCGGGCCATGATACTAACCAGTAAGTACCACCTGCTAAGGTTGAATTATACTAGAATTATCCAGCTACTATTACGGTTTCACTACCTTTTATTGTGCTGGCCCTTTGTTTACCCTCTCCCCTCATGTCAGACCCCATGATGTTTTATGGTTCTAGGTTCTTCCTGGTTTTGTGGTTTTAGCAGATCTTGGCTAAAAAGCATAGGACAAACTAATGACTGCAGCTGCAGCTGTCAATGAGAAACAGTAATTAACATCCTTATCGTTGTAACTAATGACTGCAGCTGCAACTAATACACCTCATGTCAACTGCAGCTACACACCTGAAAGGTGTACCAGCATAAACGCCTCAAGCGTATAGGATATCACCTTTGTTTGAGATGTCTGGTGTGTGAAACACATCTGGAAATAAATGATCATCTCAATTTGTGATTACACTGTGCTCCAACAAACCATTATGTCTTCAGCTCCACTAATTAACAGAAGATGATCAAGAAGACAAGTTCAGTAATAATCCTTTTGTATCATGTGAGGATCGTCCTCTTTTTGTATCTATAGATGCATCTCATTGATGACAGCAACTAAGTGCAGTCCACAGAGATATAGGCATATAACCCACTGAGTTTTTTTAAATTATGTACTATTTACTAAGTTCAATCATAATTTTAGTTTACGGGTGCATGTTGCTGCTATGTTGGTTCACTTACATTTATCTCTACTTCACACTCACTCTGATTCCTTTTTGAATTTATATTGATAGGGTAGAATTACTTTTAATGATAGATTTCGACGGACAATGCACCTTGGAGTAGACCAAAACCGAAATATAAGGGTAAGTTGTTTGTTGTACTATGATTTATGTATAAACTTTAAATTCTATTAATATAATGATTTGTCATTTTTAGGAGAAGAATATTCAAGTACCTAACCGTATGAGGTCTGGCATTGATGAAGAGCACCACACCATTTGACGGAATATGGAGACATTATATATCTTAAGAGTTTCTAGCATGATATGTTGATTGTCATCAATCTCAAATTTTTGAACCATATGTACTCTTTATTTATATCAACGTTGAGCACGCAATGTATGGATAATATTTTGCTTCAATAAAAAAATTTGGTTTGAGGTGATTTAACATTTTTATGTGTCATTTTGGTGTTGAATCTTCTTATGATGTCATGTGAATTAGTATAAAAATTTTGCTTGAGGTTATGTATACAAAGTTTTCATTTAAAATTTGATATTCACTATAGTAATAATTAATTATCATTTAATAAATCATTCAATAATCAATAACAAATCATTTACAGCAGTCCCTCATAAATATATTGATGAAGGTCCAGATTGACCATCAAAATTGCATTGATGACGACCACATAGCCCCTCGAAAATAATATTAATGAAGGCATTATCCCTTCAAAAATATATTCTCCAGGACCATCAAGTCCCTCAAAAATGTATTTATGAGAACTAAATAGTCCCTCAAAAATGTATTTATGAAGGCTAAATAGTCCATCAAAAATGTATCCATGAAGGCTAAATAGTCCCTCAAAAATGGATTTATGAAGGCTAAATAGTCCCTCAATATAACATTCTTGAGGGTCAGTTGGTCCGTGACAATTGTATTCGTGAGGGCCACTGGTATTTGTCACGTGAGTTCTCTTCACGGACCATTTGTGAGGGCCAGACCCACAACCGTCCCTATTTGTGAGGGCCTGTAGAGAGGGGTTTGTGACAGGACTCACTCGTGAATAATAGCCCAATTTTTTGTAGTGGTAGAAACATATCACTCAACTGCAATAGCAACACACAGTCAAGTTGAAGGATTGCCTCACACATGGCCATCCATATACAACACCTAGCCCGCCTTGGTACAGATCACAGTACTAGAAGAACAGGCTCACACATGGTCGTTCCAAAAGGGTATTATGTAGTTGCACTGCTGCCATCACATATCACAATCACTGAGGCATGACCACAACCATCCTCCATATATTACAGTTGTGGATGCAAGGATATCCACTCAACTTGCGCCCCCACATAATCAACAATATGCGCTCCAAGTTTCCCATAGGAGTTACTCGTTTCACCGTCCATCAATAAAACTGACACTAGAATGGATATATGATATAGGGCAACTACATGATCAGGGTTTCACTTTATTAGTTATGTGAATTGGGTGAATTAAGGCTTCATCATACAAGTGGAAATACATAACCTAATTCAATCTAGCAAGCAAAACTATATTGCAACTTCAGAAGATATAAAGTGTATAAAGTGTGAACATCTCACATCATCTCATGACATCACTATTTCTCTACCTTAAATAAGGCTATCAATGTCATCACTTGTTAACACTGTCATATTAGGCTATTCGATATAGCCAAATCACTAGGGTTAATAATCCTTCATCACATCACTGGAGGTTAACACCTCTCATTAGGCATCAACCCTTCACTAGGTCATGAGACCAATCACATAAGTCCTATATATCAACATAACATCATGCTTCAGTAGGTACAATGTGCATGATCACCTCCCTGATTACATATAGGTTACCATAGTATTCATTTATCCATGATATTCAACCAACCTGCAAGGTTAGATGCATACAAGTAGGAGAGAGAAAACATATGACCACATGATATACATCTCTACACATTCAAAAAGTATAACGTATCCTAGGGTTAGGGTTCACACACTTAGCTGATTAGGGTTTACATCATGAGTATAGCACCAAACCCTAATTGTGTCACCTCCCACATTCTTGGAATCGAGTTAGGGTTGAACATCATTCCTTGAGTTATGATTGGATCATCACATCACAACACTAAGAATCATCATAATTATATGTGTATGTGTGTACTATCTCATGGTATAATGTATGTGTCATGACCAAACAACAAGGTAGAGGTCTTGACCACCTCCATGGCAGGTGTCATGACTGTGATAGAACTTGGTCTCGTTCGCAAAAGATCATGGTCTCGACCACCTACAAACATGTCTCGACCATCCTAGGGCTTCAACCTAAAATAAGGCAAAACAGGCACATGGTCGTGACCAAAACAACACCCCTGGTTGCGACCGAAACACAAACCACCCATGTCACGACTGAGACAAAGCCCACCCTGGTCATGAATGAGATAAAACCCACCCTGGTCGCGATCGAGACAAAACCACACACACACACACATGTCTTGACCACTTCAAGACCAAGAGCCTCGACCAAAAGCATCTCAAAGGTGTCTCGACCTAAAGTCACAAGAGGGTCTATGTCTCTACCCAAAACATCAAGGCCCACATGTGTCCCAACAGTAACAATGTCAAATAGCAAGAAAACCCAACGTCATTAAGATAAAAAAAAAACTCATGGATTCAAGATCATCCACCCTAGAACAAGCTCCACAAAGATCATCAAGCAAACCACTTAGGAGAGAGGAAGCCAAATCACAACACATGTGAGAAAACATCCAAAACCCTAAGGGAAACATGATGGCCAAACTTAGATCATGGTGATAAAACCAAAGCTCAAAAAGCATCTCATATTATCCTCTTAAGAACACTAAGAAAACATGCACATAGGAATTAGGGTTTAAAAGAGAGTGTTATCTACATGAGAAAACTACAAATTCTTAAACACAGAATTACAAGATCATAATGTACCATCTTATCATCATATTTTAGATATGGAAACAAGAACATGCAAGCATAAAAGTAAGGTGCTAATGATAGAAGGAGGTAAAGAGTTATATAACCCACCTAATTTGAAGAGAAGTCAAGCTCCAAGCTCAAGCTCCAAAGAGAAGGAATGAAGCTCCATAAGGTCACCACTTAGGCCACAAGGTCACCTCTAAAAAGAATAATAGCTTGGTCAAAAGATAGCTCAAGAAAAGGGCAAGAAGGACCCTAGGATGAACCAAAGAACAAAGGAGAAAAGAGAAGAAAACATCCTCCTACTAGTTACCACCATGGATAGTCCATAGTCTAAGGGCCTTTGTGAGGATGAGTTTCTCTCAATATGACCACTAGGGTAGAACCCTAGTCTTTTGCCAAGAAAATAGGAAGAAAAAGAGGAGGTTCCGAGGAAAAACGTGATCAAGATGATAAAACTACTTACCAAGGAAAGAAACCACCACAAGGAGGGAGATCGAGCTTCAAGGCACCACATGCAAGGTTGAACCACCTCCAAATCACCAAGAACAACACCTTCTTCACTCCATCAAGCCTCAAGAACAAACACAAGAGAAAGGAGATGGAGGATGGCTAAAAAAGATCACTTGCATGGGGAGAGAGGGGGTTATATACCCAAAGGAGGAGGGAAGTAAGAGGGAGATGATGTGTAAAAACCTAAGGGCACCAAAGGAACACTTGTCCACCCAAGAAATTGACATGAAACCACATAACCATGCATGTAAAAGATGGTGATACAACCTAGGTAGGGTCTTGACCACCTTGGTTTTGGTCAAGATAGATCAAGGGAGGTCGAAACAACAACAAAGCAACTTGTCTCGATCGAGACAAGGAGGATCACCAACACTAGATCGAGACACACCTCAAGGAGACCACTGTCTCGACCCAAGACACATCCTAGACCATCATGGTTGAGACAAGAGCACCCAAGGGAAGTGTCTCAATCAAGACACATCCAAAACCATCAACATGGTCGAGATAGGGGTTGCTACCCACACTCAAGCTCAACAAAGGTCAACACCAAACAAACCCTAGCATCACCACATGATGCCACATCATCAACCAAGGTACAAGGTGCCCCTATGCATATTTCTCTCTCATAAGATGCCAAGGAACTAAGGGCACACTCTACATGTGACAAATTGCAAGATAACCTCTCCACATGGGTCAATTACCATTTGGCCCCCAAAAAAACATAGCTCAAACATCATCCAAATAGGACCAAACTTTAAACATAAGCGTGTCACATGATAACAAAACATCTCAAATGATTAGAGAAAGGCTATAATCATCATTATAAGAAAAGCAAGCATACCCAAGCACCAAGCTAGGTTAAGAGCCTTACAACCATAAACCCCTAAAAAGGATTTCACCCCTAAAATCCTACACGAAAAGAGACGGGTACTTCCTTTGCATCTCCTCCTCAAGCTCCCACGTGGCTTCCTCTATGCCACAGTGATGCCGCAGAACCTTCACCAAAATGATGTCCTTCTTCTTTAACTTCTTGATCCTCCTATCCAGGATCAACACAGGTCCTACTACATAGGACACATCCTCATCAAGCTCCACCTCTACAGCCTGCAAAACTTGCTTTGTGTCAGGGTGACACTTCCTCAACATGCTAACATGAAACACTGGATGCAACCTGTGCAACGTAGGTGGAAACTCCAACTTATAAGCCACATTCCTAACACGTTTCACCACAAGGTAAGGTCCCATAAACTTGGGAGCCAACTTACCCTTCCTTCCAAACCTCAAAACACATTTCCAAGGAGAGACCTTGAGATACACTCTGTCTCTCACTTGGAACTCCAAGGGTCTATGCCAGTTATCTGCATACGACTTCTGTCTGCCCTGTGTTGCCTTCAACTGTTGTTGAATCACATTGATCTTTTATGTCATCTACTGCACAAGCTCAGGACCTAGAAGCTAATACTCACCAGTCTCATACTAGCACAACGGTGACCTCCAACATCTCCCATACAATGCCTCATAAGGTGCCATATCAATACTCCAATGATAACTATTATTGTAGGCGAACTCTATCAGACTGAGGTGCACATCCCGACTGCCCAAAAACTATAACACACAGGCTCTCAGCAGATCCTCTAACATATGTATCATCCTCTCAGACTGGTCGTCTGTCTGTGGCTGAAATGTCGTGTTGAACTTCAACTGAGTTCCCATAGTTGTGTGTAAGCAATCCCAAAAATTACTTGTAAACTGAGGACCCCTATCTAACACAATAGTATATGGGATACCATCCAAACAAAAGATCTCATCAACATATATCTGAGCAAGCTTCTCCATTGTATATGTTGTCTTCATGGACAAAAAGTGCACTGACTTGGTCAACCTGTCAACGATTAGCCAAATGGAATCATGACCTTTGGCTATCCTAAGAATACCAACCACAAAGACCATCATCACATGATCCCATTTCCACTGTGGTCTAGGAAATGGTTGCAATGTCCTTATAGGCTTCTGATGCTCTGACTTAACTTGCTAACACACTGGACACCTTACAACAAACTCCACCACATCACGCTTCAAGCCAAGACACCAACACAAGTATTTAAGATTATGGTACATATTGGTGCTACTTGGGTGCATAGCATACATTGAAGAGTGATCCTCTTAAAAAAACCATCTTCCAAAGATCATCAGCATTAGGAACCACAACTCTACAGTGGTAACACACTATCCCATCCTCTACCTCATGGATTCCATCACGCTTCTCACTGCCAAACTTTACTCATATCTGTTATATCACAGTATCATCCCATTGTGCATCACAGGCGTAGGTTTCACCCATAACTATGCCAACATACCTACCAACATAGACACCTCCAACTGAACACTCATATGATGTAAGGAGACCAATATATCTCTCTTGTGGTACACCAAAGAGCATGATTATGCTTTGTCAGTAGAAGATGATGAAGAAGACTTCTTGCTCAATGCATCTATGATGAAAATCACCTTTCTTATATGGTAATCAGTTGTGCAGTCATAATCCTTGATTAGTTCCATCCAACACCTCTACCACATATTCAGGTCCTACTATGAAAAGATATACTTTAGGTTCTTGTGATCGGTGAAGATGTGACACTTCTCGCCATAAAGATAGTGCCTCCAGATCTTAAAGGCATGGACTACTATAGCTAGCTCCTACTCATGGGTTGGGTATTTCTCCTCTTGTTTCTTAAGATGTCGTGAAGTAAAAGAAATCACATTCTTGTCTCGTATCAGCATGCCACCCAAACCATTCCTTGACGCATCACAGAAGACTATTTATCCTTTCCCTTTCTTTATAAGAACCAACACTGGCACACTAGTCAACTTCTCCTTTAACAATTAGAAGGCACACTTGCCTACCTTAGTGGTTGATTATGGATGTTGGTGTAGGCTGAGTAATGATTGAATCTCTTTGGATCTTGTCTCATTAGGAAATTGTTCATTGCAATTTTCTAAATTGATACTTGAGGATTATCATTGTGAACAAAATAATGAGAACGATAATTAATTAAATACCTAATGATTATTTCCCAAATTTTAATCAAATCAAATCAAAATGAGTTTTATGACAAAAAGTGGAAATTCTTTTGTAGAACCAAATGGCAACAAACAACAATCACTTTTCTCTGCGATTGGTCATTGAGAAGGACAAACTTACTGGGAACGGCTTCCCTGACTGACACTTATAATCCAACATGAAAGGCACATCTTTTCTTGTTAGCTTTGTTAGGGGCAAAGATGTGACGTTGAAGTTCTTGATGAACCTCCTGCAGTATCTTGCCAAACCAAGGACACTGCAAACCTCTATCGGCATCTTTTGCTACTCCCACTCTATCACATATTCAACCTTCTTGGGTTCCACATGAAAACCCTCAATAGATATCACATGTCTTAGGAAGGACATCTCCTTTAACCAAAACTCGCACTTACTGAACTTAGCATATAACCAGTGTTGTCTCAACGTGGTCAACGTCTGAAGCAGATGAAGCTTGTGCAGTTGTCTGTCCCTGGAGTAGATCAAGATATCATCTATAAACACCACCACAAAATTGTCCAGATAGGGTCTAAACACCTTATTCATCAGATCCATAAACATTGTCAGTGCATTGGTTAGCCCAAATGGCACAACCACAAACTCATAATGACCATACCGAGTCCTAAACGACGACTTAGGTATGTCATAGACCTTGATCCACAATTGGTGATATCCCAATCTAAAATCTAGTTTGGAGAGCATTGTGGCTCCTGGCAGCTGGTCAAACATGTCATCAATCCGCAGTAAGGGATACTTGTTCTTTATCATCACTTTGTTCAACTGTTGATCGGTAGTCGATGCACAACCTCATGGACCTATCTTTTTTCTTTACAAGCAACACTGGAGCACCCCATGGTGATTTACTAGGCCTGATGAAACCCTTCTCAAGCAGCTCTTGCAAGTGTTTCTTCAACTTTACCATCTCTACTAGTGCCATCCTATACGGTGTCTGAGCTATAGGCTGGGTACCCTAGACTAGATTGATCTCAAAAATAAATCTCTCAAGGTGAGGGAACACCTAGAAACTCATCTAGAAACACGTCCTCAAACTCACAGACAATTGGCACCTCCTGAATACTAGGACTCCTCACATTAGTATCCATCACATGGGCCAATAATGACTAGCAACCTTGCCTAACAACCTTGCCTCGTCAACTTTCTGCCACCATCACTGACACCAGACACGTCGGGAGAATCTTCCTATCTCCTTGGAATACCCACGCTAAATCACCATCCCAAAACATCGCCACCTTGACACTACAGTCCAAAACCATACGATACTTCTCCATGGTATCCATTCCAAGGATCATATCAAATCAATGCATGTCAAGTGGTTTGATATCCACTTGAATGATATATCCTAAAAACAAAAGGATATAGGAAGGACACACCTCCTGCAACTCTATGGAACTAACCAAAGGGGTTTCTAAATGAAGGCTATCATATCTACATCTAATAAGTAGAGAGATACTAATAATCACTTCACGAGTTATAAAAGAGTGTGTCGCACCCGAATCAACCATAACAGATATAAAGCAAGAAGAAGACAAATCAGAATGAAATGACTCCATCTAACATGCCACTACTCATGGGTTGGCCACTCCTTCTGGCTGACTCATCACATACAATCTAGTCATTGTCTACTGAGGTCCTCATCCCCTACTGGCTTGTCCTGAAGAACCAGCCTGTGATGCATGTCCACATCCTCATCCTCCTCAAATGTTGTACTGTTCTCTCTACAAACCATGTTGACTCTGCCTTGGTTGTTGGGTCACCTCATCAACCTTCATAGGGCAATACAACTTTGTATGCCCCATCTGCCCACACTTGTAGCACATTCTGCTCTCATATCGTGGCCTAGATGGCCTTGTCACGAACATTGAAGTTGTATTGTGGGCTCCTACAGGTGGAAAGCTAAGGCCTCTACCTTTGCTTGGTGACCACCACTACAACTGACTTGACGATCTCTATTGTGTCAATGGTGTTGAAAACCTAGGCTTCTTAAAGCCTCCAAATTATTTCCCCTGGTACTCTGCAAGCCTCTTCTTGGTCTTCATCTCACTCTTCTCCACCATAGATCATTCAATCCTCGTGATAGACTCCACAAATGTTGCAAAATTCTCATGATTCTCCAATGATGCCACTGTTGTCGTCAGCTCACTGTTCAAACCCTTATCAAAATGCTTGATCCTCTCCTCGTCTATTAGTGTCGTGTGAGGTCAGAACCTCAGCAACTCCATTAATTTTGCCTCATACTCATTGATCGTCATGGGTCCTTTCCTGATCTTCTCGAATTGAGAGATCTTCTCATAAAGATAGGTATACGAGATGTACCTACTGACATCATCACCTGGATGTTTCTCCTCCTCGATGGCCCACCAATGTCCATGATCCCTTTCAGAAGGTACACACCATGCTTCACCTAGTCAGCCTTGGGGATACTAAGGATCTTAAAAGCCTTCTCCAGCTCTGTCAGCCAAAGATCCGCATATGATGGATCTGTCGTACCGGCGTACTCCATAGCTCCAACATGCCTCAACCTCTCAAAGGTCTTCCTATGCCTGAGGATTCTGCATGGGCAACAACTGGCGTAGACTGGGGAATAGGCATCATGTCTGCCATGTTCATCATCATCGCCATGAATTATCCAAAATGGACTAGAAAGCTAGATTTTCCATCATGTCTGTGTCAAACTGGGGCACTTTAGGCACTCTCTCCTCAACATCCTGCCTCCTTGCACCACATTTGGGTGCATCAACACTGCTCTCAGCAACGTGTTCTTTAATGTTCTCCAACCATCTTTTCAACTCTTCTTTTTCTTCTGCTGCATAAGTAGAAGTGACCATAAGGTAAACTAGAGGACACTAGAACAGACACAAACTGTAGTCCTATGTCCCTGTAGACTCAATGAACCTAAAGATCTAATACCAATCAAACTGTGACAACCTGACGCGCCACAAACGAGATTACTCAAAACCAAACTATGGAAATAAAACTAAACATCCAGGTTACTAGAAAATACAAGAAACTAAAATTGATTCCATCAAACCATAAGAGTTGCAACATATTACACATGAGTCCACAAAATCCACATGTATTACATATCATCTCCCCAAAAGATTGCACAGAATATTGTTCACTGGATCTCTAGCCACATCTTATTACACATGATAACTTGTTCATATACATATATGCCATCTCTATACAATAATGGGAATACATCCAAAACCTCGTGTCGATACATACATCAAAAACCTCCCCAAGGACCTGGGTGTATAGGGGCGACACATAGTGTGGCATACAAATCACAAAAACATGATTTACTTGAGCGGAAGCGTTCATTTGCAGCAGATTACTGAAAATCACTAAAAATTAAAACCTTTTTGTAAAGATATCCAATTCTAGGAAATTCTTATCAACAAGAACCAAATTATTACATATACATTTTGGTCCACAAGTACATGCTTTGTACCATATCCTCTCGAGGATTACATACATCAATTGCTATGTTAAGTCTACTCATGAGCAACAAAAAACCTCGAGGCATTCAAGCCAAGATCTCAAATCGATTATAAAAACACTAAGTACTGACTCCTAGGACCTTAGAGTACAGAGACGACACATAGGACTCATATCTACAAGACATGACAGTCAGTATCTCCACCTGAGATGTTACTGTTGTCCCTGATGCTGCTGTCCTTTTTCCTATTGTATGATTTCTACTTCTTCGTCCGTGTCCACCTAAAAATGTTGGATCCCACGGGGGTGAGACAATTTAAAATTGTCCCAGTGAGAGATATAACTCTCCGCCAGAAACATTATTATTACAGTCAAATAATATTAAACTATGTCGAGGATAAGCAATTTAGAACATTCTCATATTTTAAAGCATTGCAACTATCTATGATAGAGCAGTAAATCATCTATTCTTTTAATAAGGAATAGGAAGAACATGTATATCATTTATCCATCATACTATATCAACATCTCAAGCTTATCTTGTTATACTCATTATCATGATATGTCATCCATGAATCATTCTCATTTCTATCTGTTGGCCTCAGCCAATCTGCTAACCAGATATTGAATGGTATCAATCATGTGAGTATACATCATCATATTCCATTCAGGCATTAGACTATGCCAATCATGTGCAACCATTCCAGGCATTGGACTCTGCCAATCCTGTGCAATCATTCCAGGCATTGGATTATTACCAATCCTATGTAAACATTTCCAGGCATTGGGTTATTGCCAATCATGTGACATTATTCCAAGTATTGGGTTATGACCAATCATGTGCTATTATTCTAGGTATTGGGTTATTACCAATCCTGTGATATTATTCTAGGTATTGGGTTATGCCCAATCCTGTGATATTATTCCAGGTATTGGGTTATGACCAATCTTGTGACATTATTCCAGGTATTAGGCTATGAACAATCTTGTGCAATTATTCTAGGCATTGGGTTATTACCAATCATGTGACATTATTCCAGGTATTGGGTTATGACCAATCTTGTGAAATTATTCTAGGTATTGGGTTATTACCAATCTTGTGATATTATTCCATGTATTGGGTTATGACCAATCATGTGATATTATTCTTGGTATTGGGTTATGACCAATCTTGTGATATTATTCCAGGTATTGGGTTATGACCAATCCTGTGACATTATTCCAGGTATTGGGTTATGACCAATCCTATGCAATTATTCCAGGCATTGGGTTATTACCAATCTTGTGACATTATTCCAGGTATTGGGTTATGACCAATCCTGTGCAATTATTCCAGGTATTGGGTTATTAGCAATCCTGTGATATTATTCTAGGTATTGAACTATGTTAATCATGTGCATCTATTCCAGGTATTGGACTATGCCAATCATGTGCATCATCATTGAATACCACATCACCTTTACTAGGTATTAAACCTTGGCCAAGCCATTATACTTATTCACATCCTTTATATAATTCAAGTATTCCTGCTATCCATTTTAAGCTTATTCAAAACACCATAGCCCTCATTTGGCTATAAGCATAATGCATGCATGATTAAGATTTCATTATTATTATTGTATCCATTTATTATTATTATATTACTAAGTTTCCATTGTTTATTTGAACATTATCATTTCTTTCATGAGACTTTATAACATCTTGTTACCTCTCACTAGGCAACAACTACTCTCATGGCTCATAAGGTCCATTTCACATCTTGTCACCTCTCACTAGGCAACAATTACTCTTCATGGCTCACAAGGCCCATTACACATCTTGTCACCTCTTACTAGGCAACAATTACTCTTCATGGCTCACAAGGCCCATTACACATCTTGTCACCTCTTACTAGGCAACAATTACTCTTCATGGCTCACAAGGCCCATTACACATCTTGTCACCTCTTACTAGGCAACAATTACTCTTCATGGCTCACAAGGCTCATTACACATCTTGTCACCTCGCATAACACACTTTATGTGTTACTCATTCAGGTATATTAGATTTAGAGTACATCAAGGTATATCAACCTTGAGGTGCTGAATGTGATATCTATCATGTCTTAATGTATCACTTCCCTCATCACTTATAACTTATCTTGTATTAGGGCATTTCCCATCCTAATACTTTATGCACCCCTTTATCACATTTATCATTCAACCATTATCAATAATATGGTCTCATCTCAGGTTAAGGTATTATTGATATAAGGTTATCCATTATCAACCACTTTAGGTGTTTCACCTACCAATATGTTATTCACTATTCCATTATTAGGAATAAGGTTTACCCTCTTTATTAGTTAGGATTTTACATAACATCACCCTATATTAGGGTTTCACATAACATTACCCTAAATCAGGGTTTCACATAGACTTACCTGAAATTAGGGTTTCTCAACTCATAGCCCAAAGTTAGGGTTATGGTTTATCATCATATTTCCCAAGATTAGGGTTTCATGTTCTATAACCCAAAATTAGGGCTTCACATACCTTTACCCTATATCAGGGTTAGGATTTCATATTAGGGTTTCATATAACATTTTATAACATCACCATGGGATTAGAGTTCACATCACATCTTTGTATTAGGGTTTCACTTAACATCCCCCTTGATTAGGGTTTCACATGACATCACCCTTAATTAGGGTTTAACATGACATCACCCTTAATTAGGGTTTCATATGACATTATCCTTGATTAGGGTTTCTCCTATCATTGTTCTCCATTAGGGTTAGGCTCATCAACCTTCTCAACTAGGGTTTCATTATCTCTTTATCAAAGATCATACCCTAATTACATAATTCATTCATGTTGAAAATGTTGAAGCTTATCCACTACATGATCATTAAATATGTAGGAATTCCTCTCTTCTCTCATCCTTTATAGGATGTTGATTTACTTAAAGCTTGATTAAACTAGGTCAACTTGAATGAAGGGTTAACAAAGTATATTCATATATTTCTTCCATAAGAATCAAAGGTTAACCACTTTAAATGTACTGATCACCTAAGTACTTTAGGGATTCAACCGTTGTACTTATCTTTGGTAATCATCATTATCAATCATGGAATCAATTGATCTTTTATAACCTTGAGTCTCCAAATGGTTTTGGGTACCTTGAACCTCCAAATGGTTTTGCCCCTTTTTAACCTTCAAACATTTTTGAAACTGTTTAGGCATCTTAGGTCTGAGACCGTTTGGGAATCTAGCCCTTGAAACTGTTTGAAAAAATATACATTGAAAACGTTTGAACAAATATACATTGAAACTGTTTGAACAATTTCCCTTGAAACTGATTGGATGATTTGATCTTGAAACTGAAAGGACCTCCAAACGATTTGAGACCGTTTGATCCCAAATGGTTTCAAGACCATTTGGTCCAAACCACTTTGAAATTGAAAGGAGCAATTAGGGTTTGTTTCAACCAAATTGATTAGGGTTTACTCCATTGAATCGATCATCAATTGAACCATTGACATTGAGTGTACATCAATTTTCAATGGTTAGATCTCCAAAGATTCATCACATCCCTTGTACTTCAAACAGTCTTGAGACCGTTTGGTCTTCAAACGGTTTGAAGACCGTTCAGCCTCCAAATGGTCTTAAGACCGTTTGGGCCATTCAACCCAAAAATTGAATCATTGATTAGGGTTTCTATCACTCTACCCGATTAGGGTTTGCAATTGGTGGATTCTCCATCATTGGGACTATTATAAATCATTTAATTAGAAACATTGGATCAACATCCAACTACCTCAGACTTTGACCTTCAAACGGTTTGGGACCACTTGATCCCAAACGGTCTTGAGACCGTTTGGTCTCAATTGATCTTGAGACCGATTGGACTCAATTATGAAACTGTTTGCACAAGATATTATTAAGGTGTGTTCTTAAGATGACATCATCATCTTCAATATTAATACTTTCAAAAATTTCAGGGATTCTTGTGGTGATTTTAACAATTAATCAAAAGGAATTTTGAGAATGAAGAAAGGTTCAACACATAATGAATGAATTGCAAGCAATAATGACATTTAAGGGTTCAAGTTATATAACATGCCTTCAAAATTGTATCCAAGATTCAAGCTCCACGTCTTCAATGGTGGATGAAGCCTTTTCAACTGCCCAAGGTCCATTCTCAAGTCTTTGAGTGAAATGAATGGCCAAGGTTGAAGATTGAATGAAGAAAAGAAGAAATTAAGCATTGAATTTCGATTTCCACCATGAAATCAAGGTTGAAGATGACTATGGAGCTTACCTACAGGTTGGGGCATGTCCTCCTATTTCTCCTAAGCTTCCTTGAGCACAGCCAAAGCAAGTAAAGAAAGAAGGGTCGAAAAAGCCATTCATTTGGGTTGGAAAAGAGATGCTTATAAGGAAATGTCAATGAGAGAGAAAGTGATATAATAATCCTTCAACTCCCAAATTTTGTGCCACTTGCTCCCCTAAATCCATTGCATACGAGGCTATCTTCCCACCTTCTAATTCCTCTTCATTATACATGAATTAAAAGAAAACAAATTAAGCACCTTAACCATTATATAGTAATATCTAAAATTGAGTGGATATTACTTTTCCTTTAACTAATGTGAGTGGGCTCTCCACTCATTTTAGATATTTCGTGGCCTTTTCAAGGCACAAGGACGTTCACACTTATAAAAATTCAACCATATCATTTTTGACTGAAGGGCACTTCAATTAATATATTTACTTTTTTGCATTAAATTGAATTACGGTTTCAATTATGCTTAAATCTTGATTATTTTAATATCAAGATTCTCTCTCCTCCAAATAGATTCAAATGAGACGCCCCTCTGATTTTATTGTCTCTAATTGATACCAAGAAATATTAGGGACTCTCTAGAGGTGGTATTTTGCATATTGAACCCTAGGTTTTGGGTAAATTACACATTACACCAAAACTAGGTTTTAATGCACAAAACAATGCTCAATAAGCTCTTTCTTGGTGCTCAGGCTACCACAAGCCATACCTATGAATCATTCTCATTCTTATTATTCTTCAACACCTGAGGAACATTTATCATATAAAAATTGCAAGTTAATCCCTTAAATTGGGTAAATTGCACTTTAGTCCAAAACAAAGGAACATTGCTCAAATAGCATTTAATCAGGAACAAACTTGGAACATAAGTGTGTCACATGATAACAAAGCACCTTAGACGATTATATTAAAGTCCTAAGCAACTTATTTATCCAAAACAAACAGAGTTACCTCATAACCCAGGTCAGGGATGTTACAAGTTATAAACCCCTAACAAGGATTTCGTCCCCGAAATCCCAGGTAAAGGAAGACAGATATTTTTCATTCATTATATCATCAAGTCTCCACATAACATCTTAATGACATGGAGATGCCATAGAACTTTGATCAACACAAAGTCCTTCCTTATAGGGTTATCATAAAACTTATCACTCATGACACATACTCTATTGTTTCTTTTCATAAGGAAAGATTACCTTTCAATTAAGAACTTATCTTGGAAGTATCTTAAAGAATTATTTTTAGCTTAACAATCTTTTCCACAATGATTTTACAATTGTTCCTTTAACTCATACATCTTTGTTGATGTCATGTTTATGCGGGGCATAAACCCCTAACATATGGTATTCATACTTATAGTATGTAACTGGACAAATTTCAAAGTTGGCCCTTCTAGGCAACCAAACATTACTTCTTATGAGGAGTCATGTTCCCATTTTCTCATATCATTGAAAATTCTTGGACACTAGGATTCTTTACCTTGGTATCTATTATATGTGCCAAAAAACACATCACATCATCATCATGATTACTAACATTGGGTATTCAAACCCTCATTCCATCATTGAACATTATTACCTCTCATCAGGTAGCTGTTACCTCTAGGTCTGAGGACTAGGATATACATTATACCATACATCTTCTTTTGTTTATAAATTGATTTATGATTAACTCAGATCCCTTTGTGTATCAATTAGGATGTGGTAGAAATATCCATGACGCATCTTCTACCTCATTATACTCTTTAGATTGTCTCAAAATGACTACTTGATCAGAGTAATCAGAAAGATAGCAATCTAAGAGTGGCATACTTACCTTATCTTCAACAGATGAATACCTGGCCAGGGTATTCAGGAACTGAAGTTAGGTAGTATGTATTTGTTTTTATATTATGTTTCATCTCTTTAAGTTTTACTACTTAGTATCTTAAATTCTCTATGGGTGTTTCTATTACATCTCTTCCTTTCATTATGAAGAGAGAAATTTCAACACATATAAGAGAATATTGGACTGAATATAAGTTCTCATCCTTCTTATCTCTTCCTCATGACCTCATAAGATTAATTAAAAGAAACTCAACAACAACTACCTTTCTTATAATTAGTAATCAGAGAGTAGAAAAAGAAAGATGATTCAGAATGAAAAGTTCTATCTTGACATATTACCTCTTACGAGTTATATAGTATCTTATCTGACTCATTACATGGAGTCAGTTGTCATCTGTTATTGCTTTTATCCTCTACTACTAGAAGTAGATGGACCAAACTGTGACACTTGTTTTCGTCCTCGGCCTTCTGCTTCACTAAACTGGGGTCCTTGTGGGTTTTGTAGGTTATGCCTTGACTTTTGGGTCGCCACATTATTTCTTCTTGGACATTGCTGCCTAAAATGTCCTATATGTCCACATTTATGGCAAGTTCGACCCTCACTTGATGACCACTGCATTGATGTACTATATTGTGGTTGAACTGATGTTACCGAAAACTTTGGTTGTTTAGTACCACCAATCCAATGTTCATGTGACTGTGTAGACCTCCTTTTGAGGCTTGCCTCATGTTTCTTTGTCACAGACCTTTCTATCCTCCGAATTGATTCCAAAAATGTGGCAAACTTCTCTCTACTTTCTAGTGCAGCTACCGAGATGGACACCTCATCATTCGGTCCTTTCTCAAAATGTCGAATCTTCTCCTGTTCAATAGCAGCCATTTGAGGACAAAACCATAAAAGTTCCATAAACCTAGCCTCATATTCATTTATTGACATGGTTCCCTATCGAACCTTCTCAAACTGTGAGATCTTTCCATCTAAGTATGTCCTTGGAAAATACTTATTGACGAATTCTTGATGAAATTCCTCCCAACCAACCTCTTCATCATTCCTTTTTACTTCTTCTATGGCCCACCAATGGACATCACTACCCTTCAAAAGATATACAGCATGTTTGACTTTGTCAACATCTGGAATACTAAGGATCTTAAAAGCCTTTTCTAACTTAGTGAGCCATAGATCAGCATCTGTTGGGTCAGTTGTCCTAGCATATTCTATAGCTCCTATACGACGTAGTCATTCAAAAGTCTTACCAGACCCATGTCCCTCATTGGGAGTTGGTGCCCTAGATGCTGGTGCGGGCATCCGGTCTGCTATATATCTCATTGTGGTCATGAATTCCCTAAATAGAGCATGAATATTTGGGTTTTTTATCATAGCTTCATCAAAATGGGGATTCTCAGGCACTGGTTCCTCTCTTGCCTGACCCCTTGCACCTCCTACTGGTGCAGCAACATTGCTTTCAGCAATGTGATCCTCATGTTCTCCAGACATCTTTAAGCTATCTCCCTTCTTCTGCATAAGCAGAAGTCACTATAAGATATACTGGAGGACACTAGAACAGACTCAACACCTTAGTCCTATGTCTCTATAGACTCAGCGAACCTAGAGCTCTGATACCACTAAATTGTGGCATAAAAATCACAAAAACATGATTTACTTGAGCGGAAGCGTTCATTAGCAGCGGATTACTGAAAATCACTAAAAATTAAAACCTTTTTGCAAAGAGATCCAATTCCAGGGAACTCTTATCAACAAGAACCAAAGTATTACATATACATTCTGGTCCACAAGTACATGCTTTGTACCATATCCTCTCGAGGATTACATACATCAATTGATCTGTTAAGTCTACTCATGAGCAACACAAAACCTCGAGGAATTCAAGCCAAGATCTCAAATCGATTATAAAAACACTAAGTACTGACTCCTAGGACCTGAGAGTACACAGACTACACATAGGACTCACATCTACAAGACATGACAGATAGTATCTCTACCTGAGATGTTACTATCGTCCCTGATGTTGTTGTCCTTTTTCCTGCTGTATGATTTCTACTTCTTCGTCTGTGTCCACCTAAAAATGTTGGATCCCACGGGGGTGAGACAATTTAAAATTGTCCCAGTGAGATTTATAACTCTCCGCCAGAAACATTATTATTACAGTCAAATAATATTAAACTGAGTAGATGATAAGCAGTTTAGAACATTCTCATATTTAAAAGCATTGCAACTATCTATGATAGAGCAATAAATCATCTATTCTTTTAATAAGGAATAGGAAGAATATGTATATCATTTATCCATCATATTATATCAACATATCAAGCTTATCCTGTGATACTCATTATCATGGTATGTCATCCATGAATCATTCTCATTTCTATCTATTGGCCTCAGTCAATCTACTAACCAAATATTGAATTGCATCAATCATGTGAGTATACATCATGATATTCCATTCAGGCATTGGACTATGCCAATCTTGTGCAACCATTCCAGGCATTGGACTCTTCCAATCCTATGCAATCATTCCAGGCATTGGATTATTACCAATCATGTGCAAACATTTCCAGGCATTGGGTTATTACCAATCCTGTGACATTATTCCAGGTATTGGGTATGACCAATCATGTGCAATTATTCCAGGTATTGGTTTATTACCAATCATGTGACATTATTCCAGGTATTGGGTTATGACCAATCCTGTGATATTATTCCAGGTATTGGGTTATGACCAATTCTGTGACATTATTCCAGGTATTGGGTTATGACCAATCTTGTGTAATTATTCTAGGCATTGGGTTATTACCAATCCTGTGACATTATTCTAGGTATTGGGTTATGACCAATCCTATGCAATTATTCCAGGTATTGGGTTATTACCAATCTTGTGATATTATTCTAGGTATTGGGTTATGACCAATCCTGTGATATTATTCCAGGTATTGGGTTATGACCAATCCATTGATATTATTCCAGGTATTGGGTTATGACCAATCATGTGACATTATTCCAGGTATTGGGTTATGACCAATCATGTGCAATTATTCCAGGCATTGGGTTATTACCAATCATGTGACATTATTTTAGGTATTGGGTTATTACCAATCCTGTGCAATTATTCCAGGCATTGGGTTATTACCAATCCTGTGACATTATTCCAAGTATTGAACTATGTCAATCATGTGCATCTATTCCAGGTATTGGACTATGCCAATCATGTGCATCATCACTGAATACCACATCACCTTTACTAGGTATTAAACCTTGGCCATGCCATTATACATATTCACATCCTTTATATAATTCAAGTATTCTTCTTATACCCTTTAAGCTTATTCAAAACACCATAGCCCTCATTTGGCTATAAGCATAATTCATGCATGATTAAGATTTCATTATTATTATTGTATCCATTTATTATTATTATGTTACTAAGTTTCCATTGTTTATTTGAACATTATCATTTCTTTCATGAGACTTTATAACATCTTGTTACCTCTCATTAGGCAACAACTACTCTCATGGCTCATAAGGTCCATTTCACATCTTGTCACCTCTCACTAGGCAACTATTACTCTTCATGGCTCACAAGGCCCATTACACATCTTGTCACCTCTTACTAGGCAACAATTACTCTTCATGGCTCACAAGGACCATTACACATCTTGTCACCTCTTACTAGGCAACAATTACTCTTCATGGCTCACAAGGCCCATTACACATCTTTTCACCTCTTACTAGACAACAATTACTCTTCATGGCTCACAACGCCCATTACACATCTTATCACCTCTTACTCGGCAACAATTATCATAACACACTTTATGTGTTACTCATTCAGGTATATTAGATTTAGAGTACATCAAGGTATATCAACCTTGAGGTGCTGAATGTGATATCTATCATGTCTTACTGTATCACTTCCCTCATCACTTGTAACTTATCTTGTATTAGGGCATTTCCCATCCTAATACTTTATGCACCCGTTTATCACATTTATCATTCAACCATTATCAATAATATGGTCTCATCTCAGATTAAGGTATTATTGATATAAGGGTATCCATTATCAAACACTTTAGGTGTTTCACCTACCAATATGTTGTTCACTATTCCATTATTAGGAATAAGGTTTCCCCTCTTTATTAATTAGGATTTTACATAACATAACCCTATATCAGGGTTTCACATAACATTACCCTATATCAGGGTTTCACATAGCGTTACCTAAAATTAGGGTTTCTCAACTCATAGCCCAAATTTAGGGTTATGGTTTATCATCATATTGCCCAAGATTAGGGTTTCATGTTCTATAACCTAAAATTAGGGCTTCACATACCTTTACCCTATATCAGGGTTAGGATTTCATATTAGGGTTTCATATAACATTTTATAACATCACCCTGGGATTAGAGTTCACATCACATCTCTGTATTAGGGTTTCACTTAACATCCCCCTTGATTAGGGTTTCACATGAAATCACCCTTAATTAGGGTTTAACATGACATCACCCTTAATTAGGGTTTCATATGACATTACCCTTGATTAGGGTTTCTCCTATCATTGTTCTCCATTAGGGTTAGGCTCATCAACCTTCTCAATCAGGGTTTCATGATCTCTTTATCAAAGATCATACCCTAATTACATAATTCATTCATGTTGAAAATGTTGAAGCTTATCCACTACATGATAATTAAATATGTAGGAATTCATCTCTTTTCTCATCCTTTATAGGATGTTGATTTACTTCAAGCTTGATTAAACTAGGTCAACTTGAACGAAGGGTTAACAAATTATATTGAGATATTGCTTCCATAAGCATCAAAGGTTAACCACTTTAAATGTACTAATCACCTAAGTACTTTAGGGATTCAACCATTGTACTTATCTTTGGTAATCATCATTATCAATCATGGAATCAATTGATCTTTTATAACCTTAAGTCTCAAAACAGTTTTGGGTACCTTGAACCTCCAAACGATTTTGCCCCTTTTTAACCTTCAAATGGTTTTGAAACCATTTGGGCATCTTAGGTCTGAGACCATTTGGGCATCTAGCCCTTGAAACCGTTTGAACAAATATACATTGAAAACGTTTGAACAAATATACATTGAAGCCGTTTGAACAATTTCCCTTGAAACCGATTGGATGATTTGATCTTGAAACTGAAAGGACCTCCAAACAATTTTAGACCGTTTGATCCCAAACGGTTTCAAGACCGTTTGGACTCAAACGGTCTCAAGACCATTTGGTCCAAACCACTTTGAAATCGAAAGGAGCAATTAGGGTTTGTTTCAACCAAATTGATTATGGTTTACTCCATTGATTCGATCATCAATTGAACCATTGAGTGTACATCAATTTTCAACACTTGGATCTCCAAAGCTTCATCACATCCCTTGGACTTCAAATGGTCTTGAGACCGTTTGGTCTTCAAACGGTTTGAAGACCGTTCGGCCTCCAAACGGTCTTAAGACTGTTTGGGCCATTCAACCCAAAAATTAAATCATTGATTATGGTTTCTATCACTCTACCCGATTAGGGTTTGCAATTGGTGGATTCTCCATCATTGGGACTATTATAAATCATTTAATTAGAACCATTGGATCAACATCCAACTACCTCATCCTTTGACGTTCAAACGGTTTGGGACCACTTCATCCCAAACGGTCTTGAGACCGTTTGGTCTCAATTGGTCTTAAATTGAATTAGGGTTTCAATTATACCATATTTATTTTTGGTTGTAGGGCACTTCAATTAATATATTTATTTTTTTGCATTAAATTGAATTAGGGTTTCAATTATACTTAAATCTTGATTCTTTTAATATCAAGATTCTCTCTCCTCCAAAGAGATTCAAATGAGACGCCCCTCTGATTTTATTGTCTCTAATTGATACCAAGAAATATTAGGGACTCTCTAGAGGTGGTATTTTGCATATTGAACCCTAGGTTTTGGGTAAATTACACATTACACCAAAACTAGGTTTTAATGCACAAAACAATGCTCAATAAGTTCTTTCTTGGTGCTCAGGCTACCACAAGCCATACCTCTGCATCATTCTCATTCTTATTATACTTCAACACCTGAGGAACATTTATCATGTAACAATTGCAAGTTAACCCCTTGAATTGGGTAAATTGCACTTTAGTCCAAAACAAAGGAACATTGCTCAAAAAGCATTTAATCAGGACCAAACTTGGAATATAAGTGTGTCACATGATAAAAAAGCACCTTAGAAGATTATATTAAAGTCCTAAGAAACTTATTTAGCCAAAACAAACAGGGTTACCTCATAACCCAAGTCAGGGATGTTACACATAGGACTCTGCTTCTATACACAAGCAGCATGTCCAACCTTTCAACAACTACTGGTCATCTTGCTGCTCAAAACCAACAACACGATCTCTACTCCCTCATGCTTGACTGTAACATCCCTGACCTGGGTTATGAACTAACCCTAGATGTTTTTCTTAAAATATTATTAGAGGCTTGTGATTACCCCTTGATATGTCATTAAGCTTTAGAAGAATCTATAATTTCATTTTTGTCCTTTTAAAACAATGTTGTTGTAACATCCCTGACTTGGGTTATGAACTAACCCTAGGTGTTTTGCTTAATTATGTAATTATATACTTGTGATTATCTTTTGGTATGTAATTAAATCTCCTAAGGAACATACATTTCCATTTCTGTCCCTTTTGAACAATGTTGTAATATTGTTTTGTAATACAGTGACCTATGTGCAAATTACCAAATTTAAGGGGTTAAATTACAAATTGCACATGTTAAGATGTTCCTTTGGTGTTGAGACATCATAAGAATGAATATGATAAAGTATGATGGATTCTCCAAGCTTGGGCACCAAGATGCAGCTTGTGGAGCAATCCTTGTACTTAAAACTCTAGTTTTGGTGTAAAGTGCAATTTACCCAAAATATGGGGTGAAACTTGTAAAATACACCTTCTAGAGTATCTTTTATGACTCTTGGAATCATTAAGAGTAAGAATGATGAAGAGGTCACTTCAATTGAATAATTAAATAAGAATGATAACCCTTATAAATTAAATGATCAAGTTATAAGTCTAATAACCCTTCTATATGTGCAACTTAGTAAGAAGTTGTCTTTCTTCACCTTTAGACCTTGGGTTTAAGATGAGTTTTGCTTAAGTATGGAAGGGAGAAACGTGGTTTATAATAAGGGGAGGACCTAGAGGAGAAATGGAGAAACAAGTTGTCCTTATGTTGAAATTTCACCTAAAGTATATATACACCTTTTCTCACTTAGCAAGGATCGTTTCCTTCACTTCCTTTCTTATCCCCTTGCTTAGACCGACTTAGGACAGAGCTCTGGAGAAGAGGAGAACGGCCAAGCAGTTCTAGGTAAGCTTTGATCATCATCTTGCTCGAATTCATGGAGGAATTCATGGTGCAAGGTTGGTTTTATGGTCTTCCTTACTTGTTTCTTCTTTCTAGCCATCTTTTCCCAACCTTTCCTTGGAGAAACACCCTTGGACGACCTGTGGAGCTCAATAAACCATTAAAGACTTTAATCTTGGAAGCTTTGAGCTCAAGTAACGACCTTAAGGTGGGTTTTATAACTCTAAACCTTTTGCTTTCTTATGCATGTCTTTGTACTTGCAAAAGTAGCTTGTTCTTCTTTCCCCCATCCTTCCTTGCTTTCTTGCATCTAAAACCATGGGGAACAGACCTGGATCTGGAGGTAGAAGAAGGGGGGGCGTGAATACCTATGTCACTTTAGCAAACGGTCTTTCACCCTTGGCCAAACGGTTTGCAAAACCGTTTGGGGGTTTTGCAAAACCGTTTGAGGGGCAAACGGTTTCACAAGGTCGGTTGGAGAAAACGATCTCCAAGACCATTTGAGGGCATTGACCAAGCATGGACCATTTGGGATTTCTGTTCATAATTATGTAGGATAATGACCCACCAAATTTGAGGTGTTAACTCCAAAGGAATCGTACGTTAAAGGCCAATCAATTATGCAAATCAAATTGAATTAAGTGCTGATTTTCCAATCTGTTTAACTTGAACTTCTTGGGAAAACGGTCTCAAACCGTTTGAGTTCGTTGACCAAGCGTGGACCGTTTGGGATTACTGTTCATAATGATGTGGTCTAATAACCCACCAAATTTTATAGGTTAAATCCCAAGTAATCATGAGTTGAAGGCTAAACAATTGGATAAACCTAATTGGATTAAGTGCTGATTTTTCCAATTTGATTAATTGAGCTTTTTGGAAAAACGGTCTCAAGACCATTTGAGGGTGTTGACCAAGCGTTTACCGTTTGGGATTCCTGTTCATAATCATGTTAGTTAATAACCCTCCAAATTTGAGGGATTAACCCCAAAGGAATCGTGAGTTGAAGGCTAATCAATTATGTGAACCCTAATTGGATTAAGTGCTGCCTTTCAACTTGATTGATATGACTTTTTGGGTTTTCTTGCCCAAACGGTCTCAAGACCGTTTGGGGATCACCCAAACGGTCTCAAGACCGTTTGGAGGTCACCCAAGACCGTTTGGAGGTCTAGGGTTGGATATGGTTAAGTGTTTGAATGACAAAAGATATGGTGTTAACCCTAATCGACTAAGTGTTGGATTTGCATTGAATTGAGTTGATTGTTTGGGATTGATTGGCCCAAACGGTCTCAAGACCATTTGGGGATCACCCAAAAGGTCTCAAGACCGTTTGGGGATCACCCAAACGGTCTCCAGACCGTTTGGAGGTCACTCAAGACCGTTTGGAGGTCTGGGGTCAAGTATAGTTGACCAATTGAAGGTCCAAAGGTACACAATTACAAGGCAATCAATTGTTGATTTGACGATCAACTCAATAGCTCAAACCCTAATGATTTTTCACTAGAATCCAAGGGTTGGGTGAGCCAAACGGTCTCAAGACCGTTTGGAACTCAGCCAAACGGTCTCAAGACCGTTTGGAACTCATCCAAACGGTCTCAAGACCGTTTGTAGGTCACCCAAGACCGTTTGGAGGTCTAGGGGTGAGTATGGTTAAGCAATTGATGATCCAATGATACTAAGTTGGAATGTAATCAATTGTTGTTTTGGTGATCAATCCAATGATCCAAACCTTAATTGGTTGACTTGGATTTTGATGATATGATGGTCAAACGGTCTCAAGACCGTTTGGAGGTCATCCAAACGACCTCAAGACCGTTTGGGGTCAGGTCATGTCCCAATGTAATGATGGTTCAATAGGTTCAAATCAATTAGTCCCACATTGAAATATGTTGAAGGGTTATTGATTCCAATCCCTAATTCAATTGAGTTAAACCCTAATTGATGGTCAATTGAGGGTCAAGTGAGGGACAAATCAGTTGAAGGTTTACCTATTAAACTCAATTAAGGTATGAGTATAGGTCCAATTGATGATTGGTTCCATGAATTCAAAGATTGAAGGAATCAACATTGGAAACCCTAATTCAATTGGATACCTTATGAAGTGGAGGTCCAATGTGATTGAATCCTTGAGAATTAAGATGATGAATGTTCTATTGATCCAATAATGATTAGTAATGATAATCAATGAAGGTGTGAAGGTTGAAACCCTAATAATACCTAAGTGATTAAGAACCAATTAAAGGGAGAATTCTTAATTGTTTATAGGATTAATAGCTTGATACACTATGTTAACCATAGTAGCATGTACTTGATTGAAGGGTTGATGTGACCTAATCAAGTTAAAAGAATGAAAGATTAGAATACATATATTTATATATATATATATGAATCATGGAATGATCTTATGTAGCATGACCGTGCAAGGGAGCACGGCTGTGGTAGCCTTAGCTTGCATGACCATGCAAGGGAGCACGGCCGTGGTAGTCTTACTTTGCACAACCATGCAAGGTGGCACGGCCGTGGTGTCCTATTATGAAATTGAGAAGTTTTGGTATTGTGCTGACATTGTTATATATGCATGTCCTTGTTTGTATAAGTCATACAAGTTGATATTATGAGGTAATCATAGCCAGGTATGAGTTATGATGTCATATTCCTTGAAAACAATTATAAGCTTTTAGAGTAATGATATGTGAAAAGTATATACATTGCTTCAATCAAGGTCATGCTAATAGATGACTTGATGTTGATATGGCACTTGATAGCAAGTGTTATGATGATATAAGGGTGAGAGCATCCATGTTCTTGACTCATAGTGATAAGATGATTAAGAATTGATATCGAGTTGATAACTGATATGAGTTATACTTGTACATTTAGTATTCTTCTGTTATAGCCATGTTTAGTACTTGAATGTTTGGAAACATGTATGATGCTAAAAGAATACTGATATGTACCTAATAATCAAGTATAATCATACCATGTAGAGCCCTGATCATAGATCCATCATTGTCAGAATTTAAATAATAGTGAAACAGGTTTTACAAAGGGAACTCCTGGATCACATACTTTAGAGTATGTGGGAGTATATGGAATAACTGATAAAAGTTAAGCTTGACAGGTTTCATATAGAGGTGATCAGATCCAGGTAAGATTTATAATGCTAATTGCATTAAGAACACTTGTTACCTATAATTCAAGAGTATAACTAAATGTCATGTTATCTGGTAAGTGATAACATATGAGCTTGATAGGTTGAATGAGCCACGAGTAATATGATTTGTTGATCTTCAAAGGTCATATTATTTAGATAACCAGATAAAATGAGATGTTACTTGGTAACAAATGCTATGATTAGTCCAGGGGTTTGAACTCCCACATTCTGGATTTCATATTAATAAGATGGTTAGGGATTGATATCCCAATATTAAAAATATGAGGTATGACCTAAACCAAAGTGTTTCTATGTGAAATTCTATTACGGAATAATCCTATGAAAAGCTTAACTACAGACTAATGGGTTATGAATGTAAATAACCCTTGTATTACATAAGTAATGTTAAGTCTGATATCATATGTACAAGTTATGCAGATATGTTGTGGAGTTGGAATCCTAACACTTTGGGAGAAGGAGTATGGCTACAGGCCATCCTTTCCCAAATAATAATGCCAGGCAATGGATATATGATCCAAGTCTGAAGGGAGTTAGTGATGTGATAAGTGACATGTGATTTTATCAATTTATAGTTGCATTGATTTTAGTAGAAAGAATAGTTTAATCTGTTAAACATTGTTTTAACTACTCTCAAATATACATAACTTCTTTGTGTACATTTATTCTCTTATGCTGCAATAATTATGCTTCTGGCGAAGAGTTATATCTCTCGCTGGGATGATTTTTATAATTGTCTCACCCCATAGATTTCAACCTTTAGGTGGACGTGGGTGAGGAGGTAGAAATCCTTCAATAGGTGAAGGGCAGCATCAGCAGTACCAAGGACAGCAGTGAAGCTTCAGGTGGAGGCATTGGCTGCTATGTCATGTGTAGATAGTGTTAGAGTCCTATATGTCGTCTCTGTACTCTCAGGTCCTCGGAGTAATAGTTAGTGCTTTCGAGTTTTTGGTCCAGTCCTTAGAGACTTTTGTATCTTGCCTTACAGAGTTTTACTGATGGATCAGTTGTAAACAACTTATCATGTTGCTTTATGAGAAAGCTTTACCTTTAAAGGATCTCTTTGTAAAAAGTTTAAAATTTTTAGTGATTTCTGGTAATCCGATGCTTAGTGAACGCTTCCGCATTAGTTAATCTTGTTTTCTCGAAATAGACGTTTCAATTAGTGGTATCAGAGCTCTAGGTTCTCTGAGTCTACAGAGACATAGGACTAAGATTGTAGAGTCTGTTCTAAGTGTTTTCCAGATTATCTGATAGTATCTTCTGCTCACATAGGAGGAGAAGAAATTGAAGATGTTTGGACCACGTGAAGAGCATGTCGATGAGGGCAGTTCTGCTGCACCAGGAGGAGGTGCAGGAGACCAGAATAGGGAAGGGCATGTACCTGAACAGCCCCAGTTTGACCCAGCTGAGATAGAAAATCCAGCTACTTATGCTTTATTTGATAAGTTTCTGGCAGCCATAACACACATAGAAGATAGGGTGCCACCATCTGCATCTAGGGCACCAGCCCATCAGGAAGGTTATGGAACCGGCAAGACTTTCGAGAGACTTCGTCGGGTGGGAGCCATAGACTATGTTGGTACATCTGATCCAGCAGATGTTGATCTATGGTTGACATAGCTGGAAAAGGCTTTCAGGATCCTTGATATTCCTGAAGCTGAAAAGGTTAAGCATGCGGTATACCTCCTAAAAGGAAGTGTTGGTAATTGGTGGATGATAGAGGAAGATAAGAGACCAGGTGAAGAAATAGGATGGGAGGTTTTCCGATGAGAATTCGTCAATAGATACTTCCCTAAGACGTATCTAGATGAGAAGATCTCTCAATTTGAGAAGATCACACAAGGACTGATGAACGTTAGCGAATATGAAGCTAAGTTCATAGAGTTACTACGGTTTTGTCCACAGATGGCAGTTAGTGATGAAGAAAGAATTCGGCGTTTTGAGAAAGGATTGAATGTTGAACTAGCCACTCCTGTGTCTGCCTTGGAGAACATAGAAAGGTTTGCCACCTTTGTGGAGTCAGTAAGAAGGATAGAGAGGTCAGAAACCATGAAACAACAGACAAGTAGTAAGAAGATGTACACCCAGCCTCAAGAACAAAGGCCTGAAAGTTTTAAGAAGCCAAGATTTTCTACACCAATGGCAATATCAGAATTCCCTACCCAGACACAATGGGTGTCAAGTGGAAATAGGGACCATAGTAGTATTCCAAGAAGACCCTCCGACATAGCCTCAGCATCGGTAACTGGATCGTATAGACACCTTGCACCCAGGATCTGTTACTTATGTAGACAACCGGGACATCTGGCAAGGGATTGTCCAGACATGAATGCAATAATGACTCGACCTCAAGGACAGAGTCTGCAAGGCCCACAAGGGAGGCAATATAATAATAGAGTACATGGACAAACATCCCATACAGGTCAGATGAAATAAGTATTGTTTTATTATTATATATTAGAATTCTATGTGTTAAAAATATGGAAGTTAGCTGCTTTTGAATTTCTTGACTAAGTCCTAGAAGGACACAAGAAAGATAAGAATTCATATCTTACTCAATATTCTTTAAAACAATTTATAATCTCCCTTAACTGTGTATTAAAAGGATGAGATATAGATGTGATACCTGAAGAATAACCTAGAGTGATAAATTCTGCGTGTATAATGATATGAAAAGCAAAGAATAGGATGATAAGTAAAATACATACTACCTAATCTCAATACTTATATACCCTGGCCAGGTATATGGTTATTGTAGATAAGGCAAGTATGAAACTCTTAGATTGTTATCTTTTGATTACTCTGATCAAGTAATTATTTTGAAACAATCTAAGGAGTATAAGAAAAATTAAATGAGAGGATCTTAGTGAATACTTAGTGAACATACTTTGTAAACATACTTAGTGAATATACTTAGTGAACTTCCTCAGTGAATACTTAGTGATCATACTCAGTGAATATACTCAGTGAATACTCAATGAACATACTCAGTGAATATACTCAGTGAATACTTAGTGAACATACTTAGTGAACATACTCAGTGAATATACTCAGTGAATACTCAGTGAACATACTTAGTGAATATACTCAGTGAATACTCAGTGAACATACTTAGTGAATATACTCAGTGAATATACTCAGTGAATACTCAGTGAACATACTTAGTGAATATACTCAGTGAATATACTCAGTGAATACTCAGTGAACATACTCAGTGAATATACTCAGTGAATACTCAGTGAACATACTTAGTGAACATACTCAGTGAATATACTCAGTGAATACTCAGTGAACATACTTAGTGAATATACTCAGTGAATATACTCAGTGAATACTCAGTGAACATACTTAGTGAATATACTCAGTGAATACTCAGTGAACATACTTAGTGAATATACTCAGTGAACTTACTCAATGAATACTTAGTGAGCAAACTTAGTGAATGTACTTAGTGAATATACTCAGTGAACTTACTCAGTGAATACTTAGTGAGCAAACTTAGTGAACATACTTAGTGAATATACTCAGTAAACTTACTCAGTGAATACTTAGTGAGCAAACTTCGTGAACATACTTAGTGAATATACTCAGTAAACTTACTCAGTGAATACTTAGTGAGCAAACTTAGTGAATATACTTAGTGAATATACTTAACGAACTCTTTCAGTAAAATCCTTTGAAACAATACACTTAGTAAATTTACTTAGTGAAATCCTCCAAGACAAATTGCTTAGTGAACCTTCTCAGTGAATGTTTCCAAATTAATTGATTAGCAAGATATGATACTTAAATAATATCTGCTTCCTTTTATCTGAGATTTCGAGGACGAAATCCTTGTTAGAGGGATATAATTTGTAACATCCCTGACCTGGGTTATGAACTAACCCTAGATGTTTTTCTTAAAATATGATTAGAGGCTTGTGATTACCCCTTGATATGTCATTAAGCTTTAGAAGAATCTATAATTTCATTTCTGTCCTTTTAAAACAATGTTGTTGTAACATCCCTGACCTGGGTTATGAACTAACCCTAGGTGTTTTGCTTAATTATGTAATTAGATACTTGTGATTATCTTTTGGTATGTAATTAAATCTCCTAAGGAACATACATTTCCATTTATGTCCCTTTTGAACAATGTTGTAATATTGTTTTGTAATACAGGGACCTATGTGCAAATTACCAAATTTAAGGGGTTAACTTACAAATTGCACATGTTAATATGTTCCTTTGGTGTTGATACATCATAAGAATGAATATGATAAAGTATGATGGATTCTCCAAGCTTGGGCACCAAGATGCAGCTTGTGGATCAATCCTTGTACTTAAAACTCTAGTTTTGGTGTAAAGTGCGATTTACCCAAAATATGGGGTGCAACTTGTAAAATACACCTTCTAGAGTATATTTTATGACTCTTGGCATCATTAAGAGTAAGAATGATGAAGAGTTCACTTCAATTGAATAATTAAATAAGAATGATAACCCTTATAAATTAAATGATCAAGTTATAAGTCTAATAACCCTTCTATATGTGCAACTTAGTAAGAAGTTGGCTTTCTTCACCTTTAGACCTTGGGTATAAGATGAGTTTTGCTTAAGTATTGAAGGGATAAATGTGGTTTATAATAAGGGGAGGACCTAGAGGAGAAATGGAGAAACAAGTTGTCCTTATGTTGAAATTTCACCTAAAGTATATATACACCTTTTCTCACTTAGCAAGGATCGTTTCCTTCACTTCCTTTCTTATCCCCTTGCTTAGACCGACTTAGGACAGAGCTCTGGAGAAGAGGAGAACGGCCAAGCAGTTATAGGTAAGCTTTGATCATCATCTTGCTCGAATTCATGGAGGAATTCATGGTGCATGGTTGGTTTTATGGTCTTCCTTACTTGTTTCTTCTTTCTAGCCAACGTTTCCCAACCTTTCCTTGGAGAAACACCCTTGGATGACCTGTGGAGCTCAAGACACCATTAAATACTTGAAGCTTGGAATCTTGTAGCTCAAGTAACGACCTTAAGGCATGTTTTATAACTCTAAACCTTTTGCTTTCTTATGCATATCTGTGTACTTGCAAAAGTAGCTTGTTCTTCTTTCCCCCATCCTTCCTTGCTTTCTTGCATCTAAAACCATGGGGAACAGAGCTGGATCTGGAGGTAGAAGAAGGGGGGGCGTGAATACCTATGTCACTTTAGCAAACGGTCTTGCACCCTTGGCCAAACGGTTTGCAAAACCGTTTGGGGGTTTTGCAAAACCGTTTGAGGGGCAAACGGTTTCACAAGGTCGGTTGGAGAAAACGGTCTCCAAGACCATTTGAGGGAGTTGACCAAGCGTGGACCGTTTGGGATTTCTGTTCATAATTATGTAGGATAATGACCCACCAAATTTTAGGGGTTAACTCCAAAGGAATCGTAGGTTAAAGGCCAATCAATTAGGCAAATCAAATTGAATTAAGTGCTGATTTTCCAATCTGTTTAACTTGAACTTCTTGGGCAAACGGTCTCAAACCGTTTGAGTTCGTTGACCAAGTGTGGACCGTTTGGGATTACTGTTCCTAATGATGTGGTATAATAACCCACCAAATTTTATAGGTTAACTCCCAAGGAATCATGAGTTGAAGGCTAAACAATTGGATAAACCTAATTGGATTAAGTGCTGATTTTTCCAATTTGATTAATTGAACTTTTTGGGCAAACGGTCTCAAGACCGTTCGAGGGCGTTGACCAAGCGTTGACCGTTTGGGATTCCTGTTCATAATCATGTTAGTTAATAACCCTCCAAATTTGAGGGATTAACTCCAAAGTAATCGTGAGTTGAAGGCTAATCAATTATGTAAACCCTAATTGGATTAAGTGCTGCCTTTCAACTTGATTGATATGACTTTTTGGGTTTTCTTGCCCAAACGGTCTCAAGACCGTTTGGGGATCACCCAAACGGTCTCAAGACCGTTTGGAGGTCACCCAATACCATTTGGAGGTCTAGGATTGGATATGGTTAAGTGTTTGAAGGACAAAAGATATGGTGTTAACCCTAATCGACTAAGTGTTGGATTTGCATTGAATTGAGTTGATTGTTTGGGGTTGATTAGCCCAAACGGTCTCAAGACCGTTTGGGGATCACCCAAACGGTCTCAAGACCGTTTGGAGGTCACTCAAGACCGTTTGGAGGTCTGGGGTCAAGTATAGTTGACCAATTGAAGGTCCAAAGGTACACAATTACAAGGCAATCAATTGCTGATTTGACGATCAACTCAATAGCTCAAACCCTAATGATTTTTCACTAGAATCCAAGGGTTGGGTGAGCCAAACGGTCTCAAGACCATTTGGAACTCATCCAAACGGTCTCAAGACCGTTTGGAGGTCACCCAAGACCGTTTGGAGGTCTAGGGGTGAGTATGGTTAAGCAATTGATGATCCAATGATACTAAGTTGGAATGTAAACAATTGTTGTTTTGGTGATCAATCCAATGATCCAAACCTTAATTGGTTGACTTGGATTTTGATGATATGATGGGCAAACGGTCTCAAGACCGTTTGGAGGTCATCCAAACGACCTCAAGACCGTTTGGGGTCAGGTCATGTCCCAATGTAATGATGGTTCAATAGGTTCAAATCAATTAGTCCCACATTGAAATATGTTGAAGGGTTATTGATTCCAATCCCTAATTCAATTGAGTTAAACCCTAATTGATGGTCAATTGAGGGTCAAGTGAGGGACAAATCAGTTGAAGGTTGACCTATTAAACTCAATTAAGGTATGAGTATAGGTCCAATTGATGATTGGTTCCATGAATTCAAAGATTGAAGGAATCAACATTGGAAACCCTAATTCAATTGGATACCTTATGAAGTGGAGGTCCAATGTGATTGAATCCTTGAGAATTAAGATGATGAATGTTCTATTGATCCAATAATGATAAGTAATGATAATCAATGAAGGTGTGAAGGTTGAAACCCTAATAATACCTAAGTGATTAAGAACCAATTAAAGGGAGAATTCTTAATTGTTTATAGGATTAATAGCTTGATACACTATGTTAACCATAGTAGCATGTACTTGATTGAAGGGTTGATGTGACCTAATCAAGTTAAAAGAATGAAATATTAGAATACATATATTTATATATATATATATATATATATATGTGAATTATGGAATGATCTTATGTAGCACGACCGTGCAAGGGAGCACGGCTGTGGTAGCCTTAGCTTGCATGACCATGCAAGGGAGCACGGCCGTGGTAGTCTTACTTTGCACAACCATGCAAGGTGGCACGGCCGTGGTGTCCTATTATGAAATTGAGAAGTTTTGGTATTGTGCTGACATTGTTATATATCCATGTCCTTATTTGTATAAGTCATACAAGTTGATATTATGAGGTAATCATAGCCAGGTATGAGTTATGATGTCATATTACTTGAAAACAATTATAAGCTTTTAGAGTAATGATATGTGAAAAGTATATACATTGCTTCAATCAAGGTCATGCTAATAGATGACTTGATGCTGATATGGCACTTGATAGCAAGTGTTATGATGATATAAGGGTGTGAGCACCCATGTTCTTGAATCATAGTGATAAGATGATTAAGAATTGATATCCAGTTGATAACTGATATGAGTTATACTTGTACATTTAGTATTCTTCTGTTATAGCCATGTTTAGTACTTGAATGTTTGGAAACATGTATGATGCTAAAAGAATACTGATATGTACCTAATAATCAAGTATAATCATACCATGTAGAGCCCTGATCATAGATCCATCATTGTCAGAATTTAAATAATAGTGAAACAGGTTTTACAAAGGGAAATCCTGGATCACATACTTTAGAGTATGTGGGAGTATATGGAATAATTGATAAAAGTTAAGCTTGACAGGTTTCATATAGAGGTGATCAGATCCAGGTAAGATTTATAATGCTAATTGCATTAAGAACACTTGTTACCTATAATTCAAGAGTATAACTAAATGTCATGTTATCTGGTAAGTGATAACATATGAGCTTGATAGGTTGAATGAGCCACGAGTAATATGATTTGTTGATCTTCAAAGGTCATATTATTTAGATAACCAGATAAAATGAGATGTTACTTGGTAACAAATTCTATGATTAGTCCAGGGGTTTGAACTCCCACATTCCGGATTTCATATTAATAAGATGGTTAGGGATTGATATCCCAATATTAAAAATATGAGGTATGACCTAAACCAAAGTGTTTCTATGTGAAATTCTATTACGGAATAATCCTATGAAAAGCTTAACTACAGACTAATGGGTTATGAATGTAAATAACCCTTGTATTACATAAGTAATGTTAAGTCTGATATCATATGTACAAGTTATGCAGATATGTTGTGGAGTTGGAATCCTAACACTTTGGGAGAAGGAGTATGGCTACAGGCCATCCTTTCCCAAATAATAATGCCAGGCAATGGATATATGATCCAAGTCTGAAGGGAGTTAGTGATGTGATAAGTGACATGTGATTTTATCAATTTATAGTTGCATTGATTTTAGTAGAAAGAATAGTTTAATCTGTTAAACATTGTTTTAACTACTCTCAAATATAGATAACTTCTTTGTGTACATTTATTCTCTTATGCTGCAATAATTATGCTTCTGGCGAAGAGTTATATCTCTCGCTGGGACGATTTTTATAATTGTCTCACCCCGTAGATTTCAACCTTTAGGTGGACGTGGGCGAGGAGGCAGAAATCCTTCAATAGGTGAAGGGCAGCATCAGCAGTACCAAGGACAGCAGTGAAGCTTCAGGTGGAGGCATTGGCTGCTATGTCATGTGTAGATAGTGTTAGAGTCCTATATGTCGTCTCTGTACTCTCAGGTCCTCGGAGTAATAGTTAGTGCTTTCGAGTTTTTGGTCCAGTCCTTAGAGACTTTTGTATCTTGCCTTACAGAGTTTTACTGATGGATCAGTTGTAAACAACTTATCATGTTGCTTTATGAGAAAGCTTTACCTTTAAAGGATCTCTTTGTAAAAAGTTTAAAATTTTTAGTGATTTCTGGTAATCCGATGCTTAGTGAACGCTTCCGCATTAGTTAATCTTGTTTTCTCGAAATAGACGTTTCATTGACCACCTAAAAGAAGTGGAAATCCACGGGGTGAGACCAAACGTCCCACCAAGAGATATAACTCTTCGTCAATGTCTATTAAAAGCACATATAAGCTAAGTAGTAGATTATACTATTAACAGATAAGCAACTTCAACTAAATGATATGAACAAGGCAATGACATTGTTTAAGCAGTTCAGGTACTTACAACTAAGTAGTAAACTATTTTATGCATTTAGAAGGAATATGAAGAACATGTACAACTGTTATAAAGTAAATAGTACAAGAGTAAGGCAAGGGCTCATCCAATGTTATTTGTATTTGGCCCTAAACAAATATGCTACACGGCTATGTTACATATTTTATTATACCCTGAGGATTTGAGTCGTACCACCCAAATCCAACTAACCACTACAAAGTTAAAATGAGTGCCATACAAGGTCAATGGAAGATCTGGACTCCACGACTTCTCCAACACCTCTTGGTCAGTATAAGAGAACATCGCAGAGACATATCTGCCAACTACAACAATGACATATAGTCAAGCTGAAGGATTGGCTCACACATGGCCATCTATATAAAACACCTAGCCTGCCTTGGTATAGGTCATGGCGCTAGAAGAACATGCTCATGCATGGTCGTTCCAAAAAGGCAATATGCAGTTGCACTACAGCCATCACATATCACAATCACCAACACATGACCGCAGTCATCCTCCATATATCACAATTGTGGATGTAAGGATACCCACTCAACTTGCACCCTCACATATTCAACAATATGCACTCCGAGTTTCACGTAGGATTTACTTGTTTCACCATCCAGTAATAAAACTAACACTAGAATGAATCTATGACATTGGGCAACTGCATGATTAGAGTTTCACTTTATTAGTAATACCAAATAACGTATCCTAGGGTTAGGGCTCACACACTTAACTGATTAGGGTTTACATCATGAGTATAACACCAAAACTTAATTGAGTCACCTCCCACTTTCTTGGAATCAAGTTTGGGTTGAACATCATTAGTTGAGTTATGACTAGATAACCACATCACAACACTAAGAATCATCATCTTTATATGTGTATGTGTGTATTATCTCTTGGTATGATGTATGTGTCATGACCAAACAACAAGGTAGAGGTCTCGACCACCTCCATGATAGGTGTCATGACAGTGACATAACCTGGTCTCATCCACAATAGATCATGGTCTCGACCACCTACAAACATGTCTCGACCATCCTAGGGTTTTGACCCGAAACAAGGCAAAACAAGCACACGGTCATAACCGAAACAATACTCCTGGTCGCGATTGAAACACAACCCACCATGGCCACAACTGAGACAAAACCCACCCTATTTGCAATTGAGACAAAACCACACGCACAAACATGCATCTCAACCACTTCAAGACCAAGAGCCTCGACCCAAAGCATCTCAAATGTGTCTCAACCCAAAACCACAGGAGGGTCTATGCCTCGAGCCAAAACATCAAGACCACATGTATCCCAACCGTAACAAGGTCAAACAACAAGAAAACCCAACGTCATCAAGATAAAAAAAAAACTCATGGATTCAAGATCATCCACCCTAGAGAAAGCTCCAAAAAGATCATCAAGAAGCCCACTTAGGAGAGAGAAAGCTGAATCACAACACATGTGAGAAAACATCCAAAACCCCAAGGGAAACATGATGTCCGAACTTAGATCATGGTGATAGAACCAAAGCTCAAAAAGCATGTGAGGTTATCCTCTCAAGAACACGTAGAAAACATGCACATAGGAATTAGGGTTTAAGAAAGAGTGTTATATTCATGAGAAAACTACAAAGTCTTAACCCTAGAATTACAAGATCATCATCTACTATCTTATCATCATCTTTTAGATATGGAAATAAGAACATGCAAGCATAAAAGTAAGGTGCTAATTATAGAAGGAGGTAGAGAGTTATATAACCAACCTGATTTGAAGAGAAATTGAGCTCCAAGCTCAAGCTCTAAAGAGAAGGAATGAAGCTCCACAAGATCACCACTTTGGCCACAAGGTCACCTCCAAAAAGAAGACACCTTGGTCAAAAGATAGCCCAAGAAAAGGGTAGTATGACCATGTGCCGAACCAAAGAAGAAAGGAGAAAAGCAAAGAAAACATCCTCCCACTAGTTACCACCATGGATAGTTCAGAGTCTAAGGGCCTTTTTTAGGAGGATTTTCTCTCAAGATGACCACTAGGATAGAACCCTAGTCTATAGCCAAGAAAAGAGGAAGAAGAAGATGGAGGATTGAAGGGAAAATGTGATCAAGATGATAAAACTACTTACCAATGAAAGAAACCACCACAAGGAGGGAGATCGAGCTTCAAGGCACCACATGCAAGGTTGAACCACCTCAAAAGTGCCAAGAACAACACCTTCTTTGCTCCACCAAGCCTCAAGAATGAGCAAAAGAGAAAGGAGAAGGAGGATGGCCGAAAAAGATCACTTGCATGGAGAGAGAAGGGGTTATATACCCAAAGGAGGAGGGAAGTAAGAGGGAGATGATGTGTCAACACCTAAGGGCACCAAAGGAACACTTGTCCACCCAAGAAACCCACATGCAACCACCTACCATGCATGCACGAGATGGCGATACAACCTAGGTAGGGTCTTGACCACTTGGGTCACCACCACCTTGGTTTCGGTAGAGACAGATCAAAGGAGTTCGAAACAACAACAAAGCAACTTGTCTCAGTTGAGACAAAAGCATCACCAACACTAGGTCATGACACACCTCAAGGAGGCCACTGTCTCGACCCAAGACACATCCTAGACCATCATGGTCGAGACAAGAACACCCAAGGGAAGTGTCTCGGTAGAGACACATCCAAAACCATAAACATGGCTGAGACAAGGGTCGCCACCCACACTCAAGCTCAACAAAGCTCAACATAGATTAGAAGGTTGTTATTCTGTTGACCATGCAGTCATCCAACTTCATAGACATTCAGTTCAATTATCCATGCCTACTGGTGCTGGGTTGAATTAGAAATTTAGGTCACCTTGAACCTTGTCACATCCAATAGCTTGTTTGACTTTTTAGATAGATGGCTTACTATCTATAGTATATGCAGAAAATGCAGATGAATGTCTATAGAATGATTCTATCAATTTTATCATGCAAGATCGGTCCAACCATACATATAGCCACTCGATGATTAAGAATTCCCTTAGATCAGCGATTAATAAGCTCTTGAAATGTGTATTAATTTACTATCCAAAACTAAACTTGGATCATCTCTGTGTATGTACATCTGTCATGGGGTCGCTTCTACACTATTTTCTGAATGTAATTCAATTAGTACATCAATTACTCATCAATGTCACAACTCGACTAAGATTGGGGGTTTAGGTTTTCAATTTTAGGGTTTGTTGCTGCTTATTCACATAGTAATAAAATCATAACCATGCCATAGTGAACCAGGTTTATATACATGTTAGGAATATGTGGTTGGTTGGGACCAATCATGTAAGTAGTATAGCATAGGAATGCAGCGGATGGATGAGATAGTTCTAGTAGATAAGGGAGAAGGTTCCTGAGGTCCCCACCACCAAACTAGAAAAGTAGTGTTTTATTCCCTTTTGGAGGAATATAAAGAAATACAGTTTTGGCACCCACTGGAGTTGGTGTTTCACCAAGAACTGCTAGTATTAAGTGGGATGTGTAATCATGCCTGGAATGGGTGGAGAGAAGCCAAGTAGTGAGTAATCAACCCAGCCCTGGTTGTTTCATAATTACTATTTTCTAGAGACGTGCCATTTAATACTTGTCATCGGAGACGGTACATGGAGGGCAGCGGTGGGTGGACGAGTGAGTGAGTGAGTGAGATGAGAACCATTGACTAATACCTGCCGCCCATCTTACTCTAGTCTACTGGTATCCTCGTCCTGTTCTCCTGCTCTGATTAATAATCGTCTACTCTCAACAAGTCATCCATCCATCCATCCGTTGATCCATCCTATTGTCTATGTATATATCTGTCCGTGTCAGCTTCGTGCACCAAACTTGTGCTCCTCTTCTCTTCAGCCCCGAGCGACCTACCATCAAACACCCACCGCCCCTTCCGCTCCCGTTGCCTCTCTGCTTCAATAACTAGCGGCGCCGATAGGGCTTTAGGCACCACAAGGTGAGAGAGTGCAAAAGGGAACCGACTCGCCTTCCCGTGCGAGCTAGCAATCGAAACTGACAATCAGAGAGGCAGCGACGGGAAGCTAGCTCTATCTATCCAGGCACCGAAAGCCGGTCTTCTTCCTGTTTGCGGATCAATCCTCCACCACCATCTCCCTCCCAAGCTAGCATCAAACCATGGGCGACAAGCATAAGTGTGAGAAACACGGGCAGTGCCACTGCAAGCGCCACAGGCCACTCGTCTGCTGCCTAACTCTTTTCCTCTTCGCAATTCTCCTGACGATCCTCATCATCTACCTCGTCCTCCGCCCCACCAAGCCCCGGTTCTCCCTGCAAGACGTCTCTCTCTCCCAACTCAACCTCACCACACCCGACGGCGGCCTGATCTTGGACCTCAGCAACATCAACCCGGCAAGCTCCGCTTCAAGGCAGTTCCTCCTGACGTCCACGATGCAGGTCACCGTGTCGTCGCGCAACCCCAACGACAGGATCGGGGTTTACTACGACCGGCTCGACGTGTACGCCTCGTACAAGCAGCAGCAGATCACTCTGGCGACGGCGATCCCGCCGAATTACCAGGGGCATAACGATGTGACGGTCTGGTCGCCGAATCTGATCGGGATTTCGGTGCCTGTGTCGCCGTACCTCTGCGCCGAGCTGACCCAGGACAGGACGGCGGGGATATTGTTGCTGAATATCAGGCTTGATGGACGGGTGAGGTGGAAGGTCGGGACTTGGGTCTCAGGGAAGTACCATGTCCATGTGAATTGCCCGGCGTTCGTTACCGTCAATTCGGGCGTGTTCCGGTTCCAGCAGATCGTCCGGTGCAGCGTCGACGTGTAGCTGAGTCGTGTTAAATTCCAGCTAGCTGTGTCATAGATGGGGCATGGATGATCGGAAGGTATGGCTTAGCAGCTAGCTAGACGTCGCGGCTGTGTGGTGATCGGCGACAGGGATTCAACACGCCCGCCGGCGTAGTCTACTTCGTACGTTAATTTCTTGTATGTCTTGGATTGTTGGTAATACAGGCTGGACAAGTATGGATCCCAAAAACTCACGATCCATCATCGTGTTTCTCATAGAAATGCTGTCTAATCCACAGCCAATTAAGATAGTATAGTACGGTACGTGTTTCTTGAGTCAAATGCTTCTCTCTTAATTACTAGTTGTTATACTCGATGTTGTTGCTGCTGCAGTAATAAGCAGTAGTTATGAATTGTTAGGCAAAGTTCCATGGAATGTAGCCTGTATGAACATTTTACATATAAATACATATATGAAAATAAGCATGCCAGTAGGTTGCGGCTGGTGTTAGTTAAGCCAGCGATGTACTACACTGGTAGGCAATGGCGGTGGTAGTGGGTCAAGTCGTTTCGTCGTCGTCCTATCCTGGTAGGTGGCATTTCGTTTTCAGTGGACGAATTAATTGTGGCCGGTCGCTGCGTGTTTCAACTAGAGTCTTCGTCATCCAGACGCAACCAGCGAGGAAAGCGATGGGAAAGGCCAGAGGAAAAAAGCATGTGGACGGTGGCAAGACTTAGGATTGTTCCTAATCCTTTGTTCAGTTCTGGTCTGGACTCTGGACTACTGGTACTTGGAAGAAAGAAAACCACTGGCATTTCGTTTTCGATTCTTGTTTGTTCCTCTTTTGTGATCAGCTGTTTCATGTCATGGTCGTACCACTATAGTTATATGCATCTGTTCTCTTCCATCATTATTCAGTGCCAAATGCAGTAGTATTCCTGTGGTATTTTGATGGAATTTACTCTAGTAGGTCGTTGGTTTTGGATGGTTCGCTTGCTGCCTGCCATCTTCAGGATGAGGAAGTTGTCCCTTTTTTTTTTCATTGGTTGCGCATCTCTATCAAGACCTTTGCATCTAATGCCACATTGCACATTTGGAATTGTATAACAAAAGCTAACTTTTTTTTTTTATCTACGTTTGAAAAGGTTCCAAGTAATGCAGCAGTCATTAAATAGCTATTTTTCTGTGATGACGAATCTCTCGTCTTTTGTTTCTGTTCTGTTCTGAGACTTGTTATTTCTTAGTGTTTGAGAAGGTTCCTCATGCTGTGGTCGATCAACTTTTTCTGATAACGAATCTCACCCTTTTTGTTTTGTTCAGCCTTTACTGTGTTATTTATGTCCTTATCTGCCCTTTTTCATTTTGTTTAGATATGCTGCTTAGACGTCCATCTCTCCAATTCCTCCAATTTGGTAGCAAGGCTCCAAACAAACTTTATCTAGCATATAAGGTACCCTTGAAAAGAAATTGGCCCATTTCGCTTGATAATCTCGACAATGGCCAAATCAAGTCTTTCAAATTAGTGACTAAGTACCCACAATTGTTGTACGTTTGACAAGGTTCTAATGACTTCCACGTCATGCAGCAACCAACCGTTTTTCGATAATGGTTATGGCCTCTTTTTTTTTCACTCTCTATGTTGTCATCTACATCACCCTTCCTCTTTTTCCTTGTATTCAATTCCCTCATTAAACATCTTTCAATTCCTTCACTTTGTTAATTGCAAGGCAAACCCACTTTTCCCTTGGAAACACGGTACCCTTTGCGAGCAATGGTTCCCTTCTATATATTTATGAGAAAGGAAGACTTTGCTGAGCTTGACCGCATGACATAGGGAGGGGGACCGGTTAGGGGTGGAGGTTGAGGTATCCCTATCAATCTCTATCTAATTTTCCTTCTTCTTTTTATTTATTCCCTTCCCTCTTGCATCATTCTTTCGTTCATGGGGTGTGTAGCGTAGCGTAGAAATGTGAAAAGGGTGGCACTCGCTTCTTTTGAGTTTTTTCTAGTCATGACTCATCCACCCACCGCAAAGTTGGCAACTTTGTTTATTATTTTAAGGGTAAGTTTCTTTATGTTTATTATGTCGTCGTTGAAAATCCAAATTGCAGAACGTCGCCACATCGCATGTCGACATTTTTACCCTCTCTGCCAATAATTTGGGAAATTAACCAGCACAGGCGTAACGTCAGATGACGCCAAGGTGACCACGCAGCGCTCCCACGAAATCGACCACCCAACACATGATATCTGCCACTTTGACGTCATTTCCATCGCCATTCATGGCCGCCGGCCAGGGCTAGAGTAAGGAAAGAATAGAAATAGAATCAACCCGCCCACTACGAGAGCACATCATGACTCACCGATGCACCCATTTTGTTACCCTGCAGTTGGGTTAGGTTAGGGCGGGGGAATCGGCATATATATACAAGTTACCCACCTACTTTATTTGGTCTTCCACGGTTCATATAGTAGTAGTAGTAGTAGTGCAACTTCACTTCACCGCCATCTGAAGAAGAAGGATACCGAGCATTGCCTTGTTGGGGAGGACAGGTATAATCACAACCACTACTAGTAGAGTAATAATAGCAAGCAGTAGTAGGTGGGGGAGGAATATGTGGCTCTGCGGGGGTTGATCCTGCCCCTCCATTTCCATGCTACCTAATACTACTATATATTCCCTACAATGTGAAAAGCAAGTACCTCTTGGTTTTTCTTAAACTGTAGCAAGTGAAAGTCTTGGGGTATTGAAGAATCACATTCCCGATTGTTTTTTTTTTAATATATAGCACGGTCGACTACCTTTTTCACTTTCTTTACCTTCTTCTTTTCCTGATCAACCCACCACCACAATCGCTGCTAGTGCCCCTCTTTCAATCGATTCCTTCAACGCAAGAAGCCGATCCTGCTATAAGGAGAGTTGAATCCGAAAGACAAAGGGGCAGACCAGGATGAATCAGTTCGTGTCTATAAACTAATTAATAGAAGTGCTACCATCAACGATGATACAGAATCAGGAAAAAAAAAATGCTTCTTAGGCCCGACAGACCACCAGCCTGTGACATGGCCCAGCTGCACATGGGCCGGCCGGTACAGATTTGTAAACTGGTTCACCACTCGACGTTGCTAGGCTAGACCTTGTGTCATTTCTAGGTCTCACCACTACTACTATAGAAGAAGCACATGCATTTCACCTTCTCCTCTCACTGTAATTGAACTGCATGTCTCAAGCAAGCAAACCAACTAACCAAACCGGTCGATGTTGCAAAGGCGAGAGACCTCATATCATTTCTAGGTGTCACTACTACTACTATAGTAGAAGACGAGAATAGATGCATTTCTCCCTCCACTCTCACTCAAATTGAACTATATGCATGTCTCACGCAAGCAAGCCCTTTGTCAAAAGGCACTAGATACATTGTACGTATTTAAAAATATTCAATTACAATAAATCATTACATTAATATCGTAAACAACTATGTTGTATCACTTTGTTGCTCCCTTCAATCAGATTAAAGAAAAAGAAGAAATAAAGATCATAGTCAATAGACAATTAAGGAAGGAAAAGACATATGTTGGGATTTTCTTTTTACCAATGTCGTATTGGACCCAATACTAACGAAGAAGATCACTAAAAAGAGAAGTAATTGATAAAAGTAATAACGATTATCTCGGGGCCTTAAAAATCACCGTGTGGAACCTTCAATGTCATGTTGGACCAACCAAGTTCTTCACCCCCTCCAACCTCGGTTGCGTCAATAAGAACAACACCGAAAAGACAATGTGAGCACAGACATTGGAGGGACATTTAATTTTTTTAGAGTACACAAAGTGTGATTAGTAATCTAAACCTAAAACTTACAACATTCCTCGAGATCTTTAATAGAGTAAATCTACAATTTGAAAAGCTAAAAATAAATGGTACTAGTAATGCTTACTATGATAGCCTTATTAGAGAATACACAATGCACGGTTTATGAACTAAAAAGTAAAAAAATCAAACATATAATTCCTTTCATGCTCTCACACAAACGCTTATTATATACTAATCTTTATCTAAAAACATAAGAAGGTTGCATACATATTATACCTCACGCACTCTTTCCTATAGTGTAGACAAGAATACAAAGACCATTCTATAATTTAACAAAATAGAAGAAAAAAGTTATAGATAAAACCTTCCACGAGTTTTCTTATGTAGTGTATATCTAAACCTTCGTGTGTCGTTACTCATTATCAGAAGTCCATCGTCATTTTCTCGTTTTTTCTTTTCTTTTTGGTCCGCCTCTCTAAGGGTCATGTTTACTAATAATAAATCAAATAAATTTCAACGTGATGGAGTCTTTTTTATTCTTTTCTTACGGGACCACTCAACCATTTAAATAAAAACAAGGCAGTATATAGTCACTATCCTTATCATTTCTGGTCATCATACAGTCGAAAAGTTCATGTATGTACACAATCGGATCATTCGATCGAGAACACAACCATGCATGATTTTTTTGATAAGACATCGACATCCATTCATTACCACCTAAACTTACATAATATATGTGCATATTCTGTCAAAAATACAAATCGACTTCAAAGCAAAGAGGAGCGCCGGTAGTGCCACTCATAAAGTACGAAGAGGTGTGATCTCCTCACTAAACAACCCACAAGGAGAACTTAGTCATGGCCGCAACCCCCAACACATTTGATCAAAAGGGGGTGAGATCCCCTCATGACAGCTTAATGTGATATTATAGAAAGAAGAAGATTTAAATAGCTCTTGAGTCCCCAGGTGAGGACATAGCCTCATCATCAGCAACAACAAAGTTGATCATTGATGTGGGGGACAAAGCCTCCACATTGCTAATTTAGAACACTCTGGGGAGGCTCTTAGCTTATGGGATGATGAAACGTCACCTATGAAAAGAGGAGAGACAAAAATTAAATTCAAGATAAATATTAGATATAATGGTGGTGCTATAAAATGTGTTGCCATCAAACAAATTTGGATGTATTTCTATGTAGAAGTTCCATAATATGAAGGTAGTTATAGTATCATCTTTAAGGATCAATCAAAGATCAAGACATGATTCTTTATCATTAACGTGTGCAAGAGGCAACCATAGGCTAATCATAGATCTCCCTCTCAATATCTCTGTTTTCAAAAAGAAATGATTCGGTCATTTTTACAATGATTACAATTATATAAGGTGTGATTAGTAGTTTCTTTGTCATTATATATAAACAAACGAGTATAAGGATAACAATACATCATTTGTGGCAATTTGATCCAAAGAAGATTTTGTCATTTCCAATCATCCATAAGATATTGTATATGTTATCACAACATTTAATTTTCCAAAAATTGTCTCCCATAGAGAGAATTATGACCCAAATAAAAAATGAGATCTTTCGTCAGCCAATCCAAATCAGACCAGGTGACATAATCCATATGAGTGGTCGATCCCACTGAGGAAGATGAAGTGTTAGCGAGGGATTTGGCGGGAAGGATTCCATTACCTAGCTCTCCTAATATGCTTTCCTTGCAGAAAGCCTGGCATTCAATTCTGGTCTAACTGGCCTCGCCCCTTGAGAGAGGGAGTCTTCGGTAGTTCATCTTTCTCGTGTGTAGGCACATAGTGTAAGTTTTATTGACATTATACTAATGTACCCATTGACATGATGTAGTTGGTTTGTTCTAGGGTTTGCGAACATAAATTCTAATAGCGCGCCTCGATACTTCTAGTCCAAATCTCATTTATTAGCACTTTGCCACGACAATCATTGGACATGCTAACTATATATACTACTTAAAGAAAAGTAGTGATCTACAATAGATTTGATGCTAAATTCAATCACATCAGACTCTAGAACTCGATATACATCAATAATGAAACTGAAAGATGAAATAAGGTTTGTTCCCAATAGCTTGAAACCTTGATCTGGAAACATGGCAAGGATTACAATGTTCCATCTCTAAAAAAGAAATGGGGGGGGAGCCAAATGTTATCATTATAATTGACAATAACACCAAAATCAAACAATTTTGGCTTCCACATGCTTATTGAACATATTTTTTAGTCGTTGTCAATGTTCCAGTCAAGGTGAGGACTACCATCAACTGTGGGGTGCCTACGATGTCTCGTTGCTACACTTGCACTAAGAAAATTAGGATCATTACTTCCAACCATTATAAACCATCACATTCCTTCTCATACTCACTATGGTAAATACAATGAATGATAACCTTGAAGGTGTCTAACTCGGTGAGGAAGGCACAATCTAATTTTACATTCTAATTTATATTTGGCCTTATAATTTTATTCTTTTAATTTCTCAAATAGAGAACAAAATTTCTTTGGCAAAATATTGATACAATGCTTAGGATGAACTTCAACACCCCAAAACATAGCTTTACTTGTTTTCCAAGATTTTCACTTACAGATAAACTTTCATGAGGAAACTAGTTAGGACGACATTTTTTTCAAGTACACTGCAATGATAATACATTTACGCCAGTATCCTATCAAGACATTATAGATATCCTAAGCTTCCCAAAACCTTAAAGATATAATCAAGTATAAGGAGGATTTTAGCTTTGGTTATTAATTAAATCATCTTCATCCAAATTACATGTTCTGGTGAAAAAGAAGCACATTAGTGGGAGTGCAAAGTTCTACCCCATTTTTTCACTTCACACAATCCTAATAGATACATGTCACCTGAATATAGATGAGATGATACGTTTCTGGTGCATCAATAGCCTCCAAGAGAGTATTTTTTAATCACACATGGAGGAGATGTGATTAAAAATTCTCTACGTAGACGCGGACTGCTTGATTGATATTTTTAGAAGGTCATTGGAGAGATCTGAAGAAGTCAATCAAGGATCAACCTTGCTTGGCCCCTCACCTAATGACATCTACCAGCCTGGAAGAAAGTTGCTTAGCGGATGCTTGGTCGGCGGTGATGGGCCCCCATCGACGGTGGGCTGCCGGCTACGGCCTGCTGGTGGTGGCTTGTTGCTGCCCGGTGGCGGCGGTTGTTGCTGTAATATAGTTGTTTTACATTCTCAGTATTTCATTATTTCATTTATCTTTAATGTTAGACTCTTATGTAAATTTCTCACTTAAGTTATTATAAAAGGAATTTTAGCGTATTGCTCCTCTCACACACACTACATTGCAACATCCTAATTTTCTTATTCACATGGTACTAAGGTAACAAGATCCAAGGGAAGCATAGTCGACCCTAATCCTACCCAACATGGCAAGCTGCCATGTCACCAGATAGACATCGTCACCGAGAAGCAGCAGCAGCAGGCACCGCCTCCAGGAAGCAACATGTCGCGGGCAGCAGCTGCCGACCCACTGTCGTCGAGGGGCCATCACCGCCAGCCAAGCAGCCATCGGGCAACTTTCTGTTGGGCTGCTAGATGTCGTCGGGTGAGGGGACAAGCAAGGTTGATCCTTAACCGTGAGGCACAACCTTCTTCAGATCTCTCTAACATCCTTCTAAAAATACAAATCAAGCAGTCTGCGTCTACGTAGAGAATTCATAATCACATCTGCTCCATGTGTGATTAAGAAATACTTGCTTGGAGGTTGTTGATGCGTTAGAAATGTATCATCTCATCTACATTCGGGTGACGTGTATCTTTCCATTACTCTCTTCCACAACATGACGTGTATCTTTCCATCACAACATTCACCTACGGGACATGTATCTTTCCATCTTGGTATCCTTATCATAGTTGAATCATGGAGGATAATAAAGCTTTTGTTGTCTATAACGAGCCAACACCAATTCCTTTTATCAAGTTGAATGGGGAGAATTTTCTGCTATGGATGAATGTTGTCCATACAGTGCTAGAATCCAGAGACAAGGCAAAGCATGTGGATTCAGATCCTCCAACCGTAACTGACATGGGGTATGCAGAGTGGAAGCATAATAACAGCCTGGTAAAAACATGGTTGTGGGGGAGTATGGAACCTGGTATTGCTGTTAGGTTCAAGTTCTACTCTACTGTGAAAGAAATTTGGGATGGTGTTAAGAAGCACTACTCTCAGGAGAAGAATGCCCTACGTCAATTCATGGTATATAATCATCTCTTTGCAGAGAGACAGGGAGACATATCACTAGAGGAGTACTCTATGACAATTCAATCTATTGCTGGAGCTGAGCTTTTATCATCTAGTTACTATTCAGGAGCAGATCAAAGATCGAGATGACCCTGTTACTGTCAAATTTTTATTTTAGCTAAGCCATTTGTTTAGTTCTGGATGAAGTGTTATTCTGGCTACTGATAATCTTTCTAGCTTAGAGGAAGCCTATTCTAGGATTATGCAATCCAACTTTAGACATGTGCAAACTGATGTGGCTCCTTCTTTTGGTGAATCTCAAGCATCCACTACTACCGCAGTTAAAGGTGGACGTACATGTGTGGGACTTGGTGGATCTACCAGACAAAAATATACTTTTTGTGGTCGTCTAGGACAACCTGTTGAGAAGTTTTGGAAGAAATATGGAAGACCAGCTGCACCGCCTGCAGGGACAACCCACTTTACTAGAGGCAATGAGTCGACTGAACCACCGACTACTACTACTTCTACTTCTGCCTCTACTTCTAGATCATCTGGAATCACTCTCACCAAGGAAGAATATGACATATTTATTTTATCAACTCAACATGTAAATATGGGAGCTTCCTCACTAACCTGGCTTCTACCACTGGTAATCTAGCTTCTTGTTTCCTGGACTCCAGTTCTTCTCCTTCCTAGGTGGTTGATTCTAGAGCTTTATAACATATGAATGGTATGAGGAAACTTCTTCACTCCATTGACTCATATAACCCACATCAGTCCATGACATTAGTTGATGGATAGGTGCAGAAAATATTATCCAATGGATATGTTTCTCTTACTCCTAAGATTGACCTTAGATCCATATATTTTATGCCTAAATTTCCATTCAATCTTTTCTCTATTGCAAAATTAATTGATACCGTGAAATGTACAGTGACGTTCGGTCCTTCTTGCTTTATTTTACAAGATATCAAGAGTATGAGGATGATTGGTGGGGGGTCTAGGAAAGGTGATCTCTACCTCTTTCATGGTGCAAGTTTGCCACTTCAAGTACCTACTACTATGGCTCCTGCTATCCTATTGAGCAGTTCTCCCTTACGGTGGCACTACAGACATGGTCATCCTTCCCTAGAGAGTCTACAGAATTTAGAACCAAATTTACCACAAGTGTCCCCTTTAGAGTGTCAGTCCTGTCAATTTGGGAAACATCATAGGATGTCTTATCCTAGTCATGTCAATAAGAAAACTCTTCATCCCTTTGATTTAGTTCATAGTGATGCTTGGGGTTTTGTAAATGAAAGTAGTTATAATGGTTTTCAATATTTTATTTCCTTTGTCGATGATTTTTCTCATATGACATGGATCTATGTGTTGAAGAGTTGAGATTATATGTTGTCGATTGTTAATCATTTTCATCAAGAAATAAAAGTTTAGTTTGAGTGCAATATTAAAATTCTCCAGTCTGATAATGCCTTGGAATATGTTCAACATGCTATGGCTGATTTTTATAGTTCTGTTGGAATGGTACATTGTACATCATGTCCTCATACCCCACAACAGAATGGGGTATCTGAGAGGAAAATTTGTCATCTTCTTGATATCAGTAGGATGATAATGTTCCAGTCCAATGTTCCTAAGAGATTTTGTTTGGATGCTTTACTGACTGCATGTTTTCTTATTAATAGGCAACCTTCTTATGTTCTTCAAGGAAATAGTCCTTTTTAGTTTTATGTCCTACAGATCAGCCATTTCTTATTCCTCTTAGGGTGTTTGGGTGTACCTATTTTGTTCACAATTTTGATCTTAAAGTTGACAAATGGTCTCCCAGGTCTATTAAGACTCTCTTTCTTGGATATTCCAATACCAGTAAGGTTTACAAGTGTTATCGTCCTAGCCTTCGTCGGATGTTTGTGTCTAGGGATGTCACCTTCTATGAGTACACACCATATTTCTATAGTATTCTCAGTAAGGGGAGAAATTGTGTGAACCTAAGGAAGTGACACCATTATCATCCAGTGAGGGAGTGTTTCCACCATAATATAGTGAGAGAGTTCCACCTACAGTTTCTTAGGAAGAGCCATCTGGAGATGTTCCTTTAATTCAATAATATTCTCCAGTGTATCATAGACGAAGCAGACAAGGTCATGATGAGGTAGTGACTCCATTCAATGAGCCTCCCCATTTTCCTCTGCTCAACAGAATCCTAAAGATCCATCTAACCTCAATGTTCTCACTGTTGTCTGTAAAGGTATTCACATTTGTAATATTTGGCATCCTATTGGGGGTGTTTGTTGTTTGTCCAATTTGTCTAAGAAGGTTCATTCTTTTTCTCTTAGAATTGATTCTGTGAGACTTCTGAAGAGTCATGTTGATGCTATGAAAGATGTTGGTTGGTTACATGCTATGAATTCTAAAATGTTTGTGCTTGTTTAGAATGGAACACGGGAGCTGGCTGATTTATCTACAAATAAGAATGTTGTGGGTTGCATATGGGTATTCATTGTTAAACATAATCCAGATGGTTATGTAGAGCGACTGAAAGCTAGATTGGTGGCGAAAGTCTATACTCAAACATATGGTGTTGATTTCTTTGAAACCTTCTCACCTATGGCTCATCTTAATTCTGTGAGGATTCTTATCTCTTTGGCTACCACCTTTGACTGGCCACTTTTTCATCTCAATGTCAAAAATGTCTTCTACATGGTGATCTATAGGAAGAAGTGTTCATAGAGCAACCTCATGGTTTTGTTGCTAAGGGGGAGTATCATAAGGTTTTTAGGTCAAAGAAAGCCAATTATGGGTTGAAACAGTCTCCTCAAGCTTAGTTTGACAAATTCACTACTATTGTTTTACAAATGGACTTCTCACATTCTGTGACTAATCGTTCTTTATTCTATTCTAGCTCTTCTGCTAGATATGTTATTATTGCAGTATATGTTGATGATATTGTTATCACTGGTATTGATTCAATAGGCATATATAATGTGAAGGATGGCTTGTAGAAGCACTTTCATATAAACGATCTGGGGAAATTGAGATATTTTCTAGGAATTTAAGTACTCCTCTCTCATATCGGTAATAATTTGTCTCAATGAAAATAGGTATTGGATTTATTGCATGAGACAGGGATGAGTGCATCCAAGTCTGTGTCTACTCCCATGGACTATCATTAGAGGAAAATTCTAATTATTCTGATTATTCTAATCCAGGATATTATAGGAAGATTGTTGGTAAGCTGATATATTTGACTGTGACTCATCCTAACATTTCATTTGTAGTAGGAGTGGTGAGTTAACATATGAGCTCACCAAATCACTCACATTGTACAATAGTATGCCTCATTTTGAGGTATCTGAAGGGAGCTCCTAGAAAAGGGATCACATAATACAGTCCTAAAACTCCTCCATCTACTTTGGTTCTCACTGGCTATGTAGATGCAGATTGGTCTAGTAATATGAATGATAGGAGATCTACATCTGGGTATTATACTTTGCTAGGAAATCATCTTATCACCTGGAAGAGCAAGAAGCAAAATGGTTGGCACCCTCTAGCACAGAAGTTGAATATAAAGCAATGGCTCATGCTTATTGTGAGTTACAATGGGTTCAATCCATGCTTTCTGAATTGCAAATTCATATGATATCTCTTGTAGAGCTCAGATGTGATAATCAAGCAGCTATCTATATTGCCAAAGATCCAGTTCTCCATGAGCACACTAAACATATAGAAGTTGATTGTCATTTTATTAGAAATAAAATCAAGAATGGGAGATTAGTGACTCCTTATGCCAGATCTGACGATCAACTTGTTGATGTTCTTACAAAGCCTCTAGGTCCAACAATGTGTCAAAACCTTAGTCACAAGCTAGGCTTACATGATGTGTACACTCCAGCTTGAGGGGGAGTGTTAATATATTTGTTTTGTATTCTCAATATTTCATTATATCATTATCATTACTGTTGGACTCTTATGTAAATTTCTCAGTTGAGTTATTATAATAGGAGAGGTAGCATATTGCTCCTCTCACACACGCTGCATTGCAACGCCCTAATTTTCTTGTTCACACTAGTAAACCAAAATCCCACTAGAAATCTAATAAGAGAGGGAACAAGCCAAGTGTGAAAAAATATGAGTGTTCCATGTTTCTGAAAGATAAGGGTATTGACCAAGAGGTATACTCCCACGCTAAAAAATGTATATATATTGTCCTTGATAGTGATATCCAGAAGATAACTAGTATACACCCTTGGCCTTCAACAATGTTCATTAAAGTTATAACAATATGGGGTGATGGTATACTAGATTTATATAAATCCTGTTACTTAGAGTGTAGGGACCATTGGACCATTGAACGGACCTATTATTGAATGAACTAAAGAAGTACAAGTACATCCATCAGCCTTAGCCTTCCCGTACTATAACACCCCACTTTTCATATCACATGAGCGGAAGCATTATACTTAATGTGGGTGTCACAATATGCTAATCATGCAATTAAAGTGAATGAAACACGTTGCATTAATATGAAAATGATTCATACATAGTTCTTGGTAAAAGAAAACTACATCATAAACATCTATGAGGACTAATTTACTTGTTAACATGACTAAACATGGTAAACATGACTTCTAGATCTCTGGATCATCTAGGTAAATGGCACAGCACCAGGCAAAGATTGAAGATCTTCTAATCTTGATTTCCCTTTTTGTCCTTTAAATGCTCCAAGTCCTGCAGACATCTCATCCCCAGCCATGCAAAACAAACATCACATCAGTAAGCGGTATTTGACACTTTATATGACATGAAAGTAAATATAACTTGACATTTATAAACTTGACACGAACTAATTTGACGAATCTTTGAACATGAATTATCTTAAGAATTCATTGGATAACTTAAACATGATGAATTGGAAAAGTAGATATATGCCACCTCTCTTAATGCCACATAGGAGCCCATGATTGCTAGGAAAGCCCATAATGGCCCTTTCAGGTCCATAAATGAGGAACATATACAAACTTAGCCAATTCCTTAATCTTCATCATTAACTTAGGTCTTAACTTAAACATTAACTCTTGTTAATCTTAATCTTGAACATGATGGGATTACTCCCTCTTGGTGACATGACGGGATTTCTCCCTCTTAAATCATAATAGGATTTCCCCTTCTTGGACATGGTTCATTAACTCTTAATCATAATCTTAATGAGTGTTCTACCATAGACCATATGTAAACAATCAATCAAACAATGATAAGTATACATGATGTATCTTGAAAAGACATTCATAATTCATGAAATCACATAATATGCATAATCATAAATAAACATTCAATCAACCAAGTTACTTGTGCCAAACATGCATGGCCCGCTTACCTATAGCATAGCACCTTAGGGTCAAGTCTCCTGACTTGATTGAGCCCTTAAACGCCTGTAATCATATCATGTACATAAGTTCATAGTCATTAAAGCCTAATCATAGTCTTTGAATTATTGAAGGGATTGGATGCATAAAACAACACTTGAAAACATTCTAGATAGATAGAGAATCAAAAGAGCTTTCCAAAACATATTTTTTCTCATTTTTATGAGGTCGTATGTAATTTCTATGAATATTATCATACTGGCCAATCAAGGAGCAGAGAACCATAGGTGTGACAATCATTTAAATCGATAATAATGTGATGTTAATAAAATGTGAAAAGACTGATAACACCAAGATGCATGTTACATATAATGGAAATAGTAGGGGTAGAGAGACATTTCAATATGTCGGATGAGAAATATATGCGTGTGTGAAATTCCGAAACTACCCTTCACATCAAATTAGATGATTAACATCGTGGGGCTACCTAGGTCAATTTGTGACTTGGTTTCTTCTTCCATGACCATGGCACGAGGCCAATGGTCGAACACCTACTTGGAGGTGGAATCTCTAACCAAATAGAGAGAGGAGAGACATTCCATAGGAGGATGGGATGTGTCGACGCATCCCTGTATCATTATGAAGGCAATGAGCCAAAGCTCGAGCCCAAGGCGTGCAGGAGCACCATGGCCAATGGTACAACCATGGCTTTCAAAAACAGAGAAGGTCAACTACCAACACATCTCAAAATCATGAGGAAAAATGAATAGAACGCAACACAAGGAGCCGTCGAGGCTGATACAACAAATGCATAAGTAAAAGGGCAACTAAAGCCCTAGAAAAAGCTATGAGAGCAAAGGAAATAAGGGAGAACGGACTGAGATCGAGACCATTGTGAATGGCCAGAAAATCCTCTAATGAAGTGCATAAAACATCCGCGAAGGCAAGGTGAGGCCAACACCAATCTTTCTGCAACTGTGGGCCACTCAAACACCATGGAGGTGACCATCGGCAGAGATCGGTGATGGCCATATAGGCCACGATGTCTGGGGCAAAAGTGTGGCAAACCGTTGATTTCAAAACAAAGGATGATCACTACTAATGCTTACACGGGGACCAATTGATACAGAGGGGGTGTACGCGGCTGAAGCAATGTCGAGATTGTTGGAGATAAAAAATGAGTAGGTCACATCGTTCAAAGGCATGACGGGTCAAATTAACAGAGGAGGAAGATGGCTCGGGGCCCAAAGGTCTTTTTGGAACCCTAAAACATGGGTTTGCATCATTGTGGTGGCGGCTATGAGATATAGTGTGAGAGTCGCTTGAGCGCCACTTTGGGCGTTTCTTCTATAGTTCACAGGAGAGAGGGAGAAATGGCTCATTTAATACAGGTGGGAGAGACAAAGACATAGGAGAAATAATTTTGTGAAACGGTGGTGAGAAGAAGGAAAGCGAGACCAAGGAAGGATATGCCTTAAACTGGTTTTAAACCAGCGAAAGTGTCAGGAGGTAGGTGATAACAATTTGGCCATTAAATTGTGGGTTTATCAAACGCAGACCGTCAGATTGCTTGCCCAGAAGGAAAGAAGAGAAAATGAAGGCGTGACAAGCAAATAACACAGGAATATAGAAAAAAAAAGTAGTGCATTAAATGATTTTTAATAAATTTTGAATCAACTTTATGGGAAACTTTCCAAATTCAATTAAGGGGTCAAACATGGTCAAAACGTGACCAAATTTGGACCATACACCTAAAAAGAAGTCTAGATTATTCCTAGCAACTTATATTTAGGTTTGTATACTTTTGTCCATAGTTTTCATAGTAGTTACTTATCTTGAATTTAATGCATTGATACATTTGATAATGGGAAGATGCTTTACTTTATGGTTACTTGAGTCTAAACAGAAATAATTAATTATTATTTACTTAGGGGCCATCGCTCATATATCCTATGCCCTATTTAGAAACTCACATGGAAGAGAGAGAAAAAGACATCAAATGATATTTTCCTTTATATTAAAGTCATAAAAAGGAAACAAGAAATGCCTTGCCTAGAATATCTAATTCATATTTATAATTTCGAATTATACTCCTTTTTATCTTTACCCTTTATTTCCTTTAAACAACCTGCAAGAGTAGGAGAGAAAAAAATAGAAGGAAAACTAATGTATATCGATTTGAATTATTTACAACACATAGTGTACATAAGAAAGGGAAATTATATTTTGACCCTTATTTTATTTTTATTACTTTATTAATCTCCAAGAAATTTCTTTTATAAAAAAATTTCATTAAACCCTTAACTTATTTTATTTAGGAAAAACCATATTCTGAACTTAAAATTACTCTAGAAATTTGGGGTGTTACACATACACCATTATATAACCCTCAAGTACAGATGGGAGTGAAAGATACCTTTGAAGGGGATGTGCATTCTAAGTTGGTGCATGGACTCAGATGTTGAAATCATAACATAATAGATAAATGGATGCCAGAGCAACTGATATCAAACACACTCCAACTTCTCAATGATCTCTATAGGGAAGATATCCAATCCATAAACAATAGAATACCATCTTGATAAGAGGCTAGCATAAGAGTATTATCATTGATTATTCTTGACCTTAACATGATAGAACACTCAACTCGTTTGGCTCTATATGTTCATTCTAATATTATCTTGAGGACACCTACATGTTAAATTGGGGGGGGGGGGCTCATAGCATCTTTTGTGGATGTTTTCTACCTCTTTTACATCATAACTTCTGCTCATAATACCATGTTCATCCATTTATGTCAATTATTATTAGACCTACTTTTTTGGGTGAACTTATCTCCCTCCTTCCTTTTTGTATTTGATTTTGTAAGTATGTAAAAAGTATGTATCTATGCAGTTAGCAGGACAAACCCTATCCAAGCAAGAACCAATTTCTACAAACGGACAACCTGAAAAAAGAAATACAAGTCATGGAAGGGAAAAAAAACTAACCCCCTCATCTGTCAAGAACAAATAAAAAGGCCCCTTCAAAAGGACAAAGAACAAACCCACTAAAACATACAACCAACCTCAAAGAGAATAAAAAAAATACACTAGGTCATTGAGTCAGGCCCATAACAACACCTCTAGTTGTGTTCTAGAGGGAAGGGGCTTTAGTGAACTTGTTTTCATGTACCCTAAAGTTCCTCTTCATCCAAATAAATTGAATAATAGTGACGTCGATAATGTGCATGTGCTCCAGCCTTGAATATATATGGCACAAATGTTCTCTATATGTAGGAACTTTTGAGATGAGCATATCATTCCTAGAAAAGGACCAGATGAAGTCGATGTAAGGACACTGTAAAACAATATGGTGGTTCTCCTCAAAAAATCATTTTACTAAGAAGACGCATAGAAGGAGAAGCAAATCATCTTCTTTTAGAATATTTAGTAGTAGGAATTTGTTGTGGGCTAGCTTCCAAGCATCAATTTGAAATCTTTTCAGGGAAATGAATTTCCAAATCCAAGAAAAAACAAATATCAATAGGGAAATTGCTTCTAATTTTCCACCAAATCTACCTAAAATTCACATTAGCTTCACCAGATAAGTATCTTATCCATACAACCATTGGGGAGAGGCATAGATTTAAGGAAATTGAGAAGATGATCATGTAACCTAGAAGAAGTAAGATACCAATATTCATTAGGAACAATGGAGTAATGGATCACAGCTTGCTATCCAAAGGAATACCAAATTTTAGGATCTCTTGTTTACTAATACAATCAGAAGAAAAAAAGTATTGGGGTCCAAGGATTGAGCCAAGTAATGATATTAATACCATCACCAACGAATAGATCACCAACTTTCTGTAAGTATCAAGCTATCTAGTCAACTAAATAAAGTACCATGAGCAGTTGTTAGAGCAATCAACATGCCAAATAGAAGTTTTATTCAAATACTTCTCATGAATCTAGTTGACCCATAAATTGTCTTTCTTGGGAGTAATATTCCAAATAATAAAGACACAGAATCATTATAGGCATCTCAAACATTTTTAACAGCCATGCCACCTTCATCTTTAGGCTTAAAAACTTTGTCCCATTTGACAAGGTGGAGGTTATTCTTTCCTTTACCTAGCCCCAAAAAAGTTCTTGGTAATCTTATCAATCTCATCACAAATAGAACAAGGAAGAGGGAAAGAACATGACCAATAAAAATGGATAGTAGACAAGGCTGATTGTATCGATTCTCATCTTCCTGCCAAGGAGAGTTATTTGTACTTCCTGTTGGGTTTTAGGGGAGGCAGAGAAGGCAGCGGAAACAAAAATTTTCTCCCCCAAAATCCAGCACGAGGAAACGTGTCAACACTCAACCTACATTGGGACGGGAAAAAGAATCGTAGCAAGACGTGTTAGAAAATAGTTGAAGTATGGAGCCAAAGATCAAAACAAAAAGGTGATATGTGTAATACCCCAATATCTATTTCACATAAGAAAAATCATAAACATCTTTTTCCTCAACTTAGGAGTGTCCAAAACATGATATGCATTACATTAATGATAGACAAGAACCACTACATGTTGTGTATGAAAGAAATTCTCATCTTATTCTTAGAAAAGAAACTTCATAACATAGAGATTTACAAAAGATATGTAATTACATTTTGATAACATCTTAAAATTCTGAGTTAAGTTGTCTAGTCATGTATATGGAGCCCCACCAAGCAACCCTCCTAAATCTACACTTGCAAACTCTAACTTGGATATTCTTTCTAAAACTTATAATTTGTGTATTTCTTGTCCCCAATCATGAACAAAGGAAACTCTAGGATTAACGTAAGTGGCATTGAATTCTAATAATTGGAAGAAAATTACTGCATTATAAAAAATAGAAATCTATAGCTAAAATCAATGTCATTATTTATATATTTTATCTTTTTGTGGTCACTATTATACAACAAGCCCTCTTTTGCGGTGTGATGTGTCTTATATGGCAATGTGTGCCTTATGTGTTCAATGCACCTTCTATGGAATTAAATGCTTTCTGATGACATTTAGGCATCTTTTGCACTATGTACCAAGTGCCTTCTATGGTGCATTGCACCTTCTATGGCATGACATGCCTTTTGTTCTTTGTATTATGGTACTTCTGTTAAGTGAGGAATTTATATAATATCAATTTTTGTTCTAGTGTCTTTTTTATTCTTTGTTTTTAGATTTTGGTTCTATTTCTTATTCTTTATTTTAAGCATTTAAGGTAAATTCTGAAGGTATGTATTCTATTTTGGCAATCTATTCAGACTTAATATGAGAAATTTGAATGTTGGCATAACAATTATAAATAAGTAAAGTGTTGGAGATAAATTCTAATTATTCTATTCTATGCTCTAGTAATCTTATTCTAAGATTTTAAATGTGAATTCTAGATTTGCAATTTGATTTTGGTATTCTAAAATAATTTTGAATTCTAAATAACAATAAGAATTGGTATATGGAAAATAAATATAAATAGTCATATTCCAAATTCTTATAGTAGGATTGTGAACATACTTGAAGGAATATCATTTTGGAGTTAAAAGTGAAAAGGGGTCTATATAAGAGATATATATGGAAGTAATTCTACTATACTAGAAAAAGAATGATCCACATATGAACATTAAACAATATGTTTGAGGAATAATTCTAGGCAAGATCATTAGACTATCAGTCCAAAGAGGTATAATATGAACTCAATGGGCATGGCCACTTACCATTGGTATGAAAGATTTTTGTAATGTAGTCTTCATTCCTTGATCTATAATACGATCACATAGACATTTTCAAAGTTCTATAAGTCCATGTGTATTTCCCTTTTTCAATTCTAAATCTCAAACCCCCACCATCCTAACCTTGTATAAAAAATATTGTTCTTACTTATATTAAGTAAAATTATGATCTAAATCAATTTTTTTTATTTTTAAACATTAACTAAACCAAAGTCACACATTATATACCATATATATACCAACATACCCAAAAATCATCTTATGTATTAATATATAAAAATGTACATCATATATCGAAGTAAGACTCAAACATAATCACACATAATAGTGTTATTAACTTACTTCTTACATCAGAGTAAATTCGTATTAAAATAATTTTCCTTACCAAATAGGCATATGAATCGCATGTAGTCTCACAAATAATCCATTAATTATCTTACACAATGGTCATTTATGCCCAAAAACTAAATAATAGTATAATTGTACATGAAACTCCATCAAAACTTTGAAATAGTAAAAACATTGCACAACAGGGTTTAGATAAAAATCTCATATCACTTCATTGTCAATCAATGGGTGAACTATCCATAATGCATTTATTAGGGTTTACATCTAAACCTAGGTAAACCATTGAATCATAATATCAAGCTTTGGAATCGTGTTGTACAAATCATACTCACTGTAAAATATTCATAAATCTCTAAATTCCTTTATGATTTTTAATGAATGTAACATTGAAATGATATAAGTCTTTGTATATAAAATTGATAAATGTGTAAACATCAGAATCACTTATTGAGTTATTTTTAAGAAATAGTAAGTTCAAATACCTTTCTATTTGTACCTCACACTAAAAATAGACAACCATACTTCAAGGTATGATTTTTCAAAGATAATACCTTTTTACTGGTTCTTGGCCATTCAAATTTAATCCATCGATCGTGATTGGCCCCCACTGCTCACCCATTAATTAGTGCCTTGTGGACCCTAGGCCGAGATCAGACTCCTTCTTCACCCGTTTGCCTGGGAAATGAGCTTTTTTCAGCAGTCGCTAGCCCCAAAGCTTCCCAGCCACCCTAAGCACAAAGTTTGGCAAGGACTTGTGTCCTCCGTCATTGATCCCAGCAGAAATGAAGAGTGTCAATAGCTTCATCTTTGTCCTCTCATCTCATACATCTTACACTCCAACCTTATATCACCCTCTTCCTTGCTTCCCTAATTATTTTCCTCCTAGAATCACCACCACTTCTCATCTTCTTTGTTCATCTTTTTCTCTCTCCACTTTGCACAAAAAGACTTTTTTTTATTATAATGAGGAACCCCTCCCGGGACCGGCCACTAATGGACCCCACCCAGCCAAGGGTAAACCCCGGAACCAACCGCGTACATGGGGGCACCACGACACGCTCAATACCCTGGGGCCTTGTTGCACCCCAAGGGTTGCGCACAAAAAGACTCTTGGAATCCTGATTCACATAAAATAGAGGCCTTTTATAGATTCAAGATACTTTGGCACCGAGAGAGGGTATATCCATGCAAGGAATATGTTCTCCCGAGTCCGCGATGGACTGGAAGACACCCTCCCCTCTTCCTTTCCCTTTTTTATTTTATTATTTTGAATTTTATAGTTTACTCTTCTTAGACTATTAAATTATACATCAAAAAAGTATCCCAAAATTACTGGATTTTTTGTTTAATGACATTCAATTAATATCCATCTAGAATGTTTAATCAAACCCAAATTCATAATAAGTGACTAGAAATAATTATTTGAAATTGTCAAGAATTGTCAACATTATTTCCACCAAAAATATTATTAAATATGCTCATCAAGCTTCGAATAAATTCTCAAATTCACTATCATCATTATACATAAGCCTTCTAAATTTGAGACCTTTAGCGCTTGTTTTTTTCCACTTATGATCAAAATGAATATCTTTTACTTATTCTCAATATTGGAACTTCTTTCCCTGTATCCTCGTTGTTTTTATCTTTCCTAATATTAATAGCAAGACAACTTTAAACCTCTTAAAATTCAAGCCACTAAATCATCATACAATAATATGACTGAGACATCTCTTGATTTACCATATTAATTATACCTATGCCATTATACGATAAACTTAATAAATGATCCTGATATTCATAATTTTGCATTAGAATATATAATTTAGTAAATTTGATTCAAGGGTTGTTCTAATATTTTGGGATACTAAAATACTCCCCACCTTTGAAGAATTTTATCCATAAAATTTGATTCAACTAATTGGGTCTACCCATCTTAGGATCCTAGCTCTATATTGATATTCAACTTACTCATCTATGTTGGAATACTTGACCTTGACTTGTATTCTATGGTTCTAGTATGCGTGCTATCAAATTTAGGTGACCACCTACCTCAAACTTTTGGTGTCAACTCATCTTTATGTCATCTTCTTATATATGTTGATCGATCTATAGGTGGCATGTGCTATCATACTCGTTTTTACACCTCATAGTAAGATTGTCCCATACCATATGAACTACAAAGAGTGAGATAATCATCATAATTGTACATTTTTGTACACATAATATCTCCTCAGCAAGACCCCATAAGTTTGTATAGTCAAGTAGTAATTCTATCCCATGAGATCTTACAAATATGATGGGGGCACATCTAAATCCCGTCTTCTTCATTTGCACTCATTGGCTCGACATGAATTCTTTTACGAAAAATGAAGAGACTAGGAACTAATGGATAGATTTTCTTAGATTATGTGACCAAATATTAAACCTTACTTTTGAAAAAAAAAACTCTTTTTACTTATTTTTTTATATGAGATGAGTAGCACACATGCCATTGATTTTGAGGCTGAGATCAATACAGAGCCACCGGGTTCGTGGGCCTAAGCCTCGATGGATCGAACGCATTACGCAGTTGAGGCTTTATGTGACTCAAAATTTGCTGGACAGGTTGGGAAACAGGATATAAAGTAGTACCGGCTTCCTACGCCAATATGCTACCCTCCCTTCTGTGGTCGATCTCCTTGGCGGAGCCACCGAGGCGCGCCGCTAGGTCATGATACATCACTCGAATGTGCTGCGTTCACCCTCCGAGATCCCAGACCCCGGGTATACCCGAGGCGGGCGCTGCTACCGAAGCCTTGGACGCGCCGTCGCA